>CM024626.1:13377744-14019920 GCA_014182585.1 Eucalyptus coolabah
GTGAAAAGCTGGACTTTCACACAAGTTGCTTAAATACTAGGGACTTCCTGGTTACAAATAGAAGGTGCACGGATGGACCTCTGGTTAATGACTTAATAGAACTAAGGTTTATAGTAATGATAAATTTGTAACATATTGAGGAGCAGAATTAAGCCTTTTTATTTTGAATTTTTTTTGTTGTTGTCTTGGTTTTTAATTTTCTACTATTGACTTTGCTCTGTGACGTATAAAAATATGCTCTCCTTTCATGTATTCAATGGGGGAAATTCCATGGTTTACTACTTCAGATGGATAGCTTGTCATTCGCCTACTTAATAGTTTTATTTTTGTATAATTTCCTATGATAGGATAACCTTCTTCCAGTATAGGTTAATGGAGGGTTGGGACTCTGGTCTCAATATTAATCTGGATGTTTGTTTGATAGTAGAATCATGTTGCTTCACATATTATGAATAACCCATGACTTAGCATATAACTATGCCTTTCATGGGGCCATTCAGCCATTCACTTTCTCCATGGTATTTCTGCTGGAAATTTTACAATTTCTTATATTGTGTTTGTTTTGCTTGTATTTGTTTTTTCGTTTAGATTTTTCTCCAGTAGTAGTTATGGTTTGATGCTGTCAATATTATGTCTTTTGCTAAGTTAATCTTACAATCGCCTCTATTAGAAGCTTTGGGCAATGGAGGATTCCACTGCTGAGTATTCACATGGCTTATCCTCAAGCGTGCAAACTTTGATTGTGAACACCCCACCCCAATCAGGGAGGTTTTTATACGCTCAAAACTTGAGAGCAATCAGATCTCTCCTACTCTGAAATTTGTTCAATAGCAGAATGGTTATCCTATACCACACTTTAAGAGTTTCTTTTCCTTTTTGCATCCCTTATTGCTCAATATCAATCTAAAGAAGGAACTTTGGGAATTTACATTTATTCTTGTGTAAACTACATGACAAATATTTAAATTCACGATTTATTATGTGACTCATAATCTATCTCATCATTGCAAACTAAAATTCTTAGCTGACTGCTGTGACATTTATGTTGGTGCTGTTGTCACAGCCAACCTAATAAAAATCCTTGTCATTTATCCTCTGTCATCAGCAGCAGCAGCAATGGACAATGTTGTCGAGAAAGACTCGTCAGTGAGGGACTGATCTATCGATACATCCTCATCGTCCTCGGAATCAACGGCCACCTTCATATTCTCAATCTCCTGTGCGATCTCTGCCAGCTCGGGACGCTTATCTGGTGACTTTTCACAACACCGGATTGCAATCTGCAGCAACTGGAGCATCCCGTGGCAGCACTTTGCTGCACTGATATCTCAGGGTCAAAGATCTCAGCAGTCCATTCCTCTCTCACTGCCCTGTGCACCCAGCTGCAGAGATCCATGCCTTTGACTCCTGGTGGGGCCGCATGGGTGCAGACTCGGCCACTGAGTAGTTCGAGAAGCAGACAACCGTAGCTCCAGACATCAGTCTTTGAGGAGATCCTTCGTGTGGTTTGGCATTCAGGGGATTTGAAGCAGACCATGGATTGTGCGGCAATGGGGTGAGCGATGAGTGAGGAGAGGCCATAGTCAGAGACAAGGATGACATCGTTTTGATTGAGGAGGACATTGGTCGATTTCAGGTTTCCATGTGGAATGATGATATTTGTTCTTGAGTTGGAGTTGACATGGAGGTACTGTAGGGCACGAGCCACGCCTTGAGCAGCTGATAGTCTGGAGTTCCACCTGAATGGGACCCGCTCTTTGCTTCCCCTTCCTCCTATTGTAGTGGTTTTATGAGATATAAATCACAATATAAGCACAGAGTGCCTCAAAGTACCGTATTTATGCAAATAAATTATTAGAACTTCTATATTTTTCTAGTTATTGAAGAGTGAGATTATGACAACCCCTGTAAAAGATAAAAAATTGAGCATGAAGAAGTCTTATAAAATGGAAAGGGAATAAATAGTAATGGATGGTGCGAATCAGTGTGTATTAACATTTCTAATCCTGGATAGAAAGGGCTGATTCGACTGGACCAGTTTGTTTCATTTCTTCTTTTGATTATGACCTGACTGATCAAGAGCCGGCAAAGTTTGATGTTGACCCCTTGTTGAACTGGTCAATTGAATCTTTGACTTTTGAAAAGTTGAGAATTATTTGCAGTAACATCCCGTGACCTCTGGGATGTGCAATGAGCGTGTTGGCCATCTGAGCTAAGGCATTCATTTTGGGCACGATGCCTACTGTATATCTTCTACTAGTGAACTTTACAGCCTATTTACCAGCGGAACCATCTAGTTGGTGCATTTCCTACAGAAAGATAAGGACTTACTATTTCGTTTGTGTTTAATTTGCTTGCATAATCATTGATGCGTGATTTTCAGAAGCGGTAGCTGATAAGGAAGGCTTAATGCTTGCTAAAGATGGGGGATTGCCAAAAATTAGTTGTTGAAAACAACTCAGAACTGGCGTTCAAGCTGCTTTGAAGGCCACTGCATGGAACTGATTGGCAGCTGGAACCAGTGGCTAATGATATATGATCTACACAGCAGCTTTCAGCGGTAGGATGTGCTTGTTTTCCTTACTTTTTTGTTAATATTTATAGAAAATTACATATTTTAAGTATGTCAATAGGTTCCATACCTCTAGAAGTTAACTAGCTTTGTGGGACATGGTATGCTGGGTTCTACGTTATCTTATTACTTCCTCATGTTTCTAATTACCAATAAAGAGAATGTCTAATGACTTGTGGGAGGGAAATCCTAAGGTTAATACTCAGGTCATAGTAAATAGTGTTGTTCCTGGTCATGGATGTGCTTTCCGGGACACTATTGATTTGGTTTGAAAGCCATAAGAGAGACACTATTGATTTGGTTCGAAAGCCATGATTTGGAGAGAAAGACACTATTGAGAGAGCTCACCGTGAATGCGGTTGAACAAGTTGCCTTTCTCTGCATATTGGTAGATCAACAGCTTCTCTTGCTTAGAGAAGAAGTAGGCGAGAGGAGAGATCAGATTCGGGTGTTTCTGATTGGTAAGCAACTGCAATTGTCTTGTGAACTCCTCGCTGGTCATCGGCTTCAGATTCTTCATCCTTTTTACTACAAGGGCTTGCCCGTTATCCAAGATCACCTTGTAAGTGTTACTGAAGATGCCTTTCCCAAGTCCCTCTGCAGATGCCTTCAAAAGATGACTCAATTCGAACCCTCCACTGTTTTCCAAGAATATAAGCTTCCCTCTATCTTCTCCTCTCTCAACAACTCTGCTGCTCTCAACTGCCTCGCTTCTCTCTTCTTTCTCCTCTGCTTCTTCGTCTCGTCTATTCTCTTGGTTCATAATTTCTTTGAGCTTCTTGACCTTCTTATTGTACAGGATGAACAGCAAGATCACAGCAAGTAGAGCCACCACGTCGAACAGCAGAAAAAGAATAAGAAAGACATTAATGGAAGAACCCTTGCCTTTTCCAGTATCAGGATGTGCATTTCCAGAAGAATTGGAAGACAACGGGCCATCACTCACTGAGTTGAGGGTGCTAGAGTTTTCACAGGAGTGAGATGTGGGTGGTCCGCATAGTCCCAGGTTGCCTGAGAATGAATCCAAGCTGAATGATTGAACAACTTGCGTCAATGGGATCTGCCCACTTAAATTATTGTTTGACACATTGAAGGAGATCAAGGTAGATTGATTGAACTCTGGGATTTTCCCTGTCAGGTTGTTGTTCTGGAGCCATAATGATGCTAATGAAACTAGACTTGGGAGTGACTCTGAGATTGGACCGTGGAACTTGTTCCCCGAGAGGTCGATTTGGGCCAACTTCCCATTCCCTGAAAAATTCATTATATTTCCTCGAAGGGCATTGTTCTTGAAGCTCAGGATGGACAGCTCGGAGAAGTAAAGGAGGGCATTGAATCTGATCAGCCCCTTCAGTCCCATACCTTCCAGTGCTATTCCTGTGACACGGCCATTGTTGCACTGAATGCCGTACCATCTTGGTGGATCGTTCATATAGCAATGTATGCCGGTCCAGTTACTGTTCAAGAAGGGGTTGTTGAAAATATTTCTCAGAACATAAAGAGCAACTCTCTCATCTTCATCGTAACCTAGTGAATGAGCACTTCTTGTGGTGATCCCATGGGTTAGCAGCGAGAGGAATAAGGCTAGGAATAATTTTCTGGGCGACTTTGTAGAACCCATGATGCTGGACATCAGAAGGTGGCTGGGCGTGTTTGGTGTAGTGGAAATTGCTTATAGATATGGTTGGATGCTCGATCAAATCGCGGATATACTCTTTAGGTAAACAATGCCACAACTATACCAGGCTTTGTTTGAAGATGGAAGAAGACAGTTTTGTTGCATCTGTGCTGGAACTTCGCAGCTGAAGATTCCTATGGAGGCTGTCTTCACATTGTACCTCATTGAACTGCTAAATTTTATGGGATATTCCCTCGGTCATGACCACCTAATAATTATTTGCTACCTATTTATCATCACCATCCTTGTTGCAGAATCCAGTTTGTCCATCGAGAGTTACTTTCCTGGGTTTTTATGATCAATCTAGGAACTTTAGTTTGGCGCAATCTGATTTTCGCAAATTGGCAGTAGGGATCCTTGGAAATCTACTTCGTTTTGTGTTTTTAGTTAGCAGTGACGAAACAATATTTTGGGACTGTCCTGGCTTTGGCTGCGTAACCGCAAAGTATAAAATTGCTATGTCTTTGTTGATGGATGGTCCTGTACATGAATTCGGACGTTACAATCCTCAAGTTTTAAATTATTGGTCATTATCCACTCTGATAAACTCTATGTTTATTCGAATCATTCGATTAGAAGGATCGAGAATAAGCTTTCTCATATGATATTCTTCAATTTCTCAATGGATATGTCGGCAATTTACAGTTACATAAAATACTTTCTTGATTACGATTTTTGAGGAGAGGCTAGAATTTGTCTTAGAATTTCAATTTTTTCTCAAGTCCAATTATCTACCAGGAGCATTAGATTCATTCAAGTTCAAACCCTAGGAGTTTTGCCCTGCCTAGCCTCAAAGAAAAAGATCAAAACGGTCAACGTGACAATCTGGGTATGCTTGATCTGGGTCAACCTTAACCTCTCCAGCTTCTCCACCTATTTTGACCCGTCCTTGATTATCCCTCTGAGGTAGTGTGTGTCGAAGAACTTGTCTCCTAGGTGTTGAGGTTGTCTCACATTGGTTGTGAAAGGGACTGGTGATCAATAGTCGATTTATAGATATAAGAGAAAGTGTTACTTTTTAATCTAACTTTTGAGGGTAAGAGAAGTTCAAAACCACCCAATACTGGGTAGTCCTAATCACCTGTGGCATTGGCAAAGTGTCGGCGGTGGTCTTTGACCCGGTGTGTTGAAGAAGTCGACCCACCACTTGCCCTGACCCAAACCACGAGGATGAGTAGAGTTCTGAAGGAGAACGGGGCGATTGTGACAGGGTTAGCCCCAGGCTCAAGTCATTGCCCACCGGCTGTGGATGAGCTCGGCCTCTCGGTACCACTTCACGAAAGCCGGCTCGTTGCGAAGCCTGAGCAGGTCAAACCCAAAATTACTTGGGCCCTGCATTTTATTGTTTACATAGCTCTAAGAATTCTGAACGAGCTCTTGAGAAGAGCGAAACTCAAAATAGCAGGGTTTCAAAGAGTTAATGTTAGGCCAAATTATGCAAATTGAGTGAACCTATAAAGATTTCAGTGTTATTTGTCTTGGATTTATGAATTATCTAAAACTTATCTATGAACTCGTTTGATGAAAATGCTGGAATAATAGCAAGCTTGGTCGATCTGTTCTCTATCAGCGGAACAAGTTAGCATTCTCAATCTCATGGTACATGACTATTTTAGAGATAAGTATATCGGAAATCTTAAAATTTATTATGAAAATGCAAATAAATCTTAAAACTTTTGAAAAGAGAGATAAATTCACTCTGCCAACTCATAAGACATTGAGGCACTTGGGGTTGATGAATTTGTAGCCGTAGGTCTTCACATGCACTTGGGGGATCATGTGATGATGGCTCATCAAGTATAGATGAACTAACTGAAAATTTAGTTGAAGCTTTGGAATTTGGCATCGCTTACGATAATTAGTCAATGGAAATAGGCAGCTGACTTGGAGCAAACCAGGCCCTGACTATGCACCAACATACTACCCAATATAAAGCTTCCTGACTTGTTATGGAGAATTTTAATTATCCTGCTTAAACAGTGAGATTGAAAAGGAGATGCACAATAGAAGGGTATCAGTTATTTTGAGCAAACCAACCCATAACAGATGCTGATCTTGTGAACTCCCCGTCTTCTTTGTTCTCATGTTAATGTTATTAGGACACAGTTCAAAGAAATTTCAATGACATGAAACAATACGTTCTGTTTTCACAGCCAACCTAATAAAAGTCCTCATCATTTATCAGCTGTCATCACCAGGAGCTTTGGACAATATCATCCGACGACGTGACAAACTTGTCCTCACAATCATCGCCACCTTCATATTCTCGATCTCCTGCACGATCTCCGCCATCTCAGGATGGTCGTCGGACGACTCATCACAGCAACGTATCGCTATCTGCAGCAACTCGATCATCCCGTCAGCTAACCTCCTCTTCTTTCTGATCTCGAGTCGAAGATCTCGGCTGTCCATTCCTCTCTCACTGCCCGGTGGACCCAGCTGCAGAGATCCACGCCATGGACTCCTGGTGGGGCTGCATTGGCACAGACTTGGCCAGTGAGTAGTTCGAGAAGCAGACAACCGTAGCTCCAGACATCGGCCTTTGGGCAGATCAGTTGCCTGGTTCGGTATTCACGGGATTTGAAGCAGACCATGGATTTCACGGCAATGGGGAGTGCGACGAGAGAGGAGAGGCTGTAGTCAGAGACATGGATGGCGTCGTCTTGAGCAAAAAGGACATTGGTCGATTTCAGGTTCCCGTGTGGGACGATCACGTTCGGTCTTGAGTTGCAGTTGACATGGAGGTAGTGTAGAGCGCGAGCCACGCCTTGAGCAGCTGATAGTCTGGAGTTCCACCTGAATGGCACCCGCTCTTTGGTTCCCCTTCCTCCTGTGGTAGTGGCTTTCATTGCATGATAATTACAACATGCACAAGGTGTCATAAACTAGCATGCGGCTTTCGAGGCCACAGCATGGAACTGATCAGCGGCTGAACCGGTGTCTATTGATATCTGATCTACCCAGCAGCTTTCGATGGTAGGATTTGCTTGCTTTCATCATCTACTTGTTATAGGAATTACTTATTTCAAGAGCTAAACTCAGGAGCGACTCAGAGATTGGACCCTGGAACTTGTTCCCCGAGAGGTCGATGCAGGCTAACTTCTGGTTTCCTGAAAAATTCATCATTCCCCCTTGAAGAGCATTGTTCTTGAAGCTCAGAATGGATAGCTCGGAGAAGTGAATGAGAGCATCGAAACTGATCATCCCCTTCAGCTCCATACCTTCCAGCACTATTCCGTGACCTGGCCATTTATGCACTGAATACCGTACCATCTTGCCCCATCATCCACATAACAGTGTATGCCAGTCCAGTTATTGTTCAAGAAAGGGGTTATTGAAAGCGGCTCTCAGAGCATAAAGAGCGTCTCTCTCGTCTCCATCGTAACATAGCAAAGGAGAACTACTTCCGGTGATCCTCTGGTTCAGCATCGAGATGGATAAGGTGAGGAATAATTTTCCGAGCAAGTTCGAGGAACCCGTCATGCTGAACATCAGAAGGTGGACGTCTTTGTTTCTATGGGAATCTGGCGGCGATCATAACGTATTGGATATTGCTTATAGTTGCTTGGATGCTCGATTGAATTGTGGATAGGCTCTTAGGTGAAATTATGCCACAGCTATCAGATGTCTTTGCTTAAAAATGGATCCAAGACGGTTTTGTTGCACCTGTGTTGGAACTTCTCAGCTGAAAGTTCCTTGGCAGGCTGTTATCACGTTGTCTTTCATTGAACCGCTTTGTCTTGTGGAATGTTCCCTCAGTTTTGACCATTTGATGATTATTTACTACCTCCTTGTCATCACCATCCTTGTTGCAGAATCCAGCTTGTCTATGAAGAGGATTGTTTATCTTTCTGGGTTGATATCATCAATCTAGCAACTTCAGTTCGGCACAATCTGATTCTCGCAAATTCACGAAAGATTTCTCAAAAAATGTACTTTTGCTTTTGTAATTTGCAAAAAGGAAACTTCAGTCTTGCAATGTCTTGGCTTTGGTTATGTAACCATAAGGATAAAGATTGCAATGCCTATTTGCTAAAAATTCTGCTGTACTTTCGAATTTGAATCCTGATGCTTTAAAATAACTGATCTTGCCCATGTTATTCGATTAGTAGTATCAAAACTAAACCCCCTCGTGTGCAACTTACAATTACATAGAATACTTTCTCAATTGCGATTCATCATATCATAAACTCTCTTAGAAAACACATCACTAATTGCTAGCAACAAATCCGGGATGGAAAACTCTGTGTGGACACAGTTTCTCATATAACAACAGAGGCTTGAATCCATCTAAGCTTTTGATTTTTTTCCTCCAAATCCAATTTATCTACAAGTACAACCATTTTTTGATTCATTCAAGTTCAAACTCTTTACAATCCAAGAGCCCCAAGTGGGGTCTTGCCCTGCCCAGCCTCGAAGTAGAAGGTCAACATGGCCAACATTGCAATCCGGGCATGCTTGATCTCGGCCAGTTTCAACCTCTCCAGCTTCTCGACATCCGGAATGTAGACACCGCCCTTGATCGTCCCGGCTAAGCAGAGCGGGTCGAAGAACTTGCCGCCCGGATAGCCCTGATCCCCCGTGGCGTTGGCGAAGTTCTCGGCGGTCTTCGACCACGGCGTGGCCCACTCCACCGACTGCGAGTCCGGGTTGAAGAAGTCGACCCACCGCTTGCTCTCGACCCACCCCATAAGGATCAGCTGGGTCCCGAGGAGTGTACCAAAGGAGAATGGGGCGATGGCGCCTGGGTCGGCCCCGCCTCAAACCACGGGATGCCGCTCCAGGCCTGGCCGACGAAGATGCCAACCACCGCGGCCATGGCCCATCGGCCGTGGATGAGCTCAGCCTCTCGGTACCACTTGAGGAATGCCGGGTCCTTGCCGAGTCCAAGCGGGTCGAAACCGTAATCACCTGGGAGCCTGCAGTTGATTATTTTTCAAAGTACTAATGTTAGGCCAAATTATACACATTTGAGTGAATCTACATAGACTTCAGCATCACTTGTTTTGTACATAAATACCATGCAAAGAGAGACACTTACGAGCCGTCGAGCCACTCGGGGTCGATGAGGTTACCACCGCCCTTCACGGCGGGGATCCAAGACTTCTTGGGCTTAGCCGCCGCCGCGACGACCACCAGGTTCCTAGAACTGGCTCCGCTCCCTGCCTCGTTCCCGAATCCGGCCACCCTCGACAAGGACCGGCTCCTCCTCCCCCCGCACAGGAAGGCCGACCCCAACCCGTTCACCACCGCACCGGAAGTCGCCGCCATGCCGGCCCCTGTCTCTCTCCGTCTCTCTCTCTCTCTAGAAGCTTGTCTAAGGTGTGGAGCTAGGGATGTGAGGCTGAGAGGCGAGAGGGGGGGACAGAATCTAAATCAACGTTCCTGGATGGTCCGAGTGGGATAAACAAAATCCGGCAAGGAAATCCAAGCGAGCGACACTGGATAGATTACGGACCAATAGGAACTTGAGCTCCATCATCTTCCACGTCTTCATTTAGGTTGCGTGGACCATTTCCGCGCCCCTAGTTTCTCGAGTCCTTCTTGGCTTCCTCTTTGTTAATCCGATACTCCTAAAATGTGGCAAAAATCAAGCTGCCAGCTGGGAGTATCCACGTGAATATACCAAAATTCCCAATGTAGAGGGAAAAAAAACACATCATATAAATTGGGATCACCCCCCCTTTTGCCACGTCTAGATTAATATGATTGCGAAAATTTATCCCTTATTACGAAAAGTCATAAACCGGTACATTTATAATAAATAGAGTATGGAAACACGAATTGATATATTCGTCAATTGTCATGTGTTATTTAACTCAATAATTTAATGGTAAATTTAATGGAAACTGACAAACAATAAGTAACTAGTTTGGATTTTTTTGTGATAGATTAATTTAAGATAAATTTATCACATATATACCAGTTTGGAGTATTTCGTGATATTAACCCTATTTACAGTAATGTGGCTACATTTGGTGAACTGTATAATTTATATCTTATCCGGTGTCTATCTAATATTTGATGTAGCACTTGATCCGAATATAATGAGGATCAAGAGATTCCACACAAAGAAGGGGTTCAGTGAAATAGGGTATTTTCTACCCGGAAAGAAATAAAGAAAAAAAATATTGAAAATAGAAAAAAAGTGGCCTTAATCGAGAGCAAGAGAAGGGGGGCAGAAGTTGTTGCCGTTCTAGATTTGGGAGGATGCGGAGAGGCTTTGTTGAAGCTTGGCATGGTGGTCATGGTTGTGGTCGCCATGGCCTGTAAGATGTCGCAAAGCATCGTGGATGGCATAAATCAAATTTCATGTTGTATTCAGACATTTTCCGAACGCCGTAGAAGATGTTGGAAATCTCATCATATTTTTAACCAATCCAGCTTTATTGTATCCGAGGTGCCTGAAGGATTGCCAAAGCAATTTATGGAATTTCGCGGGCTGCCTGAATAATTTGATCAGAATTGGAGGGAGGCCAACTTAATTCACTCAAAAACTCATTTTGGTTCTTTAGGGTGCGTATGACAACATTTTGTTTGGAAATCAATTTTTAAAAACTTGCTTTGTCAATTTTATACGTCAAACGAATTTCTGAATAAAGAAACACGTTTGATAATGACTCAAATTTCTGTTTTCGGAACATAAATTTCTTTACTAATGAAAAAAAAATTCTATATCTAGGGGGTGGCGGCCTGTGGCGGGCATTCGATGGGCGACAGTGGTGATGGAAATAAATAATAAGAAATTTTTTTATTTCTCACTTTTGTTCCATTAATAGAAATGCTAAAAACTTTAGTTTTTGATTTCTATCATAAATCTATTTCAGAAATAGAAATCTATTCAAAAAATAGAAAAATGAAATTGCATTATTAAACGAATTTTTATTTCAAACCATTATAGAAAACAAAAAAATAAAAAAATAGAGAAACATAAATTATGTCATAGCACTTTTAGATTGTGTAAGTGGCTGGACATGAGGCACTACCAGGTTGGCATGGACCTTCAAGAGGGGCCTTCACCCTTGCATTCTTGCTGGGCTGGGCTTGGATGTAGGAGCGTAGCCTGGGCCCTTGGATGTAGGAGCGTAGCCCATTACTTTGTAAGTTGTGTGCCAACCTTAAGGCTCTAACACATTCCAAATGACTCCGTAAATCCAAATCTCGACTTGACCAATGTCCATCGATACGCACCAATCATCTTAGTCCACATTTACTAATTGCATTACATCGACTGATTGAGATTGAATACTTGAAATCAGCCCCAAACTTGTGGGCCATAAGACATTATAAATGACTTGGAAGATTGGAATCTTGGCTCAACCAATCTCATTTATACACTTAAATCGTCCTAGGCCACATTTACTAATGGCAATTAAACAACCAATTGAGATCAAATACTTGAGAATGCAAATCAACAACCAACACCGCCCCACCCAAAAAAAAAAAAAGAAAAAAGAAAAAGAAAACCCAAGCTTCACAAAGATTAAAATTTATTTAGCCCATCCTCGAATAAGTCCAAGATCTTTCAACTTCTTCGAACATAATTCCGAGCTTGTTTTCACCTTAACCCTAGGCAAGAACGCCATAAGTAAAAGTTTAAGTCCATAAAAGTGTCCCTCCAGGATTGGTATACTTGGGCCACCGGGGGGTTTCCACCTTACGAAGCAGAAATCGCTCGTACAAATTCTACCAATTCCACGCTAACCGCTCTAGACAAGGGCCAGTTGCACATGTCACAAATTTGAAGTCGACCAGTTGATGGAATTCGCAGGTTGTTTTAATTGGCTTCTCGGTCGTTAGACCTCTGTATTTGTGCACTTAGTTTATGCAAAAAGATTTCTGAAGTCGCGCGTCAAAAGTCTAGAACACCCCAAAACGCATTGCTCTCCCAATCCCCAAAAGCCTACGCAAACATACAATTTCTTCAAACAAGCAATGAGTTCATCATTTACCAACGACTCTTATTGAATTGCATTTTCCACATTTTCCAAGGACACATCAGAACTGAACTCAACTTGCACGCCAACAACCATCAATCTCACACTCAAATGTGGCCCAAACCAAAATTATGTAAGGGTAGTGGCCAGTGGACCCTAACACATTTAAATGATCCGCAATTTCAGCTCAATCCATCTCAATCGATATACCTAAATTGTCCCGTTCACATTCCTTAAGTCATATCAACAGGACAAGTTCTCGAACTACTTTGAATGGAAGACCATAGGATTTAAACATAGTGGGTGATCGTTTGACCATGCAACTAATTCATTAAATCTCATGCTTACGAATAGGCTCACATGCATCCCAATACCAATCCCAAGGTCTTACCGGAGCCAAAACTTAAAACCCAAAATATATAATCTCTTAGAGTTATATGCTTGGTTCGAGATTCAAGTAACTTCCATCTTAGGAAGCAGAGATCGCCCATTTAAGTCCTTTGAGTCGCCCGTCAAAAACCTCGAAACCTTACGAAATGGATGGCTCCCCTAATCCCCGAAACCTACGCAAAACATCCAATTCTTCAAACAAGCAATCGCTGCATCATTTACCAACGACCACATCTTCTCAGCACTCGTGAGGAAGTGAGAACTGAACTCAACTTGCACGCCAACAACCATCAAATCTCTCTCTCTCTCTCTCTCACACTCGAAAAAAACTTGCATAGTTGCCTTTGCGGCTGCCGACACGACATGCACTGCAGCGGCCACGCAAAAGACTTTCGATGTCTTCTTGAGTTTCATGGGGACGTGACCAGATTCGACCCATCTCAGGCGTAGATTGTGGAAACGTCACCTGTCACGAAGTCAACCCCGCGGAGTCTTCTGGCTTTTTCCATGGCTAAAACCTGGCAAGCCACTACGTTCACTCGTTCATCCCACTAGACCGCCCTCGTTTAAGAAAGTGCAGCTGAAATAAATTAGGTTTAGAAAGCCCGAGTTTTCCGGGTCGTGCATGAGTCATTGGTGATAAGAAAAGAAGGGTTTTTTTCTTCAAAGGATCCCCGTTAAAGAATGTCCTGGAAATATTAGCTGAATGATTGTCATTGACATAAAGTCTTTTTAATCAGTTGCTTAATAAATGTGCTCGTCAACTAATCACTCTTTTTTAAAGGATTATTTAAATGGGTGGACGAGTGAATTGGGTGGTAAGTAGAACCAAGAGAGAGCAGCTTTTAGTTTTAATTTTGATAGATGGGTATCTTTGCTGAACCTAAGTACATTTTAAAACTACTTCGTTTGAACTCTGAGACGTAAAATTTAGGAGTATTCTCATAAGCAAAGAAAAAAACTTTCTTTTCAATTGAAGGGATAGACATCAAGGTATTGGTATGTTAAATTAAGGAATGCATCTAGGTTGGGTCCTACGATACCAAACTACCATTTGAAGCTTTTGTCAAAAATTTGCTTCTTACTAGTTAGACACGTGCTTTGCATAGCTAGAAACAGCATGTCTAATCAATTGTTTTAGACACTGTGTGAAAACTTAAAAAAAAAATGAGATAAATGACAATTTTTGCTTAAAACATATAGATACATAACAATTTTATAACCATGTGAAAGGAGTCACGCAGCAGGTGATAGCTCTGTTCAATCACAACACCTCCTCCACCTCCTTTTTTTCTTTCTTCTAATATTTGTTTTTATTTTTTTATTGTTGTTTATTTTTTTTTTTTTATTTTTTTATTTTTTATATTTTATGTCCATGTCATGTGGCGTTGAGATATGACCTCTTTGGGTAGACAACAAGGTTCATGCATTTGGAAGTCCTTGATCGACAATTCTCTGATGTTCTTAAAAATTTTCCCAAGATACGTTGAATGTAGGAAAAAAATGTTGTCCTTTCGCTCGTTGCGATCCATCTTTTGATTATGCTACATTGAAAAGATCCAAATTCACTAGAAAGCATATCTTGGAAGCATTTTCAATAAGAATTTGAAGTATTAGGGCGAGGCAATTTAATTCTTTTATTGTTTACCTTTCGGAAAACCCCTTTTGACATGGCGAATTGCATTGGATTAACCCATTTTTAGAATTTTCAAGAACAAAATAGGAGAAAGAAAAATATATTCAGAGGGACCTTGAATCGGAACCTTAGAGTACCTTAGCCATGTTCATTTTTTCCCGTTGAAAAGTTGCATTATCAATTGTCTGGGCTTCGTTCAAGCGGTGAGCACGATCGTCATTCGCGCTTGAGACCAAGTATGAATCACCATGCTCGGGCGGGAGCACATACCTGTTTGTGTCTTTGATAATTATCTGGTATGCTTGGGACGAACGAAACAACATATTCGATTAGGATTAATCGCGTGCCGAAAAAAGAGTCCGTTCATCCCATCAATATGGAAATAAAATAGTTGCAATGTAAATAGTGAAAAATTAAAACATTACGTAAGGAAAAAATGATTAATACTATGAAAAATCTCAAACTCGTTATACTTGTGATAAATTTATCTTAAACTAATGATCTCAAGTTGGTATATTTATAACAAATTTATCTATTAGATTTCATTAAACTTTACCATCAAATTATTGAGTTTGATAATATGTGTTCGTTGACTAATGTACTAATTTAGGATTTTACCCTCCATTTATTATAAATATATCGAGATTTTTATAATTAATTTAATTTTAAAAAATTAATGAAAAGTAAATTTACCGCATATAGATTTTATGGTGACAAAATTTATTTGAATTAAACCCAATCGTGAGTAACCTGCATTGGTATTAGAGTCCTCCCTCATCGTCGCGCATTAGAGTTTTCCCTCATCATCGAGGTTGAGAGTAATTAAATAGTAGAAAGAGTTTCTTTCTTCTTTTTTTTTTTTTTCAAAAATCCTAAATCTAGAAATGGATCCAAACCACTATTTAACTTGCTTCTCGGATAGCAATTTTGTACCTCCAGGTGAGTAGTGGCACTTCGACTTCCTCATTATCTCAAGGATACATTAACCACCTTACATGCTTACTCCACCCAAATAACAACGAGAATTGCACGATGACGATGAAGACAACAATCGGAGGATGATTTAGAAATGCAAGGCTGGGGAATTAGTCAAGAGTGTGCCTAAAATTTGACGTTCACATCTTAGGTTTTAAGTATGAGCCGTGTCTTTGTTGGATTGCTCTTGGAAATGTCCATCGATATCCATCACCACACACTCTGATATATCCGTACTTCCTTCTTCATCATTCAAAACACACATGGCCGCCCTTGTAACCGCATCGGATTGGTATGGGAAAAAGACAAAAAGAAAAAAGAAAAAAATACATACATATTTAAAAAAAAAACTAAAACAAATTTTTTTCTTGCTAGTTATTAGTATTGTAAGGAGAAGTCATAGTGTTGGAGTTATGAGCTAATTTTTTTTAAGATATATGGGCTTGGTCCTTCGGTGTAGTTTGGGCACGAGAGGCCCGTGGTGAAGTCCTCAGCTACAAAAAAAAAGTTATTTAAATTAAATTTGTCAAATTTGGAGTTTTTTTGAGAGAAAACATAACTTTACAATCACTGCCTGCGGTGGCCTAGTTAAATAAGTGCTCCCATGATCATTTGTGAAAGGAGATGAGTTCGAATCTCGTTGGCCACACGGGATCTTAAGTGTAACGTCGGGGTAGTGGATCCTCTGCTCGCGTCATTCCAGGATTTATCCCCGTTACCCCGTGCCTGTCGGGCTGTCGGGTTCCTGGGTTATTTAAAAAAAAAAAAAAGACAACTTCACATGTGGCTCAACTGAAGAAAAAAAAAAAAAAAAGACGAGGAAAGAAGAGTAAACATTAAACAAATGCGAGAGAGGGACAGGGGCGCACGGTACTCTCACAAATGATTACGTGTGCAGAAGCGACGTACGGCCTGTTCATGTTTTATGTATCCCATCCCGCATATCATCCTTCCTCCCCTCGTGCACTGTTATACCCACAAAAATCTCTCTCTCTCTCTCTCTCTCTCCTAATCTCCGATGATACTGTGCTCGTTCGTGCGCGTCTGCGGCTGGTGAATTCCTCTCGCTGGAATCCGCCGCTCCCTCGCTAGCTTGGCTCCTCCTCCGTCGCCGTCCAGGTACCCTCTCTCTCTCTCTCTCTCTCTCTGTGTGCTGTTGTCGTTGTCGTGGTAGATGGAAATGATCTTTTTTTCCTTCTGGGTACGGCCGTTTTCCTTCTCCGCCGCACGATCCGGGTTCGCTTCGAACGAGGGCCGGCCCCCTTGTGTTGGGTCGCTTGCGATGGATGATGGGTTGTCGCGATTACCTGTGCTTTGCAGCCGAATCTGGTTTTCTTTGGAAGGGAGTGGGGGATGGCTCGTTGTGGAAATGATCCTGTTTTGTCAAATGGGTTATTGGAGCCTTTAGGGTTTGCGCGTCGCCTTTCTTTGGGATCTGTGCTCGATCGGTTCGGGTTTCTTTGGGTTTGCCTGGGGGAAAAAGGGGCAAAGGGGACAAGGGGAATTGAGTGCGGGGGGAGGTTTCCAGCTGCGTGACCGTTCTTGATCATGAAGTTTGGCATATTCACATGCGGCGAGTATCTTAAGAACGTGCCAGTGAAGGGTTTGATGGAAAAATTATTTCTTGATTGGATTTCAGATTGTATTTCATTGCCCAGGCCGGTTGAATTTCCAAAGATTTTGTAATCTTTATTCTTTTCTCTTGCACATCCAGGGCCTTTTCTTTTTGGGTTTTTTTTTTTTTTGGGGGGGGTGGGGTGGTGCGCTGCCCATTGTTGACTGGACGCTTCCAGCTTTATGCAACGTAGCATTTTGTTATCGTCTATAATTCGCTTATGTCAGTGCTTACATAAATTGCTGTATATAAAATTTGCTGTCCCAGTTTTTCTACACTTTTCCATTCATTCGGGTCGCTCTGTATTGGTCTGTGCAGCTTTGGGGAGATTGACGCGGCTTTAGATGATCTGGATCATCTCTGCTCTGAGCACTGATGGGGGGTATTCTGAGCTTCAATGGTTCCAGATGCGGAGCAAGGGACACCTATGAGATTGCGCCGGGTGAAATTTGCAAGAGGCAGAAGGTGTCGTCAAGCTTGTTTGAGGATGATATGAGGTTGATACCCAGCCTTCCGGATGAGATATCGTTTCAGATCTTGGCCAGAGTTCCTAGAATCTACTATTTGAAGGTAAAGTCGGTGTCGCGAGCTTGGAGAAATGCGATTACAAGTGCTGAACTCTTCAGTTTGAGGAAGGAGCTCGGAACATCTGAGGAGTGGCTTTATGTTTTGACAAAAGTGGATGAGGATAAGCTTTTGTGGCATGCTTTGGATCCTTTGTCGAGGAGATGGCAAAGGTTGCCCCCAATGCCTATGGTTTCATTTGAAGATGAATCAAGGAAAGGCCTTGGGAGCCTACGGATGTGGAATGTGATGGGTTCAAGTATTAGAATTGCAGATGTCATCAGGGGCTGGCTCGGGAGAAAGGACGGATTAGATCGGATGGCTTTTTGTGGATGTGCAGTTGGGGCTGTTAATGGATGCCTCTATGTGATCGGTGGCTTTTCTAGAGCCTCGGCCTTGACAAGTGTTTGGCGATATGATCCTGCTCTAAATGCATGGAGTGAAGTAAGTCCCATGTCAATTGGTAGAGCTTATTGTAAGACAGGCATATTGAACAATAAGCTTTACGTTGTTGGTGGGGTCACTCGTGGTCGTGGTGGCTTGACCCCACTTCAGTCGGCAGAAGTGTATGACCCCCTCACTGGTTTATGGTCCCAAATACCAAGCATGCCTTTTGCCAAAGCTCAGATGCTTCCTACTGCATTCCTTGCCGATCTGCTTAAGCCTATTGCCACTGGAATGACTTCATACAGGGGAAGGTTGCTAGTGCCTCAAAGTTTGTACTGCTGGCCTTTCTTTGTGGATGTTGGAGGAGAAGTGTATGATCCTGAAATTGACTCATGGGTCGAAATGCCACCTGGTATGGGTGAGGGTTGGCCCGCAAGGCAGGCAGGCACAAAGTTGAGTGTCACTGTAGAAGGCGAGTTGTATTCGTTGGATCCGTCTAGTTCTCTTGATAGTGCTAAGATCAAGGTATATGATCACCAAGATGATGCTTGGAAAGTCATTGCGGAAGAGGTTCCTATTCGCGACATTGCTGATTCAGAGTCTCCCTATTTACTTGCTAGTTTACTGGGCAAGCTTCATGTTATCACTAGAGATGCAAATAACAATATATCGGTTATGCAAGCAGATGTGCAGAACAATGTCAATCCCTTTCCAATGGTTTCCTCATCTTTAGCAGAAGATTCTATCTTCAAGTTGGAATCGGAAAGAAATCTTTGGAAGGTCATAGCCACTAAGAATGCAGGATCCGCAGAGCTTGTAAGCTGTCAGGCCCTTGACATTTGACAAGGGAGTTGGTAATTTTCTTAATTTCGGCTACATTGGTATATATTTATAGGGTGCTATTACCATCCGAATCATTGCATGGTTTGACTTAAAGCTTGTCTTCTTGTAAAGATAGCGAGCAGAGATAATGAAAAATTCTCGCTTTAGTTATCTCCACTGAAAATGTAAGATCAAGGCATGAAGCTTTCATACTTCTGCTTTTTGGCTTTTGGGTTCTAATAGCGATATTACTTTGATCAAATGGAGCCACAGATTGATGCTTCTCCAAATGCACCGGAGAACTATGCAGCCACTCGGTCCTTGCATTTTGCATAGTATGACCCTTTGGTGTTAAGCTTTCTTCTGCTTTAAAATCCAATTGCCCAGCCTTGATTATAGTAGGAACCTTTTACATGTGCCAATAGTTATAACTTTTGAGTGGTTGTATAAGAGAGATGGATTGTTTGGCCAGCATCTTAGACAATGCGTGGCTTCCGTAGTTTGCTGTTTTAGTGGAGGGAAGGAAGACAAGTAGATTATTATAATATACAACCGTGTTTGAGCTACCTTTGTAGCGATGAAATGGTGCTCTTCTTTGTATCACTTGGGCATTTTATGCCTTGAGCTCTTAAAGGGCGCTGTATCATTGCGTTCACATCATTGTGTTCATGATCCTCTCTTCCAGGATGAGACCAGTTACTCGGTCAATAAAGGCATGTCACCTCTTTGCTTCATTCTTTCCCCCCTTGCACCTTAGCTGTTCTTGCTTAATTACGGGTTGACGTAGCGAAGGACCTATAAAGTGAGGCCATTGAATGAATGTCGAATCATGGTAGTTGGAGCTTCATTCGAGCTTTCATTTATTCCCCTATAGGCAATTGGAAATTTCCTACTTTCTGCATTTCAAGTTTCTGTCGGTTCAGCTTTCTTGTTGGTTGGGAGTGTTTTAAACACAGAGTTTCTTCACCAAAACGTACTTCTATTCTCGCTAGCGCTTGTGCCGGAGCTTTGTCCGGAAACCAAAACGACTTTGTTAGGTGCTCTTCGTTCAGGTCGAGGAACTTGGTAATCCGATGACTGAGTGGCTCGGCGACCGGAGGCCGAGGGAGGTCCGGTGAGAACAACACGGGAGTATTCACGGGTTTCTCGTGGAATGTTTAAATTTGAGAGTGCACCATGTTGACTAGCATGTGATATGTATGATCTTCAGAATTGGATAGGTGGTAGTGCGAGTTTTTTGAAAAGTCCAAACGCTTGCTGGTCAGAATGGAACTCCTCCGAAGGTAGGTGAGGCGAGATTTCCTTTTTTCTTATTTGTAATTCCCTTTTTCTCTTCCCTTTCGCCTCTAGCCCGTAGGCGAGGGTGACCCCACAAGGAAATAAAAAGGAAAAAAATATCAAAAGAGTTAAGAATATCAAAATGATTGTAAAATTATGTCGGATCATGCCTTATCGGTGTTTGCACTATTAATTTTCGGTCAAAATTGACAAATTGTTAATAAGTTTAAAACTAAATTGTCAAAATTAAAGAGTTTTTGAAAGACCGAATTGGTTGTCAAAAACTATCGCAAAGAATTTATTGCACAATTAGTGAAAAAAATTACTGTAATTGTGTTTACATTTTGTTATGGTTATTAAACCCACTTAGTAAGATAAAAGTCAAAAATCTGACACGATATGGACGATCAAACTTGCGTCATGCGTTGAATTTTCAAACGCATATTCATCTTTTGTTCTCTAAGCCTACAAGGTTGAACCTTGCAGGCGAGGGTGACTTGTCACTTGTGGCAAGCTGTTGGTCATTGCTGACGCCGAGGAAGAAGGGGAAAAAAAGAAAAAGAAAAAGAATATAAAATAAATTAAATTAATAAAAATTTGAAAAAAATTAAAAATAACAAAATTAGGCATTCACGTCAATAATTTCCGATTAAAATTAGCCCGATAAACTACATTGATAAAATATGAAAAAGTTTGGGACTCAACTAATATATCTAAAAGATTTAGGATTGAATTGACAAAAATACAATAAAATTAAAATTTTGTGGACAATTTTCCTGAATTTCATCCTCGAGGCCATTGAGCATTTCAAACCATTGCAACTGTCGATTCTTACAACAACACGACGAAACAGTATTGAGTCCTCTTATCATTCTATGTGCAAATTGTCAGTCCAACTATGGCTAATTTATTACAAAAAAGGAAGAAGTATTTGTCAATTATTTAATTGATTTATGTCCGCTTCTTTAAAACTTTATCACTTGATAGCGACCTAATATTTTTTTTCCTTATGGGTTACTGGGTCGGCTGGCATTTATTGATTTATCTTTTTCTTATTAAAAAAAAAAAAAAATGCAAGTTAGGTATTTTCGGCTTCATCTTTGAATCCCTTCTAGCAAAGTTGATTCCTTCTAGCAAAGTTGATTACCTACCGGTGCACGTGCGGTTTGGTGAATGAAAACTACGGCTCAGTAAAAAAATAAGTAATATAAAAATATTTAAATTAATATCATGGGATTTATTGATTTATTTTTTTCTTATTAAAAAAATGCAAGTTAGGTATTTTCAGCTTCATTTTTGAATCACTTCTAGCAAAGTTGATTAACTACCGATGCACGTGCAGTTTGGTGAATGAAAACTACGGCTCAGTTAAAAAATAAATAATATAAAAAATATTTAAATTAATATCATGAAAATCTCAAATTGATATACTTTTAACAAATTTTAAAAAATTTATTCAAACTAATGTTTTGACCATCAAAAAACTGAAATTGGTACATTTATAATATATTTACCCTCCAATAAATTAGATTAACATCACGAAAAATGAAATATCCAAACTAATACACTTTTAAAACCCCAAATTGGTACAATTGTTAATTGTCACATGTCATTTATTTTAATAATTTAACAGTAAAATTTAAAGAAACTAATAGATGATAAGTTTGTCATAGTGTACTAATTTGAGATTTTTAGTGATAAAAAAATTAATTTTGACTAAATTTGTTACACATATACTAATTTTAGGTCTTCCGTGATATTAACTCAAAAATTTTCTTACATATAATTACTTGTATCACTTATAAAAATGAATCAACGAAAAATGTTCTTTATTAATTATATGTTTAGACATAAATTATTGTCAATGATGAAAATATTTTTCATTAACTAATTACTTCAGACAATATAAACGATTACTTTTAGAAAATTAATTTTCAAATCATTCATTTTCTACTAAACAAATCGGCATACATTAAACAATATTGGAGGTTGCGCTAATTAGAGAGAGAGATTGGGCATGTGCTTCCAGGAAATTTTTCCAACTCAAGAACATGATCATCTCATCTTAAAAAAATGAATGAAATGAAACAATTCCACAAGTAAAGTGAGCAGCCATGGAAGCCTCTCATCCAATCGGATTATATCGATCGGATATGCGCCTGGGGGGCAGTTTCCGCAGGACGTAGAGAACCAAGGCCGAGGGCACGATCTCCACCAACTGCATCGAACGAAATTACGTCGAACCCGTCAAGTTTCTTGCTGCCGCGGGCACGATAAGAGCCACACATTTCACACATCAACATCGCTCACAGATATATACGGTACGCCAATAACGAAAGTTACCGTGTAAAAGACTAGATTTAGAATCGGATGATCCAAGACGTCGACGTCTGCATTGTCGTCGAAAGCCGAAATAGAGACCTGAAAGATGTACCGCGTAAACATCCGTTAGGAACTCGGGAGTTCTGGGTTTTACTAGCAAGTTTAGAGCTTGTACTAGGGTGACTCACCACTAGACATCTTATCAAGAAGCAAGTGCAGCAAGTTGCTGTGACGAAGCCCACCTGCAATACGGTTCGTTAGGCTGCGCAACCGAATTGACATAGTCTTGAAGTAAATTACTGCTCTTATATGAATTCCGATTGCTCAATCATTCAAAGGGTAAATAGTCTGCTCTCAGATGAATTCTAATGGTATGCTAGACAGATGTTCTTTTGCACATTCATCAAATTCATGAAGCTGGCATGCTTAAGTTAACCATTCTGCGAGGGATGCATAGGATAGTTAGTCCTGATGTAACAAAGAAGCCTACGAATTGCTGTGGAAAGGAGATCAATTTCTTCGCTTGTACCCTTTTCTATAGTAGCAAGTTCTCGCGTATCCATTGAACTTACAAAATTGAACCTGATGATTACATCTAATACACACCTCGTATAGCTTCTTCTGCCGGCCTCTCGATTCAATAGGAAAGTGCCTCAACATGACGAACAACCTGCGCGAAGTTAGTGTTACTTTGCAAAGTACAGAAAGCAACCGTTGGCCTGAGGTCATTTCCAGGAATTACCTGCCTCCATATATCAGAAACCCAAGTGCAGCACAAAACGAGACGGCTGCCAACATTAAATGAATATGTGGCGTCAATCGCAAAACAAGTAAAACACCAGTAAAAGGAAACGTGGCTTAAGTTGCATAACACGAATCTACTTACTAATCCTTAGTTCAAATACCAGTAAAAGGAAGCAGAAGAAAGAACAAGGCAATAACAATGAAAGAAAGGCTTTTGTCGTCCCGTAATTTGCCTAAACAACACTGACCTGACAAAAAGAGTCTTGAAATCATGATTGCTGTATGAGTTCGGCTTAATTTTAGACCGATCCAGATGCACACCTATTGCCACAATTGTGAATTTTACTGACATTAAATCAGATACAAGAATCAAATCCTGTTAATCTGGTTTCTTCCAGAAGTGAATAGAAACGAGAATGAAGTACCTCACCTGTGTGAAGTATATAAGTCCATTGATTGCATAATACGTCGGCCTAAGCTTATCGATAGGAAGACTTCGAGCCTGTCCAATTAAAAAATTTTCAGCAACCATCAACTTGACTTTCTGCATGTGAGGATTCACAACATAAAAGGCAACAGTAGTGCACAAAAAAGCCAGTACCTGCAGATATATCTCAGCCCAGAACAAGACTAGTAATGTGTACGTAGAGAAAAATAACAGTCCGGGAAGCTCGAGAAGCATTATTTCAAGTGTCTGTTGGGAAACAAATGTTAGAATTACGAGAATCAGATACCACATTTTTCGACAGTAATGCACAATACTCCTCATCTCAGATACTACAGATCAAGAGACTGATGAACGTCGGCGAGGTAACAAGACGTACCTTGGGCCTGAGAAGAAACACGCTCTTGTAGATGCCGAACATGAAAGCCCTCACTGACAAAATGCAGATTCAAGAATTACTACAGAGATCGAATGTGGTTCGCCTCAAGAAAGAAAACAGAAGATCCCGGCGATCCTCACCTCCATTCACGACGAAATTCATCAGATGAAAAATCTTTTGCGTTGTCCAGCCGAATTCGGGTACTCTTAATTGAATGCGGCACAGTTGCACCTATACAGCGGTTAAAAAAACATCCGAAGATTTCAGCTTCTTCGCGATTCAAGATGATGAATAACTTCGTCCATGCAAGGAAACCCGCATTCCGCGTGTGACCATGACATAAAAAAGACAACCTCCGCCTCAAGAAAAGAAAGAAATATTCTAAATCACAACAAGAAAGATCTTCAGGAATTTTCTCATTGCATCTTCTTCAGGATCAAACTCCCCTGCAGACGACGCAACCGTGCAAAAGAAATAAGACAAAACACACGCGGGCGCACAAAACAAAAGACTCAAACGATTCGCAGCGAAACCAAACCGCCCAGATCTCGTGATAAATCTGAAGAAAAGGGTGAGCAGCGGATGACGACATACCAAGGCAATGAAAGAGATCAACGCGTACGATCCACACAAGGAATAATAAATCCCCTTCTGCCATTGCTCGGACTCGTCGATCTCGTCCCACCAATCCGACGCACGATCACCACCGCCGTAATAGCTCCTGCCCCATTCAAAACCTAGGGTCTTTCTCCTCAACAGGGACCCGCCACCCATCAACATTAGTCAATCCACCCCACCTGAAAACGTGTAAAGAAATGCAGACGAGATCTGCAGAGAAGTTGAGGAAGAGAATGTTCTTCCTGTTGCTCAGAAAGAGAGAGAGAGAGAGAGAGAGAGAGAGAGAGAGGGTGGATTCTTGCATGGCTTTGACAGCATGAGATGGCAAGGGAGAAATGGAAGGAGTACGTGGCGAGGAGAGGGGGAAGACAGGCAAGTTCACATTGGAAACGTACGTGTGATCGTTTGACGGCTTCCTCGGTAGCATATTCGTTGATTGCGCAACAGAAAAATGGCCGCTGAAATCACCACCTTTTGCCTCCTCTCGTTTCACTTTTTGTTTTATCATTTCATGTAATCCATTCATACCCATTACTTGGTCCCACTAGACTTTTCCATGTTGGCAGTTATCTCTACACTATGGACAGTTCTTTTTCCTTAAAAAAATACATATTATATTAATATTTCGATATCTTTGAAGGAGGATAGATTCGAATAAGGATATATATATATAATCTAGAGATCTGATTGGATAGAAAATCGAGGGGCTTATTGAACGGTTTGCATCAATCGAAGGACTTTTGGTCTCCTTATCCCGTGTTAAAAGATACGAACCCAAAACAACCGATCGTGGATATCTCTATCTATAGTATCAATAATTGGAACTTTTAGAATTGGTGTTCACTTTCCAATTATTAAAGTGCCGTGGACATTTTAATATTTTTACCACTAAAGCGAAGTCTAAAATGGTGATTATTATGGATTTGAGTGGGTGTTTTCTTATAATTTTATGGAAGGGTGGTGTTGGAAAGAGTGAAAAGTAGACGATTTGATGGGTTTTCGTTAAGGCTCTATTTGTTTTATAATGATTTTTGCTGGAAAATATTCTCAAGGAAAATTATGAAGCACGCATTTATACAGAAAATCAAGTAGAACACTAGATCCCAGGGGAAGGGTTATTGACCCTGAGCACTAGAGTTTCAGGCTTGGCCTTGGGGACTTGAGTCCAACTGCTGAGAACTAGGACTGAGGAACTAGGGAGCCCGACCTTGACCCAAGCCTGATAACGTGGGATTCGGGTCAGGGCGGTGGGATAACCAAGCCTATCCTAAGAGAACTCTAGACGAATTGCTGGGGCTATAGTCATAGCATCAGAGGACCAAAACCTAGCCTTGATCACCTTGACATGGTTGTTGGGGTCTCGGGCTCGACCATTGGGGAAGCAGGCATGGACGTCGAGGGACCCAAGCACGGGTGTCGAGAAGGCATGGTAGTTGGGCATTGAAAGTTTGGTTGCTTGGGTCTCAGCCTCAAGCTTTGAGGGCTAGAGTATGTTGCTGAGGTCCAGAATTGAGCGTCACGAACTCAAATTGGGCACTGGGGACTCTTTTCCGGGTGTTAATGTTGGGGACTCGGCCTTGACAGTGAGGGACTCAAACCCAGTCTTAGGAGTCTCGAGTGCCGTGCTCAATTCCTAAGCCTTATCACTTGGTCCTAAGTTCGAACCCTAAGGTCTTTAGGTTAGCCTTACGGGCCTCAAGCACGAGTATTAGGATCCAGTCATATTTTGAAAAATGATTTATGTTCTTAAAAGAGAAACCGTTTTCTTGAATTTAAACATGGGTTTTCTTTAAATATGAAATGATTTTCTGTGGACCCATTCTTCCAAGCAATTCACAATGTTAGTATATAAATAGAGTAACAATAAATAATCATTACTGAGTAAACGAACCAAGTCAATAAAGACTCATAAAATGACATTTCATCTAACGGAAGGACTGCATTAAACCACATTTTGAAAATTGACGTATTTAATTGAACAAAAACTCATAACTACCAGATCGAACATTGAGAAATAATTCATGTATATGAAATGACATTATTATTTCATTTTTAAAAAGATAATATGATGGCTTCACAATTTATTGAGTAGGATTCAAGTTTCGAGTTACTCATCATATGATTCCAAATCCATGCCAAACTTGATCCCCAAGCCCACCCGGCAACACCTACCCATTTAAGCCCTAGTAGGGCTCGGGCGGAGTCGAGAACCCGATGAAACCGAGCCTGCTCCCATCCCCAATGTGATCGGACCGGGTTTTACTCGTCATCCCACGAGAAAAAAATGGCACTCTAGGACTAACACGCAAGTCCAATTACGCTAATTTCGTGTCAAAGTCGAATTCAAGTCACAATAGTACTCGACAGAAATCGCCAAACCAAAAGACGAAGCGCACGATGGGTCACGAGAACAGGAAAGGAAGGGAAAGGAACAGTGAAAAGCGAGCTGCCGTCGGGTCAACCGGTGTCAAAACAGGAAAGAGAAGAAGGAAGAGAGGGAGAGAGCGCACGGCAAGGAGGAGGAGAAAAGGCGAGTTGACTTGGACAAACTGCGGTACACAGAAAGAGAGAGAGAGAGAGAGAGAGGCCATTAAATACCAACTGCCCGAGGCGAAGAGAGAGAGAGAGAGAGAGAGAGAGAGAGGAGAGAAGAAGGGGAAAAGGGTGGCAGTAAATGGAATAGTAGGAGAGCTGACGGAAGGGCACATGGGAGAAATATACAGCCGCATCTCTGTGTAAAATGGTATCTGCCAAGGAAAGAGAACAGTGGTGTGTCTCACTAAAACTATGAATAAAAGGGAAAAACACACCAAACAAGACCAAACCAAAGCCAACGCACGGAGAAAGAGTACAGGAGGGAGTAGAAAAAAAGAACCCAAGCAAAGTCAATACGTGCGACCCGGCTATCCTCTCTCTCTCTCTCTCTCTCTCTCTCTCCCCTCTCTCTGTCTGTCTCTGTGTGGACATACAGCTACGGAATCGAGACGGGTTTTTCATCTTTAGCGTCGGTTTTTTCCTCCCCACCCTCATCCCTTCTCTCACTTCTCATAGCGTGGGCAGTGGAGAGAGTCGTCGCGCTTGGTGACCCGTCTTCGTAATTCGGTTCTTTCTGGGTCGGCGGCGGGCGCGGAGCTTGTTTCTGCTCGTTTCGGTTCGGTGGAACCAGTAAAGGTAAGACCTTGGGCACGATCTGTTGAGGGGTCGATTCGTTGGGGTGGGTTTGTTGTGGTGGATAATTTGTTGTGATGATGATCGAGAATTTGATGGGTTTGTTGTTGATTTTTGTGGGGATTTGGGAGTTTTGCTCGAGATGGGTTTTTGGGTTCTTGTTGACTCTGGGTGTGTGTTGATTGGTATGTTGCAGAGGTAGATGGTAGGTGGCAGAGGGCGCCAGTGAGCGGTGGAGGCTGAATTATATGGGCAATTTATGCTGCTTCGAGTCTCTGTATTCTCAGGTGAGTGAAAAGAGATGCTTGTTGCTGATCAGCGATCGACCTCGACTTGAATTGGTGACATTGGGATGAACTTGTGTGGTGCGGGTGTTGCTATGTCTATTGATTGGCTCGATCTGCGTGATCTTCGGTACCTTTGTCTGATGAGAAAGAAGGGAAATGCCTTCTCGATATTTTAGTTACGTAAGCCTTGATGATTGTCCAGATGGCCGGTGATTGATGAGTTTCTTTGTTCGTTTTTGTGCTGCCCGCTGTTCAGCTTGTAGGAGGGCGGTCCTCATGTAGCTCTGGCAAGGGGAGGAGCCATCAGAGCCCCGTCAAATATGGCTTTAGCTTAATAAAAGGGAAAGCAAATCATCCCATGGAAGATTACCATGTTGCGAAATTTTTTCGGACCCAAGGCCGTGAACTTGGTCTTTTTGCCATCTTTGATGGGCATCTAGGAGATAGCGTTCCTGCGTACCTACAGAAGCATCTCTTCCATAATATCCTGAATGAGGTCAGCTGTTTACTTAATTAGAAATATTTTGCACTACTAACTATGTTATTGGTTTCTTTTACTGCTCGAGATTGAGGGTGTCTAGAGCGACCATTCAAATATTTCATAAAAGTAGGGGTATAGCATTAAGCTAAAGAAATAATATCCTTTTCTTTCAGAGCTTAATTATCTAAACAAATGTTAACCCTCAGAAGGTGCCCATGACTGTGGTACCGTTTATTCATCAGTTAACTTTTGGAAATTAGATTTCTCTTTGCTTTCCATTTTCATCTTCTTTTGTATTCTCCCTTTTTAAGGTCCTCTTGTGTATTTCCATTGAAATATGGTGGCCTGGTATTACTTTGCCCTTCAATCAGCCCTGGTGCCAAGATACTAGCCATAGAAGCTTGACTAGTTGGCCAGTCTAGTTCACTCAGGTTCTTATTGACTGTAAGTAGCTAAAGTGTCAAATTAGTTATAACTTGGTTTGGGAGGCTTGCAAGCTTAATAGGGGGTGCATTCTTTTTTGAACCATCAGAAGCTGAAATATCATCTTATACTGGATTATCAATCAGCTTAAATTTGTCATGCCAACAATTTGGCCACTAGTGGAGCCATCTTTAAATTATTGTGTCTTGAGTGGCTCAGTATAGATTGCTGGACAAGTACAGATTAGCTACATTGGAAGTATCTCTCAATAATAAAGATATGACCTTTCACATGATGATTGCCATGGTGATAGGGGAACTAGTAGATCTAATAAGTTTTCTCATGATCCACATACACTAGTCTTTACAGAATCAAACAATGATTAAAGTTGTAGTTCTTGCTTAGTCAAGGATCAAACAATCAATCCACTACAGTGCTTGGTCACTATTTTTCATTAGCCACATTTATGTTATAATTCTGCAACTTCATTCTTTTACTCAAAAAGCAGTCCATTTTGAGCTTTCTATTGAAGCAGCCATAAAAAAAGGTGGAAGAGAAATGACCAAGGCAGTCAGGACTTAGTTTGGTGGTTTACGTACCTGAAGGCAAGCTTCCTTGTTGTTTAAAAAAGAAAAAAGATAAATAAAGCTCCTGTCTGAGTTTAATGTCATTAGAGTTTTGATTATAAACTTCTTTTTCCAGTAGTCATGGAATGAGTTCAGTCCTGCCCTCAATTCAAATATTCTTCAAGTTGAGTATTCGTGAGAAATTGAAGCTCCAAGGAGCTTGAGTCA
The DNA here is from genome assembly GCA_014182585.1 of Eucalyptus coolabah. NCBI lineage: Eukaryota > Viridiplantae > Streptophyta > Magnoliopsida > Myrtales > Myrtaceae > Eucalyptus > Eucalyptus coolabah. The sequence goes on from CM024626.1 coordinate 13,407,260, forward strand.
AGTATTGAGTTTTCCACTTTTTGAGTCAACTTGAGTTTGAGTTCTTACGTCGACTTGGCTTGGCTCAATTACTTTAATTCCAGTGGCATGCTACCTCCATTTCCTGCTTGAGTTTTCCTTTGTCGTTAACCTCTTCTCATGTTCGTTGCCTGTGTCATGTGGATGGTTCTCTTCGACCAATTCAACAGTGTCCAACATGGAAGGGATCATACTTACTATAAATCTAAGAGTAGGCAAATGCCACACTTTGTCTGTGTACTGCAACCTGACAGACGTACTAGTCATACAATGTTTTACTGCATCTCAGTTGGCGTACAGGAAACTCTACTGAGTCTTAAGAATGAGTAGCAATGGTTTAAATTATTGTTGTTAGCAGCTTTTGTACTCCTTTCACATTTTGAATATCCTGAAGAGGTAGGCTGATATGTTGAAGAGCCTATGAGGAAAAGGATTTTGGTGATATCCATTGTGCTTAGTATTGTCTTAGTTGTTGGAAAGATTTGTTCTTGGAATATAATCTTTCAATTTAATGATTCCAGGATAACTTTTGGACTGATCCCAACCGATCTATTGCTAGAGCCTATGAGAAAACAGATCAAGCAATCTTGACACACAATCCTGACCTAGGACGTGGTGGGTCCACAGCCGTCACTGCAATCCTTGTAAATGGGCGCGAATTGTGGGTTGCAAATGTTGGTGATTCCCGGGCTGTACTTTCAAGGAAAGGGGAGGCAGTACAAATGTCTACAGACCATGAGCCTAACACTGAGCGAGGCAGCATTGAGAACAGAGGTGGATTTGTCTCGAACATGCCAGGTCTGGCCTAATGTTTATGCTAGTATACCTTTTACTTTATGATCTTTAATGCCTAAAAATGAACTTTGGAGATAAATGTTGCACAAGTTTTTATCCAACTCCTCCTGGATGGAATAGAGCTTACATGAGTTGAGAGGGGTCGCCTATGATATCACCGATCATTATATTTCCGGCAAGGACTTAAAATAAGTTATGTTTGGTCATTTTGTCAGTGTGAGGTTTGAACTTGAGGTTGAGTAAAGACAATTATCATTATTTATCAGAGCTAAAAAAATTTGGCCATCCTGGTGAACCCCAGTTTACTTCTTACATGAGATTGGTCCTAAGGGCTTTTGCGCAGGGAAGATTTCACATGCTTACCGTGTCTATGAAATCCAAATATTGTGCTTAGATCGGAGTGCTGCTTGGTTGACGATTCAGTTCTGAGGACATTCACGGTAGTTTACTAGTATTGGTTTTGGCTGCGCAGAATATATTATTCTAAATTCTTGCTATCTAGCACATGCTATAGCACATAATACACATGTATTTTGTGTTATGAAGCACTAAATATTTCTTTAAAATTCTTACTTTTGAAACATCTAATCTATGTTTTGTAGTATGTCATTTAGCTTAGTCTGATTCAAATGTTGTTGCATACGAATGCTATAAAAAGTGATGCTGAAAATTGCAAATATATGAGGAAAAAAAATTCTCTATGAGTGCACAGTGACTGGAGGCTGTAAGTGCACTGGCATGTCTTCTTGGTGCACTTCATAAGTTTTAACATTCTTTCTTTGACATGCATATATACATGAGCCAACATGTGTCAAGGAGGAGAAAACACTGCATAGAGATTAATAGCGCAAAAGTATCCATGTACCCTATCTAGTTACGTGGAAAAGGCTGCTGTAATTGTCTTGGGTTGCACTATCATGACTTTATGCCTGTCTCTCTCCATGTGTAACTGCAATGGACTTTGAACTTGTTGTCTTACTAGATCCGTCTACCTTAATATTTTGTGGCATTTTCAGAAGCAGAAATGATCAGGAACTGTTTAAATAATTATTGGTATTCGTCATGACACTTTGCTGAAAGTTGCTGTGAGCTGAATAACTGACTTGCTTATCATTGGGAATGGTTGCGTGTGGTAGACAATATTGGCTATTTTTTTTTTTACCTGCATTCTGATCCTGCACTGCAATTGACTTTTCCCTTTATTTCCTTAATGTACTATGCGATAACCCATTTGCTGCTCATATGTTGGTGGGATTGATGGATGACTTAATATGAAGCATGTACATGATGTTGGACTTGAGATGGATCCAGTGGTAGCAAGTTACATTGATCCTAAGAATTGCAATGCAAGATTAGGGTAAAAGAAGGTTTTTGTAGAAAAAGGAAAAGGAAAAACACTCTCTTGCTTGATATCAAAGCACAAAAATGTAGATCACACCCTAAGTTTGATGACAAAAGAGATACATATGTTTGGCCCGAATCCCCTTGGGACCTTCTCATGAGTAACTTTTAACTTTGGCACTAGCTCCACAGAGCTAATGCAATCTCACAATTGCAAACTTGATACCTCTTTCCATGTTGATTGTGCTGTCATTGACTCTTAAATTAGATCAATGTGTTGTCCATTTGTTCTCTAAGCTTATGACAGATCTCTTGAAAGAGACTCTGTAACTGTTTGAACTGACTTGCATCTTGAACACGCATCGTTTTTTGGGTGATGTACCTTGACCATGGGGACATGTTCCTTTTCTTACTACATAAAATAGCTTTGGTAAATAAAAGGGCATCAGCTTGAAAGTTTGAAATGCTTAAAAAGGATTTAATCCTTTCTCTTATATAGACACTGATTTGTCACTTTCAATTGATGTTTGTCTTCGGAACTCTAGCAGTATCTTGTGTGTCCCTCTCAATAAGGTGAGATATTGTTCTAGAAATAAATGAAGAAAAAGGGCATGGGAGACTGATGGAGACAGAGAGAGACTTAAAGGAAAAGATCTCCAGGATCTGCATGGTTAAAAGGACATAGTATTAGATAGAGCACAGAGAAACAAGAGATCCAATGGGGAGCCCGCCAGTAGTTTGATTGTGCAGATATCAAACCACCCAGAACTCTGTCTCTCATAGCGCACAACCTTTGCTTGGCTTTTGGTACTTTATGGTCTTCAGTCTCCACTTTTTGTTTCTGAAATGATAAACATAATTCCAACAAGAAGGTAAAGGCTGTGTATGGTTGTTTGGATTCGGATTGGGATAAGATAGGATAACCTGGGATTAGAAATTCTCCAAATACCTTCAGATTGTAGAAAATCCCCTAGTATGTTTGGTGCGACCTAGGATAGGATTAAAATCTTTAAAATTCCTTGTCATCTTAAAGTAAATTTCTTCCTCAAGCTTGTGATTGTTCTCATCCATCTCGCACACATCTACCAAACCTCGACAACCCTAAAAGCCAGCTACCCCAAAATTCTGACCTCAATCCCACCTCCCTGAAATCCACAAATCACCTCACACCTGTAGGCAAAATTCAGAACTCAGAAAAAATCACCAGAGCTCTGGAACAATGCCTTCAACGGCCCAGACAAAAGTGATGGATTGGTTGAAATTCACGATAGGTGTGCAAGGATTGGATGGTTGGAATTGAGGTATTGATCAGTGATGAATCGGGATTGAAGTGGTGCGAGCAACCTTGCGATTGTGAGTTTGAAATCTTTTTTTTTTTTTTTATTCTCCTTTAGGTTCCACTTCTCTCTCTGGTTTTTGATTAAAATGAAATGCAGAGAAGGTGCCAGGCCTATTTTTCGTTTTAGTTAAGTTATTTTTTAAAATATTTTAATCCAATTTGGGTATATTCCACCCCTACCCTGGATTTCTTATCTTGCATTTTATCCAGATATATCTGGGTTAATCTGGTCAGTAGGGCATCACTAAACACTGGATAGGATAATTTGTTATCTTATCTGGACTCAAATCTGAAGTACTAAAAGTAGCCTAAGGGCTGCTGCCCCTATACAGAGTTTCTGTAGAGAGGAGCCACCCATGTTCAAGATTAGGCATGACAGATTGTTTCTAACATTTCCAACAAAATATTTCTTGAATTTCTTCCTTTTTTTTCCTTCGAAAGAGTAAGAGTATTAGGAATGAAACAATATCAGTTAGACCAGCAGTCAGAATCTCAATATCATACTTTGTTTTTAAAAGCAATGGGCATTGCCTATTTAGCTAATTTGTGAGCAGCATGGTTAGCTGTTCTTCTTGTCCATGTCCTGACTAGGAGGGATGTGGGTATGTAAGAGATGGCATATGTCAGAATCTTTCTTATAGTTCGAAAATCCAATTAAGGCCAATAACTAAGGCTTTTCTTTAGTTATCCTTTGTTAGGTTCTTTCTTGTGAAGGTTTTGTTTTTAAGCTAGGGTTTGGTGAGAATTAAAAAAGGTCAGATGCTACCCTCAATTGGTGACTCCATGTAGAAAAAACATGATTGTTGGTCAAATTCTTATTTTCTCATGCCTTTGAAAGAAACACTTTTAGCATTTCACATTCTCCAGTTTCTTCTGGTGGATTTCTTGTTGTTCCTCTTACTCTTTTTTTCTCTGCCTTCAAAATTTATACTCCTAACTTTTTAATGTATTTTCAGCTTTTTGTCTGTGGATATGCAACTGATATTCTCAAAATGAACCCTAGATTAGAAAATTTCCACTAGTTTTTACACTTATAGGATATGCACAAGGATGCAATCATCTTACAATTCACACAGTACAGTAATGTTCTCACATTCTCTACAACTATAGATTTGGGAGAGCTTGATCCACCAGCTTCTGCTTCCTTAGTATTTGGCTGGAGAACTACTTTTGGGGCTTCCATTGGCATGCCAGAAACCAATAGGCTGACGTGACTTGTTCTTATGAAGCAAAGTTTAGCTAACCTTGTAGCTATCATCCAAACATGCCTATTTTACAGGCCAATTCTATTTAACAGATATCGACAGCAACCTCAAAATGTAGCTGCTTCATTGTGCTTCTAGTTAAATTCAGAATTTCTATGGAGAGAATAGTCAGATTATTAATCAGTAGATAAGAGTGTGGTCTTACTGGGGGAGATCAATTTGATGAGTGCACAGGGAAGCAAATCTGGTGCATGATGAATCAGATCAGCGGACTGATAATGTGATAAGAAGTACATCCTTTTGCATGACAGACTGTAGAATTAAAAGCGTGCTCTCATAGTTGAAGCCATATGTTAATATTCCAAGTAGGTTCCACATTGCGTACAGAAACAGTCACTATTTTCATGGAGAACCATCACCAATGCTAACTGAAACCTATCATGTTTGTACTAGATCTTCTGTTAAGAGAATGGAAAGCTAGACTGTAGACACACATGGATAAGTAATTTGATTGTCTTACAATATATCAGGAGATGTTGCAAGAGTGAATGGCCAGTTGGCAGTGTCTCGTGCTTTTGGAGACAAGAACCTCAAATCGCACTTGCGGTCTGATCCCGATATAAAAAACACTCACGTCAACGAGGAAACTGATTTTCTCATCCTTGCGAGTGATGGTTTATGGAAGGTGATATCCATGCCCTTTCCATTTGCTCTTCATTAATCTTCCGTACCTTTCATCTTGGTTTTCGTTGTTTACTATCAGCTTTGTTGGTGCAGGTCATGTCTAATCAGGAGGCGGTTGACATTGCTCGGAAGATGAAGGACCCTTTGAGAGCGGCCAAGAGCCTCGCGGCTGAAGCGGTAAAAAGAGATAGTAAGGATGACATATCCTGCATCGTTGTTCGTCTAAAGGTGTAGCACCGAATCCTTGTATATTAACGGTATAGGGGCAAAAAATGCCGCGACATGCGCTTGTTGGCGTTGTTGCCATGATTCCACCGGTTCATAATCCAGCACAAGTTTGGAGGAAAAGAAATGAATTTCGAATTAGGTGATAGCTTGCGAATTTTAAATTCTGTAAGTCATACATAAAGTTACTGCACTCGTGTGTGCGGCTTGCTGTTGGTTTGTTCCTTCCAATATGTAGGTTCATTTGCAATTCGTGCTTGTAATTTGCTCATAGTTTACGAAGCTGTGCGAATACATAAGTGGATTTATTTATTTGATAAAATGAGTGTTATTATGTGGCAATCATCACGGCAAAGAACTACTGATGCCCCAGAAAATTGGCTAATTGGCTGCACAAAACGTCGATTCTCCTATTTACCTCCGTCTTGGACTTACCTAGAGTGCAGAATCTGCACGTAAAACCCAAGGTTTTTTTTTTTTCTTGTTGAGGACTTGCCGAGGACCGAGTCTTTGAGATTCGTCGTGACCGGTTTGACGCGTATGGGATTTTTAACTATGTGCAAGATTTTTAACGATGATTAGGCCCTTTGGATACGCTCCTTGATGCTTTTTTTCATCATCTTTAATGGATTCATCCTTTGGAGTACGAAACTTGAAAAGGCATCGTGTCTGAACTTTTGTGACTTTGTGTTTAGCAATCCAACATTAAGATTTTCAACCATGGAAGTTGCTTCTTGAGCTGTTTTTGCCCCAGCTATTCTCAGCATGATGGATTTTCAGCTTTTGGAGGGAATTTCAAACACGACTCTAAACGGTCAAATATTTTATTAAGGCCTAATCCTACATCACCAATCAAGTCTAAAAAGGCAACTTAATAACAAATTTAGACCCCATCAGGTTGAAATTACAAATGTTTTTTTGTTATATAAATAGTAAAGAATTTTACTTGGTTCAATGGAGAGATCTTGTTGGATTGCATATTCATTTAAATCAAATCGAACCGGGTCGGATAAGGTCCTAATCATTTGGGAAGACAAGATTCCGATGTCTTGCCAAAAATGGATGAAGTAAGAAATTGTCAAACATATCAACCAAAAAAAAAAAAAAAAAAAAAAAGAAATTGTCAAACGTTAATGACAGCTCTATAAATTAGGAAACAAATTGTGGCTTGTCTATTTTGGACATTAACTCCTGGATGTGAGAAATACTTGTGCTGTAAAAATCCTAGATTTGTGTTTCTTCTTTTGGTCCTAGGGCCTCCAACGCAGAACGAATTTTCTAAGCCCCAACTTCTTGCCTTAGGTCCAAATCTTTTTCATTCCCAATTCAAATTTTTATCCCAGACGAATTTCTGTCTTGTCAAAACATCGACTCATTGTAGCAATGAAGAAATCATTATATCTCTTTGAATTTGAAGTTAGAAGTGCCAAACCAGCACCGAATGGTACACTTTGTTGTTCCGATTAATCGTCCAATGTCCAAGGAAATCTCCAAAGATGTCGAAATGCTTCAGCTTCACCGCGTCTAGAGATTGGTTCTACCGCTACTGGTTCGCAAAATCGGGCTTACGCTCCGTGTCTACCAGCCTCGGGGATGGCACGGTTATGCACTGCTGGGTCCCCAAAATCCGCAAACCTTCCAAGCCGAACCTGGTCCTAGTCCACGGGTTCGGTGCAAACGCAATGTGGCAATATGCGGAGGCCCTTCACCACTTCACCCCACGGTTCAATGTTTACGTCCCGGACCTGATCTTCTTTGGCCGGTCCTACACGTCGTGCCCTGACCGGACTGAGTCATTCCAGGCACGATGCCTGATGAGGTTGATGGATTTGCAGGGCGTGAAGAGAATGTGCATGGTCGGGATAAGCTACGGCGGGTTTGTGGCATACAGCATGGCCGTGCAGTACCCGCAGGCATTGAACCGGCTGGTCTTGTGCTGCACCGGGGTTTGCTTGGAGGAGAAGGACTTGAAGGCGGGATTGTTCCCGGTCAAGAGTCTAGAGGAGGCGAAACTGGTTTTGATGCCGCAGACGCCCGATAAGCTTAGGGAATTGATGCGAGTCTCCTTTGTCCGGCCCGCCACCGGGGTTCCCTCTTTTTTCCTGAGTGATTTCATCAAGGTAAGGTTCCGATCTCGTTTGATGTACATGAACAGGCACTAATCTCTGAGAATTTTATCCTGTCCATCGTCAGTAGAAAATTCAGTTTCTTGGAAAGGTTTGATAAATTGTTAGTTGTGAATAGAGATAGATTAAGCAGTCTAAGTAGATTTGCATAAACAAGGGTTCATATGTTCTGAGAGAGTTGGAATTTGTACAGGTCATGTGTTCAGAGTATGTTGAAGAGAAGGGGGAATTGATCCAAGAGATACTCAAAGATCGAAAACTATCGAGTCTACCCAAAATCAGACAGGTTCATCTCCTTTCAAATTTCACTTTACAGCATAATTCAATTCATGGAAATGCTAATTTGCTCTGGAGTCTTGAATATGGATTTTGTTTTCTGTGGAAGATGAATACAAGGAAACATATACCAGTGGATCTTGTCTTTGTGATCTGGGCTTCCAAGAGAAGTGCGACAATTCCATCATCAAAGTGACAAATATAAGAAATCTTTTCAAGTCAAATTCAACTGTCCTCGATCTGTCTTCTGTAGTGTTGTAACTTTGATTCTTTTGTCGCACTGTGATGGGTTGTCACCAAATCATACAATAATCACAAAGAAAATGTTCTCGACATGTTTTCAGTTACTTGTCATTACAAGTCGTCTGATTGAAAGTGATAGCAAAGTTGAATCACCTGATTGAAAAAGTCGAAACCCAGCTAGTAGCTAGATAGACGGTCATGTGATTATGCATAAAATCCACTCCATTTGATAGCTTCATGAAGGTTATAGAATCATTGTTTCTTCTTCAACAAAAATTTATTTGAATCAAACTCCTGAACATTGTTTTCCTATGCAATGCTTCCCAATTTTGAGCAGCCCACATTGTTGGTATGGGGAGAGCAAGATCAGATATTCCCCCTGGAGCTGGGTCACAGATTAAAAAGGTGAAGCTTCATTTTATATGAAACTATCTACTTCTCCGCTTTCCTATTTTCCTGTTTTTTACTCCCCTCGATACATATGACATGACCGAGGCACAAGATACTGAGCTGACGCTAATGCTGGCATTGGGTCAGGCACATTGGGGACAGTGCTGAACTGGTGGTGATCAAGAATGCAGGGCATGCGGTGAACTTGGAGAAGCCTAAGGAATTCATCAAGCATTTGAAGCTCTTCCTTCTGTGATGTAATTGATCAGATTCGTGTCTCCTAATCCATCCACTAATCTGAGATGACAAAGATGTTTTTTCTGGTTCTGGGCACTGGGTTTCTTGATCACACTCTAATTGATCTGTGATTTTACACACATGGAGTGATGCTTCTTGCACATTGCCAAGAAAGAAGTCTCCCTAAACAGTGAAAATTGATTATGGAAATATACGTGAGTAGCAATTTGTGACCATGATGCTTTTGGTCTTTTAAGCAGAGCCTTCCATGCCTGATCTATTCTTTTTTTTTTGGATAAGTGGATTCAAAAATACTAAAATTTTTGCTTGATCTACCAATAGAACGAGAATTTTAATAAAAAACGTTAAAAAATAAAAATAAAAAAGAAGGAAAAAGGATAAATAAAAATTATTTATGGCCATGGCGGTTTGAGCTTCTTCGAACTTCATCGAGCTCTGCCATGGCCACTCGAGCTTTTCCAAAATAAATGTAATAATTCTACTTCCGCTGGAAGTTCAGGCTCACGGCATCAGAAGTGCCGGGGGAGATTGAGGACCTCTTCTCAATGCTTTGTGCTTAATTGATTTGATTCCATTTTTTTATTTTAAGTGTTTGTTTTTGGTTCTTTTGTTCTTGTTTAGAAGAAGTTGGAGCGGTTATGTTCGAGAGCTCGAAGAAATTGGAGTGACCATGGCCGTAGCTCGAAGAAGCTCAAGAGGCTATGGTCGGGAACTTGACTAAGCTTGAGTGGTCAGGGCCAAGCTTGAAGAAGAATGCTAAAATGTCCAATTCAAAAGTTTACCGGTAGTCTTACAAAATCTTACATTAAATTGGAGTATATAGGATTCGTTGTCACTTCCACACCCCTTCTCATGCCTAATTACTACCTTATATGTAATTTGAATGATGAAGGTGGATACACATACATGAAAGAGATAGCACATATTCTAATAAAATGTTAGAAGGTTTAACAAAAGCTTGAGCTTTAAAATATTTGGTAAATCATCCCATAAAATCTTACAAAATGATCAACAATAAAAATAATTTTATTCAGGTGATGTAAGCTTGATGAAGAAGATTATTAGTTTGTTTGTCTTATCATTTTTTTTCTATTTTTGTATCTTTTTTCTTTATATATATTTTTGATGTTTCGCTTGGTGGATGCAACATTGGCTTTACATGTCTCAAGAAAGTAATAAAAAACCCACGTAAGCATTTTCATGAATCAAATAGGGATGAAAATGACGAAGTAGCTTAATTGTACCAATTTGATAAGTTTTTGGACTTTAATTGCATGGACTTTTGATATAAGTTTTAGAACTTCTACTACACTTATTATTCTTATTTATACCAAATTTTAAAAATGAATTCATTTGTGTAGTTTTGGCTCACATATGAAAGAATATACAACAAAGTTAATATTCTCAAAAATCTTAAACTGGTATACCTATGACAAATATACCCAAACTAATTTTTTGACTATAAAAAATCTTAAATTGGTACACTTGTGATAAATTTACCATTTTTAGTTTCAATTAAATTTTATTATTGAATTATTGAGTTATATGACATGTGATAGTTGACTAGTATACCAATTTATGATTTTACTATTTATTTGTTACGGTTGTATCATTTTTTATATTTTTTTATAATATTAATTTAATTTAATGGATGGTATATTTATCACATATATATCAAAGTGGAGGGTTTTTGGCGATCGAACAAATTAGTTTGTGACAAATTTCTTACAAATATATTAGTTTATGATTTTTTGCAGTCATTTGAGATAAATTTGTCACATGTGTACTAATTTAAGATTTTTCATGATCAAAAAAATTAGTTTTAGATAAATTTGTATTTCTTTAACGATTTTGTCAAAGATATATGAAGAGACAATAGGTTTTAGCTGTTGGCAAAAAAAATAAAGTAGCCGTGTCTTGCCGGAAACATGCTAATTTGCAGGAAAATTGTTAATTATTAATTACTATGGGTTGTTCTAATGGTAAATGGAGGTGGGGATTTGATTCAGTACCTTCTCGAGGGTTGAGATAGGGATGCGTTAACGAGGGAGAGGGTTGCATTGGTACATACGGTAATTTGTAAAAAAAAAAAATTATGATAGGAGCGGGAAAAGAAATTAATGATTTGTACGATGGCACGTGGATGAAGGGCAAACAGAAGGAACATCCCTAACCTCGTGTGAAGCAAAGCAAACGCGCCGTCAGGAACCAAATCCTGCTTGGACTATAAAATCGGTGGAAAATCACTTGGTTTTGGAAAACAATCTAGGGTCCTGGGTCGAGGAATTGGGGTCACCGAGTTAGGTTACTAGGGTCTTGGTTCCGACCGTCGGGTTCCAAGCTTGGTGCCAAAGTCTTGGGTCATAGATTTAATCGTGAAACTAGGGGTGTCAAAGGAAATTCTAGAAAGTGGGCAATTCCTTTTTTTGGGATTTAAGTACCCAATTTTCTTGACCCAAAAAAAGGTATTTTTGTAATAATATTATTCCAAGAAACACCAACTGATCAACAATTAATGATTCAATTCTACATCAACTTTAGGTTGGGTCTCAACTTTGGCTGAAGTCCATTTTTTTTTTTTAAATTATAAGAGGCACAAACTTCAATTCATGTGTCAATTCTAGCCCAAAATTCTGTCTTTTAAAAGAACATCAACTTTAAGTTTAGTCTCAATTTTGGTCCGACATTTTTTTTTTGTCTAATAGAAAACTAGCAACTTTTAATCAATACTCAAATGTGGTCCCTTTTAGTCTCCATTGAATACTTTGTTAAAAAAAAAAAAAGTTCCATTGAATACATGTGGAATTATTGGATGGAAACGATGGGGACAGATTTAGGTTTTGCCTGAAACTTTATTTCTTTTATGAGATAACAAAAAGTTCAAGTCAGAATTGGTACAAGTTAAAGTTAATGTTTTTTTTTTTTTTTAATAATATAGATAAAAGTTTGAGCTGAAATTAGAACTCTAGTTAAATTTGATGTTTTCTTAAGGGAATTGGTTTGACAACAGGAAAAGACACTATAAATGCCATAATTTTTTTCATAATTTTTTTCCCGATCAGTTGAGTATCATATAATTTTTCCGTAAGTCATTTGAGTATTGTAACTTTTATAAACATTTAGCACAACGGCTTTGTCATGTTGGATTTTGATACCTAGGTGAATGTTTTTAAAAATTTATAGCACTCAAGTAATTAATTGAAAGTTTTAACACTCAAGTAAAATATTTTTAAAATTATGACATTCGAATATTCGAAAAGGAAGTTATAATATTCAAATAAGTGCCGTACAAAAATTATGACATTTATAATGTCTCGACTGACAACTAATTGAAAAACCTTGGTTGGACATTTGTATTTTGTAATCAATGGACCCTAGGAGTAGGATTGCATGGTGCGTCAAAGCTGGCTTCAACGGTACCAAACGAAAACCTCTACCTCGTCACAATGGTAATACGCAGATTCTTTGGCCCATTGGAGCACCAAGATTGTGGAAAACCAATTAAGGTTTTTCAAATACGAGGTGTGTCGTTCGCTTCCTTCGAGGTTAAACAAAGAGAATTTCGCTTCCCTTTCTATTAGTTAATTACTTCTTTTTGGGTACTTTTCCATTTATTTTGGCTTTAGCAATATAGAGCACTTTAAAAAAGAATTGCAAAATGAGTACCGGGGAAGGCGGGAACCATCTATTATACATTCAATAATGGATTAAAAAGAAGTTCCTTGTCGTGCCCGTAAAATATTAGAAACTATTTCATTTCTCATTTTATTCGTGAATTTTCAGTTAAGCTTTGTTAGCATAATAGTTTTTAATCTACCATTAGAATAATGTATTATGAGTCACAAATTTTTTAAGGAGTGGACTCTATAACGATTTCTATTTGTTTGTTACTTATTTTTTATGATAAAAAATAAATTATTATTCCCACAATAGATTAGGGATACTCATTTAAGCATTTCCTTTTCTGATTTGAGAAATGATTTGATGAAAGTCTCTAATTTATTGTAAGAACAAAAGTTTATTTTAATTATAAATTATCGTGAAACTCACTTATTCGAGAATTCATGACTCATAATAAACTATTATTAATATGATAGTTAAAAACTGTTATACTAACAAAACTGTTTCAATTTTATAAAACCAGTAGGAGGTAAAGTGGAATCGAGTCTTCAAAGTCAATTTTTCTTTGGAATGCATATTGTATTGAAATTATTAATGCGTGGAACCCACATAGCTGAGTTGACCCAGGCTTGGGCATGAAGACCGGTCAAACCTCGCACATATAAATACAGACTTGCTCAATTGCTGTAACTCAACATTCGAAGATTCAACTGTTGAAATTGCTCAGGTATGTGCCTTTTTTTTCTCTTGCACATTAAATATGCATTCAAGTTTGATGAATTTTAACTAGAGGTTTTTTTTTTAATTTATTAAAATATCAACGTGAGTTTAAATATTACATCTATAGGGATAGTTATAAGTGAGAAAGTTGGTCGAGTCTCTCGAGTCGAGTCAAATTCAACCGGAAATCTGGTATGACCCCAGTTGAAGTGCCATCAATTGTGAAGAAATAAAAGTTCGGTGCCGATAATAAAAATCAAGTTAATCAACTTGATTGCAAAATCTACAATGCTCATAGAAAAGCAACACTTTTAAAAGAAAAATTTTTTTTTTAAATGACCACTTGAATGCTTAGCAAAATTAATGTAATGAAATTATTTTCATCATTAATAATTATCTATATGTATAGATTGTTATTAATAATAAAAATATTTTCTGTTGATTAATTAGTTAATTTTCTTAATGTTTCATAATTGTTATCCACATGGGATGGGTACCGCAATTCTCAGAGAGACGTTTGAGTCATTTGAGGATGAAAGCAAGAATGGTATGTAGTATGGGCATTTTGAATTCAATCTGCATTTATACAAATATATATAATATATGTATATTTAATTGACAAAATCATGTAATTTTTCATGCAACCAATATAAACAAATATGGCTGGTCAATTTTGCATATGACTGATCAGTTCCATAGCTTGAGAAATGTAGAAATCGAATTTGTCAAAGTTGTTTGTAGCAGCTAGCAAGTCGTACATTTACCATGGTATCGCTCAAAGCCTGCGGATAAATAAATACAGCTTCGTTTATTCTGTTCAAAGAAGCAGGAAATGAGAAGCCGAGAAACGCCGGAGCTACGCAAAAGCTCGACGTGAAGATCGTGAATGCTGTTCGTGTTTCTCCGGCGAGGGAAACTTTTGGCGGGCTCTACGCTCTCTCGAACCTCGACCAGACCTTCCCGTACGTGATTGAGATCGTGTTCACCTTCGAGGGCGAAGGGAGGGGAAGGCGTCCCGCCGCGATCGAGACAATCAGAGAGTCGCTGGCCAAGGCATTGGTCGAGTTCTATCCGTTTGCGGGCAGACTTGTCGTGGGGAGCGACGGGAGGATGGCGGTGAGATGCACTGGAGAAGGTGTCCCGTTCGTCGAAGCGACTTCGGACGATGATATCGCAGCGCTGGGCGATATCAGCACCATCAATCCGGCCATACTGCGAAAACTCGTGAAGCACAGCGACGGAGCCCCGACCATATTAGAAGTACCTTTGCTGACGGTGCAGGTAAATGCTATTGAAAATGGGGGGTTTCACTAGATCCGACGGTCTTATTTAGTTTAATACACATAAGTAGATATCCACTTACAGTTTATCATGAAATCCAGGTGACGACGTTCAAGTGCGGAGGGATCGTCGTCGGCATCGTCATGAATCACGTCCTCGTCGGGAAAGCCCTCACGGACTTCATAGCTTGCTGGAACGACCTGGCTCGAGCCAAGCCGCCATCAGTTCTTCCCTTTCTTGATCGATCGGTGTTGCGCCCGAGGCAACCTCCGCGCGTCGATCTCCCCCACCACGAGTATGCTCCGAGAGACCGGCTGCCCGGACTCGTGGTTGACCCCCAAACCAAGCCCCTCGTTTACAGATCGTTCTGCTTCAAGCCACACGCTCTCATTCAGCTCAAGAAAGCGGCAAGAATCACAACCCAGAATGGCTCTTCCGTAGTCCCAACCACCTTCGAAGTCATATCGGCGCTCGCGTGGATCTCGCGAACCAAAGCTCTCGGAATCGGTCCTCACGAGACGACGAAGCTTCTCACTGCAGTCGACGGCCGCCCCAAGTTCGACCCCCCGCTGCCGAGTGGCTACTTCGGGAACGGCATCGCTTGGTCCTGCGCTGAGTGCAGTGCCGGCGAATTGACCCGCAATCCCTTCTCGTTCGCTGTCCGGACCGTGCACGAGGCGCTCGCATCTGTCACCGAGAGTTACATAAAATCGGCCATCGACCACGTCGAGCTGAACAAGGTCCTGGTCGACTGCGGGGGCAACGCTTGCTGCATCAGCAAGTGGAGCCGGCTCCCTTTCTACAAGATGGATTTCGGGTTCGGGAGGCCGTTACAGGTGGCGCCGGCGAGGGTGCCCGACAACGTCATCTTGGTCGCTTCCCGGAGCAGGGAGAGCGACGACTTGGTTGTGTCCCTGGGGCTTACTCGCGACGCCATGGATGTTTTCTCGAAGTTGATTCAGCATGAGCTCACGCTGAAAAGCAAGTTCTAGTCTCATTTATGGATATGAGCATATGAAGCTTAGTTTTCGCGCCCCTGGTTTTAAGTAGGACTAGGGCAGTGGTGTTGCGCTGCTTGTTCTGTTGTTTTATATGATATGCTTCCATCAATAAAGTGATGTACTTTCCAAAAAAGGGAATCATATATATACAAATGTCAATTTATGAAAGAGCGCCCATAGCATACACTAGTAATGTGAAAAAAAGTTCTACGCATGTAGTTTTGTACACCATTGATCGGATATTAAGAATAAATTAAGGGCATATGAGGCCATTTGTGTGAGAAAATATTAATTGCACAAGTTGAGGAAGGAAAAGAAAGTGAAAAAAAGAAAATAAACAAGAAGGGAGAAACGGCAAAGAAGAAGAGAAATCGAGGTGCTTTGCAGGAAGAGAGAGGCAAGGAGAGAAAAAATCTGACAAATGGGCCATTCGTGGACACGTCGCTTAATAGATGGGCATCTACTTTGTGACGCTAGCACAACTTGTGCAGCTAATATTTTTCTTAATTTTGAGTAAGACTAGCATAGTGATGTTGTGTTCTTAGTGACTGTTGTATTATATGACATGCTTCCATCAATGAAGTGATGTACTTAAAAAAAAAAAAAAGGAATCTTATAGATACAAATGTCAATTTATGAAAGAGTGAACATAGCATATAGTAACGTAAGAAAGTTTTACACAGGTAGTTTTGTACACCATTGATATGATTTCATGACTAAATTAAGGGCAAATAGATAGTTCGTGTAAATTTTTTCTTTACAGTAGGTGGTGTGCGCGCTATTTTTCTTTGTGAAATAATGGGTTTGTGTTGAGTGTTTGGTAAAGTGCCATTTTCACTATCTATATATCTTTAGCATCAGGAAGATTATTGTTGGGTTGTCATCATCCTTGTTGGGTATTCATTAATGTACAAGTGTGAGCGTACCATAGAGAAAAATTCCCTATCGGGTAATTGAAGAGGGATTGAGCAGTTAATAAATTTACTAGACTTATAATTTATTGATTTAAACTCTTAAATAAATGTGATTTACTAATATGATTTGTTGATGGGTTCATATTCTTGAAAATCTACTCTCCAAGATAAGTTTTATTCTTTCCAAGAGTTTTAGAATTTTGAGAACCAAAGAGATATAGCTACAATTGTCCATGTGCTGCTATTGAACAAAAGGTTCAATATTCATATTGTAGGAAATGCTTCCAGTCCCAAAATAAGTAATTTTCATGATGAATACCCTGCAAAGCATGAATTGCATTATATATGTTTAATGAGGGACTAAAATTAATTCCTCGTTGTGAATTTTCAATTTTATAAAACCAGGAGTAAAAGTGGAACTGGGTCTTCAAAGTCAATTTCTCCTTTTAATGCATCTTGTATTAAATAAATAAATACATGGAACCCACATTGCATGAAGACCTGTCGACCCTCACACACATAAAAATAGGCATGCTCCAATTGTTTTACTAAACTGTCCATGCTTCAACTGTTGAAATTCTGCAGGTGTGTGCCTTTCACTTTTTTGGATTTGATGTGCACATTTTAATCTAACATATTGTTAGGTTAATTAGGATATTTCTTTTGATTATCCTCATCTCTCAAGATTGCGCTTATATTTCATTTTGATTATGCATATCCTTGATTATTAGTTTATTTTAGATAGTCATTTAATAAAGCCTATCTTATGTTCTCTTCATCTACACACATTAAAATACATAGAAATTTCACAATTATTTCTTCCCATATTTTATATTTCAGGTTATACCAAAAGTAGTGATGATGATTTTTGTAATATTTTAATAAGTTTTATGAAATTTCTTTTTCTTTTTCCTTCGTAGGATTTCCTACCAGCGAGATAACTTGGGCCCCAGCAACAATTATTGACTCTTGCTGGCAATAGGCAAAGGCTTCATTCTCTCACTTGGATTTAGGCGAGGGCCCACAATGCCCTCACCCTCAGGCTAAGAGTATATAATAAAAAAGACAAATAAGGGGTTTTAAATAATTTGAACTACAAAAAATCTTCCTTTGATACCGTGTATGATGTTATGAGACTTTTTTTGTAGTGTTATTTTAGAATGAATCACTTAAATCTTCAACTTAGAAAGCGATAAATATTAGGGGCATGCAATCAGGCCTATTCAACCTTGGAACCAGCTCATCTTGGTCGGTTCATACAAGACTAGTTTGGTGCCTTTGTAAAAATTTGGAAATTGACTTTGATAGGTTTGGTTTCTATGCATTGTAATGGTCGGTTCTACCCAAGAACCAACTTGTCGAGGCTGGTTCTAGGATAGAACTGGTCAAAACCAACACAAAATTTGGGAACTTTTTGCATGACTACTCTCTCTCTCTCTCTCTCTCTCTCTCTCTCTCTCTCTCTCTCTCTCTCAAAACCAACACAAAATTTGTGGCACGCAAACAAACTCTCGGTGGTCTCACTCCTATCACTAATACTGGATTTCTTTGATCTTTTCCCTCTTGAAAGTTCTCACTTTAGTAGGTTTCTCTCTTTGATCTCACGTCTCTCTTCCACAATGAATTACCTCATAGGAGTTGTAGTCTAAGAAGATTTACTTCTCATTTACCAAATCTGATTCCATTTTTGTTTATAAGCATGTATTCATATTTGACACAATACATATTATATATCTAATAAAAGACACCATCATGGCACATTCCAAGAATGCGTTTGGTAACGTTTGTTCGGGGAATAAAAATGAATCACGTTTGGTAAATTTTATTCTTTTTTTGTTTCTTTTAATTTTTTAAACATTTTTATTTTTATTTTTCATTTTTTCCTTTCCTTTGCATCTCAATAGTTGTTAGTTGTTTTCAATGACAAATGTTGACACCTAAAATTTCCAAAAGATATTTTTCTAACCAATGACACACACACACACACACACACACACACACACACACACACATGTATCTATATACATATACATATCTCCATGAAAAAAGACACCATCATGGTCCAATCCCTTTGCATCTCAATAGTTGGTAGTTGTTTTCAATGACAAATGTTGACACTTAAAATTTCTATAATGGGCTTCATATTTTTCTAACCAAACTAGGGCAATCATTGGTTGAATTTGGCCAAACAAATGACAAAGTAATTTTAGCCACAATATGTATTGCCGGCCATCAAGGGGATTTGATCGTGATCAACACATGAAAAGCAAGAAATTTTAGCTATTTTGGTCATGCTTTTTTCACTCCTTTGGCTTAAACACTCCATTTTATTAGTGTATTGACGACATTACCTCTTATTTGACCCACCATTTAGCATGTTTCAATTAAACTCTACCAAAGAAAGTAGTTCCCCTCTTTTTGTTAAAAAGTGAAGTCAATCCTTTTGTTTTATTTCTTTTTCTTTTTCTTTGCGGTCCCACTTTCCTTCTTACTCACTTCTCTTTGTTCTCTTTCCTACAGTGGATCCTCTTGGTGTCTACCAACAACGATACCATTCGGTAGAGCATTGTCAATCAAGGGCTGGTTGAAGGTTTTCTCGTTTTGGTGGAGTCGTAGTGCTATGGAAGAAGGGGAGATGAAATTGAGTTTGGTGGGTAGAACCTAATCAATATGCAAGGGGCACATGTTTGATCCTTCAATATGAAAAAAAGGTATGGGTGGTGTTCTCATTATGGCAAAAGCAAGCAGATCTTGTGCCGACATTTCTTCAGCATTCACAGATACAGGGTTCTCGCTAATTGCTCCAACGATGAGTATTTGATTGTCATCAATAAAGTCAACTAAGTTATTGGAGCCTCCGGTGTTATGAGTGAGAAATGCAAGGCTGTAGTTGCTCAGTAAGGAATACCATTATTCATATGTCTTTTAGCAAAGGAAGTGCCACATTACATATGCTCAGAGATTGGACAACGAGGCCACACAAGAGGACGACGGAGATAGTTCACCGAAAATACATATTATAGACCAGAAAAGAAATTATGGGCAACGCAGAAGAGACACTCATGACCAGAAAGCACCAACCCAGATATTTTTATTTTTATCACCATCTTTGATTCACAAAAGCCACCATCAAGTCATTTCTATTCCTATTGATTTTTTGCGTTGTTCGTCTGTTCAGATTTTTCCTCTCTCATTTTGTCTGTTGGTTTCTTGGATCTTTGAACTGAGTCATAAATGCCAAGTTACCACCTTTAGCAGTTTAAAGCCCATTCGCCTCTATTATGTATACGTAGCTTGGTGGCTGCCTTGCCATTATCATCCCTAGATCTTTAAGTTTGCACATCACTGCAGGACAAGCCATTGATATCAATCCGTGGTTTTGCTGTAGAAAAAGGTTACATTTTGTCTTGAATTATTTTCGATTAAGTAAGTTGGACATCAAGAGCATCCTTGCCGTTTGATGCAAAGGCGTGGAAAGAAGAGAATTGTCTGTAATGGAAAAGATTAGACACAAGGACACTAAGAGTGCCAAAACTTGGCACAAATGGACATTTAAGTGTCAAAACTTACGAAAATAACATGTTCAGTCCAATTTTAATATGAACTTATTGTTGTCTAATAGAAAATCATCAACTTTTAACTAGTACTCAAATGTGGCCCCTATCAAGCCCCGGTTGAATACATGTGGAATGACACATCTAGTAATAGTATTATTGGATGGAAACTTAGGCCCTGTTTGGCAAAAAGTGTTTTGTTCCCCTGGAACAAATTTTTTTGTTTTTTTGTTCCGGGGAAAAAAAAGAACAGAAACGTGTTTAGTAAAATTTTTGTTCTAAAAAACAAAAAATCTATTTTTTTGTTCCTAGGAACATATTTGGAATCGGAAAAAAAGTTGAAACAAAAAGTAAAAAAAGTTGTTTTTTGTTTTGGGAACAATTTTGAGAAATAATTTTTCTTCTCTTTCTTTTTCTTCTCTTTTTTCTTTCCTTCTTATTCCTTTTGGCTAGTCCCTGGCTAGCGACTAGCCGACGAGGGCCGGTGACCTCGCCAGGCCAACGCGAGGTCGGCCTCTCCTTGGCCTAGCGAGGCTCGCCTAGTCACCGAGGCCATCGGTGAGGCTCAACCTTGCCCAGATCTAGCTAGGCCAAGGAAAAAAAAAAAAAAAAAAAAAAGCAAAAGAAAAAAAAAGGAAAATATAATAAAAATATTTAAAAAATAAAAAAAAAAAAATTATACAAGTTTATCAAATGCATTTTTATTCATGGAATAGAAATTTTTTGCAGTTACCAAGCGCGTTCTTATGTTCATAAATTGTTCCTGGGAACAGAAATAAAAAAAATATTTTTGTTCAAAAATTATTTCCCGGAACAGAAACGTTATCAAATGCACCCTTAATGGCGGACATATTTATGTTCCGCCTGAAACGTTTTTTTTTTTTATGAGGTAACAAAAAGTTCAGGTTAGAATTGGTACATGAGTTAGAGTTAATGCTCTTTTATAATACAAATAAAAGTTCGAGCTGAAATTCGAACTCTAGTTAAATTTGATGCTTTTTTAAGGGAATTGGGTTGATAACAAGAAAAAGATACTATAAGTGCCATAACATTTTTCATAACTTTTCTTTCAAACACTTAAGTATCATATAATATTTTCATAAATCGTTTGGTATCATAACTTTTTATAAACATTTAGCACAACGATTATGTCACATTAGATTTTCGATATCTAGGGGAACCTTTTTAAAAATTTATGGGACTCAAGTAATTAATTGAAAGTTTCAACACTAAATTAATTAATTTTTTTAAATTATGACACTCAAATGTTCGAAAAAGAAATTATAGTATTCAAATAAGTGCCATATAAAAGTTATGACACTTATAATGTCCTTATCCTGAGAGACATCTAATTGAAAAACCTTGGTTGGACATTTGTATTTTGTAACCAATGAACCCATGGAGTAGGATTGCATGGTGCGTCAAAGTCTGGCTTCAACGGTACCAAACGAAAACCTCTACCTCGTTACAATGGTAATACGCAGATTCTTTGGCCCATTGGAGCACCAAGATTGTGGAAAACCAATTAAGGTTTTTCAAATACGAGGTGTGTGGTTCGCTTCCTTCGAGGTTAAACAAAGAGAATTTCGCTCCCCTTTCTATTAATTAATTACTTCTTTTTGGGTTATTTTCCATTTATTTTGGCTTTAGCAATATAGAGCACTTTAAAAAAATATGCAAAATAAGTACCGGGGAAGGCGTGAACTATATATTATACATTCAATAATGGATTAAAAAGAAGTTCCTTGTCGTGCCCGTAAAATATTAGAAACTATTTCATTTCTCATTTTATTCGTGAATTTTCAATTGGGCTTTTCTAGCATAATAGTTTTTGATCTATCATTAATATAACATGTTATGAGTTACAAATTCTTGAAAGAATAGACCCTATAATAATTAATAATTAATAATTATTTAATTTTTGTGGGAAAAAATAAATTGTTATTTTAACAGTATATTAATGATACTCATGTAAGTATTTCTCTTTCTAATTTGAAAAATGATTTGGTGAAAGTCTATAATTTATTGAGCAGTCTATTTTGAATCATAAAAAATAAAAATATAAAATAAATTATAAATTATTATGGGGCCCAATTTTTTAAGAATTTATAATTCACAATAAATTGTTATTTTTATGATAATCGAAAGGTGTTGTTATACTACCAAAGCCGTTTCAGTTTTATAAAACCAGGAGGAGCTAAAGTGGAATTGGATCTTCAAAGTCATTTTCTCTTTGGAATGCATATTGTATTGAAATTATATATGGGAATGCATATTGTATTGAAATTATTAATGCATGGAACCCACATAGCTGGGTTGACCCAGGGCTTGGCCGTGAAGACCTGTCAAACCTTGCACATATAAATACAGACTTGCTCTAATTGCTGTAACTCAACATTCGAAGATTCAACTGTTGAAATTGCTCAGGTATGTGCCTTTTTTCTCTTGCACATTAAATATGCATTCAAGTTTGATTAATTTTAACTAGAGCTTTTTTTATTAAAATATCGATGCGAGTTTAAATATTACATCTATAGTGATACTTATAAGCGAGAAAATTGGTCCGTGTCTCTATTGAGTCAAATTCGAGCGGAAAGCTGGTCAAATCCTAGTCTAAGTGCCATTAATTGTGAAGAAATAAAAGTTCGGTGCCGATAATAAAAATCAAAGTGAGGCAACTTGATTGCAAAATTTATGAATGCTCATAGAAAATCAACACTTTTAAAAGAAAAATTTTCTCAAAATGATCGCTTGTATCACTTAATAAAATGAATGTGATAAAAATATTTTCATCATTAATGATAATCTATAGGTATAGATTGTTACTAATAATAATAATAATATGGTTAATCGGTTAATTTTCTTAATGTTTCATAATTGTTATCCACAGGATGGGTACCGTAATTTTCAGAGGGACGTTTGAGTCATTTGAGGATGAAAGCAAGAATGGTAGGTAGCATGCACATTTTGAATTTAATATGCATTTATTCAAATATATAATAATATATGTATATTTAATTGACAAGATCATGTAATTTTCATGCAACCAATATAAACAAATATGGTTGGTCAATTTTGCATATGACTGATCAGTGTAAGAGTTTTCCTAATGTGGACTACTTAATTAATATTGTAATTTACCGTTTTACGGGGTTGGTCTAAGGTGAGATAAAATATTTCTTAATTAGTTTAATATGGGGTTGGCTAGTGTGGGTCAAGTTAAACTGGGCCTGTAATGAGAGGGCCTGGTTGGAAGTCTTTCCTCTAACCCTAATTCTCATAAGTATCCTTACAAAGAAGCGTTCACCTAGCGAAGAGTGAGGGAGCCGTCTCATTGAGACTCTGATATAGAGGGTAATAAAGGAGAAGGATTAGGGTAATAGAGGAGAAGAATTTGGATGGATCATTGCTTTTCTGCTTTCCCATCAAACGATGTATTCTAAAATAGGTGCGTTAATTTATCTAATCGATTGTCTGTGCTCTTGTTCTAATTATGAAGATCACGGGATTGCATGTTTTGCATTTTACAATCAATTCCATAGCTTGAGAAATGCAGAAATCGAATTCGTCAAAGTTGTTTGTAGCAACTAGCAAGTCGGATCTACGCGAAAGCTTGCGGATAAATAAATACAGTTTCAATTATTCTGTGCAAAGAAGCAGGAAATGAGAAGCCGAGAAACGTCGGATCTACGCGAAAGCTCGATGTGAAGATCGTGAACGCGGTTTGTGTTTCTCCGGCGAGGGAAACGTTTGGCGGGCTCTACGCTCTCTCGAACCTCGACCAGACCTTCCCGTACGTGATTGAGATCGTGTTCACCTTCAAGGGCGAAGGGAGGGGAAGGCATCCCGCCGCAATCGAGACAGATCAGAGAGTCTCTGGCCAAGGCATTGGTCGAGTTCTATCCGTTCGCAGGCAGACTTGTCATGGGGATCGATGGGAGGATGGCAGTGAGATGCACTGGAGAAGGTGTCCCATTCGTCGAAGCGACGTCGGAGGATGACATCGCAGCGCTGGGCGATATCAGCACCATCAATCCCGCCATGCTGCGAAAACTCGTGAAGCACAGCGACGGAGCCCCGACCATATTGGAAGTACCTTTGCTTTCGGTGCAGGTAAATACTATCGAACATGTTGGTCGTGCTGATTCTGGCGTGCCCCTGCATTAGCTCATCGATGAATCATATATTAGAGAGATTGTACGAGAATTATGGCTACTTTGTGCGAGATTTTTCTTTTGGGACAAGATAGAAGGAGCAACATAGTGCTTTTGAACAATTTATCTAACATAAAGAGATCGTTTCTGCACTGCTTTTTTTTTTTTTTTTTTTTTATCATTCAACCGCTTGCGGAGCAGCATGTTCTTCTGGACTCGTGCAAGGGGATTTAGACTTTCCAAGACTGACATACACATAAGTAGATATCCACTTACAGTTTATCATGAAATCCAGGTGACGACGTTCAAGTGCGGAGGGATCGTCGTCGGCATCGTCATGAATCACGTCCTCGTCGATGGGAAAGCCCTCACGGACTTCATAGCTTGCTGGACCGACCTGGCTCGAGCCAAGCCGCCATCAGTTCTTCCCTTTCTTGATCGATCGGTGTTGCGCCCGAGGCAACCTCCGCGCGTCGATCTCCCCCACCACGAGTATGCTCTGAGAGACCGGCGGCCCGGACGCGTGGTCGACCCCCAAACCAAGCCCCTCGTTTACAGATCGTTCTGCTTCAAGCCACACGCTCTCATTCAGCTCAAGAAAGCGGCAAGAATCACAACCCAGAATGGCTCTTCCGTAGTCCCAACGACCTTCGAAGTCATATCGGCGCTCGCGTGGATCTCGCGAACCAAAGCTCTCGGAATCGGTCCTCACGAGACGACGAAGCTTCTCACTGCAGTCGACGGCCGCCCCAAGTTCGACCCCCCGCTGCCGAGTGGCTACTTCGGGAACGGCATCGCTTGGTCCTGCGCTGAGTGCAGCGCCGGCGAATTGACCCGCAATCCCTTCTCGTTCGCTGTCCAGACCGTGCGTGAGGCGCTCGCATCCGTCACCGAGAGTTACATAAGGTCGGCCATCGACCACATCGAGCTGAACAGGGTCCTTGTCGACTGCGAGGGCAACGCTTGCTGCATCAGCAAGTGGAGCCGGCTCCCTTTCTACAAGATGGATTTCGGGTTCGGGAGGCCATTCCAGGTGGCGCCGGCGACGGTCCCCAACAACGTCATCTTGGTCGCTTCCCAGAGCAGGGAGAGCGACGACTTGGTTGTGTCCCTGGGGCTTACTCGCGACGCCATGGATGTTTTCTCGAAGTTGATTCAGCATGAGCTCATGCTGAAAAGCAAGTTCTAGTACATGAAGCTTAGTCTTCGCGCCCCTGGTTTTAAGTAGGACTAGCGCAGTGGTGTTGCGCTACTTGTGCCTGTTGTTTTATATGATATGCTTCCATCAATAAAGTGATGTACTTTCCAAAAAAGGGAATCTTATAGATACAAATGTCAATTTATGAAAGGGCGCCCATAGCATACACTAGTAATGTGAGAAAAAGTTCTAGGCATGTAGTTTTGTACACCATTGATCGGATATCAAGAGTAAATTAAGGGCATATGAGGCCATTTGCGTGAGAAAATATTAATTGCACAAGTTGTGGAAGGAAAAGAAAGTGAAAAAAAAAAGAAGAAAAAAAGAAGAAGGGAGAAATGGCAAAGAAGAAGAGAAATCGAGGTGCGAGTCTGCAAGAGGAGAGAGACAAGGAGAGAAAAATCTGACAAATAGGCCATTCGTGGACACGTCGCTTAATAGATGGGCATCTACTTTGTGGCGCTAGCACAACTTGTGCAACTAATATTTTTCTTAATTTTGAGGAAGACTAGCATAGTGATGTTGCGCTCCTCGTGCCTGTTGTATTATATGACATGCTTCCATCAATGAAGTGATTTACTTTCTAAAAAAAAGGAATCTTATAGATACAAATGTCAATTCATGAAAGAGTGGTCATAGCATATAAATGTAAGAAAGTTTTACACAGGTAGTTTTGTACACCATTGATATGATATCATGACTAAATTAAGGGCAAATAGACAGTTCGTGTAAATTTTTTCTTTACACAGGTGGTGTGTGTGCTATTTTTCTTTGAGAAATAATGGGTTTGTGTTGAGTGTTTGGTAAAGTGCCATTTTCACTATCTATATATCTTTAGCATCAGGAAGAGTATTGTTGGGTTGTCATCATCCATGTTAGGTATTCATTAATAAACAAGTGTGAGCATACCATAGAGAAAAATTCCCTATCGGGTAATTGAAGAGGAATTGAGCAGTTAATAAATTTACTAGACTTATAATTTATTGATTTAAACTCTTAAATAAAGGTGATTTACTAATATGATTTGTTGATGGGTTCATATTCTTGAAAATCTACTCTCCAAGATAAGTTTTATTCTTTCCAAGAGTTTTAGAATTTTGAGAACCAAAGAGATATAGCTACAATTGTCCATGTGCTGCTATTGAACAAAAGGTTCACTATTCATATCGTAGGAAATGCTTCCATTATTCCCAAAATAAGTAATTTTCATGATTAATACCCTGCAAAGCATGAATTGCATTATATATGTTTAATGAGGGACTAACATTAATTCCTCGTTGTGAATTTTCAATTTTATAAAACCAGGAGTAAAAGTGGAATTGGGTCTTCAAAGTCAATTTCTCCTTTTAATGCATCTTGTATTAAATAAATAAATACATGGAACCCACATTGCATGAAGACCTGTCGACCCTCGCAGACATAAAAATAGGCATGCTCCAATTGTTTTACTAAACTGTCCACGCTTCAATTGTTGAAATTCTGTAGGTGTGTGCCTTTCACTTTTTTGGATTTGATGTGCACATTTTAATTTGACATATTGTTAGGGTTAATTAGGATATTTCTTTTGATTATCCTCGTCTCTCAAGATTGCGCTTATATTTCATTTTGATTATACATATCCTTGATTGTTATTTTATTTTAGATAGTCATTTAATAAAGCCTATCTTATGTTCTCTTCTTCTACACACATTAAAATACATAGAAATTTCACAATTATTTTTCCCATTTTTTATATTTCAGGTTATACCAAAAGTGATGATGATGATTTTTGTATATTTTAATAAGTTTTATGAATTTTTTTTTTCTTTTTCTTTTCTTTTTTCTTTTTCCTTCATAGGATTTCCAGCCAACGAGATAACTTGGGCCCCAACAACGGTTATTGACTCTTGCTAGCAATAGGCAAAGGCTTCCTTCTCTCACTTGGATTTAGGCGAGGGCCCACAATGCCCTCGCCCTCGGGCTAAGAGCGGAAACATATAATAAAAAAGACAAATAAGGGGTTTTAAATAATTTGAACTCAAAAAATCTTCCTTTGATACCGTGTATGATGTTGTGAGACTTTTTTGTAGTGTTATTTTAGAATGAATCACTTAAATCTCCAACTTAGAAAGCCATAAATATTAGGGGTGTGCAATTAGACCTATTCAACCTTGGAACCATCTCATCTTGGTCGGTTCATACAAGACTAGTTTAGTGCCTTTGTAAAAAAATTGGAAATTGACTTTGATAGGTTTGGCTTCTATGCATTGTAATGGTCGGTTCAACCCAAGAACCAAACTTGTCAAGGCTGGTTGTAGGGTAGAACTGGTCAAAACCAACACAAAATGTGGGAACTTTTTCTTTGATAGGTTTGGCATGACTACAAAATCTCTCTCTCTCTCTCTCTCTCTCTCTCTCTCTCTCTCTCTCTCACACGCACACGCACACAAACAAACTCTCAGTGGTCTCACTCTCTCTATCACTAATACTCGATTTCTTTGATCTTTTCCCTCTTGAAAGTTCTCACTTTAGTAGGTTTCTCTCTTTGATCTCACATCTCTCTTCCACAATGAATTACCTCAAAGGAGTTGTGGTCTATGAAGATTTACTTCTCATTTACCAAAGCTGATTCTATTTGCTGTTTATAAGATATGTATTCATATTTGAACAATGCATATTGTATATCTAATAAAATAAAAAAAAAAAAGGCACATTCCAAAGTCGATCAGTTTAGTATTTGGTTTCAAAATTGGGAACTGATTCCAACAAGATAGTTTCCAAATTACTAGACTGGAAGTTACTCACTCTATAACCAATCACCTTAATATATATATCCATGAAAAAAGACACCATCATGGTCCAGTCCCTTTGCATCTCAATAGATGTTTTCAATGACAAATGTTGACACCTAAAATTTCTATTAAAGGGCTTCATATTTTTGTAACCAAACTAGGGCAATCATTGGTTGAATTTGGCCAAACAAATGATAGAGTAATTTTAGCCACAATATGTATTGCCGGCCATCAAGGGGATTTGATCGTGATCAACACATGAAAAGCAAGAAATTTTAGCTATTTTGGTCATACTTTTTTTTTTTTTCACTTTTTTGGCTTAAACACTCCTTTTTATTAGTGTATTGACGACATTACCTCTTATTTGGCCCACCATTTAGCATGTTTCAATTAAACTCTACCAAAGAAAGTAGTTCCCCTCTTTTTGTTGGTCAAGTGAAGTCAATCCTTTTGTTTTATTTCTGTTTCCTTTTCTTTGCGGTCCCCCTTTCCTTCTTACTCACTTCTCTCTGTTCTCTTTCCTACAGTGGATCCTCTTGGTGTCTACCAACAACGATACCATTCGGTAGAGCATTGTCAATCAAGGGCTGGTTGAAGGTTTTCTCGTTTTGGTGGAGTCGTAGTGCTATGGAAGAAGAGGGAGATGAAATTGAGTTTGGTGGGTAGAACCTAATCAATATGCAAGGGAGCACATGTTTTTTTTTTGGTAAGGTGCAAGGGAGCACATGTTTGATCCTTCAACCTGAAAAAAAAAAAAAAAAAAAAAAAAAAAAAAAAAAAGGGTATGTGGTGGTGTTCTCATTATGGCAAACGCAAGCGGATCTTGGCCGACATTTCTTCAGCATTCACAGATACAAGGTTCTCGCTAATTGCTCCAACGGTGAGTATTTGACTGTCATCAGTAAAGTCAACTAAGTTATTGGAGCCTCCGGTGTTATGAGTGAGAAATGCAAGGCTGTAGTTGCTCAGTAAGGAATACCATTATTCATATGTCTTTTAGCAAAGGAAGTGCCACATTATATATGCTCAGAGATTGGACAACGAGGACCCACACAAGAGGACGACGGAGATAGTTCACTGAGAATACATATTATAGACCAGAAAAGAAATTATGGGCAACGCAGAAGAGACACTCATGACCAGAAAGCACCAACCCAAATATTTTATTTTTATCACCATCTTTGATTCACAAAAACCACCATCAAGTCATTTCTATTCCTATTGATTTTTTTGAGTTGTTCGTCTGTTCAGATTTTTCCTCTCTCATTTTGTCTGTTGGTTTCTTTGAACTGAGTCATAAATTGTTATCACCTTTAGCAGTTTAAAGCCCATTCGCCTCTATTATCTATACGTAGCTTGGTGGCTGCCTTGCCATTATCATCACTAGATCTTTAAGTTTGCACATCACTGCAGGACAAGCCATTGATATCAATCCGTGGTTTTGCCGTAGAAAAAGGTTACATTTTGTCTTGAATTATTTTCGATTAAGTAAGTTGGACATCAAGAGCATCCTTGCCATTTGATGCAAAGGCGTGGAAAGAAGAGAAGAATGGAAAAGATAAGACACAAATTGTCTGTAATGGAAAGGATAGCAAAAAAAAAAAGAAAGCAAAAGAAAACAGAGACGTCAATTTGACTTGGTGGGCCACACAAGGATATCTCCCTGCTGTTGCTGGAAAGGTGATCATAGTATTGTCCCCCAAAAGGGAGTCCTCCTTTTCTCTCTATTAAATTGCTTGAACTAAAGGATGTTTTGCTCAAATAAAAAAGAAAATTAATAAAAAAATCGTCGGAAAGCACCATCCATTTAAAAGAATAGGATAGTGAACGTCACTTTTTTAACCAAAAAGTAAAAAGTTAAAAGTGGAAATTATAAATCAAGAAGTTAAGTGGAAATTATAAATCTGATTTCAGCCACTTTAGCAGAACAACTTTTAGCAGAACTGAATTGATATATCCCACATATTTCGCCCAATTGTAGGGGACGGAGATCACGATTTTTCTGGAAAAGAGAGGGCCAAAAATCCGTGAGTTTTAGGGCATGAACAGAGGAAGTCTTCTGCAGAATAAAAAGGCGGGGACACGCACTCACGGGGGATTACCGCATAAAAAGAGAGCGTAGAGGAAAGGAGGGAGCACGCTACTGGGAGATATATGTTCAACCAGAAGACACTGGCTGCATCATTCACGTTGCCAATATCGTGAGTTTATCTTGTTAAGATGCATGTGTGAGTTGTATTAGAGAGAAGTCCCACGTTGGAAAATTGGTGTAATGTAGAGCAGTTAATGTATCATAGTTCGCCCATAATTCATTGACTTAAGCTTTTGAGTGAAAATACATTGAAGAATTGGTATGGTTTAGATAGCTTGCTGTATTCTAATTGACCCATAACTCATTGACTTAAATTTTTGAGAGGTTAATGTATTCTAGTTGACCCATAACTCATTGACTTAAGCTTTTGAGTGGAAGTTGATCCAATTGGATACGTTGGCGATGGAAGTTGATCCAATTGAACTTGGGCTTTTTCTTGGTAATCTCTCCAGCTGAAGGTATCTTTGCTGCACGCTCCCAACTTATTGTCTCAAGCCACTATGTTGCCTGGCTGTTCTCGAATTTGATAGCCCAAACAGACAGCAGTTCCTCAGCAACAACGCATTGTTGATTTGTTCCCTCTTAATCCTCAGATATAATGCAATTTGCCTAGTGTGGATACTTAGGCTCTATTTATTTCGCGAAAAATAAAACCGTTTAGGCCCTACATCAAATGAAGGCATATTTCCATTTATTTCATAGAAAATGAAACTGTTTAGGCTCTAAATGACATGCAAGGCATATCTAGAAAATTTATGAATACTTAAGTATTCAAACCGGGACAATGCGTATGCCAAATTACACCCAAGGAATTGGTTGCCTGAATAACCGCGCAATGGAATCAACAATCTCGAAGTGTCTTCATCAAATTCAGATTGACGGACACTGCTTTGCTGTGAGGACAAGGACTAAGAGGGAACAGATTGGTGCAGGTGACGACGATGCCTTGTCGCCGAGGAACTGCTGTATGGGCTGTCAAACTCGGGAGCAGCCCGGGCAACGTAGTGGCTTGAGATAGATCAGTCTAACCGTGTGTATCCCCGGTCTTTTTGATTGGTGAAAGATCAATGATTTGGAAAATACTTTTTTTAAATAATTGTTTATATCATTTACGAAAATGAATTGACGAAAAAATAATTTCATTTTTTACGTAAATATTTGTAAAAGAATTGTTGTCGATGATGAAGATATATTTCATTAACTAATTATTTCAAGGGATGAAATGTATTATCTTTAGAAAAATATTTTCCAAATTATTCAATTTCTGTGAAACAAATGGAGTTCTATTGTGGTGAGCATAGTCCTTAATTTATGCCCTGAAATTTAGGGATGAGCATGGTCCTGATCCAACTTGAGAAGTGGGCTGGTCGGTTCTTAGTTTCCAAAATGGAAACCAGAAATCACTAGTATGATTCTCAATTTTGCAAAAGGAACCGGACCGGACCAATATGCCTTAATTTTCCTTCTTTTTTTTTGGCGTAATTTTTCTTCTTCCAATTTTCTAAAGTAGAGCGTGTAAGAGTGCATCGGTGGTTTTTTTTCTTCTGTTTTTATTGGGTGTTTTCACTTCTCATTTTATAATGCAATTTTTCCGACGGAGAATGTTGTATATTCACCAGCTTGCACTATATATATAAGTTGACACGAAAATGAAATCTTATATAATCTCTTTCTTATGTCTTGAAATTTAAATATATATTTTTATATTTCATTTGTGAAGAGAAAATCATATAAATAGAAGTAAAAAATAACTGATAAATTGGGACAAACATTTAAATATTTGGGGCAAATTTTTGTGGCGGTACCCACCCACACTTGCTTTAACTCTTATTGGCGGGCAATAGCGATTCTCTCGGCCGTATATTAACTTAGAACCCAACAGAAGCCAGTCGAACTAGACCGCGACTTAGACCACAATTAGCACGACGTAGTCACCTTGTCGTATTGATCCGTCTAGAGATGGTTAGTTCTAAGGAGCGTTGATTCTCACCCTAAAATCTGGAAGTAGACTGGACAGAATTGGTTCTCAGTTTGTGGAAACGAAAACTGGCCCATCCGATCCAGTTCAGTTCTTAGGTCGATCCAGGAACCGGTGATTTCTTTTCTCTCTCTCTTTTTGGGTAAAGTCTTCTCTTTTTATTTTGTTTTCTTCTATTCCCAACAAGTGGGAGTTTCCCAATAATAAAAGGAAAAAGTTATTTACAGTCGGTCCCAATCCAACCCGACCGATCAGTTTAATTTCCAAGTGCACACAGGTTCCTGATTCCACAATTAGAGAACCGACCCTACCTGATTTGGTTCCTAATTCTAGAGTGGGAATTAACTCATCCTGTACCCTGTACCCTGTACCCTTACTAAAACTCACGAATTTTTAACCGTCTCTTGTCCAGAAAAATCCCCCCATACTTGGGCAAAATATGCAGAATATTTCAATTTTATTCTGCTGAAAGTTGCTTTCCTCTGATATTTGTAGTTGTAGTTTCCACTGAATTTCTTGGCCAAAACTCCACTTTCCTATATTTTGAATAGCTGATTTTTTTTTCTTTTCATGTGCTCATCACGATCAAATCCCTTAGACGGCGGGTAATACATATTGCAGCTAAAATTGCTCTTTTATCCCTCATTTGGTTGGCCGCACTCGACCAATGATTCTCCTAGTTTAGTTACGAAAATGTGAAGTCAGTGTCAACAGTTGTCATCAACCGAAAACCTAAGGAGTCGCCGTTATCGCGTCTCTCTCCATCCCATACGCTGCCCAGGTGGTTCCGGAATCGGCAGTCCATACGATTGTTCCTTAGTGACGAGGGGCGGTCGTCCCCTATGCCGGTCTGTTCGCTCCAAGTCCTAGTCCTCACCAAAAAGCTGCGTCCATCCGTCTGAATCCATCAAGACAACCAGTTGCTGCCATCCTCCTGGAGACATGGACCGCATCAAGATTGTCGATTCGCTTGCACGGTCGTTCAGGCGACCAACTTGTTGAGTGCAGTTTGTCGTACGTGTTGTCCAGATTTGGATACTTAATGATTCGTGAAATTTTCTCGATATGTCCGCGTGAGATGTAGGGCCTAAAATGGGTGCTTTTTGATATGTGAAATCTCTTATATGCTTAAGTGGTCCTAAAGTGTTTTTGATACCCATTTGAAAAGACGAAGTTGATATTCAGAATTCAGATCACGTGCATATTCAACATTTATTGACCGCCAATAATTGCTGTGTCTAATTTTGCGCC
Organism: Eucalyptus coolabah; assembly: GCA_014182585.1. Taxonomy (NCBI): domain Eukaryota; kingdom Viridiplantae; phylum Streptophyta; class Magnoliopsida; order Myrtales; family Myrtaceae; genus Eucalyptus; species Eucalyptus coolabah. The sequence continues at coordinate 13,440,695 of CM024626.1, forward strand.
TAATTTTTTTTTTTTTTTTTTGGGGGTGTTTTGATTGTCTGAGGTGAAAGCAGGAAAAAAACAGGGTTTCGTTTTTCCTGTTTGGTTGTCATTAGGATGCATTTCATGTGATAAAAATAAGTACTCTTTTGCATGCATCTTTCTTTTATTCTTTTTAAAAAAAAATAGAAAAACTAAACATGAAAGTGTTTTCTTGCATGTCGCTTGCTCATGATTGTCCAATTGCATGTTAGGATGAACATTGCTTTTTACATCGACAATGTTTCGTGGTTCATGGATTGCATTTTTATTTATTAGATATTCTGCATATTGGAAACTGCCTCTTTTATATTTGCATATCTAGAAAACTTATATCTACGTATCTAACTGTAATTCCATTGGTACACGTCTAGGATTTTGCATATCTTGCATATTGGGATAAGATTTCGCATTATATTTGTGCAATGACTATTGCCATGTTACAATAATTAGGATGGATTTTGCATGAATAATTGTTATAGTGCACATCTAGGATATCTAGTGTGCATTATTTAATATCCATATTTGCACTTTTCTTTCCACAATCAAATGTCATAAAATGAAAATATAAAAAATATCATATCTTGCATGCTAGTAATTTTAGATTGCATCCATCTTTCTTTTATTTAAAAAGAAAAAAAAAAAATGAAAAAAAAAAGTGTTTTCTTGCTTGTCATTTGCTCATGATTGTTCAATTGAATGCTAAGATGAACATTGGTTTTTACATTAACAATGTTTCGTGGTTCATGGATTGCATGTTTATTTATTAGATACTCTGCATATTGGAAACTGCCTCTTGTATATTTGCATATCTAGAAAATTTATATCTATGTATCTAACTGTAATCCCATTTGTACATGTCTAGGATTTTGCATATCTTGCCTATTGGGATAGGATTTCGCATTACATTTGTGCCATGACTATTGATCTGTTAGAATAATTAGCATGAATTTTGCATGAATAATTGTTTTAGTGCACATCTAGAAAATCTAGTGTGCATTATTTCATATCCATATTCTCACGTTTCTTTCCACAATCACATGTCATAAAATGAAAATATAAAAAAAATCATATCTTGCATGCTAGTAATTTGATATTGCATCTTCATTAAAAAAAAATTACAAAAATATGTCTAGGAGTGTATTTAGGGGAATTTGAACATTCATATAATACCAATCGATTCATTCTCTTAGTATTGCATCGCATTTTAGATTGCATTATTTTAAATTCAATTTCTGTGTTTAAGGTTCATTTTAGGAAAACACTTTATTTATTATATTGAATTACATAGCATATCACATTTGCATATTCACTTCCTTTTGACACATCCATCTAAGCCTGTTGTGCATACTTTTAGACTTTCCATTTACTGCTCATGGGGTTTTCCTAAGGTGTAATTATGGGTGATTGGTTTTTGGGTTGGGCATGTTCCACACTAAAATCCAGAATCGGAACCGGATTGGTTGGTCCCATATGATTTAGGGTTTTGGCAATTTCCTTTTCTTTACTCTTTACAAGGAAATGAAAATTTAAAAGAAAAAACATATCGGTTTGGCCTGATTTGGGTGGTTTGATTCTACACCTAGAACTGGGAACTGCTCAAAACTGCTCGGTTCGGTCTAGTTTGGTCCGGTTCCCGAGCTCGGTCCTAGGCGTAAGTAATAACAAGGCTATAATTTTTGCCCAATACAGGTCAAGGTTCTGTCACTTGTGAATATGGCAATTTAATAACAATGCAATCTAGATATCCTAGATGTGCACTAAAACAATCATTCATGCAAAATCCATCCTAATTATTCTAACATGACAATAGTCATGACACAAATATAATGCGAAGTACTATCCCAATACGCAAGATATGCAAAATCCTAGACATGTACAAATGAGAATACAGTTAAATTCGTAGATATCAATTTTCTAGATATGCAAATATACAATAAGCAGTTCCCAATATGCAGAGTATCTTATAAATTTACATGCAATCCATGAACCACGAGGCATTGTCAATGGAAAAAGCAATGTTCATCCTAACATGCAATTGGACAATAATTAACAAATGACGCGCACGAAATTTTCAGTTTTTCTATTTTTTTTTAAATAAAAAGAAAAATGCATGCAAAAGAGTTCTCTTTTTATCAGATGAGATGCATCCTAAAGATAACCAAACAGGAAAACGAAACATTTTTCTTTTTACTTTCACGTCAGACAATCAAAACACACAAAAAAGAAATAATAATAAATTAAGCGCAAAATTTGACATAGCAATGTTTTAAGGTCAATATATTTTGAATATGCACGTCTTGGAATTCTAAATATCAACATCACTACTCAAATAACACTTCTATACCCAACTTGATATCAAATAACACTTAGGAGAACTAAGGCATCCAACAGACTTCACGTGTCAATGAGCACCCACTTAGGCCCTACATTACAAGTAGACATATCAAGAAAATACATGAATAATTAGGTATCCAAACTTGGACCACACTTGACCGGAAAAAAAAATGGACCACACGTTTGACAAATTGCACTCAAGAAATTGGTAGCTTGAACAACCGTGGAAGCGAATGAACAATTTTGATCTGTTGCGGTGTTAATTACATTTGCCCATAATCCTAATATTTTTTTCCCGATAATCCTACATGCATACACATATTTCTTGCACAGTCATTCAAAGTTGTGTTCATCCTTTCAACAACTTAGTTTACCATGATATGTTGGGAACTATTCTTGTCATCTTGATTCAACTTGCACAAAATTGCATGTACTCCTTGCTATCATACTCACTACCATTGTTGAACCTTAGAAATTTAATCTTCAAGCTAGTCTCATTTTCGACTAAGTAGCAAACACATCAATTTTATTTTTTAGAAAATAACACATAAATTTCTAGTTGAGTTTTCAATGAATGTGACGTAACAGCATGAGCCTCTAAGGGAATGCATAGGGCTGGCCCCTAAACAATTGTATGTACCAGCTCTCATCTTCCTTTTCTTGGCTCTCTTTCAATTTTCAAAATACTGACGTGTTTCTGCTTACTAGAACACGATCCTCACATAGACCAATATCTATGTACTTCAATTTAGACGGTTTTTTGTTTGATGCTAACACCTTCATCCCTTTTTGGCTCATCTGTCCGGGCATGCGGAGCAACAGTTTGGAACTAGCCTCTAAGTCAACAAGTGCTGCTATTGCTCTGCTGCATTCAGTCATCTATAGTGTTCCCAACATTTTTCTTTGTGCTACAACCATAAGGCATTTAAAAATCTTCCACGAGCACTCCCCAAAAATATGTATCTTGTATTGTCTAATTGAACAATAGAGATCAGATTTGTCTTAAGGCCAAGAACAAATATGATAGTTTGCAACTTCCATTGATACTCATTCACAATCTTTATCTTAGCATTACATTTGTTGACAGTATCCAAAGCTTCAACATCGGGAGAATTACCAAAAAAGTCCTAAACCTATTGCAATTGTGCCAATTCAGTCCCAAACTTTTTTTTTTGTCCAATTTAGTCCTAAACCTTTTATAATTGTGCCAATTCAGTCCATCCGGCCAAAATTGGCTGGCCGATGCCGACATGGACGCCTGGGGACACGCCGGCCGAGGTAATTTTTTTAATATTTTTTAATATATTTTTATTTTATTTTCGAATTTTTAAATATTTTTAAATATATATATATTTTTTTGGCCTTCTTCTCCTTCCTCTGGCCTGACGCCGCCGAGGTGAGGGCCTGGCGAGGCCGACCTCATCGGCCACCGGCGAGGCTCGCCCGCCGACCACCGGCGGAGGCAAGCCTCGCCCGGCCGATGGCGAGGCGGCCGTCGCTAGATCTAGTGAGGCTCAACCTCGCCATGGCCGGGCGAGACCGAGCCTCACCAGATCTAGCGATGGCGGCCTCGCCGTCGCCGGGCGAGGCCCCGCGCGCACCGCGTGGTGTAGTCGAGGAACCCGCAGAGGAGCTCGATCTCGTCCTTGTCGATCCGCAGGCGCCGGAATAGGGTTTTGCGACGGTCACGACGGGAGGGCCGCTTGAGCTCGGAGGGGAGATCGTGCCGACGATCGGGGACGGGGAGGCGGCGGAGGTGGCGATGGCGACGGCGCCTTGTCGGCCACCGGGCGAGGTTGACCTCGCCCTCGCGGGCGGCGAGGCGGCCGTTGCCGATCCGGCGAGGCTCGGCCCGCCCGCCCATGGCGAGGTCAAGCGCCGCTAGATCCGGCGACGGCCGCCTCGTCGCCCCCGGGCGAGGCTCGCCTCCGCCTGGCCGGCGGGCGAGCCTTGCCAATGGCCGGCGAGGCCGACTCGCCGGCCCTCACCTATGGCCGGTCCGGCTAGAGGAAGGAGAAGAAGGCAAAAAAAAAAAATTAAAATTCTAAAAAATATATATATATATATGAAAAATATTAAAAAATTACCTCGTCGGCCGGCTGTCCCCCACCGGCGTCCACGTCAGTGCCGGCCGGTCAATTTTGGCCGGATGGACTGAATTGGCACAATTATATAAGGTTTAGGACTAAATTGGACAAAAAAAAAAGTTTAGGACTGAATTGGCACAATTGCAATATGTTTATGACTTTTTTGGTAATTCTCCCCTTCAACATCAGCAAGATAAACCTTTCCAAAGTTTGTAGCAACAAAATTACACATTTATCCCTGCATGAATTTTATTGAAATGATGCACTCTAGAATCCAAGACTCAATGGGACTATCGGCAATTAATATTTAGCATCATGGGCAAGCGTCTTTTTAAAGGTTGCATTAACAATCTTATTGATTTCGATACTGAATTTTCTTATTTGGGGCTCTATAATCTTATTTCAGGTGGCCCTTCTTACCATAATTCTAGTAAATTATTTCACCACGAAGTATTGACTTGCTTCTCCTTATGGACTTCAATCTACCACAGTTCTGTATATGACCTCGTTGATTGCTTCTCCCTCTGCCTTTACTACTTAGGCAACACTTGAATATTCATCTAATTCTCTTATGTGAAAATCCTTGATAAGATGCAATCTCCAATCTCTTGAAACTTTATGGTTTTTTAACGAAAGGAACTACTTATCACAATCACAGTAGCAATTCAACTTTCAAGTAGAGAAGATGATAGAATCAAATCTTTTACCTCGTCCCCTAACATGATAGCTAGTGAACTCATTTGAATAGTGATTTCCTTAAATTTGTTGATGTGATTTGTCATAGAAGCACATTCGTCCATCTTTAGATGGAAACCCAATGTATCAAATATACCTTGGTTGATGTAGAGGGCTTCTCATACATATTGGACAAAGCCCTTGCTTCTTGTTGGCAACGTTGAAGGCAACATTTGCACCAATTTAAGACAAATCTGACTTAGCTCTTGCCAATCTAACAATTCCTAGTCTTCTTGCTTGATCGAACTTGATTTCTTTTCTAACAGAGGTTGATGCAGGTTCCTCTAACATAGTAGATACTTGATTTGCATCTTCCATAAACCAGTGTCCTTGCCGTGAAATCAATTGATCTTCACCTTCCATTCATCCATCTTCATCGCCCCACTATTCCGCTAAACCAGGCTTTGATATCACAGGAATGCGAAATGTTGAAAAGAAAAATAGAGAAGAAGACATGCGCATTTTTACGTGGAAAAACCTTTGAAAATTAGAAAGGGAAAACTATGGTACCGCATTGAACAATCTCCTTACTAAAGCTATAAGTTACAACTTCAACATATAGTAACCTAATATACAACAGGAGTTTAGGGCTTACAAAGTTATAGTATTAATTATATCTATGCCATTAATAGAGCACAAAATCTCTCTATTTTAATATCACTTTCCTCTGTCAAACTCCACAACTCTATGATGATGGGTCAGCCATAAAATTGAATTTGGAGGAGTTATATGATGCCCTCAATCCCAACCCAAAAAGTCCATTCTCGGCAGACAATATAATGGTAAAATGAGTGAACCCTTTTTCTATTGGAGGTTATCTTCGACCGCAAAATTCATTACATTTTATGACATTTGCAGTTGTGTTCTAGGTTGTGCCTAATTTTTGCAACGTCTGTGTGTATTTGTTGTGATGAGAGCGCCGACAATAAAAGAACAAGGGATGAAGGTGTATAAGGAAGGAGAAGAAATGAAATGGAAGAGAGAGGGGATAACGGAGGAGAGAAGAAATCTGAAAGTGAGCCCAACTTGGACATGTGGTGATAAGTAAATGGTCTATATTAAAAAGGACGTGGCAGATACTTTGTCCGCAATATTTTCTCCACAAAAATTGTAGCAAAAAAAAGACTTACCCCATGGAAATTGCAATTCACGTGATTTTTGTCAATAATCCAAAATTTTAGATGGGGCCCACGACTTTTATTATTCGCCCTGTCTTTTCCTTTTTAGGTTAGAGATGTCGTTCGTCCTATCGACCGATCGATAGCTATTTTGGGGTACTGTACCATATGCAGCTTTTTTGCAAACCCTAATTTCGGAATGCACGTTGATTGTAAAGATAAGGAAGAAGTAAAATCTTGAGTTTGTTCATTTCCCTGTAGGTCTAGGATAGACAATTGTGGTATGTTTAGTTCTGTCTAGAATCCGTGGATTTCACCAATGATAATTGAATTTAAGCATAATCTCAAATGAAGTTATGGGGCTTTTTGTTGGTCATCTCATGCGTGAGATTGATCAAAGATACGTGGCCCAATTCCATTGCCATAGCCATGGGTAATGAGCCAATGACAGCCTATTCATAATGACCGATATCTCCGTGTTTCACTTTTTCTCTGCTACAAATAGTGCAAACTTCTCACTTCCACTTCACTCTCTCTCTCTCTCTCTCTCTCTCTCTCTCTCTCTCTCTCTCTCTCTCCCCCTCCCTCCCCATTCTGAGAGAATTTCTCAATCTCTCCATTTTCAGAATGGATGCCAAAGCGCTGATGAGCTATGGCATCTCCATTACCTCCTTCCCATCCAACCTCTCCTCTTCCAAGTCGAAATTCGCCACCGTAGTCTCACTTCAGAGCACCACCGTAAATGCCTCGTCGCGCTTCTCCATGTTGGCCAAGTGGATGCCTGGTCAGCCCCAGCCACCCAACCCCGGCAACCTAGCACCCAGGTTAATCAAATCTTAATACTACTAGTAGCCCGTTCTAAGAGTGTTTTAACTACGATTTATCTTCCCAATGTAATAGAAAGATTGTTGAAAAAGGTAATGGTGGTACATCCAAAGGTTATGTGTCTTAAGTTAGCATTTGACTGAAAAGTTGGTTAGATCCCATTAAAAGTACTATCAACTATGAATAAATAAAAAGTTTAGCTTTGACAATAAGAATTAAAGTTCAGCAACTTGATTTCAAAGTCTATGGTTGCTTTTATTTTGTTATAAATCCACGGTTGAGAAAACCATGACAGTTTGCATTGATTACAAAAATGAATAAACAAAAAATATTTTCATTATTAATGAAAATGTCTAGGTATAGATTGCTTTTAATAATGAAAAAATTTCATTGACTAATTTTTCAAACCGATATAATCAATTATTAAATTTTTCAAAATTATTCATTTTTGAATAACTATCTATGAAATTTACTCCCGTGTTGATTTAAGTAGTTTGATGAATTTTTTTCTCCTCTAGTATTATATCTAAATAAATAGTAGAGAATCTATGGATAGATAGTAAAAGTTGCATTTGCTGAATTTTTTCAAACTTATAGAATGAAAAGGTTTAGGATAGAATAACCATATTTACAACTTTGGTATAATTTACTGATCTTTCTTTTTTTTGCAATGTTATCCACAGGGTGGGTTCCAAAGTTCTCGAACAAACATTTGAGCATGAAAGCAAGGATGGTACGTAGTGTGAACATTGTGTATCTTGTATCTGACCAGATTGATTCATAGATACTTTTGAATCTGAATATATTCATATGGGTGATGGTGAATACATATGTTTTACCCGGCTAAGTGGGATTTTTTAAATTAGAAAAAATTATGAGTCAATCAAAACAAAAAAAAAAATGAAAGACACTTATTTGGAACAACAATATAATTTTTTTATGTTTAATGTAAAAAAGTTTAAACATCTTTATTGCAAAAGAAAATATACGTAGGGTTTCAATTACCAACATCATTGACGTAAAACATTTTTCATACTTGCAGCCATGAAAGAAAAATATCCATCATTTTCAGAAAATTCACTTGTGAAAATTATATCTTGAATACGTGTTAGTATATTGACTTTCCTCGTGGAGAAACTTTTTGTATGCCAATGTACTTAGAAAGTGAAAATTTGTAAATATGTAGACAAATGAATATTAGATTTTCAGTCAAGTAATGCTTATTAGTGTGCAATGACAAGTCAAAAGAGACCGATAATTTTTCTTTTTTGTTATAATTAAGGAGTGCACTTTCAATTACTTAGTCGGTTCATACAAGACTAGTTTAGTGCCTTTGTAAAATAATAGAAAATTATTGACACGAATATTCATAGATAATTTTTGTATAATCTTTTAAAATTTGAATATTTTTATTTTTGATTTGACTGGAAAGTTAAAAAGTTATTTTTGACTTTTGATAAGTCTAGATAACGAACCCTAATCTCAATTAACACATTGCTTAACTAATATAATTCAAAATAAGAGTGTTTGTTTGGGATAAAATTTCATGAAAAAGGAAAACACTTTTCAAAATATTATTTTTCAGAAAAATGGTTGATTTTCCTTTATTTGGTGATATGTGATCAAAGCTGTTTTTAATATTTAGATCTCATGAAAAAAAAATCATGTTTTAAATATGTTTTTATTTTATTTTTCTTTCCTTCTTACTCCTTCACTAGTCGCCAAGCCTCGATGACAACCGCAACAGGCCATTGGCACCATCGCTGAGGCCCGACAAGTGTGGACCTAGCTGACTTTGGGCAAGGTCGAGCTTTAACTTGTCGTAGAGAGGTTGAGCTTGCTAGTCTTGGCAAGGTCAAGCCTTCTGCGAGGCTAGCCTTACTGGCTTGCACTTGTGGCCAGCTACTGAGGCCCAATGATTGGTGAAGAAGAAAGAAAGAAAAGAAAAACAAAAGAAAGAAAGAAAAAAAAAAATAAAGAAATTAAAAAATTAAATTTTGATTTTTTAAATAAAAGAAAATTAAAATATTGAAAATTGAACAATTAAGAAAAGTGTTTTCATCTTCTTAGATTTATGGATTCCCTTTTCTAATTTTACGTATAAATATTTTCCTTGACCAAAAAGTGCCATTGATTCACTAATCATGTTTTTACAAACGAAACGGGTGAAACTGAACCTAGAAACAATCGGCATTAGATTCCTCAACAAGTCCAACCAATTGCATGGACTTGTTAAAGAAACTTGTGGTCAAAATGTCGCCGTCATTTTTATAAAATAACGCATAAAAATGAGATTTTAAACTAATCCGTATGACCAAATATGTAGATATTGATATTGTCGAAGTTGTTTGCATTAACAAGCAAATTGTACAACAAGCGGATGCATTGTAACAAGAAAATTCCAACAACTATTTTCCAGATTTGAGGCTTGTCTCTAAATCTCCTTCTAGTCCAAACTAAAACGGATATAGAATTGATAAAATATATATAAACTACCCCTTTTTTCACCAAAGCCCCCAAATAATTAAACTTAACTCGTGCAAGGAAGCAGGAAATGAGAAGCCAACGAACATCGGAGCTACGCGAGAACTCGTCGTGAATATCACGAATACGGTCATCATTTCTCCGGCGAGGGCAACGGCCTGCGGGCTCTACGTTCTCTCTAACCTCGACCAGACCTACCCTCACATGATCGAGATCGTGTTCTGATGTAGCTAGTATAAGCACCTAGAGGGGGGGTGAATAGGTGTAAAAACAATTTCTCGAGATACCACAACAATACTAAGCAGACGATAGAAAGAAAGTACTATTTTGCTTAACCAAAATGAATTACGATCAAAGTAAAGTAAAGAGTAGAGAAGAGAAGATTAAACACAAGATTTATAGTGGTTCGGCTTATCCTAAGCCTACGTCCACTCTTCCGCACTGACAGCCTATCGGCTGGATTCCACTATGAACAAAAGAGATGTTACAGCACAATTCTTCCTTGATTCCACAGTGTGGATGTTCTATCACACTTCCTCAAGGTTTCTCACAAGTATAAACTCTCTTTTGAGTACAAGTTTTTGCTCAAATGAATTGACTAAACAACAAGAAGCTTTAGACTTTAGAATTCTTCTATCACGCACACTCTATGAACAGCTTAGAACGTCTTCCTTATATACTCCTTTACGCCATCATACCCATTGGCACTTACCAAAGGAGTTCCTCCAATCTACCAGTTAGACGGAATCAATTAGGAAGATTATTCGAGCTATTAAAGGAACATGTCGATAGTCCATCAATCATGTTCGCCCATACAATCAGGATCTCGGTTCCCATAAGTAGAACCTTCTATGAATATTTCGCCAATCATCGGATCCTTGATCATCGAATCAATCTCGATCAATTAGAGGGATTCCGTTATGTCATATCCAGCCAAGAGATCTTCTCCAGTCGATAAGGTCATATCCTTAATAAAACATCCAGTTCTAGATAGCCTTTCTTCAACGGATTAGAAACTGTCAACGAGGATAAACTTTGAGTCTTGAGTCCGGCTGTCCGGGAGGTCTTCGAGACTTTAAATAGTAGAGTCTCGCAAACCTTCGACTAGATCGATGGAAACGTTTTGTCGCTTCAAAACACTTCAAGAAGATTTCTCCAACAATCTCCCCTTTTTGATGGTGACAAAACTTTCCCGCAGATTTGGAGATCTTTGACCGCAAAACATTTCTCAAACACATATGCATATCTTATAGAGATAAATGGCTAAATGAATAACACTAGAATCTGCAACTACAGAAAATAGGTTAGTCTTGAATATGATAAAGCCATCCATAAGATATCAATAACAGTCGATAGCAGTCAAATCCAAATTCAAATCCATACACAAAATTAAAGTCAAACAGAGTTAAACATCAAAACAATCCAACAATCCACACGATTAAAAGTCAAAGTATTCAAATCTTGCATCTCTCCCCCTTTTTGTCAGCATTAAAAATGTTGAGATGAAAATGGAATAAAGTCAAGATTGCTTGGGAACGCGGACAAGCTGGAAATCTCCCATGGACTGAACGATCCCTTCCAACCTTTTCAAGTATTCCTTCGGTTGTGTAACCTCCTCACCCTTAGCATTGGCCTGAATTTGAACAGAGAGGGCTTGGATCTGATTTTTCAAAGAAACTGAAGAAACTTGACCTGCATTCTGCAAGCTTTGAACCTCGCATCCCATAGCATAGATTTGACCGCGCATTTCCAAGAGAATATCCATAATTCCGCGAAAATCTGCTTGAGCTGTCGGTTGCGCGTGCGCTTCAAAGACGATCCGCAGATAATGGCATGTCGAATAATCGCGCAGATTTAGCGATGAAGCATCATGTTCTTCTTCAGGAAAATGAGAGGCATGTGAAAGTGCTAGTATGAACAAAATAAAGGAGTTAGGGAAGATAATAAGAACACAAGATTTATAGTGGTTCGGCTTAATCCAAGCCTACGTCCACTCTCCCACGATAACAGCCTTTTTGGCTGGATTCCACTATGCAATCAACAAGAGATTACAACTTCGAGTGCAAACACTTAGTAGTAGATCACACTATCTCACTAAGTCACTCTTTTGGTATTTCTCGACGATTACAAACGTTTAAGCTCTCAAGAGACAAGTATATGATCAAAAGTCGCTCGACTTTGGAATTATAAATTCTACGCTCGTCTCTTACTTGCTCATCGGTCCATGATCTCCTTAAATACTCCTCCACTTCCAAACTACCCATTGGACAAGTATCCGGAGAATCGTCTTCCAATATACCCATTGGACAGCTCAGTATCTAGAAGATTTAGTAGCCGTTGAGTGACAAAGGTAGAATCCCAAAATGATTTCGATCGCCCATACAAACGAAATCTTGGTTTCCATAAGTAAAGCTTTTTCGTGTAGAAAGTTCTTGTCTTCAAGATCCAATCGTCAATCAATTAGATTGAATCAATCAAATCAATCTTGATGTGGAATCCAAACCAGATCACTAGCCGTTATATGATTGGGCTTGAGTTACGATTCATCGAACGGATGTAAAGTCCGAGTCGTAGACTTTACAATCCGAGTCGTAGACTTTACAACTGGGTCCGAACATATCTCGCTTCGAACAGATTTAGCTTTAAGGTCTGTACCCATTTCAGCTTCAAAGATAGAGTCTATCTTCTGGTTCAACATTCACGTTCGGGCCCGGAATTAGTCGAGATGACAGACTTCGATGTAGAACAGACTTTGACACTAAAGTCCTGGCGGTCTTCGACTTTGAGTCTTGAGTCGCGGTCTTCGGACTTTGACACGAAGTCGGAAATCTTCATAATATACTTTGGACATATGTTACGTTCGGTCTTTCGCCGTCTTCGACTTTGATAATATCCCTTACATGTTCTATCATCTACATGGTCTATTACTCAACCATCAAACATATTAGTAGCCTTTGATTTATTTTGTCATCTTCAAAACATCATAAGGGATTTCCCTAACAGCATGAATGTCTTCTGGGTCAGCTGGAGAGCGGCTGACTCCCTCATTATCTCCCCGTTTCTGTGCCTTTAGGTGGAGAAGAGTGTTTTTTAGACTCTCTTTCCTCTTGATTCATTCTCTCTTCTTCTTCTTCAGGTCTTTCCTTCTCTGCTTCTTTTTCGCCAACTCCTCTTTCTTCTTCTTCTTCTTTTTCTTCCTCTTCTCTCTCTTTTCTTCTTTTTCTTAACCTTCTCTTTCTTCTTATTCTTCTTTTTCTTGACCTTCTCTTTCCTCTCTTTCTGTCTCATGTTGTTCCGTTGACTCTGGAACAGTACGACTTAGCTTCTTCAAAGCTATGGCCGAAATGGTAAGGTCGTCATCCTCTTCATTTTCCACGATGAGAGCTTTTCTTTTCTTGGGTGGAGCAACCATGGGCTCCTTCCCTTTCCTTTTGATGCAGAAGAGAATTTATGAGAATTTACAAGAGTCTTCCCCTTAAATTTCTCCAACGCCTTGCTTAGCTCCTTCAAATGCATTTTGGTCACCATTTTTAGCCCTACCACCATATGATCACACAATCGAACACAAAAAATTTGCGAAGGCTGAATATTAAGATGTCTGAATAACTTCGTCACAAGACTTGGATAAGGAAGTTGACCTCGTCTTTCATCATGGCCCTATACATGTGGAATATAACAATGTGAGGAAGAGAAAACTTTTTCCCAGTGATGATTGCATACATCAGCCTTTGCCTCCGAACTTGAAACATCAGTTTTGGAAGTTGATTTCGGTCTGAAGCAATTGATCACAATCTTGTGCAGCAAAATGTTGAACGCACTCATCCTTAGGTAGGAGATCTTTTCCTCTATTCTCTTGTCCTTCACAAGTTCCAAGTGTAGCACGAGCAATAGAAACTTTGATTGGTTGATATCTTCCTCTCTCAACTCCTAACACATCTGCCAGCATATCCATATCCACAACAAAGTCTTGATCTTTGACGCTGAAAGAGAATCTATTCGCATCCAGGAAACTGAGATTCGAATAGAAATAAGTAATTAATTCAGCATAGGCCTCTATGGTGTCGTGCGAGTAACTTTTCAAGTTGAAGATAACCGAACTTTTCTCTCAAGTTCACATTCACAGCATCCAAAAATCAAAATCCACACTCTTAGGGTTTATCACCCCACGCTTCAGCAATTTTGAGTATAGATACTTGTTCCTTCGATCTAAACATCTCTCCTATTTTTCTCGATTTTCCGCCGCAATACCCATCCTTGGTTGAAATTGGCTGTACAGTTTGTCATCATCATTCCCATCTACAGGATTAACTCCCCAATCACGAGGATCACTTGGGATATTCACAAGGGTTTCTTCGCCACCCCTTTATGAGCAATTCCCTAACTTTCCATTTTTCGCAAAAAGATATATTTGTTCCCATATCCTTTGTCTTTAAGAAAATCATCGACATAGATCAAAGGAGTACGAGTCCCCTTTAAAGCACAATACAACTTATAAATAAAAGCGGGCTTTTGAACTCTTATAGGATCTCGCATCTTCGATGATTTCTTCTTCTTGTTGATGACAAACATTTTGAGGACTAGATGGTGGAGAATGACACTGCCGAGAATGTTGTGGGCTCTGCTGCTGATCTGGAGACACTTCTTCTTCGGTGAGATCAAAGTGCGTAGGCCCCTCACTCATTCGTCGTGGTCCCCCGCTTGCAATCCTCGAAAACTTTCTTGAAGACAACATATTTCTCACTCTTTGAAAGATTCCTTGCTTGACTTTCCCAAGAAAATGACAACTTTTCGACGATTAGGCAAGAGAAGAAAACAGAATGGAGGATCGATGCTTTCTAGGGTTTTTGAGAGTAAAGTGAAGAGAAATCAACAGTGTATGATCGGTTAAAAAGAGAGGTATACGAATCGTCACAAAGGAAAAAAAAAAGATGCATTTTCAAAATAACTGTCTTTTTTCCGCGAAAATAATCATTTCAAAAATAACTTCTTTTCGAAAAGGAAACGTTGCAATAATTACATCGATGAAATATAGCAATAATTAACCACGCTTGACGATCGTACCTTTTCAAGATAAGATTCGAGAGAGAGACTAACTTACGAGTCAAGGTCTTGTATGTTTGAGTCTCGAGAGTCTTTAGACTTTGATTTCCTCATATCTTAAAATGTTGAGTCGGAACGGATGATTTCAAATTGATTTTTCTCCAAAGGCTTTGTGAATATATCCGCGCCTGGTTCTTTGAATCAACATACCGAATCGAAACTTCTCCATTTTGAACATGATCTCTAATGAAGTGATGTCGAATCTCTATATGCTTTGCTCTTGAGTGAAGAATTGAATTTTTGGTAAGATTGATTGCGCTCGGTGTTGTCGCAGCTTAATCTCCGTGCATGAATCTTCAATTCCAAAGTCTCTTAGCTGTTGTTTTATCCACAGAATTTGTGAAACAGCAACTTTCAAGAGCTACATACTGCTTTCGCTATAGAAAGAGCTACCGTACTCGATTTCTTGAAAACCAAGACACCGTCCCCGCCTCCAAATAGTTGATAGGTACCGATGTACTCTTTCTATCAACTCGCAACCGGCTAAGTCTGCGTCGAGTAAGAAGAGTAAAGTCTCCTCTTTTAGGATACCATAGGCCGATGCTTGAAGTTGAAGCAATGTATTTGATAATACGCTTTAAAAGCATTTAAATGAGATTCTTTAGGGTCCGCTTGAAATGGGCATAAATGCAAACACTAAACAAAATGTCGTCTAGAAATAGTAAGATAAAGAAGCGAGCCAATGATACTCCCGTATAGTTTTTGGTCGACTTTCTTTCCTCCTTCATCTTTGTCTATCTTCAAGGAACTTGACATTGGAATGTCGCCTTTTGCAATTGCCCATGTCAAACTTTTTGACAAGATCATTAGCGTATTTTTTTTATGAATAAAGGTTCCTTCCTTTAGTTGTTTCACTTGGAGCCCGAGAAAGAAGGTTAACTCACCCATCATGCTCATTTCAAATTCATCCCGCATAGTCTTAGAGAATTTCTTGCCTGAGACTTTCATTAGGGATCCGAATGTAATATCATCGACATATATTTGAACTAACACAAAACTTTTGCTTTCTCTTTTGATAAACGAGTAGTGTCTACTTTACCTTTCACAAAACTGTTTTGAATTAAAAACTTACTCCCTATCGTACCAAGCTCGAGGTGCTTGTTTCAAGCCATATAAGGCCTTTTGAGTCTCGAATACCGAGTCTGGGTTTCCTTGAGTCTTCAAACCCAGGTGGTTGTTCCACATAGACTTCCTCATGGATGAATCCATTTAGGAAAGCACTTTTGACGTCCATTTGGAATAACCTGAAATTTTTATGACAAGCAAATGCAAGTAATAAACGAATTGCTTCTAACCTTGCTACTGGTGCGTAGGTCTCGTCATAATCTATCCCTTCTTCTTGCGTGTATCCCTTGGCCACGAGTCTTGCTTTGTTTCTTACGACCTTGCCTTTCTCGTCCATCTTGTTTATGAAAACACATTTAGCTCCAATAATGATTTACCTTTAGGTTTAGGAGTCAATTCCCGGACATCATTGATACCGAATTGCCCGAGTTCTTCTTGCATGGCTTCAATCTAGCTTTCATCGATAAAGCTTCTTCTATGCTTTTGGGTTTTATTTCGAAATAAGAGCCAAAGCACTAGACTCTTTGCGCCTTTTGGATCTTGTGCGAATTCCTTCATTGATGTCGCCAATGATAAGATCTTTGGGATGACTGGACTTATGCTTCCGAGCTTCTTGGTTAATTTGTCGATTGATGATCACTTCCTTCACTTGAATCTTCAACAGTCACTTGTTGCTTTGGTCCTTCAAAATCTAAGCTACTTCTTGAGATTTAGACTTTGTAGAGTCCGGGAGCAGGTTCGGGTTCTTCAAGATGAGTCTCGAATAGATTCATTTTGTATAGAATCTGAAATTTGACATTCATTGATTCTTCCACGTTTGAGTCTTCTTGTTGTAGACTCGTAGGCTTTGCTTGTGGTTGAATATCCAAGGAAGATGCCTTCATCGACTTTTCTTCAAACTTACCAACTCGATCATTTGCATTTTTCAGTATGAAACATTTGCATCCGAATACATGAAAATATGAAACAATTGGCTTCTTTTCTTTGAATAGTTCATAAGGGTTTTTTTCTAAAATAGGCCTTAGAAAGACTCTATTAATAATGTAACATGCTGTAGAGACTGCTTCAGCCCAAAAACGTGAAGATATGTTGCTTTCAATTAAGAGAGTTCTTGCCATTTCTTGAAGCGATCTATTCATTCTTTCCACAACTCCATTTTGCTTTGGAGTATATGGAGAAGAGAACACATGCTGAAAACCAGATTCATCACAAAACTTTGTAAAATCTTGATTTTCAAATTCACCTCCATGATATGTTCTTATACTTGAAATAATATATCCTTTCTCATTTTAAACCTTTTTAGCAAATTTTTCAAAGTAAGAAAAAGTTTCAGACTTACTTGCCAGAAATACACCCAAGTAAATCGTGAGTAGTCATCCACAATTACTAGGCAATATTTCTTACCTCCAATGCTTTGTGTTCTGATTGGTCCAAAGAGATCCATATGCAGAAGCTGCAATACACGGTTAGTGGAAACTTGATTTATTGGTTTAAAGGAATTTCTTACCTGTTTTCCCAATATGCATGGTGTACATAGGTCAGATTTTTGGTATGATAAATTGGGTAGACCACGAACAAGCTTCTTTGCTGAAATTTTGGCTATCTCGCTTCATGTTGATGTGTCTAAGCTTTCGTGCCATAAACTTGCTTCATCTTGTATTGAGATTAAACATTGCGACTCATCTGGTTTCACATCCAAGAGGTAGATATTTCCATGTCTCCGACCCATAAATGATCGAGTAGAGTCTTTACCGGTTCCCGAACATATTCCCTCTTGAAAGTAGATTTTGAAACCGGTATCACATAGCTGGGCCGACACGAGCAGATTGTAGTTGAGTCCTTCAACTAAAGAAAATTGTTTATTGTGAGGTTTCCAATCTTCACAGTTCCAAGTCCCACTATTCTTCATTTGCTATTTCCTCCAAAAGAAACTTTTCCACCATTTATTTGAACAAGACTTATGAAATAATTTGAATCTCCTGTCATGTGTCTCGAGCATCCACTATCCAGATACCATTTCACATTTTTCTTGATAGTGACCCGCATTTAAAAAGAGACTCAAGCTTTCTTTAGTACCCATATTTTCTTGGGTCCTTTTGAGTTAGTCTCGATATGCGGTTTTTGCCCAAACTTTATTGAATGTGTCTCCAAACCATAGGACATTCTTTCTTAAAATGATCTCGCACTATTGCACTTTGAACATCTAAGAGTATTACGACTTCATGGTTTTACAAAAGTCCTTTTAAAATGATTTTTGTAAGCATCTCTTGTGGGTCTTTGTTTGATTCTTTCTTTTACTTTAGGAAAATCAATTAAAGGAATTGTTTCAGCAGTCATTCCCAAACCAGATTTATTGAAATAAGGTCTTTGAACATAAAGTATTTTTTTCTAGTTTCTCGATCCTACAGAAAATATTTTGGAAATATTTGAGATATCATTTTTCAAGAATACATTTTCTTTTGAAAGATGATCTTCACTTTCTCTAAGAGAAGAAACATTTATATCTAAACATTTCATATTTTCTTTCAAAACATTTTCTTGTTGTTTTAAGGCAGAATTTTCCTTTTTGAGTTCGGAAATCTTTTTAGAGGAGTCTTAAAACTAAAACACAACTCATCAATGTATTTCGAAACTTTAATAGGGATTTTGAAGTTACTCACCTCAAATTCATTGTCCGAATCGAGTCCGTCTCGGAGTTTGATTCGAATCCGATTGTGCCATTAGACATATGTTGGCATAATCATCATCACTTTCTTCACATTCCGTATCACTCCGCATTTCGCTTTAAGAGCCTTTTGATACTTTTCAGCTTTTGCTTTCTTCTTCCTCGAAGAGGACAAGTTGAGTCCGATGTGTCCATTTTTCTTACATTCAAAGTAGACTACATCTTTGTTTGATTCATCATTCTCAACAGACTTAGTTTGTTGCTTTTGAAAACTTTGTTTCCTTGGATTGAATCTTCTTCCTTTTCTGTTCAGCTTTCTGAATCTTCTTATCATGAGAGCAAGCTCCTCATCGTCCATATCGTCTTCGTAGTCCGCAGCATCGTAATCATCATTGGATTTTAATGCAATGGATTTCTTACCTTTAGGATCTTCGTCTTCATTGATTCGTTCCACTTCATAAGATCAAGAGTTCCAACCAACTCATCAACGAGATAGTGGCATGATTCTTTGGGTCTCTCCGATTGAGGTCTTTATGTGATTCCAATCCTTGGAGAGTCCACGTGGCTTATTTACCACGCAAAGAGCTTATTTACCTTCATGGGATCAGAAATTGGTTGACCTTGATTTTCAAGACCATTCACAATATCTGTAAAACGACTAAACATTTCAGTTATAGATTCTCCCGATTTCATTCTGAAGGCTTCGTATTGACCGAGGAGAATGTTGATTCTAGTCTCCTTCACTCGATCGGTTCCTTCATAGGTAATATGTAATCTATCCCAAACTTCTTTAGCTGTAACACAAGAAGATATTCTGTTATATTTAGTAGGTGATAAAGCACAATATAAAGAATAAATTGCTTTTGCATCAAGAGCTTGTCTCTTGATTATCTCTTCCTGAGTCATTTGGCTAGACTCCACAAAAGTATCTTTCCTCTTTCGAGACAGTGCAGCTTTAGGAGTGATTCCTTTTTCTACAACATCCCATTCCAGAGGATCCTTTGATCTTAGAAACACCTTCATTTTGTTTTTCCATATGTTGTAATCCTTTCCATCAAAGTAAGGTGGTCTCGGTATTGCTTTGCCCTTCTACCAGCCCCGTAGCCAACATACTAGCCATGGATCTTTAACTCAAGTAAAACACTTCAAACAAAGTGAGTACACATGCTCTGATACTAATTAATGTAGCTAGTATAAGCACCTAGAGGGGGGTGAATAGGTATAAAAACAATTTCTCGAGATACCACAGCAATACTAAGCAGACGATAGAAAGGAAGTATTTTTTTGCTTAACCAAAATGAATTACGATCAAAGTAAAGTAAAGAGTAGGGAAGAGAAGATTAAACACAAGGTTTATAGTGGTTCGGCTTATCCTAAGCCTACGTCCACTCTTCCGCACTGACAGCCTATCGGCTGGATTCCACTATGAACAAAAGAGATGTTACAAAGATAGTTCTTCCTTAATTCCACAAAGTGTGGATGTTCTATCACACTTCCTCAAGGTTTCTCACAAGTATAAACTCTCTTTTGAGTACAAGTTTTTCGCTCAAATGAATTGACTAAACAACAAGAAGCTTCAGACTTTGGAATTCTTCTATCGCACACACTCTATGAACAGCTTAGAACGTCTTCCTTATATACTCCTTTACGCCATCATACTCGTTGGCACTTACCAAAGGAGTTCCTTCAATCTACCCGTTGGTCGAATCAATTAGGAAAATTATTCGAGCTATTAAAGGAATATGTCGATAGCCCATCAATCATGTTCGCCCATACAATCAGGATCTCGGTTTCCATAAGTAGAACCTTCCACGAATATTTCGCCAATCATCGGATCCTTGATCATCGAATCAATCTCGATCAATTAGAGGGATTCCGTTATGTCATATCCAGCCAAGAGATCTTCTCAAGTCGATAAGGTCATATCCTTAATAAAACATCCAGTTCTAGATAGCCTTTCTTCAACGGATTAGAAACTGTCAACGAGGATAGACTTTGAGTCTTGAGTCTGGCTGTCCGGAGGTCTTCAGACTTTAAATAGTAGAGTCTGCAAACCTTCAGACTAGACTGACGGAAACGTTTTGTCAGCTTCAAAACACTTCAAGAAGATTTCTCCAACATGTTCGCCTTCAAAGGCAAAGGGAGGGCAAGCTGTTCCACTGTGACCGAGACGATCAGAGCATCGCTGGCTGAGGTATTGGTCGACTTCTATCCATTCGCAGGCAGACTTGTCATGGGCAGTGATGGGAAGATGGCAACGACATGCACTAGGGAAGGTGTCTTGTTCGTCGAAGCGATGTCGGATGACGACATCGGGATGCTAGGCGATATTAGCGTCATCAATCCTGGGACACTGCGAAAACTTGTGAAGCATAGCGACGGAGCCCAAACCATAGTGGAAGAACCTTTGCTCACTGTGCAGGTAATGTTTCCAGAGATTCGTTTTCTGATGTAAACACCCGCTTATAGTGTATGTATAATCCAGGCGACGACATTCAAGTGCGGAGGGATAACCGTCGGCATCGTGATGAATCATGTCCTCGTCAATGGTAAAGCCCTTGCGGACTTCCTAACTTGCTGGAGCGATGTGGCTCGAGGCAGGTCGCCGGCGATTCTTCCCTTTCTCGATCGATCGGTGTTGTGCCCGAGGCGACCACCACGTGTCGATCTCCCCCACCATGAATATGCTCCGATAGATCGGCCATCTGAAAAGATAGTCGACTCCCGAACCAAGCCCCATGTTTACAGATCATTCAACTTCGAACCACATACTCTCATTCAACTCAAGTGTCAACAATCACAACCCACGATGGCTCTTCCATAGTCCCTACGAGCTTCGAAGTCATATCGGCGCTCGTGTGGATTGCGCGAACCAAAGCTCTTGGAATGGATCCTCATGAGACAACAAAGCTTCTCACTGCGGTCGATGGTCGACCCAAGTTCGACCCGCCGTTGCCAAGCGGCTACTTTGGGAACGGCATTGCTTGGTCGTGCGCCGAGTGCAGCGCGGGCGAATTGACCCGCAAGCCCTTCTCGTTCGCTGTCCGGACCGTGCAAGAGGCGCTCCGATGCGTCACCGAGAGTTACATACGGTCGGCCATCGACCACGTCGAGCTGAACAGGGTCGTGGTCGACTACGAGGGTAACACTTGCTGCATCAGCAAGTGGAGTCGGCTCCTTTCTACGAGACGGATTTCGGGTTCGGGAGGCCGTTCCAGGTGGCGCCGACCACGGTCCCCCACAACCTCGTCTTGGTCGCTTCCCAAAGCGGGGAGACCGACAACTTGGTTGTGTCTCTGGGGCTTCCTCGTGATGCCATGGATGTTTTTTCAGAGTTGATTCAGTCTGAGCTTGCACTGATGAATAAGTACTAGTCTCATCCATGGAATTGAGGATTATGAGTGTGGTTTGGTAGATGTGTGGAGTCTAGTTTCTGCGCCTCTAGTTTTCAAGTAGAAATAACACAGTGCATGTCACTGTGTTGGGATGCTTAAGCCTGTTGTATTATTTGAGATGCTTCCATCAATATTGTGATGTACTTTCCTAAAAAAGGGAATGTTATTGATTCAAATGTTAAATTATGAAAGAGTAATTATAGTATATACTAGTGGTGCAAAAGCCAGAGGTTTCGCACATAATTGATCAGACAGAGTGAGTAGTTTAAGGCCATACGAGACCACTCGCGTAAAATTATTTTAACACATGGGCGGTTTATGTTCTATTTTTTCCTTTATGAAATAATCGATTCATTATGTGACAAGGCCAATTCTCTTGAGATTTTGCTATGCCCTATTTATACGACAGTCCATTGTGTCGCATTATTTTTGTAAGCACATTTTTTAGCCACTATCTATATATATCTTTAGCATTTGGAAGAGTATTGATGGGTTTTCTCTTTCTTCATGCAATGTACCTATTGAATTCAAGGTTGTGTATCTAGAGCACCAACGACAACGTGGCAACAACATAGGAACCCTAAAACCAAGAATTCGATACTATGTATAAAGTGCAAATAGTGCATTATTTTAGTAGAATTTTCTTTATGAGAATCAGAAAATAATGTGTCTATCTACGTATGATCGGCTTTGTTGTGCATGACATGTTATGTGGTATATATACAGAAAATATCTAATAATGTATTCAGTAGTTAATATAGAGTGAAAAAATTGATAATACCATTCACTATAGAGAGTACAACTATTTCGGTTCCATCCAATACAACATGTAGTAAAATGCAATATCGGAGTAATGTTTCTTGGAAGATAATAATTACTTAAAAAAGTGACTGAAAAACTCGAGTTGAATTAGATAGAAATAGCCTATGATAATTCAATCCTTTAAAATAAGAAGAAATATTTGATAACGGTAAAGTAAATTCATAAGTAAGGCAAATGAATCCATAAAGTTCAATTATCAACCAAGTGATATGCATTGCATTCATGTGATATTTCCTTATGCTTATTCAACTTCATGATTATTGTCACTTTCTAAAAAAATTCTATAAATACATTATTGTTATAGAGAGCGATGGTGCAAGACTTGAAAAACAATTTTAACAAATAAATTTTTTCAATAATTCTGGAAAAATAAACCCGCATGGGCAAGTGTACTAGTTAATTTCTAATGTATACTCTTGTTCTCTCTAGCTAGCTGCCATTTTACTAATAAAAGCTCTTTTAGAATGGGTGAGTTTTACCGGCGATCATTGAAATTTAGTGTACTATCAAAGGTCATAAAACTGTCTCTTGATCAATCAATGTAAGATCTCTAATTTTTTAAATGGATGCACTTTCATTGGAATTCGATCAGTCCTTTGGGGAAATGATGATATCGTGGCATGGAGCAATTATAAAATTTTACGAAACCACTATTAACTATTGTAAAGACTTAAACTATTATATAAATGCCCAATTCAATATTTAACTATTCTAACATTCCCTCTCATGTATATGTTGGACTTTGGCCTATCACTAGTGATTGTGGCGTCAATTAGGACTCGAACATAAGGCTTCATGCTTTTTAAAATACAAGATCCCAATCGTTCTACCATTCAAAAATCCTTAATTATCTACACATCTTACAAGGGGAAATTAAATACAGGAGTCATCATCAAATATCCTGTATTGACATAGCAAACCTAATTGATGTTTAGGAGTTTATGCTTATAATAGTTTGGTTTCTCATCTTCATCATTGATTCAAACAGTTGCTCATGCATAATGGTCCCGATTCACTGAGAAGGACAATTTTATTATCATACTTATTCTTGATCTTGTCATATATTATGTTGAGTTGCTTGGTGTAGCTCTGATAGCATTTGTTGGACTTCGTGAAAGTGCAACCATAATAAGCACTTTCTCAATATTACAAGAACACTTAATTTAAACTACTCACACAATAGGCATATATTTATTAGGGGTGAGCGGTTCTAGATTCCATACAAATTTCATCTGAAACCTGGAACTTACCCATTGGAACAAGTTCCTCATTTTTTTATTTTTATTTTTGGAATTTAGAATCTACCCTACATATCCTAGAATCTAGAATCTACCTTATTATAGGTTACACGGTCAATTCAAAGTCTACCCAGGTTCCACCTATATTATTAATTAAACGATTGTAATGAATTAAAACTTTTAATGACCATCATTTGCTATTATAATTCATTGACCATAAAGACACATGGAAAATATGAGCATCAATAAAGTAAAAGTATCAGTCATAAAATAGAAGCTCAAACTAGTGCTTCCAAATTATACACTCATCATCAAACGATATAGAATATCGTAAGATTGCGCGAAGACATGTACCAAGAAAGACATTAAAACTTGTTCCAGTTCTAGTTTACAAGTTCCACGTTCCAGGTTCCAAGTTCCTGTAATTAATAACTTGGAACCTACCTCTCCAAATAGATTCATCATTTTTTGGAACTTAGAACCTACTATGCTTTAGAATATGAAATCTACATGTTCCCACAAGTCCGGTTCTCAGGTTTTAAATTTTACCATGAAACCATACTTACCCCTAATCTTTATGCCCCAACACTAAATGGAGTCTCTACACTTACACCTCACACTATACACCACTCTCTCCACTGCTCACCACACGCTACCCAGCACGCTCTGCTCTCTTCTTTCTCTACACGACACTTACTTCTCACATGCACACACAGCACACTCTACACAACACACTGTAAAGATCCCACTCACTACACAAGACCCCTATGCCATTAAATGGAGCACTAGCTCCTTTTTATAGGCTGTTGAAGTCGGTTCATTAACCGACCTTGCCATCTTTCTTACACATTTCTTTTATTATTTTATATAGCAACTTGCCTAAAAGGTGGAGTGCAGCAACTTGCCAACTTGTATAAAAATCTGGTCAAACATGTGGCTGCGAAGTGAGGAGAGAATTCGAGAGAGAGGCGGTGATTAATTCAACATAATAGACCCGATCTCTTACGTGGAGGCAACAATCCATCATTTAGTGAATGAACAATTCTCCCACCGAGCATCATTTCGCGAAAGAATACATCTCATACCTAACTCTCCAATCATTGAGTTGAATTCGAGCACCAACAGCATGGCTGCACTCGTGAAAGAGTTTTTGCCTCGCTGAACCTATGCACGGGTTACAGTCCGCGGGTCCAAGCATGCCGCTACTCTCTCTCGGGAGACAAGCTATAGTAGTTGTACCTACAAGTAGCTATGTTAAGTTGTCCAGGACCACATTCACCGCAGTTGCATATTCAGGTTGATACTTTAACCATGTCCTTAATAAAATTATCTGGATTGAGCTCGCAGGAGCACCAAGTTCGGCCCAGCCCATTGAAAATCCTAATGGCCAAAAATCACATGATATAAGCACATGGGGTGTGCTAAACTAAGAAATATTGCAATATTTAATCAAATTTGGAGGCAATAAAGGATAATTATTCTTAAGAATTTTAATAGAATGACAATAAGGGAGACGATATATTCTTTTGGTCCAAATTAGGAAGGTAAGGCAATAAAGGATATTTATTCTCCACCTTGCGCCGCTCACTGAATGGAGTTGTGTAAAAATGAGTGGCACCACTTGTGAACACG
This sequence comes from Eucalyptus coolabah, assembly GCA_014182585.1. Classification (NCBI taxonomy): domain Eukaryota; kingdom Viridiplantae; phylum Streptophyta; class Magnoliopsida; order Myrtales; family Myrtaceae; genus Eucalyptus; species Eucalyptus coolabah. Next base: position 13,466,216 of record CM024626.1, read on the forward strand.
ATATTTTCTCCTAAATTTGAGTCTATATGAACGTGTTATCAAGACATTCATGGGGAGGGAGACAAGAATATACAAGAACACGCTCCAAAGAAGGAAATGTTGAAGCGAAGGAGGGCGAAGCCTCTGTCCTCTCATGGCCTCCACTCGCGTCATTTACACCCCCTATCCAGACGACGTTGTAGCAGCTCCCTTTACTGCCGCCTCCCCGCCTGTTCCAATAGCTTCCAGCAGCCTCGGTGACTTGTCCAGTAACAACTCCAGGCAAGATCCAGCAGTCTCAGGGCTTCAGGCCATTGCCTAACATCCACCAGCGATCTCCAACAACGACGGCGGCTCCTCCAGCGAAGTGGTGTTGCTCCCGTCCAGCCCCATGCCTGCTAGCTTCCCCGCAACGTTGGTGGCCCATGCCACGCCCATCTAGCCTTCACTGCCACCGGAGCTTCCCTGCTGGCCTCTGTCCAGTATAATGTCTTCTCTGCATGGCCAGACCAGCCTGAGCCTCGCCAAGTCACTGCGACTAGTCCTTCCCTGTCATCACCTCACTGTCGCGCTCCACTGCAATCTGCTCCTTATGTTCGTGGTACAACCAGCAGCAGCGCCTTTCCAGCCCGTCAGCTTTGGTTGGTTGTCCAGCACATCCAGAGAGCACCATAGCCACGCCTCCAACTGTTCACAGCTTCTGCGCAGCACCTAACGTTTTTCCTGCAGGTTTCTCGATGCCTCAGTAGCTTCGGCGGATGTCCTGCAGCTCCGGCAACATGTCCAGCTGGTCCCCGCTGAAACCAAGCTTCCCTGCCATTGCTCTTTAATGGCTGAACAACGGGCTTCACTGTGACATCCAGATTTTTAGGATATAAAGTTAATTACGAATTAACTTGGAGTTTTGGATGGCACGTGTAGGATGTCAAGTGAGTCAATAATTTTGGTGACGTGGAAAAGTATGATGGATGATTTTCGGAGTCTGTAGGACTTGAAATGCAATGAATTTTATATGTTGCCACAGTTAGTATTAACAGGGAACGATGCGATCCGAAATAAATGTCGGATGTCTTTCATTCATAATTTTACTGAGTTTAAAATATTTTTTGGACTTATTGATATTGAGAACGGACATTGATTTTCTTGTTCATTTATCAAAGCATAATATATCTTGCTAGACTATCAAAATATCCACTTGGAAGTCACCTACATTAAGTCATTTGTGACTTTCTAATCTGATCACATAACCTTTATTTTTTGACACATGATTTTAACGTCAAGTCATCATTACTTTTAATCCTAGTTAATCATTTTTATCCCTTTGTAACTTATGTAAGTCTTCCAAATACATCCCTTCATTGATCGTATGAACCACAACAAGTATTCAAGCTTTAAAAAGAAGCTTCAATTCATTCTTGCAAAGAAAGAGAGATTTCCATGTCACTTTGCCATCCTATTTTATTTTCCACTCTTTAGAAACAAAGGTGAAGGTCCCATATTTGGTTTCTAAAGCTTGTTATTCAATATTTCAAGTGTTTGGCCCGTTTGGTTCGGTTTTGGAGAAATGATTTTGGGAAACTACAAATACCTTTGGACTAAAGGAATTTTTTGAAATGCTATTGTGTTTGGTAAATTATAACTTTAAAGTGTATTAGAAAATAATTTTGGCTTAAATACCATTTAGTAAAATCTAATTTGTAAAGGACTTTTGCTAAACTTTTTTTTTTTTTAAAAAAAGTCTAAAAGTTAAATCCGGTGGAGCTTAGCCACTGACCAACTACCGTGGTCAAATCTAACCACCGGGCAGCCTTGCGTGAGGTCAGTGACCTCAAGTGTCGCCTAGGTCGTGGGAACCTTAGCGACATTGCCTGAGGTCGGATGACCAAGGGGACGCCGCCTGAGGTTGGGCGACTCGGGTGACGCTTGAGATCGCACGACCCCAGGCAGTGGTTGTTGGGGATGCAAGACCCCTTAGGTGTTAGTCATCGGCCTCTAGCTCCTCCGTGCAAATTGGGGAAGATGAAAATAAACATGAAGACTCGCATTCCCAAAATATTGAAAGCCCAAAGTAGGTGGGGATTTGCCTTGGACTTTCAACTTTCACAATGCTAGCATTTGGTCAATAGAATCCCAAAAACACTTACCAAACACTTCATGTTTCCCCCAAAGCTCCTTGAAAAAGCCAAACCGAACGGACCTTTATCAAACTAGTTTTGTTGATTAAAAAGAATGAGAATTGTTAATTTATATTCTTAAATATTTTTCTTTAAAGGTAATTAAAGTTTGAATTTGCTTAAGTCATTATTCATGCAAGTGAAAATGGAGGGACTAAATTAGATCGACAACTAACTCTAGGGACTTTATTTTACATCTAGGGTGTATGCTCTTTTTCTTAAATATCCATGCAATTAGCTTATAATAATCTTGATTTTTTAAGTTCCAATCTCGTCTAATCCGTTTCCTATGGTACTTTTTAACAACAGAAAGTCTTTTCTTGACATTTATCAATGAAATGTGAATTTGAAATCTATTATTTTTTCCAACCCCAAAAAAAAAAAAAAAAAAACAAAGAAAAGAGAAGAAATCCATCCTCTTCAAATTTAATTGAGATAACTTTGCACTCGTCAAGATCTACTATTGTGAATTTTGAGTGTGGTCAAACTCAAACATTGTCAGATCAAATTGAACCATTCTTCAAACAAATACAAAGATAAGTCGCACCAATGATGCCACTCATTCCATGTGCATATCACACCGTGATGAGATCTTATTAATTATTGATTTTCTTAGAGGTGACGTATTATGATGCAATAAAAGCTCAGGTTATTCTCTGAATGCGTATTGCTCATATCTAAGCCTACAATCGCGAAGCTGAAGTTGCACGCCAATGCTGTATGGCATACTCTCTTGACTTCCGTGTGGGCGAAATCCATGTAGCTAGTACATTCGGTGTGCGTCAGCGCACCGTTGCACCCACCGTGGCCGAAGCACTCGGCATGGAAGAAAGAAGCATGGGTGTAGTAGTCGAACCCCTTTTCCGCTGTGTCGAACCTCAGATGGATCAGGACGGTGTCCATTGCCTCGGCATAATCTTCCCATTCCGTACTCCTCTCCGTTGCATACCTCGTCCATAAAAGTCACGTCTGGTTCACTTCTAATGATACAAAGACAAAGGGAAAGTACTGTGGGCAGGACCGCGATTTTCTGCGATGTGGCCATGATGATGGCATTCACTTTCCCTCTCAAACTCTCTTTGCGTTTAATGTAGAGAAAACACAAAACTGAGTTGGGTATAAAAAGGGCTCACTTCTCATAGGGTCCTCAGTCATTGGTCCATTAGGTTTTAAGAGTCTTTTCTTACTCGTTATGATCAATATTAGACATGATCTGGGGGGCGACAACCTTTCCCAAATTTTCTAGAAATCTTGATCAGAAGGGTCTTGCTCCTCGTTCTAACCGGTTGATTTGTCACACACACACACACACGATATAATCTAAGTTTGTTGACATCCTGGCAAACCATGCTCTCTCGTATCCTTGTATATTATAAAGTCAGAATTATATATAATAGCCAGCTTGTGTTTGCACAAGATATGAGGCAAAAGTACATCTCACGTGCCACTCTAATGCCAAACTTTAGTGCCAAAATTTCCAAAAGGTATACTCAAATGCCACTTTTTTTTTAAATCGGACACTTGAGTGTCAACTCTAGTGAGACTTGCTAGAAATCTGACGTGATATTATTTTAATAATAAAACTAGTCTATGTGGCTCACTAGAATGTCCACTCAGCAATGTTTGTCCCAAAATAACGTCGTTTTGTGCTTATTTAGTCACGTTACGCCATGTCGTTAAAAGAATTACCACGTCAGTAAAAATTTGTTGTAAAAAAACCATGTCAACAGTTTGGTAGGAAATTCTTGTTGTTAACACTTAAGTGTTCATTGCTTCTCCAATTTTGGCACTTAAATTTACATTTTGGAAGTTTTTGCACTAAATTGTCAATCCATACCAAATTTTGGTACTTGGGATGCTCAGCACCCCAAGATATGATCCCTTGTCATGCCAGTCGAATAGGGAATTTTTTTTTTTTTTTTGGTGCCTACACCTTAATATATACCCTCTTCCTCTCACAACAAGCGTATATGAAAGCCAACTAGGAGTGAAACTAAGTCAAGATCTCACGAGTTGCTCAAGCTTGGGTTGATGATCGTCTGAAACGGCTCGACGGGTTTCTAGTCAAGCTCTAGCTCGAACTACTCGAGGATCATTTCAAATTGAAACTCGTGCTTGCCAATACTCAGCTCAACAAACTCTCTGTTAAATTAATGTCTCGAGTTTGAATTCAGATAACGATTTGTTAAACCAAATTTGTCGATAAAGTTTTTCCCAAGTAGATTTCAACTCGGATAAAGATAAAAAGAAGATTTTCTTCTTTGGACATACACACATGGACGGCGTCTACGCCGAAGTCCCCAGGAGGTTCCGTTTTTGGGATGGCCGAATTCTTCTTATTCACGGTGGGGCCCAAAGCTTGGGCACACACTTGCGCACACCACGCTGGATTTCCCTTTCACGGCTACGGAAACAAAATAGGTGGGCCCAGGTCAAAAGTTTGACTTGGGCACACGTATAAAAGAGGAATTATGCAGGTCTTCTTTTCTTTACCTGAGGAGCCGCGCGAAGCAATAAAAGGCTGCACGTCCGCGCCGCTGCACCCGTATGAGAGAAAGAGAAGTCGTGCGAAGCTTTGAAGAGATACGCGATTTCGTACATACGCGAATCAAGCGTACGTAGAGCATTGTATTTTGAGCTTGTATGCGTAGTAATTTTGTGTTGTGAGTTTATGCTTAAATGAATTATTTATTTATAAACACTTTGGGTTTAGAGTTAAATCTAAGTGTAGGAAACACTTGAGCGTTTGAAGCGATTGTAAACTTTAATTCTCCGATTTTAGTGGATTATTTACTACTAACTTTCCCCGTGGGCGTAGATACCATTATTTAGACCGAACCACGTAAATTTTTTGTGTCCTTATTTTTCTCTTTTATTTCTATGGTGATTTCGCGTTGACGTAAATTGTAAGATCATGTCGTTTTTGCGTATTATATCCCAACACTCTCGAACCCAATTCAACAAATTTAATGTTATAAAATTAGGCATAGACATCCCTAACCATGCACGTGCATGCACACATGCAGATATATATGAAATTAATATGTGATTGAGCGCAAATCGAGTTTAGAACACTGAGTATGAGTTAAGTGGATCTCGACTTGGGCACTATTGTGTCTCGTTTGGATGCCCAGGGGCCATCCATGTCGACACTAAGTTCTGTTCATTGGAGCCGAAGTCTCCATTGAAGCGGTTGAGCATTCTCACATGCAAAACTTGAATTTGAGGTCCTTGAGAAGTCTCATTACTCACGATTTGGTTGCGATCTCCATCATGCAAGTATTAAGTCCCCTATATTAAGTAACTAACAAGATACATCGGTCTAAGATTATATTTGTTATATTACTCTAAATATTTGTGTTGACATAAATTTTTGCAAGAGAAACAATATACTGAAAATTATGGCAATATATATTTTCATATCAATCAAATTTTCGCTAGAGTTTACGTGTAGTTTTATTTAATAAAGTGGACCCGAACTGCATCATGTAGTTTCGGGATATGGAATTGCAATATATATCAAACATAATATAATTGCATGTTGTGAATCAATAAGAAACCTGAGAGCACAAAGAATGTAAATTCCTTTCTCTTGATAGCTTTCCTACATTTGTCAAATTCTCTAGATTTTCGACTTGATAAAGAAAAGTTGCGCAAGCTATTGATGAGAATCTTCTTAAGAGTAAAATTAATGGTTTATTTTCTCTCCTTAATTCACTAATCCCTATTTATAGGGAATTTTATTAAATAGGTTTAAATCTATTGTATGACTATCAATTTAGTCCCAAAATTTTTAATTTTCACATTGTGGCCCTAAATCTATGCGCAAAATTCTTATGTAATCCTTTCAAGCAATTTTGGGATGAAAATGCCGATGTAAACGTCTTGCAATTGCCAAAACGATGTCCTTATTTTTTTTTTCTTTATGATTTCTTTTTTTTTTCCTTTCCTTTTTCTTTTTCTTTTTTTTCTTTTCTTTGTTCTTTTCATCTTCTCTTCGTCTTCCTTCACTTCCTGTAAAATCTCCTCCATGTAAAGTCTCGTAAACTCTTATCGACATAATTACTAGCATCCAATTCAAATTGCCAAACTCCAAGAAGAAGAGCCACAAATTGAACTAGTTGAAGGAGAGGAGGACTAGACAGCCCTAAATCTATGCGCAAAATTTTTGTAATTCAAGCAATTTTGGGATGAAAAATGTAAACATCTTGCAATTGCCAAAAATGTCCTTATTTTTTATTTTTTTTGTCTTTATGATTTCTTTTTCTTTCCTTTTTCTTTTTTTTTTTTTTCTTTAAGTTCTTTTTCTTCTCTTCAAGTTCTTTTCATCTTCTCTTCGTCTTCCTTCACTTCCCTGTTCATCTTCCCAACTTCAACCTCTCTCCTCCATGTAAAGTCTAAACTCTTATCGACATAATTACCAGCATCCAATTCAAATTGCCAAACTCCAAGAAGAAGAGCCACAAATTGAACTAGTTGAAGGAGAGGAGGACTAGAAGACTTCTAATTTTTGTTATAGAAATACTCCTAAAGTAGTTGGATCCCACAACTAACAATCTAGCTCTAATAGCATTAGCAAGTTCTTCGTGTATTCTCCATGAATCGTCCATTCGCTCTCTTCGTGGAGTCATATCCGATGAATAATTGAATCTAAGGTCCAAAGCTTGTGAAGTGACCTCCAATGTGATTGTGGCACCAATTAGAAATTGAGCATAAGGATTCATGCTTTTTAGATACAAGATTCCAATCATTCTACCATTTAAAAATCCTTGAGAGTTATCTACATGTCTTACAAGGATAAATTAAGTAGAGTAGTCATCATCAAATATCCTACATTGACATAGGATACGCGATTGATGTTTAGGAGTTTATGCTCCTAATATTTCGATTCCTCCTCATCATCACCGGTGCAAATAGTTACGCATATATAACGGTCTCTATTCACTGAGAAGGACAATCTTGTCATCATATATATTTTTGATCTTATTTTACATTAGACATGATCTCTTACATGGAGGCAACACTCAATCATTTAGGGAATGAACGACTCTCACACCGAGCATCATTGGGTGAAAGAATATATCTCATACCTAACTCTGTAATCTTGGAGTTGAATTTGAGCACCGACAGAGTAGCTGCACACTTGAAAGAGTTGTTGTCTCGCAGAATTGATGCACGCGGTATGGTCTGATTGTCCAAGCATGTCGTTACATGCTCCATGCCCCCAAAATTGAAAGTACAAATTGAGAAACGAGCCATAGTAGTTGTACCCATGAGTCGCCGTGTTAGCGCTCAAATCGTCTAGGACTGCATTCACTGTATTTCCATATGGACCATGAGGGTAATATTGTTGCCCATCGCAAATTCTGTTTAGCATGGTCGTGTTTGTGGCACCACTTGCCGTGGTGCACAGAGAAAGAAGCCCTACAATGATGCCTACGATTCCTTGAAACCTCAACATGATGTTTATATACGCGATCTGTCTATGTCTTTAGTATATATTTCTCTGAAGTTTAGGGCCAGCTAGTTTCGCTATATATAAGAGGGTCGATTACATAGGTTGGGCTGCTCCTCTTATATCATTACATCGGTGCAGATGTCAGATGAATTAGGTGACAACATCCTCAATTATTCCATCGTCTTCACTCTTGAACACTCTTAGCCAAGAGATTCACAACTTCCTCGATTCCCTCATCCTTGTCTATTCTTTTGTGGTATATGGTTCGATAGGCATAAAATAGACTAGATACTCTTTAGGATCAAGAATAATATGCTCCATCCTATAATATCAACTGTCTTCTGAATTGGTCTAGGTTTTACTGTTGTTAAATTAACACAGAAATTGACAAGATCTTGAAATTAAATTAATCAGAGAAATAAATGAGAAACAATCAAGGAGACAAGAAATTTACATGGTTCAGTTTGAGTGTTGGTACCTACTTCATAGGGAGAGCTGGCAGTAAATAATGTACTAATAATCTGGAAAATTAAATTTACAATATCTCATACGCTTAAATGTTTCTCACACTTAGATTAATTCCAAACTCACATTATTTACAAATAAATAATTTAATTGGATGTACAGCTCACAGCATGAGTCTCTCAATTACTTGCCACTTGAAAGAAATAGAAAAAACCCACGCACTATTCTCTTTCCTTTTGTGGAAAATAACACAAATAGTCCATGAACTTTTATCCGATATACAATATGATTCCTAAACTTTCAATTTGTTCAATGTAGTATATAACTTAAACTAATCAAGGAGGGAATATTTATCTTCTCCAACAAAATGAAAGAACAAATCCTTTGTGCCCGAGAGATAAAAACAAAATCTGCAAATTTCCTTATTTCAAGGCCACTTCTGAATTAACTCACATTTGCCTTGAACGCCTAATTATCGTTACAATACATGGAATCTACATCTTCCAATCGAATCAATTCCCTAACAAGCTGAAACTCGAGATATAATTTAACACTTACAAAATGAAGGAGTTAAATGGAGGAATTATTGCATGGATCTATGTGATGCGGTGAGTAAAGAGATAGGTAACATGAAAGTTTGCATATAACTACGACTAGTTCGATAACATATTATGCATTATTGAGATGCATCTATAAGTTGTGTTAGAAAACGCCTAGAGTAGTTAAGATATCATGATTCGTCCATAATGCATAGGCTTAAATTTTTAAGTGAAAGTTGGTTTAACTGGAAATATTGATGAGCTCAAACTTATGCTCCTTAGCAATCTCCCTAGGAGAAGGAATTGACTTTTGTTGTGTGCTTCCAATAAATGATATCATATACAGGCATTTCCCAATTTGTTGACTGCTTGTTTTAAGCAAATGAATTGACTGCAGAAGGTTTTACCCATAAGGCTAGCTGCTTTGTTTATCTCACTTGCCATTAGTTTGTCTAGTGCCTTTCGGTTGGCGTCCGTCTTGGGTAACCTCCTGCTTGACCGATTTCTCGAAGTCAGAAGCTGGCAATACCTCGGCTTATAGAGTCAGTAGTTTGACATCTTCTAAGGAGTTGCCAAGAGGTGGACCTGTATGGGAAATTAGAGGTAGATAGTTCAATAAGATCATTTTCTCCTTCTTTACCGATGGTTAATTGGTCGCCCACTCCCAGTGTATATCTATATTTAGTGAATATCTCAAGAGAGGAATTTCATGACCAATGCAGCTTTCAAACAACCTTGATGGTTCATTCTAGCTGAAGAGACGTGGGGTGAAGGTGAACATTGTGTTGTAACAATGCAGTCACAATGATAGCCTTCATAATTCGGTTGAGAAAGAGAGCAGGGAGGAAGATGAGTGTTGAATATTGAAGTTTGGGACAAGTTGATGTAGACGGGTACTTGAATTAAAGAAGAGAAGGCCTATACTAAGCTCACACTTGAGATTAAGTTTAAAACTCCCAATTTGCATATTAGATAACTTTAAAGACCATATCACCCCTCGACTACTTGAACAAAACTTAAGTTTGAAGAAAAGTGATAAAGTGGTCTAATTCAACTTTAATGAAAAAAAAAACTTCCAGATGAGGTCTGACTAATAAGGATTTGTGAGTCATAACAACTTGATTGATTTCAAGTCAAACTCAAGCTGCTCGAGGATCTTGTCAAATTCAAGTTCAAACTCGCCAATACTTTGCTCAACAAGCTTGTTGACCTAATCTTGACTAATTCATCCATTGCGTTATACCATAATCCTATAGTACATTTTAAAGATAGACATTAGCATTTCATGAAATTTTTAACGAGAGTCTAAGATTAATATATGTACGCTTCCAATTTTGAATATTTTCTATTCAATTGAGGTAACTTGGTACTTGTCAATGACACTGCCAATTTCATTTAGGGTCAAGCTCAAACATTGTCAGATCAAATTGATCTGTACTTGTAGACAATTAATCAATTCAAACATATACGAAGACCAATGGGGCTAACAAAGCCACTCACATTCCACATGTAGACCACGCTATGACGAAACCTTATTGAATTTAAGATTTTCATAGACGTGCCACCATTATGATTTTGGACATTTTCCAATATAAGTTTAGGTTATTCCTGAGTTTATATTGCTAGCTATGTCCACAATCGCGAAGCTGAAACTGTGCACCAATACCATACGGGCACTCTCTTGACTTCCTTGTGGGTGATATCCATGCAGCTAATAAAGTCCACGTGTCAATACACCATTGTACACACCGTAGCCGAAGCACTTGGCATGGCGGAAAGAAGCATGGTTGCAGTAGTCAAATCCCTTTTCCACGACTGCGTGCCTCAGATCGACCAGGATGCTGTCCCATGCGGAGGACTAATCGTCCCATTCGTAGTATTGCCCTCCATTCCAACCTTTTCCGCAGAAATCATGTCCGGGTCATTTCTAATGATGCAAAGACACTGTGAACGTACTATGAGCAGGACTGCGATTGTCGGTGCTGTAAACATAAAGATAATCTTTCCTTCTACTTCTCTTTTGTTTAGAATACAAAAACCCAGGAATTGAGTTGGGTATAAAAAGGGCTCATTTCTCATTGGGTCCCCAGTCATTAATTGATTAGGTCAAGAGTCTTTCTTAGGATCTTGGTGGAATCTTCATTGGATCAGAAGGCTTTTGCTTCTCTGTCTAACCAGTGAATTTGGCATGTATACTATAGAATACAAGTTCTTTGACGTACTTGCAGATCATACTTTCTCGAATCTTGCATATTAAAATGAGAGTTCATGTATAATAGCCAACTTGTGCTGGTAAGATATGATTCCTTGTCATGCTAATCATGTTAGGAAAATTACTACCTACCCACAATGTATACCCTGTTCCTCTCACAACAAGCATATGCAAAGACCTACTCAAAGTGAAACTAAATCAAGCTCTCATGAGTTGTCCGGTCTTGGGTTGATGATTATTTGAGAAGGGCTCAATTGATTTCTAGTCATGCTCTGGCACAAACTACTCAAGTGTCTTGTCAAATTGAACTCAAGGTTGCTAATACTTAGCTCAACAAGCTTGTGAGTCTAATTCAAAAAAAAAAAAAAAAATTATTGTTATAAAATTAGACATAGACATCCGTAACCACACACATAGATATATGGACTGTCAGACACCACAAGTGCCAAAACTTGATATGGGTAAATACTTAAGTGCCAAAACTTTCAAAAAGTACACTTAAGTGTAAAAATCGAGAGAAAAAAAATACTCAAGTGCCAATGGCGGGAATTTCTAGCCAAATTGTCGATGTGGCTTTTTCCAATGACATTTTTTTTTTACTAGCGTGGCAATTCTTTAAAAAAAAATTATCCACATGGCACTATAAGCTCAAAACAAGTCATATTGCTCTCGAATTTGATTTTTAATAAATATCAATTAAATTAAAGTTGAAAAACTAAAATTTTTAAAAAGAAAAAGAAAAAGAAAAAGAAGGAGGAGGCAGCATTCAGCGAGGGCCTCTACAACCCTCATTGCTACTGCCCCACTATCACCAACCCTTTCCGGCAATGGTAAGGCGGCAATAGCAGTGAGGGCTATGGAGGCCCCATCGAATGTTGTCTCCTCCTCTTTCTTCTTCTTCTTTTAAAATTAATTTAATTAATATTTAATTAATAAATTTGGGGGCAAAACGACATCGTTTTACACATTGATTGCCAAGTAGACATTTCGACGTTCCACGTATACCACTTTTATTAATAAAAAACCATGTCGGATTTTCAGTTAGCCTCACCGGAATTAGCACTTAGATATTCAATTTTTTTTAAAAAAGTGGTACTTAAGTATACTTTTTGAAAGTTTTGACACTTAAATATCCACCCGTGCCAAGATTTGGCACTTATGGTATACTTTTGCCCAAATATATGCATAGAATACAATAGTACCTCAACTTTTTATTTGAGTCAAGCTCCATTAGGAAAATTATACTTGATTGAGCTCAAATCGAGTTCCAAACACTAAGTATGGGAGTTTTAGTCTATCTTGACTTCTTTTTTTTGTCAGTTAGTCTATCTTGACTTGGGCGACTTGTTTAGACACTCAAAGCCCAGCCTTGTTGACACTAGATTCGGGTAATTGGAGCCAACATGTTCATCAAAGCAGTTGAGGATTCTCCCATGCAGAATTCGAGCGCGAGGTTCTTGTTGAGAAATCACATTATCACGATTTGGTGGTGATCTTCATTGTGCAACTTTTAAGTTCCCAGAATTTTTAATCCTCTATATTAAGCAATTAGCAAGATATAAAATTGCAATACTCATCGAATTATAATATACGTACATGCTATGAATCAAGAAGAAACAGGAAAGCACAAAGAATGTCAATTCCTTTCTCTTGATAGCTTTTCTACGTTCATCGGAATATTCAAATTTGTGCCCTCTGGATGTGAAAAAGGCGGGCAAGTTATTTATGCATAATCTTCTTGAGAGCAAAATTAATAGTTTCTTCTATCCTCCTTTTGCTACTTTCAAAAATTAGGATCTTTGGAGTTTCTTTGTAGTTGAAAAGAATAGTAGATTCTAACTTTATCTCGGCGTCAGCTTTGAAGATTGGAATTTTGATGCTTTTGCTAATGAAACATCGATTTTTATTACTGTCTTGTTTCGCTGATCATCCCTCAACATCACATTCTCAAATCACACAAAGGCAAAGTGTAACCAAACCCTTGTCGAGATCTAGGCGCTGGCGAGGGTTGACGACAGCCGCCACTTGCCCTCATGTAGTGGTACCGCACTTGTGATGGAGAGTCAGACAAGTAGGGGTTGGCTGGTCCTTGTGTTTATTGGTGCACCACTAGCACATGAAGGCGAGAGCAAGTAACCCTCGTGATAGCCCGGTGAGGCTTGTCTGTGCTCGATGCCGAAGTAAGGGTGGCGATGGCACCGCCAGAATTTTTTTTTCTTTTAGCTATTTTGGGCACCAGATTAGCATTTACTTGGTGCCTTATCAATCTCAAATGACATAATTTTTTTTTTTTTTTTTTTGGAAATGCCACGTTGTATTTTGTTCACTGAAAATGGAGATAACGGGAAGTAATTGATAATTTCTTTTTAACAAAATTTAGGAATTGGATGTACCACTTGAAAGTTTGAATTAGTTAGTACTCACTCATTGCTTGATTGCACATTTTTTTTTTATTGAATTTTACGTCAGTGATTTAACTATATCTGGTAGCATGTTTGTTTGTTTTATTTTTATAGTTAAACTAATAAATGGAAATATTAATAGATGGAATACAAGACTAGTGGTGTACTGATTTTATTTGATAGGCAAATTAATTACGAGCTCTCCCGTATGAAAACCAGCCTAAAGTTTTGCCTGAAGCAACTTCCATGGGCCACTTCATCGCAGCGTTTGTTGTTGAGCGAGAGCCAGCACATTTGACCAAAGTAGTCATTGGTTAGTCTATCAATTCGGAACATCCAACATGTGATCTCACTAGTCCTGCATCCAACATGTGATCTCACTAGTCCTTTCAAGTTACGTGCACGATCTCAGTCATCAAATTAAAGAAAATTGATGTCAACTGTTGGATGACAAGGCATCTTGACCGTGTAATCAAGATAAATTGATCATGAGCTGCGCTATATCGCCATTGCACTGCTTATGGAAACTGATCTTCATCCATGTTGCAGAATATAAAACTTCTTAGTTTTCTTTATTTTCTTTATTCACTTCGGTTTGACCATGATGAATTGTTGTCATGGACTTGCAGTCTTAATTTTTTTTAATCTTTTTTTTATAATAGATAATTAATTCCAAGAAGTTCCTTGAGAAGCTGTGGAAAGGATCTCTTGAACTCGGTGCTTCTCAAGGTTCCGGCTTCTTCAACCTGGACTATAGAACTAGAAAAGGAAACCAATAACAAAAACATTTTTGTTGTGAAAAAGGGTGTCAGGGATTCATAGAGCATTACGACATTGGTCATGTTCACCTCATAGTTTTCAAATATAAAGGGAACTCATCTTTTTGCCTAATATTATTCAATGAGAGTGCTTCGGAGATATTATGATGATGCATAATTGTACAAAAATGCAATCACTAATTTAAACTAAGCTTACAATTTGATGAAATTGTGAACCTTCCAAAGGCTACTTAATATGTGCATTGATTCAATCAAACATCGGCATGGCGTTGGCAATTTATTAAGTGAGATTCGCCTAGATTGACATGTAGTTCCAAAATTATGGCACCCCATCATTCAATTTTACTTCCCTGCAAGGTCATATTAGTATATCAAAACATAGCAATATGGACTAGGCGGATAGGGAAACGAAAAAAATTAATCAAGATACAGAGAAGAAGAAAGTGTCGTAACTAGAGGAATGGCGAGTAAGAAATTTTCAGATATGGATCAAGTTAGGCCCAGTAGCAAACCAGGGCGCATGTCGGCAACGAACAAGGGCATATCTCGATCACGGGCTAGGCCCAGTCCAGGTCACGAATCAGGCTCTGTTTAGTTTCGGCTCTATTCAGTGATCGTCATGATTTGAAGGAAGTTCTTGGACTCTATGCGCGAAAAGCTCATCAATAAGAGACAAGTGTTCGATCTAACAAGAATGCAAGGACACTGGTTAGACTTTAAATTAACGATTTAAAGGAAGTTCTCAATCTAAAAAAAGTCCTTTAGTCTTAAATGTGCAAGAATGCATTTCAAGAATGAGGACGTGAGACTATTCAGATTGGAAATTTTTGTTTTGTCATAACATTTTATTTTTTTTTGAAATTAGTCATAATCTTTTTAAATAGTCATATTATATACAGTTTTACAAGTCATTTGACATTCTAATCTTACAACTTTGATCGGCAGAAAAATTAAACAATTACAAATTTTCCTCATGAACTGAGTTTTTTTTTTTTTTTTTTCACTTAAAGGGATGATTTGAAGGGCTTTTTGTCAACACGTGTGAAAATTCGAAAGATAATACATGAAAATGCAAGACTTAATTTTAACTAATGGTCAACATTAATTAGTTCTAATTCTTTAAGTTAGCCCAAGTCTAATATGTCAATAGGTAGCACATTATCGAAATTTGCTATTCAATATACATATATAACACGGCCATTTTACATTTAATGGAGCGTTTTACTTATTGCTAATTTAGAAATTTATATTGCTCTGAAATTTAAAGTGAATAAACATAGAAGTTTCCAATTGATTATGGCATTGGAAGAAGAACATCAAACATGTCTAATGTACGCCATGAACGAAGTCTCTATATGGCAATTACTAGCACAGCAGTAGATCAAAAAGCATGGGTACGTCAAAAAGCAAAAATGTGAATGCTCAGATTTGGATTTGATGCTTGTTCCTTACGCAACTCAAAGCAAAAAGCAGAAAAAAGGAAAAAGTAAAGTGTCTTAACATTCAAAGACCTTTGTCTATATCTTCACTTTCCATGATATCATTATTAAAGTTATTATTTCCAAAGAAGCACCATGCACTAATCACTAAAAATCCCATCATTAAAGATGCAATTATTTGAATTGACATTTGATAGTGGGGTGTCCCATCTCCCTCTCAAGTCCACCTTTACTAAAGATGCTTTATGAAAACACTAAAAAGATGATAGCATTGATTATCGTGATCCCATCTCTCTCTTGATCCACCTTTAATAAAGATGCTTTACAAAAAAGCTAAAAAGTTGAAAGCGTTGATTATCTTCATCCCACCACTCTCTCGAGTCCACCTTTAATAAAGATGCTTTTCATTAAAAAAAAAAAAAAAGCTTAATAGACGGAAGTGTTGATTATTTTGATAACTTAAAGAAAGAAAAGGTAAAGCACCTTTAACATTCACAAATGTTAGTCGATACTTCCTTTTCCATGACATCCTTATTAAAGTTATTATTTCCAAGAAAGCAGCCATGCATTATCACTAGCATCCTGTAATTAAAGGTGCAATAATTTGAATAGACATTAGATAGTGAGGTGTCCCATCTCCCTCTCGATGTCCACCTTTAATAAAGTTGCTTTATAAAAAAGCTGAAAAGACCAAGCGTTGATCATTCGGAAATGGCTTAGCACAAGTGACACAACACACAAGAGATGTTTGCTACAATGTGGAAATAAAGCAATAGATTAATGATAAGCCAAGTTGGTCACTGTTGGGAAAAAATGGGCATCCGTTGGCAATTTTCATTTTTACCATTGAAATCACTTCTGTTTTGTTCCATGCCCCTTTTGTGGTGAGTTTGTTTAGGCGTATTTGTGTAATAGTCTTGTTTTAGACGGGTCGTGTTACTAACTTAGTGGTGGGGGTGTTGGGGCTTACTTCTATTCGCTACTATATACCGTTGACCCTTTTGTTTAAGTCGAACATTAGAGCTAAAGATTCAGTGATTTGGGGCTTTAGCCACTCGACCAAGCACCGAAGCTGTTTATCTAAGAACAAACAGCATCGTTTCATGTAATTTTAGTCCACATTACACCATCTTCCTTACACTAAGGACAATCGAACATGATTGGACTATTAGATAAATTAGGCAAAACTTGACCGAGAACACTTTATTACACTTTCCTCAAAGAGTTAATTCTGTGCAATATGTTCAATAATGACTGTAATTAGCAATACTATAACACTAACGCCCCGAACTTTGATGAGAGTAGAAGATTTTCTTGTGTGTAAATCATGACGGTATTTGCTGAGTAAATTTGCACTTGTCAATTTTGATTGTGTGATGTTATCCAATGCCTTCATAGTGAAATTCTATTTACACATTAAAAACTCCACGCTATTAATTAATTAGATAGAGTGGTATTTGGGACATATTTGGGCTTAAGGCATATCATTTTAGTCTTAAGTGAGAATTGCGTCGTACAAAGAATGAGATCATTTGGGCTCATGAGGACTGGGTTTATGCAATTTAAAAACCATTTTATTTCTTCGAAATTTGGCTCGATGGCAACAAGGAACATCCTTCCCTGATGACTGATGGATTTTCCTAAAGCCATGGTTATGGTCAAGGTCAAGCCAATCTTTTCTATTCTTCTTATTTTTACAATCGTTTGAGTCGAAATAGCTCATCTTTTTCGAGTACTCTTATTTTTGAAGTCGTAACATCTTCTCGATCTAGAGTTTAGAGTAAGCTTGTGTCTAGTCAGGCACCAACCAAGATAAAAGTTTTTAATATTTTTACACATATAGTTTGAATATTATCAAGAAAGAGTAGTACCACAACTATAAGAATTAATTCATAAAATTGATCTATAAAAGTAATGTGAATAAGTTGGTTAGACTATCACATCATTTTGTCAATCATTTCCAAATGTATTACCCTTAGTTGGATTCAATTAGCCAATGGATTTGAATCAAAGTGTCGGTTTATTCCAAAGTGGTGATGCAGCCATTTGATATGATGAGATTCATGGAAAGGTCCCAAGCTTAACTCATTTGTGGCATGTCTTCAAATCGGAAAGCTTCCCTCATAATTTTAGTTTGTTTTTGAGTTTTCACTTTGTTTACTTTATCCTTTATACATCTGGCTATGACTTGAGATTATATTATGTACCCTATGTGTAATTTAAGAGCACAATTTTTGATAGGTTAAGATTGATTTCTTTCAGATTTTACAACATACTATACAATCAAAGGTTGCTGATTATAATCTCTTCAAACTAGTAAATACTGCCAAGTGCCGTGAATATACATCTTGTGTGTTCTCTCATTTTGTTTGCTTATATTGTGGTCTTTCATATTCATACATTCCTTGTTCAAATACGTATGCGAGCAGATAATTCCCCTTGAATTCTATAAGGAATAAATTGAGGGAAATAATCAAATCGCTACTTTGACGCATTCTAATGGATCGTGCACAATGAAGCTGAAGATCCATCACATCTTATCAAAAAGATGAGGACTAAATTACATTTACTTATTCTCTGCCAAGTTGGAATTGCAATCACAAGAGTTTGGTGGTGTCATTTGTAGTTTTACAAGCCATGTTTTGCTCACATTGCGATCTTTTAGCTGGTGTTTAATTAGATCGCATGTTTTACAAATTTACATGGAAATATGAATTCCAATGAATGATATGATGTTAGCATTCAAAACTCCTAGTCTATACTTTTTTTTTTTATGACATCCTTATTAAAAGTTATTATCTCTAAGAAAGCAGTCATGCATTATTACCACAATCCCATGATTCAACCATGTATGCAAAAGTTGGGTTCTTATGTACTCTTTTTGTCTGATAGAGCTCTATTTTGGTAAAAAAAAAAAAAAAGCTATGACGATGCTCAGGCTTGCCTGAGTTCGTCCACTCTTAAAAGGGTTAATGATAAGAGAGTGATAAAACCGATCCCATAAGATGCAATAATTTGACTAGACATTAGATAGTGGGAAGTCCTACCTCCATCTTGAGTCCACCTTTAATAAAGATGCTTTTGGAAAAAGCTATAAAGACAAAAGCCTTGATTATTTGAAAAGGCTTAGCATATAACAAAGAATCAGACACGAGAGACTTTGGCCACAATGTGGAAATAAATCAATAGATAAATGATAAGCCAAGTTGGTCATAATGGGACCTTGATAATTTTTGTTCCTTAAGTAGGGAATGATTTGACAACAACACTCAAAACTCTTAGTCCATACTTTCATTTTCTATGACATCCTTATTAAAGTTAATAACTTCCAAAAAAATAAAAAATAGCAATTCATTATTATCCCAATCCCATAATTGAACCATTCATGCAAAAATGGGGTCTACATGTATTCTTTTGTCTGATCATTGGAAAAAAAGCTATGCGCGTGGGTCAAGTCCAAAAGATGCAATAATTTGACTAGACATTAGATATTAGGGTGTCCCTACTCCCTGTCGAGTCCACATTTGATAAAGACGTGGCTGGAGCTATTGCTACCTCGTCCATTGATAATTTGGGCCTTTAGCCACTCAACCAAACAACAATAACGTTTATCTAAGATCAAATAACGTGGTTTCATGCATATTTAGTTCATATCACACCATCACCCTTACGCATAGGATAATCTGTCATAATTAGATTGACACGTTAAATAAATGAGGCAAAACTTGGCCGAGAGATCTTAATTACACAATTCCTCAAATAATTTAAGACTAAATTGGTTCAATTGAAAGGTTTAGAACTCGATTACATTATGTATAATATGTTTAATGCCGATGTTGCAAAACTTGGCCAAGAGAACTTGATTACGCTATTCCTCAAAGCATTAAAGACTAAACGATTGAAATTATGCTCGATTCATTATGTCTAAAGACTAAAAAAAAAAAAAGATTGATTCAATTGAAAAGTTTAAGAATTTCAGATTTTCAAACAAATTGATAATTTTTGTCAATTTTGAATAATGTTTAATACTAAAAACTCCACACTATTAAAGTAACCTTGATCCCAAACCGGTACATTTGTGACAAATTTGATTTTTTTGACCAACAAAAACCCCAAAAAAAAAAAAAAGATTCTTGAGTATGTCTCCATATTGATCATGACACAGTCTTAACCTCGTAGATTTCGGAATTTCTCAAACAAATTGATAATTTGCTCTTTTCAATTTTGATTGTCTAATTTGATGTCCTCCCTTCATCACAAAACTCTACTTCCAAATGTTAAAAACTCCACGCTATTAAAGTAACAAATAGAGTGATGTTTCAAAAATATTTGGGTTTCAACGTTTAGATCCAAATGAATATCACGTAATAGAAAGAGTGAGATCATCTGGGCTCATGAGGATGGGGTTCATGCAATTAAAAAAATATTTTGTTTCTACAAAATTTGGCTCCGATGGCAAAAGGAACATCCTTCATCATTCATCAAGGTCAATATGATCTTTTCTATTTTTATTTTTACAATTGTTTAAGTCGAAATAGCTCATCTTTTTTTATATTATCTAATTTTTCTCATTCAATGTGCTTATATTATGGTCTTTCATAGTCATACATTGCTTGTTCAAATATGCATGCAGGAAGACAATTCTCTTTGCATTTTTCAAGGGATCTATTAAGGGAAATAATCAAATTGCAACTCTTAGGCATTCAAACAGATTGTGCATGGTGAAGCCGAAGATCCATCACATCTTCTCAAAAAGACAAGGACTAAATTGCATTTACCTTGTTCTATATCAATTCTGAACTCCAACCACAAGAGTTTGGTAGGGTCACTTATAGTTTCATATGCCATGTTTTTTCTCGCTAGTGTTTAATTAAATTGCATCTCTTATAAATGGGAAGTACTTAAAACTATAAGTCTCTATTAACAACAAGCATTACATGGCAAATGATTTGATGATAGCATTCAGTATTCTTATTCTTACTTTCGTTGTTCAGGCCAGTAGAAGCAATAATTTTCTATGACATCATTTCCAAGTCCAACAAGGCATTTTCTCATCATGTTCCAACAAGACATCAATGCCTTATCACCCCAATCCCATGATTGAACCATGCATACAAACGTGGGGTCTATATGTACTTTTTTGTCTGATAGAGTTCTGTCGTTAGAAAATAGCTTTGCACATTGTTCAGGCCCAAAAGAAGCAATAATTTAACTAGACATTAAATAGTGGGATGTCTCATGTCTCAGTTCAAGATGCTTTTGAAAAAACTAAATAGATGAAAGCTTTGGCTACATTGTGGAAATAAATCAACAGATTAATGATAAACCAAGATGATTACAACAAGATCTTTGGCAGCAAAATATGCAGAGATATCATGAAATTTTGATTGTTAGGTCCAAGCACGCCTCATGCAGCGTGCAGCTAAAAAATTATCGAATTTTTCCAGCAAAGAGTTGCAGGGTTTTGATGACGCCCTTCTTTCTTTTTTGCCCTCAAACCTCTTCACCTTCTTAAATTTTGATATTTAGGTCCAAGCACGCCTCATGCAGCATGCAACTACTCGGACGTATCGACTTTTTCCATCAAAGAGTTGCAGTGTTTTGATGCCGCCCTTCGTTCTTTTTTGCCCTCAAACCTCTTCACCTTCTTCATCTCTCTTCATTCTTGCTCTGTTTCACTCCTTCTCCTATCATCCCAACGGCGTGGTAGACAAATGACACGCACGCTTTTCACTGTAGACGGTCTACATCCCATGTACATAGTCCACATAATCATCATTGCTGTCGACCACTAGTCTGTATTATTGAGTCCACTATGCATTGTCGGTGTGAGACTCAGTCTTTCTTTCTCGTAAGAAAAATCAAAGAAAATTGTCCATCGATCAATGTTGCCTTTTGAGAATAATAGGAAAAATTACATTAAGCTCATATCAATAAGTAACTTTTAAAAGAGCAAGAACAGAGAGACATTAACAAAATTCCAACCATATCATCATATGACAATTTTATGATACTTATTTCACATTCTAATATAATAATTATGGTTGGCATAAAAATTAAACAACTTCACTTTTATTTGTGAACTGAGTTTTTTTGGTTTTCACTTAAAGGGACACCTAGAGGAGCTTTCTATCAACAAATCTATAAAAAATAATACATGAAAAGTCAAGACTTATTTTTACCAAATGGTTAATATTAATTAGATATAAGGATCTAAGCCCAAATCAAATGTGTCAATAAGAAGAACATTATAAAAATTACTATTTAATATATAATCTCTACATTGCATATCATCGAGATCACCTATCTCTTTAACTCTTAATGGGACATCACAAAGTTTATTTTCTTCTGTCATCTTCATGGCGCTTCATAGTAGACTATCCACATCTTGTGTATATAGTCCACATCATCATCAACTCCATTTGCATGTTTGACAAAAATTATTTGAAAGAATAAAAAATATATATAATGTACGGACATAATTGGCAAAAAAAAAAAGAGTTTAAAGACCTATTGACAATTTTCGCAAAAGGTTCAATTACTATGATGCCTAAATCCCTTATTAATTATCAAATCCCACTCCAAAACTGGTCTAAGCCATCATCTATTTTTTTTTTTTTTTTAAATGCAATCAATGAAAACCGATTCTTTTATTCCACATGTTGCCCTATTGATTCGTGCACGATGCGCAGAGTCTGCAAGCTACTTTTTTGTGGGCCAATGCCAACACATGTCCCTTTGAGCTCCGTTGATGTACCATCAAGTTCCTATCTCCTCAAAAGGTACGACCATATGAGTGCATCGAGTACATTCGAAAGATCAATAATATGATTCTAGCGGATCCATCCAAATAGACCACTCAGTGGGAAGTGGAACAGCTTGTCAGGAAATTTAAAGGACGAAAGGACGAAAGTTTTAACAGCTTAATGAATACTTTGAGTGAATAGAAACACCTCACCGTGTGTACTATGTAAGGTGTCTTGTCTTGCACGATGCCCCATAGGCCTCTATTATTGAGTCCACTATCCATTATTGGTGTGGGACTTGCTTTCTCTTTCTCAGAAGAAAAATCAATGAAAATTGTCTATTGATGTTGCCATTTGAGAATAATAGGAAAAATTACATTAAACTCATGTCAAAAAGTAACTTTTAAAAGAGCTAGAACAGAGAGACATTAATAAAATTCCATCCATATCGTCATATGGCAATTTTATTTAAAAAATGATAAAAAAAATTAAATTTATTTAAATATTATTTAAAAAATTTACATCGGCGTTGGCAATGCCATGTCAACATCAGCTGATCAAAATTAGCTCGATGAACTAAACCGATACAAAAAAAAAAAAATTTATGACTAAATTTGTTAAAAAAATTATGATTGATTTGACATAATTATAATAGATTTATAACTTTATTTTTTTATATAATATAAAGGAGAAACTAACCAGCTAAGTGACGAATCGAAAGCCAAGGCACACAAGTGAGAACTAAGATAGGTATTTGATGATGCTTGTTCCTTACGTAGGGAATGATATGATGATAGCATTGGAAGCTCTTACTCTATACTTTTGTTTCCTATGATATTTTTTTTAATTTATTATTTCCAAGAAACTAGCCAATAATTATTAACCCAATCCCATGATTGGACCATTCATGTAAAAATGGGGTCCACATGTATTCTGTTCTTAGATAGACTCTGTCATTGGAAAAAAGCTACATGTGTTGCTCACGTCTAGAAGATGCAATAATTTGCCTAGACGTTAAGTAAATGGGGTGTCCCCATTCCCGCTCATGTCCATTTAATAAAGGTGTGGTTGGATCTACCACTACCTCATTCATTAGTAATTTGACGTGAGATTATATTATGTGCCAAATGTAGAGTCTAAGAGCACAAATTTTGACAGGCTAAGATAGGTGACTTTCGAATTATGCTCCATATCATATAGTTAAGGTTGCAAGTTATAACTCTTAAAACAAGCAAATACTGTTAAGTGTCGTGTGTCGTATATATATATATATATATTGTTGTGTTCCCTCATTTTATGTGCTTATATTATGGGCTTTCATATTCATACATTATTTGTTCAAATATGCACGTGGCCATACAATTCTCCTTGCATTTTTCAATGATGTATTGAGGGAAATAATTGAATTGCAACTCTTAGGCATTTAGATAGATTGTGCAAGGCGAAGCCGTAGATCTATCACATCTCGTAAAAAAAAATGAGGACTAAATTGCATTTACCTTGTTCTCTACTATGTTAGAACTACAATCACAAAAATTTAGTGGTGTTGCTAGTAGTTTTATAAGCCATGCATTTTCTCACATCGCAATCTTTCAACCGGTGTCTAATTAAATCACATCTTTTAGAAATGGTAAAAGACAATAGCATTCAGTACTCTTTGTCTATACTTTTGTTTTCTATGACATCATTATTGAAGTCATTACTTCCAAGAAGGCAGCCACGCAATTGTTACCACGATCCCATGATTGAACCATGCATGCTAAAGTGGGGTCCATAAGTACTCTTTTGTCTGATAGAGCTCTCTTTGGAAAATAGCTTGGCAAGTTGCTCAATCCCAGATGAAATAATAATGTAACTAGATAGTAAGGGCACAAATAATAATCATTATGTTTTAGAAATTAATTTTTATTTTAAATATATATTATTTTAAAAAATTCTATTCTTTAGAACGAGTTTTAAGCAAAAATATGCGTTTGATGACATGAAATTTCTATTTTTAAAATAGAAATTTATTTGATATCGATACAAAATTTTTCCTTCTCAAGCGATGGTGGTGGACAGCGAATGTCAAACGGCAGATGGTAGCAGCATCCAGTGGACGTCAAATGGTGATAGTCACCGGCAAATGGAGATTGGCGACTGGCAAATGACAATGGTGGCAAGCAATTAGGAGTGGTGGATGATGACCGATGGTGGCGGAAAACGAGCGGTGATAGGTGGGCGGTGACTAGTAGTGAAGACGAGCCATAAGAAAAGTTTTTATTTCTCATTTCTATATCAAAAATAGAAAAGTAGAAAGTTTTTATTTTTCATTTCTGTTTTAAATCTATTTCTAGTCTAAAAATTTATTCTAGAAATAAAAAATGAAATTGTATTATCAAATAGATTTTTATTCCAAACATATTTCCTAAGAATAAAAAAATAATTATGATCAAAATAAGAATAGTTATCATGTGCGTTCTAAATCATTATGTGTCACATTTCTCTCAAGTCTAATATGCTTTTTGAAAAAGCTAAATAGACGAAAGCAGAACATCAAACACTAGATTTTGGCTACAATATGGAAATAAATTAATAGATTATTGATAAGCCAAGATGGTTATAACAAGATCTTTGGCAGCAAAATATGTGGAGAAATCATGGAAGTTTGATTGTTAGGTCTAAGCACGCCTCATGCAGCAAGCAACCACTCAGACATTATCGACTTTTTCCAGTAAAAAGCTGCTGTGTTTTGACGCCGCCCCCTTCTCTGTCTCTCTTTGTTCTTGCTCTGTTTCACTCTTTCTTCTTCTTGGCACAATCATTCTTCCTCCTCCTTCCTTCTTTTTCTTCAGCATTTGCCCCTTCTCCCTCCTACGTCCCCATGGCACAGTAGACATATGACACGGGCACATTTCGCACTAGACAATCTACGTCCCATGTACATGGTCCTCATCATCATGAACTCCATTTGCATGTTTGACAAAGAGGATTTGAAGATAAAGAGGATTTGAAGATACATATGCAATTGGCAAAAAAGGAGTTCAAAGACCAACCGACATTTTCGTAAACAAATTCAAGTACTATGATGTCTAAATCCCTTATTAATTATCAAATCCCGCTCCAAAACTAGTCTGAGGCAACATATATTTTTTCGAAAAATGCAATGAATGAAAATTTTTTTTTTTGTCAGTCTTTGCTAAAATACGCATTGGAACTCACAAGATATTACTGAGTACCATTTGAGGTGCCCACATTTTGGTGATGAAGTGTCTAGAACAGCTTTGTTTCCCATGTTGTCTTATTCGATTCATGCATGATGTGCAGAGTCTGACAAACTACTTTTACTTTGTTGGCCAATGCCAACACACGTCCTTTGAGCTCCGTTGATGTACCATCAAGTTCCTATCAGTCTTCGCCAAAGAAAGATGCGTTTGTCTGAGAATCCTCAAAAGATGTGACCATTCGAGTGCATCTAGTACATTCAAAAGATCAATGATATGATTCTACCGGATCCATTAGGGTAGACGATTGAAGAGTGGGAAATGAAACAGCAAGTCAGGAAATTTGAAAGAGAAAGGACGAAAGTTTTGACAGCTCAATGAGTAGTTCGAGTGAATACAAACACCACCCTGGATGTACTATGTAAGGCATCTTGTCGTGCACGGTGCCTCAGAAGACTGTATAATTGAGTCCACTATCCATTATTGGTGTGAGACTTGCTCTCTCTTTCTCAAAAGAAAAATCAATGAAAATTTGGATCGATGCTGCCATTTGAGAATAATAGGAAAAATTACATTAAACTCATATCAATAAGTAATTTCTGAAAGAGCAAGAACAGAGAGACATTAACAAAATTCCAACCATATCATTGTATGGCAATTTTATGATATTTATTTCACATTCTAATATGATAATTATGATTCACATAAAAATTAAACACCTTCAATTTTATTTTGTGAACTGAGTTTTTTTTTTTTTTTTCCTTTCTGCTTTTCAATTAAAGAGATGCCTAGAGGGGCTTTCTATCAACAAATCTGCAAAAGATAATATATGGATAGTCAAGACTTATTTTGAACTAATAGTTAATATTAGTTAGACACAAGGATCCAAGTCAGCCAAAGTCTAATGTATTAATAGGGAGAACATTATCCAAAACTGTTGTTCGATATATAATCTCTACAATGAAAAATCATCTAGATCACTCATCTCTTAAACTCTTAATGGGACATACCATATCCTCATCAACAAGGGTTTAATTGAAGTGAAGGGAAAGCTTGCTCGTTTGGGCCTCATCAAGAGAGTTGTCAGTTTTAGCTTAATAATTAGGGACTCTTTTGCTTAATTGATCACTGCCTCAAGAGGAGTGAAGTGGGAAAGCAATGTTTCTCGACAGTAAAAGGAAAGAGGCCAGACAAGTGAGGGCACCTGCCAGTTTATGCATTTATGAATACTTAGATGTTTGTCCAGTGGCGATGGTCGAAAGGATGCAGAGGTAGACATTAGCGATGGTGACTGGTCGAGTAGAGGAACAGTAAAATGCAAAAAACCATCTCAGCTCCTGCAACTACCCTCAATTACTCTCTCTTTCTCTCCCTCTCCCCCGTTGACCCTAATCAAAGCAATTTTTCGTATATTTAGATGGTTGTCCATGAGTAGTGGAAGAAAGGATGTGCAGTAAATTACAAAAAATAATAATAATAATCTATTTCCATATATATATATATATATCATCCATTTCCAGATATATACTTTTTATAAGTCATCCATTTCTATCACTGGATTGTTTATCAGTCTATTATTGTTCTTGTCTTGATGGAGCGACCAGCCTTTTTCGTATTTTGTCATTGGGCAGCGATGTAGGCGCAGTCTGCTCACCACTCAACTTCCCAAGGGAGCTCCATCCATGTCCTATCTTCTCTTCCTTCCTTGGCTTTTGAGTCATTTGCAAATTTCTAAATTGCTGGATAGCTAGTATTAGAACTCAGCCATTTATTATAAACTTTTCCAGCAAAATGTTGCTGTTTTCCGATGCTCTCTATCCTTCAAAAAAATTAAAAGTGAAAATAAATTGGGGTTATAAATTATCAAAAGCCACATAACTTTATTTGTCAATAATTGAATATTTTTGAATATTTTTAAAACCGATTTGTGATAACTACAATATTTGAAAAATAAATATTAAAAGTAGAATACTCCAAATAGACCCAAGCATTTGAAAGAAAAAGGGAAGACTTCAATAGTAATGAGAGACCGCAAAACAATGTTAGTGGTGACTCAGAATTGTTCCCCATATTAATTTTATCCTAGCAGTACTCAAGAAAGTAAATTGGTTTAAAATGTCAATAAATAATGACAAAAGTTTAATTTACTTAGAAGTTTTGATCTAACAATTCCAATTGAAGTTACGTCTAAGGTAACAATTACAATTGACATTATAATCTAACAATTTGCTTAATTACAATGTTACTACTGTATTTTAAATGTGATTTCATCGTTTCACACAAGGAACGACTTTAGGAGTAGTACTTAATCAATGTTTGTCCATTAGTGGTGGAGGTAAAGGATGCGGAAACTTAACCATTGGTGATGATGATTGGTCAAGTAAAGAAGCAGGAAAACCATTTCTATCACCATATTCAACTTTTAATTAAAAAGTATTGGAGAACACTGAAAGGAGATATCCCCATGATAGTAGTAATAATTTATTTGCTCATCTTGCTAGACTCACAGTGGGTTGAAAATGAGTCTGGTGCAAACCCACGTAGAGTCACGTGGAACTGATGATGCTTTTTTTATATCATTTCAACCGGCTTAAAAATTTCAAGTGTCGCACTAAAATTTTGATAATGGGTTTCTGACACATTTTGCCACCTCTGGATGAAACTACATGTCACGTGGGTTTTGATTTGTTCTCGTCCTTTTGCTCTCTTTATTAATTACATTTGCTATAGCGAAGAATGACAAACTACATAAGGTAACTATTGGAGCGATGATATAAATCCAATCATTTTAATAATTGCGTTTTGATTGAAGGTGCTATATACATTTCAGATTCTAATCGTCACTCCGTGTTGATTTGCAAAGTGTCCAAAATACAAAAATTGATGAAAATATTAATATTATGAAAAAGATTAAGGGTTAATACCATGAAAAACCTTAAACTAATACACATATGATAAATTTATTTCATATAATTTTTTAATCACGAAGAACTTCAAACTGGTACAGTTATGACAAATATACTCAAAACCAATTTTTTAATCATGAAAAATCTCAAATTGGTACACATGTAACAAATTTACTTAAAACTAATTTTTTTTATTGTCAAAAACCCAAAATCGATATATTTGTAACAAATATATCTTCCATTAAATTGAATTAATATCACAAGAAATCACAAAACCGATACACTATGACAAACAAAGGGTAAAAGCCCAAATTGGACACACTCGTCAACTACTACTTGTCATCCAAATCATTAATTTGACTGAAAAATTTAACAGAAACTAACGGATGATAAATTTGTCACAAATATACAAGTTTAAGATTTTTTATGGTCAAAAAATTAATTTAGAAAAAATTTATTATAGGTGTACCAGTTTTAGGTTTTTAATGGTCAAAAAATTAGTTTGTGGTTAATTTATCGGTATGTGAGTACTAGATTAAAGATGCTACTTATAACATGCATGGGTGGGTGTGGCCTCCCCTTATCACGTAGGCGCCACCTATTTTACCATTTGTTGCTCTTTCTTAATTACGTTTTGTTATATCAATGTGACAAGGTATAAAGTATTCATACAATTCAAGTCAAATCATTTTGTTACTTTAGCAGTTTGGTAATCATTTGTATTTTATTTTTTTAATCCACTTTGATGAGCGTGCAATTCAAATAATGCAAAGAAATCAATTTACTCCTGATCGTAACGCGACGGACAACTACCGTAATTAAGATATTGATTGGTGTTTAGTTATGGCCTCAACTAAGATTAGATTTTTCTAAGATCTAAAGTCTGTTGTCCACGTGACTTGTGGATCATGCATGAGTCTTGCGAGTTGGGTTTTCCTTCCCAGTAAAAAACTACTGCACAAAATGATATATGAACTCATATTTATTATTAATATAACGAGGAATGACTTTTGCAGCTTCTCATATATTTTTAAAAATCAACTTTATAAAATGAACCGTATATCATAGGGTTAGTCTACATTCAATATCATCAATCATGTTAGAATTATCATCCACAAATTGTATCGTTGTTTAACTCAGAAATGGATTCCAACCTGAGTAGTGAACTATCTTCAACCAAAAGATATATCTTTTATTTTTATGAAAGGGGTTCAGAGGCGATTTTAAACATGAGTTGCAATAGGCGTAATAATGAAGATGAACAACGAATTTAAAGGTAAAAGGTGATGGTAAATGTTGGAAATTAACATGACATCAAAACTGATAAAAGTACATCAAAAAATATTAGTAATCATGATGATCCTTGCAATAATTATATGCCATTTTATACTCTGCCAATCATAACCGCTTATTAAGACTTAACCATACTAGATGCAGTTGTAACTGCATTCCCGAGATTTTAGGACTCCTATCTACACATCGATCCTATCCACAAGCTGTCACAACTCTTTAAGTGTCACTAGGTTAACTGTTGCTTGGTGCCCTTATCTTTAGTCGACATTTTCACTATCTCCTTTCTTCTTTTCCATTTGTTCAACACCTAGCCAAATTTGGTAGTTGATAATTGTCGACCAATCATGGTGGTACATCAATAGTGGTATCTCTCAATCGTCTATAATCATTGTTCATTATCAGTGATATGCGTTCTATTATCCTTAACTTACTAAAAACCATATCAGTTGTCACAAACTCTATACCCAATTATATCAACATTACGTCGTTCACAAAGACTTTATCATTTTTCGGTGTAAAAAATTATACATTTGGCTAAAGAAAATCGTACTCTATAATTAAGCAACTATCATGTGATTTAAATACAGTCTTTATTCTAACAATTATGGTACAACATATTACATAAAATGTACAGCCAATCACATGGGATTTACACATTGAATGATATGTTCGTGGCTACTTATTTGTGTGGTTGCCAATTTAGAAAGTTAACTTTACATGAGTATATCCATTGGCTAAATTCTCAACATGAAAGCACAAGGTCATGGACTCAATTTTGTATTGAATGCTACTCGACTTTCACTACTATAGTGACTAAAATGCTCAGTATCCCACGACAACTAAGTTCATTTACATATTTATATAAGCCAAACGCTTGTCATGGAAGATTGTAGACCTGTCATGCATTGCATGTTGTGATGCGACTTGACGTCTACACCATATTTATAGTGTCATTAATAATTATGCATTTAGTCATATTTACTTATGATAAATGCATACTTGTGTAATATAACCCTCTAAAAATTTATAATTTTCATTCTATAGAAATTTTGTAACAAGGGATAGTTTTTTCTCCTATTGATTTGCTATCAGTTGTTTCTTTTACTTTTTAATATTTATTGCAAAGCATGTACTGTAATTTCGTTTTTATGATGATAGCTAATTTTTTGAATTCTCTAATATCATATATTTGTCAAATATAGACAATCATGGAATAAAAGATGTTTCTACATTAAGCATCTTATTTATCACATACATGATAAATATTTATATTGTCGATTTGTTATATATATTGGCTATCACATCACGTAATTTTTCTAAAAGTTTGTCAATGATAACACCTGAAGAAGGGGTGCCCAACGTCGAACGAGCGATCAAAAAGATTCCGAAGCATCTTCATAGCACGACCCAGCAATCATGTTCTTTGGGGCCCTCAGGCTATAAAGCCGATTTCCTTCCTTTTGGTCCGTCTGTAAAAGGCAACCATACATTTATTTAATTATAAAATTCGAAAGTTATTGTACACTTAGTTATATCTTATTTTTGAAATATCTAAAGTCATGTAGTGAATCATATATATATATATAAAAAGTGGGTATCCATGCGCATTATTGAACTCCTTCAAGAGCTTATCAAAATTTGTAAATCAAAATATTAATGGGGATATGTTAAAGTGGTCTTCAAAACCGATTTGATAAAGTGCAAAATAGAACTGATATTCAAATAAACAACATATTTTTAGAAATTTGGGATTTGTTAAAGTGACCATCGATATCAAATTGTTGAATAAAGCTTACATGTGATTGTGCTGGCTCAACCCTCAAGAGAGTTTTACCATATATATATATATATATATATATATATATATATATATATATATATATATATATATATATATATAGATGCTTTTCTAGTCAAATCAATTTATTAAAATGACTCAAATCTTTCTACCATTTAAATACAATGAGGAAAACAACATTAATTTATTCAGGTCAATCACATGTTTTGAACATTATGAGTCTCACGTATGACTGAAATAATTTATTAGTGAGATTTGGTAAGTCCAAGCAAGAACTTGCATAGTAAAAGATTTTACCATCCTTTAGGAAAGAGATATTATCAGGTAGAGAGTATTATTGTACTGCATATTAGTCGGAAAAAAAGTTGTTTTCCGGGGCATTTTTCCTGACATTAAAAGCTTACCGAATTACCATCGGACAATCCTCCCCCCGAAAAAAAAAAAAAAAAAAAAAAAAAAAACCATTAGGAGGACTTATTCTGAGAAAGAATATAGATGCCGTTTTCATGTATTTTCTGAAGTACTCTGGAATTTCCGAGGGACCACTTGTGCTTTTCTGCCTTGGCCATATGGTCCACATTAAAAATTGAGTTGATGGCAGACTGTAAAGTCACGTGGGTGTGGCCAGTCCTTGTCCGTTCATTTTCTTTATTCATTACCTTTTATTATATCAGTGCTGACACACTGTTTAAGTCGACTCATTTGTTTACTGCTACTTGAACAGCTGATAATCATCTCTTTCTTCCTCGATTCATCGCTATTCGACGCTCCCCTTCCTTCGTCCTTCTTTCGCGCTCGAATCTCTTCGCCTCGTTCGTCTCTCGCTCTGTTTCACTCTTTCTTCTCCTCAGCACAATCATTTTTCCTCTTCCTCCTCTTCTTCAGTATCTTCTCCTTCTTTTCATCATTCTCTCTCTGTGTCTTTCTTTCTTGGAAAAAAAAAAAAAATCAAAGAAAAAATGTCGGTCGATTCTGTCGTTTCTATTGCGTATGATGTCTTCAAAAGCTATGTAGTTGATCCCGTCAAGCGTCGATTCAGATACGTGATCTCCTCCAAGAGCTTCGCCGAGGATCTTCGGGTGGAAGTCCGGAACCTGGAGAACGAGGCTCAGAGGGTCCGCATTTTGGCAGAAGTGGCCCGAAACAACCTTCGGAATTTCTATGGTTACTTTCCAGAGTGGCAGCAAAGTACTGACAAGGCCTTGGAGGAGGCGGGAGACCTGTTGGGCGACATGGGTGAGGCGAGCAAGACTTGCTGCCACGGGACTCTTCCCGACGCCAAATGTCGCTATCAGTTCAGCAGGAAGGCCGAGGGCAAGATCAAGGTCATTAAGCAACTCGCTCAAAAATGCAGGGAATTCAAGGAATTGAACGACATCTCCTTCAGCGATCCTGCTCCGGGAAATGTCACTGCTACGAGTCCAGCCAGGAGAGAAGGCAAAGATGTCGTCCAGTCGATCACCGCAACGGCCTCCGCTTCTTCTGCCTCGACGTCAAATGAGCTTAGTAAGGATGGCGTCTTCGAATCCAGAACTGCGATCATAAGGGACATAATGGGCGCTCTTGCCGATAACAGCAATAGTGTGGTCGGGGTTTACGGGATGGGTGGGGTCGGCAAGTCCACCCTTTTGGACGATGTGGTAAGCAGAATAAGAGAAGAGAAGCGGTTCGATCTGGTCGCCAAGGCCGACGTGTCACAAAATCCTGACATCAAGAGAATTCAAGGTGTGATTGCCCATGTGTTGGGCCTGGACATGAAGGATTTTGAGTATGAGAGCTTGCGAGCGGATCGTCTACGCGAGAGGTTGGGAAATGAGGAAAAGAAGGTCCTCATAATACTGGACAACCTATGGAAAGGGCCTTGACTTGAAATCTGTTGGAATTCCTTGCGGGCATGACAACAAAGTCATGGGATGCAAGTTGTTATTGACGTCGAGAGACCGAAATGTTTTGCAAAGGGAAATGGGCTGCGACAAGGACTTCTTTCTTGATAGGCTGGAGGAGAAAGAGGCAAAAATATTGTTTGAGAGGATGGTGGGAGATAAAGTTCATAATGATGAGTTCAGACCCATGGTGAATGAAGCACTCCGCAAATGTGCAGGTTTGCCTTTGTTAATTGTCACAATGGCGAAACATTTCAGATGCGGTCGTTCGCCTGAATGGAGGAATGCTTTAAATCAAATTGAGCGGTGTTCAAACAAAGGATTAAGTGCAATGATCAATATGATGTTGCAATTAAGTTATGATCATTTAGAAAGCGAGGAGGCAAAAAATTTGTTACAACTCTGTGTTGCTTGTGGCGCCTCTAATCCCTCTGTTGAAAATTTGGTGAGGTATAGCTATGGTTTAGGGATATTTCAAAAAGATAGCAGCATGGAAGATGCTAGAGATGAGGTGAGCACACTCATCCACACTCTTCAAGCCTCCTCCCTTCTGTTGGACAATGGAGGTGCCAATGCTTTCAAGATACATGACTTGGTTCGCGACTTTGTTGCTCAGTTCATTTTAAAAGATCGCCCTCTTCTCATGTTGAAAGATAAAGACGTGTCGGCATCACAATTGCAGAATGAGAGGCTCAAAAGTTGTTCGGCGATATGCTTTCCCTATATTGATATGAAGGAGCTTCCCAAAGAATTAGATTGTCCCGAATTGCGCATCTTTTTGCTTTTCAACAACAATATATCTCTTGAAGTTCCAGATTCGTATTTCAACTCTATGAAGAAACTTGCGGTTCTAAATCTAACTAGCGTACGTCTCACTCGTTCACCAATGCCATTTCAGTTCTTGGAGAACTTACGTACTCTGTGTCTTCAAAATTGTTCACTAGAGGATGTGGCCATTCTGGGCAAGCTAAAAAGGTTACAAGTTCTCAGTTGTGTGAATTCCAACTTTCAACAATTGCCGGAAGAAATTGGGCAACTAACAGAGTTGAGGATGTTGGATTTGAACTATTGTTCGCATCTTCAGATAATTGAACCGGGTGTTCTTGGAAGATTGATCAAATTGGAGGAGTTGTATATGGAGAATAGCTTTAATCAATGGAATTTCGTGGAGCAAACTCAACCAACTAATGCCAGTTTGATTGAGTTGAATCACTTGAAGTATCTTTGCACTCTACATGTCTCCATTCCCGATCCAAGTGTGCTCCCAGAGGACCTAGATGTCAAGAAATTAACGAAGTACAAAATCCAAATAGGTAATACAAGACGTTGGATCAATGGCCGAGGATCGAGGATTTTGGACCTCAAGTTGGATCCAATAAGTGATGTTCTTCGAAAAGGATGCATGCAAAGTCTCCTAAGCAAAACAGACGATCTGTTTTTGGCCAAGTTGAACGGAAGCGAGCAAAGTATTTGCGCATTATATCAAGAAGGCTTTCCAAAATTAAAGCATCTACTGGTCTACAATAGTCTTTCTATCCAACACATCCTCCAATGGCGTTCCTTTAGTGCTTTTGAGATGTTGGAGTCGCTACATCTACATAGGCTTATGAACTTGACGAAGATATGCTCTAGCCATATCTCCTCCTCCAAGTCCTTCAGTAGATTAAAAGTAATTCGAGTCCAAAGTTGTGACAAGATGGAAGTTTTGTTTCCTCTTTCATTACTAAGAGGACTTCCACAACTAGAAGAGATTGAAGTTGTCTCTTGCAAGTTAATGCATGGGATTGTAGATGCTGATGATTGTGGCAAAGTGGAGTTGCAAAATTTGCGTGTAATGAAATTGCACCACTTACCAAATATCAAGAATTTTTTCATTGCTGGGACAGCTCCTTCGAGTAGTTCATCAGAGGACCAAGTTGGCACTCAAATTACACTTTTCAATTGGCAACAGGTAACTTTCTATCAAAAGAATATAATATTGATTACGTTTTCCTACCTTTGCTAATTAGATGCAACACATATTATGTTGCTTATTCATTTTGTTATTTTCATTTCATTTTTTTTCCTAATAACCTTATCCGTTCATGCCTTCTCTGCAATTCTTTTTATTGTGTAGAAATCCAATGAAATCCATGTACATTTAGTTTGTGATAGGCTTTGAGTTATTTTCAATTTAAATGCTGCAAGTATATCCATATTAATAAGGTTTCATAAAGCAAAATTGAAGGGAATTTCGGCACTAAAGTAATATCACAAGTAGTTTTAAATCTTTTGAAATAGATTCTATTGAATTTACTTATCATAAAATAGGTGACTCTCCTAAAAACTGATATGAAAAATGGGAAAGAGGACTGGGTTTTTTAAATAAAAGCAACTATGCTAATCTAATTGATGCATTATAAGAGTATGGAGTTTTGTGCATGTTCATGCATACATATTGTATACATAGATATCTTTGTACGTACTTTTGATATCACAAAAACAAATCCACAATTTGTGCTTAATATCCTATTAAATTGGTTATTGACAATGATTTACTAAAGGTAAAGAGAAGTTAGTAAACTAAGGATGATCAATCGCCCAATTAAGAAAAGCACATGGCTATTTTATATGGGGAAGAATTACTGCGAATAGTGCCTTTTAGTTGACTAGATAAGATTGCCCTTTTATAGTGGCGCAATATCCCTGAAGTTGATCATGAGGCTTAAGACTCGCACAGTAGATTAGCTATCATGTCAGTACAGTCTTGGAAATTTAAGTTGTAGGTCCCACACGCTGGTGTGCGACTTATCTTCTTCCCCTGATTTGAGCTTCCATGGAGAGAGCGCTTTCAAAGATAATGGAACTACATCGGAGAAATTTTACAAAGAGCCTTTATGGCTTTGCTTTTTTCTTTTTACATCGTAATCTTGTATAGTAGATCCTTTTGGTATAATCTTTACACCAAATTTAAAGAAGATGACAAATCATTTGAGTTCAACAAGGGGGAGCAATTACAAAGTTGTTAAAGTAGCTCAGTACAACAACAATTAATGGCATTTAATTGAAATTGAGTGGGTGATTATTTGTAGTATATTAAATTCTAGACTAGTGGTTTGAAACATAGTTAACGGTTTAAATAGCTTTAGTGATGACATTTTATAGGAGATCCTTTTGGTGTAATATTTGCACCAAGTTTAAAGAAAATGAAAAATCATGCAAATTCAAAAACATGGGCAATTACAGGTGAAAAATCTTTTGTTATTTGTTTTTATCAATGAAAATGATGTTAGGCCGTTGTAGATATATTTTATGGTCCTATCTACATTTCTACGGAGCAGTAATTTACTAACATGAAAGAGAATAATTAAACTAAGGATAAACAATTGCCCAATTAAAGAAAGCTCACGGCCATATTTTATCCCCGCTGCCCCCCTGGCGCGGGCCCAAGGCTCAAGCCATACGTAGCTTCCCTATTAATAAAGAGCGGTGGAGATATAAGTGGTGGGTCCCACAAGGTTGTGATGTCAGAGTGTCTTTTATTCAACCCATGCTTTGATCTCCCATGGATAGAGCTTGCTTTCAAATATAAACTGGATCGGAAAATTTTGCCTTGTGGCTTTGTTTTTTTTTTTTTTTGCGCGGTAGTCTTTGGGGCTTTTAATTTTCTGGGATTCTAATTCTTCGTAAAAGAGTTACTCTTGCCTTGGTACTTCTTTTTATTTTTATTTTTTGGTGTAAAACCTAGATATGCAAAGATTCATGTATTTATAATGAAATGTTTCTTAAAACTGTAATAAATCTCCTTTGACATTATAAAGCCGTGGTAGTATACAAAAGTAGTAGTTAAGGTTTGTCAGGGATGACAATAGAATAATGAACAAAACACAAAAGTTAAACTTGTTGTATAGGTGGGAGCGAGGGGTGATGGCGAGATACATGGGAGATTGAGAGTAACTTGGCAGATGAAAGCTTTCCCAGAGTTGTAGTAATGAACTTTTGAAAACTACTAGTTACTTTTCACACTCACAAAAAAAAAAAAAAAAAAATAGAGTAAATAAAGCTTTCCATTGTCATGCGGACCATGGGTCTCTTCACCTTTCAGACATGTTGATTAACAAAATTACGACAACAAGGATGATTAATTAGGATAGGCTACATATGTGTCCGACTTGAAAGGAAATCCCGAGGTAATTTAAAAATGATAGGGAAAAAGAAGTTCAAATAATCTCACTTTATTTACTATTTTTCAAGGATGGTTGGGATCTCAACCAGTGGCAATGACTAGTGATTACTAAGTTTTTGCGATAACCCAATTGTGGACATGTCTGATTTCATGTTGTTTTGCAAGTAAATTAGTCCTTTTTTGCCTAATACATTTGGACAAATCAGAGACATCTGAGAAGGAAAAGACAATAAAATGCCCGTCTTGTTGGATTTTATCAAGGTAGCAGGCAATAGCAATGTGTGAAAAGTCCCGTTGACCTAAATGGATGAGGAATGATGTCACGTTCAGCCATCAACTCCCTATGTGCATAAGTCATATTCATGTACCGTCGTTCGCCCGAGGTTTAATTTTTGAGTTGGGCTCATAACTAGATGATATATAGAAGGCCCAATCTCATATGAGACTAATGGGACATAAGCTGTATATTTCTCCATCTAATCGATATAATTTGACAATTAGAAAAATATTTCATGCATAAAAGTAACCAGAATGAGTGCGAATTCTCGATGAGTGCAATTCCTGATATTGCTAGTAAAATGCAAACAAAATCCTATCGGAAAAGCATCCCTTGTTATATTGTATAAAAGGTAAAGTTCATTAGTTGTCTTTTAAGGTCATAAATTAGCTTTTGTTTATCATAGATATTCATACATACGAAAATTATCCTAAAGTTGTACATTATCTTCCTTATGAATTTCTTCAGCAACCATTTATAATGCCTGCTGTATCACATAAATTTTCTGATTGTCCTTTGTAATTGTAAATGCTATGTTGATGGGTTTGTCCGTTACATTTCAATCCCATCCTTGTAGTCCTTGACAATGGAAGGACTTCCCAATCCAAAAGAAATATGTTATCAAACTAATTGTATGAAATCCTTGCAAATTTAGTTTGTGATAGGTTCTGAGTTATCTCAATCTATGTGTTGCATGTATATTTATACTAATAGGGTTTCCTAAAGACAAGAAGGGAATTTTGGCATTAAAGTAATTCCACAAGTAGAGTAATTTATAATCTTTTGAAATGTGTTCCATTGAATTTAGTTATCAAATTTTTTTATTATCCACAAAATGTATAATATAAGTGACCCTCTTTAAAACGAATACGAAGAATGGGAAGGAGGACTGAATTTTCAAATAAAAGTAGCTATGCTAATGTAATTGATGCATGCCTTTTGTGTATCGTGTTTAAATAAGCATTTAATTATTGCATAGGCCCCTTAATTTTAAGAGTACAGAATTTTGTGCATAGATTTTTTTATGGTAAAAGTAGGCCTTGGCAATTGTATGATTTTCATTATGCCACAACAAAGTCGTCATTGCAAATTCGGAATTTTTGTTCTTGGAGTTCCAAAGTGATCTTTATCATTTCTTCACTTTACACAGCATAAGTTAGAAATCCCTATGGTGAAAGAAATTACTTTTGAATAGCTCCACATCCCACGTTGACTAGAGAATGTCTTGCGAAATGATTCATGAGTAAGATTCACCTTAAATAATCATCTTATTTTGTGATCACCCTTAAATACTCCTTTGGGAATGTGAATGTGGCCAATAACAATATCAAAAAATGGAACTTGATGCCTTGATGGAAAATCCACTATCTTAAAGTCCAAATAGTTTTATAGAGACTTACTTCAAATGTTTCAACGGGCCTTGTATTTTAATTTGGCTACTAAGTATGTGTTAGTTTAATTTCCAAAGCTTCAAGTGCTCCATAATTTAATCTTCAAGAAATTTGTGCTGAAATTTGAGTTCTCTTGTTGTTGAGTCCATCAAACTTAGATTGTGACTTTTATGTTGCTTCAATATTTTATCAAGAAAAACTAGTAGTTCCCAATCTCGTGGGACCATATGTGGTCATTGCGGTTTCTCTCCATGGCAATTTACAAATCTAAATACCAAGTCCTTTAACTAAATGTCTTCACATTTTGGCCTTTAAAGTATGTATAGATACATTTGTACACAAATCCACAGTTTGTGTTTAATATCCTGTTAAATTGGTTATTGATAGTGATTTATTAACATTAAAAGAAGTTAAGTGAACTAAGGATAAACAATTGTCCAATTAAGGAAAGCACGCAGCTATTTTACACAGGAAGTAGTTGCTGCTGGTGGAGCCTTTTGGCTGACTAGACAAGATTGCCCTTTAATTGTGGCGCGATTATAGCTGAAGTTGATGGTGGGGCCCAAGACTCACGCCATATATTAGTTTCCCCATCAGTAAAGAGTCGTGGAGATTTAAGTTGATGGTGGGTCCCTCAAGGTAGCATGTCTAAGTATCTCCACTTCAACCTCGACTTTTCTACTTTGCATGCAAGAGAGGAGTTAGATTGGGAGGGTTTGCAAAGAGGCTTTGGTGCTTTTAACTTTCAAGGGTTCTAAATCTTCGTTAAAGAATTTTACTCTTGCCTTGATGCCTTCTCATTTTGGGCGTAGAAACTAGGGCTGCAAGAAATCTATGGGATTATAATGAAACATTTCTAATAATTGTAATAAATCTCTTCCAACGTTGTAAAGAGGTGGAGCCAACAAAAGTAGCAAGTGGAAGGTTGGATTGTCGGGGATGACAATAGTCGAACAAAGAAACACACATAAGTTAAACTTGTTGTAATAGATGGGAGCAACGGGTGATGGCAAGGTAGATGGGAGATTTCGAGTAACTTTGCAGAAGAAAGGATTTTCTCAAGTTGAAGCAGTGAACTTTTGAAGAAGACTAGTTACTCTTTGCCAAAAATAAAAAAGAAAGAAAAGAAAATAAAGCTTTCCATTGTAAGTTATTCTTCAGAAGGAATAAAACTCGCTCACTAATCAAATTAATGTCCGCAATCATTTTCCAAGTAAAGATCGGGGAAAGATTCATTATATTGTTTAGCAACGACACTAGTATGGAGATTTTCTTACTCTTTTTTTTTTATTCTTTTTTCCCCTTTTGTGCAACTTAATAATGCCCCTCTCTTCTTGGCACACGTATATATTAACATTTTGGAAGTTCCTAAATTCGTGATTTAACTAAATCACCAATTCATGAGTGAACATTGCAGGTTGCCTTTTCGAAATTGGAGACATTAGAAGTCGATGGCTTGGATAACGTCGAGTTTTTGTTTTCCCCATCCATGATTAAATCTCTTGCACAACTGAGAGATCTACGGGTATCTTATTGCAAGAAGATGGAGGCGATCATTATGGAGGAAGAAGGGTTGGGATTGGAAATATCAGAAACTCTGGCATTCCCAATGTTAACTAGCTTAAACTTAAATTATTTGGAAAGTTTGATGTGCTTCTCTCGCAAAAAGTGTAAGATTGATTTTTTGTTTTCATCACTAAATATCTTCTTGTAGATAAATTCATCCTTGCAATACAAATGGCAACATTCTTTTCATCCATTGAAAAACTGATGATAGGTTCACGAGAAGCTCGAAGTCGGGACCGCATCAAATCATACTCCACTGCACTCTTCAGTCAAGAGGTACATGATTAACGTTATGTCAAAATATTATATATAACAAAAGTATTAAATATGCAAAAGACAAAGCATAGCCAACATAAGAACTAACTAAATAAGTTACAAAGTGTACTTTGGTTAAAATATTTTAAAGAAAATGAGTCGCATACAAACATAAGTATTGAAAGTTGCCGACACGTATGAGTTGCAATTTTTTAATTTAATTTCTCCGAAATAGTTTCCATAAAGATGGTTGAATATCTCTTATGGTACCTACACAAAGCATGAACGAGTAATACAACTGCCAAACAAGATCTCTAAAAGCTTGTTGATGTTCATAGGAAACTTAAGGCTCTCAGCAACCTCACATGTACGGCATCGACATTGCACGCATGCACATTGAAAGCAATTTAAAAAACAATGGAGAGGAAAGTGAGCAGTAAGTTCGAGAGGTTGTAGATGAAAGGCCTTTAAGATACTCACTTGACTTCATTTGCTCTTAAAAGATCTCTCTTTTTTGTCCCTAATCGAAGGAAGCTTTACTCTCCCTTAATTGCACCAGCAAAAGGTATCTGAGCCCTCTCCGTTGCTAAATTGAGCAAGATCTCTAGGGTCTAGGGCTTCGGAAATCACCCCTTTTAGTTTTAACATGAACTGCAAGACCAAAGTGATCAATTCTAGTGACTTCTCTAAGTGCGCTGCAATTTCATTGAATAATTTCATCCATACTGTAACTTAAATAACCATCTCTAAGTGATTTAACAAAGTTATGTACACTAGCTATTTCATTCTTTGGCTAGAAAAAAAAGCACAAAGTGTAATTTGATTATTTGGGAAATTGACTAAATTCAAGAGAGGGAGTGATTTTATTTAAATTTGGGATTATGAGGGACTAATGTGACTATGTGATAGTTAAGGAGCATATCCAAATTACCATTTTGCCATTATCAACAGAATCCGGTCAGAATTCCTACTTTTTGATTTGTTTGCGGTAATTCCAATAGCCTTCTAGTCCTAGAGTCATCAACATTAGTATGGGCATTTTTTACTAATTTTTTTTTTTACTTTATTTTTTTTTTCCTTTTGTGCAACTTAAGACAGAATCACCAATTTCATGAATTCGAAATTTACATCTTGACACTCATCTATCTTGGAAGTTCATGATTAACTCAATCACCAATTCCGTGAGTGAATATCGCAGGTTGCATTTCCTAAATTGGAGGCATTAGATATCACTAGCTTGGATAATATTGAGATGATATGGGACAATAAAGTTGCTGTGGATTCTTTCCCCAAGCTAAAAACCCTTTGTGTGGTTGACTGCAATAAGCTTGTGAGTGTAGTTCATTCTTTCATTCTAAGACGGCTCTTGAGCCTGGAAAGATTGGATGCAAGAAGATGTGGTTCGCTTGAAGTTGTTTTTGAACTTCAGCCACTGAATCATCTAGATGGACATCCTATTGCTCTTCCATTAAAAGAATTGACGGTATCAAGATTACCAAAGCTAAAGTGCATATGGGATAAGGAACTCCATTGTCAAATTAAATTCCAGTGTCTACGTTCTATTAGCATTTCAAGATGTGAGAGCCTCACCTCTTTATTTCCAGCCTCAGTAGCCAGAGATCTAATCCAACTTGAGAAGTTGGAGATCGATGAATGTGGCATTGTAGAAATCATCAAGAATGAAGAAGGACTAGTTCCCAAGTTTGTATTCCCAATGTTAACCTCCCTCAAGCTTAAGTATCTGAGAGAGTTGAAGTGCCTCTACACCGGAACACATACTTCCCATTGGCCGGCATTGAAGACCTTGAAGGTGCATGGCTGTGACAAAGTGGAGATA
Organism: Eucalyptus coolabah; assembly: GCA_014182585.1. Lineage (NCBI taxonomy): Eukaryota > Viridiplantae > Streptophyta > Magnoliopsida > Myrtales > Myrtaceae > Eucalyptus > Eucalyptus coolabah. The sequence goes on from CM024626.1 coordinate 13,508,983, forward strand.
CTTGCATCACACTCTAAGAATGAGATGCCACTTGATAAACTACCTTTCTTCTTGATAGAAAAGGTACGACTGAAAGATTACTTCTTTTGCTTTGATGGTGAATATTTAAAGTGATGATTAAGGTCACAATCAAGCATCTCATACAAGTAGCTCTACATAGAAGATGTAAATTGTACGACTCACCTTCAATCCATATAAATATTTCTACATTGAAACATCACATGTTCTTCAATTGTTGATTGAACATTCTTGTCAGATGTATCAAATGCATTTTTAATGATCCCCTTTTAATAAAGGTTTAGGCTAATTCCGATGGTTTAGCTCTCTCCTAAGTGCCACAAAGATGAAAACACGTGGCATGTGTTGTGATCTTAGCATGGTACAATTGTGTTGTCTAATTTAAATCTTATAAAAATGGAAAGATGTGACATTATTGTTGACATTAATCACTGAAATTTGTGCAACTGTAATTGATGCATAAGTTATTTTCACAAGGGATTTATCTTTAGAATCATGAATGTAAGGAGTTACTTAAGCTCAAATATGGATACAAGTTGAATATAAAGATCATTGATAATGTTTATTTGATGTAGGCACATTTCCTTTCATTGAATCACATGAGACTCAACATTTTATAAATGTAGTTATTGTGTGCAACATGCAAGGACTTATATCATAATACATGAATGCTCTTTTAACTAAGCTGGCTTTAAATACTAATTTGACTATTTTCTCAGGGCGCATTCCCTAATCTCCAAGAGTTAAAATTGGATTTATCGGAACGGATGGAGATATGGCATGGGCATTTTCATGATGGAGAATTCTTTTGCAAGCTTAGATTTCTTAAGCTTCGTCATCTCTCCCAGGAGTCTTCAATATCCACATGTCGTTTTGTTGAGAGTTTAACCAACTTGGAAGAGCTAGTTGTATGTGAATCTTATCTAGAAGACCCAAAGCAATGAGGAAGCCATAGAAGGCACAAGTCATGAGATGAAAGTAATATTACCCTTTTCAAGATATATTCAACATCTGCAAACTCTAGATGTGTCACTTTGTGATGGGTTATCAAAAATGTTCACACCGACAATTGCTGAAAATTTGGTGGCACTCACAAAATTGAGGATAAGTAATTGTAGAATATTGACAGAAGTCATTAGTGATGAGAAAGGTGGGGATGGGCGTGTGGTGGCTTTCAATCAATTGAAGTATATGGAGCTTGATGGGTTGATAGGGTTGAGAAGTTTGCTCAGCTGGATACACTTTGATGTTCCCACTCTTGGAAGATATCATTGTGACTAGGTGTCCCAACATGAAGTTTTTCTCTCAAGGACCAATAGAGGCATCAAAGTTAAAGAGAGTTCAAGTATCAAAAGAAGTGTGGTTTTGGGCAGGAAACCTCAACATGACCATCCAAAATATGTTTGAAGAAATGGTATGCACTCAGTTACCAAATTCCATGTATTTGATGGTTTTGACCACTAAATGAATAATTGCTTTTTGCTAGCTAGAAGTTTACATTTAATGATGCATTTTTTTTGACAGGGTACATTTGTTGGAGTAGAGAAAATGCTACTGTCTGAGTTCCCTGGGCTGCTTGGAAAATGGCATAACAAACTTAGTCCCATCAAGTCGTCTTGGCAATTAAAATCAATGGTGGTAGATAAATGTCCATTATTTATTAATGCTATTCCATCAATTGATGCTTGTTTTAGACAACAAGCTTTTGCAAGTGTGCGATTGCGAGTTGCTTGAAGAAATATTTGATTTGGAAGGGTTGGAGGTTGTGGAAAGCACTCGAATACTACCTCAGCTACGGGAATTGAACTTGGCCAATCTACCAAAATTGAGGCGACTGTGGAACAAAGATCTTCAAGAATCAATACACTTTGATTCTCTACGTTTTCTCATCCTTTATAATTGTAGCAACTTGGGACATGCTTTTGCTTCATCAATGGCTCGGTGCCTTGCCAATCTTGAAAAAATGGAAATAAAGGAGTGTGGTCAAATGGAAGGAGTGATCGTAGAGGAAGAAGGGCAGGGAAGCGCAGTGGAGAAGATTACATTCCCGAAGCTCTGGCAAGGATGAAACTAGAATGCTTGCCCAATTTGACTTGTTTCCTCTTGGGAAAAAATCATACATTGGAATGCCCCAAATTAGTATTGCTAAGCATTGCCCATTGCCCCAAGATGAGAAGTTTGATTGGGCAATCTTGGATGGAGAACGACCACAGCAACCCTTCACTTTTCACTCCCCAGGTCAGTCTTTTAAGCAAATGCATTTTTGGCATTTCATTTGGAACATATTCTCATAGTATTGGACAATGCACGGTATGATGCAAATTTTGTGCTTTGTGCGGGTTTATATACATAATCTTCAATAATCCATGATTTAAAGTTTAATTGAAGATTAAAAATTATTCTAATCCTCAATAAATATTACATTATTAACCATGTATCTCTACATCCTTTTAGAAGTGTTAAATTGGTGTCAGTTCATGAAATCATTTCATTCATAGTACTTTAGAATTAATTAGTGAGGTTCTTAAAAAAGTTATCACAATAACCATATAAAAACATTTTCTTTTTGCAATTTCAACAATAAAGAGCTAAACAGTAAAAATAGAATAGCATCTAAAAATGGCAAAAAAATATGAAGTATCGCCCACTTCATATTTTCTTACGTAGAAGCAAATTGGCGTCGTTCTATTAAACATGAAGAAAAGGGGAAGAGAAAACTTCATAATTATAAAAGCCTAGTTCACAAATTGCTTAGCTATTACAGCTCATTGTACCATGATCATCTTCCCACATCAACAAAACTAGAGGAATTAGAGAGAATTGCTCTTTTAATTGGAGTGCTCTAAACTTCAATAATGATTAGTGCAATAAACTTTTTTATATCTTAATAATCTTCAATGCTTGAGCTGGGTCTTGATAATAAAATAAATACAAATAAAAAGGTCAATATGCATGAAGCGATTTGTCTTCTTCGTTCATAAATCATACTTGAATCGCTATATTCCAACAACCTATCAAATTACGTACATGTGTTATGCACTAAATATTAACTCTGGATTATTATATTTAGTGATAATTAGTGTGATAATGTGCACAATTTATATTTGGCAAGAGAAAATGCAGATTGCTTTTTCCAAAAAAGAAATGGAAAAAAAAGGAAAAAAAAAATAAAAGAGAGAATAGGACAGCTGGACAATAAATAGTAGCAATTCCATGGGCGGTTGCCGGCATTGCGGGTCTTATTTCATAACTAGATGACAATAGTTAGTCAATGTCCTAGCTAAAATAAAAATTTTAAAAAATCGGAATAAATTATCCAATCAACAACCCTACTGAAGAGAAAATATTAGGTGCATTAAATACACTGCGTAGGATTCGTATTGAATCATCCTGGCAAATGAATGATCAAAATATTTGCTCCCCTCCCTTCAATTAACAGGATTCGTATTGAATCATCCGTAGACTGACACGTGGCAAGCCGGACCCACTTGTCAGTTGAGCCATTAAAATATTTGCTCCCCCTTTCTCTTCAATAATGGCCCATCACTAGAAAGCTCTCTCTCCTCTTTCTGGTCATGGCTCTTGCTCCCTCTCTCTCTTTCCTCTGAAGGTGCATCTCTATACGTGAACCTTGGCCTTGGCCTCCATGGTTGCAGTGCGCTCACTGGACAAAGGAAAAAAAAAAAAAAAAAAACAGAAAAAGGAAGAAATTAGACAAAGTCTATTTGGTGTTTTAGACTTCTCCCCCCTTAAGAATTGTTCGCTCTCGGTCATTTGGTTCACCTTGATCCTCCTTTTCGCAACGAGGAAAAAAAAAGTGAACCAAATCTACACAGTCGAGTAACAATAACTCTTCTTTCTTCCTCTTGCCCCCCTTCCTCTACTTTCTTTTTTTGGGGCGATTGATTGGGTGGTCCGTCCAATGGTTGAATCGGAAGCTTTGGAATCGCTTCTCTGAAGCTCGCCTCCTCTCTGTGCGCGTGCTTCCATGGGTTCCGAGTGATTACGCGAACCGGAGCTTGTTGGTTATGGTGGGTCGAAGTGGATCTCCGATGCGGAAGCGATTTCAGCGTCGATTCGGTTGGGGCGTTGATTCCGGCGAAGAAAAATTAAAAAATCTTCTCTTCAGCCCTCTCTTCCTTCTCCTTCGTCCACAGCCGCCCGACCTCCGCCCCTCCTCCGCTGTCGCCAACGGCGGAGTCACCAGCGCCTTGATTAGGTTGACCCTCGCTATGTCCAAGCCGAGCATGGCCGGCTTCCTCTGTTTTGTCCGTCTCATCGTTCTACAGATCTCGAAATCTGGCCGTCCATAGCGACGGAGTTGCAGATCTGGAAGTCGACCACCATTGCTCGCAGCCATGGACGAGCCGCTGTCGCTGGAGCCATGGTTGCAGATCTGGAAGTCCCATCGCGAGCAACGATGGCTTATGGACTGCCATTGTCCCCTTCCGTTCGTCGCTCGCGGTCGGCTCGTGGTCGGCCCCGTCCATGGCCGAGCCACCCCTCCATCGTCACAGCTGCTCGTGGTCGTTGCCCATCCAGATCTGGACTGGAGTCGTGCCTCCAGATCTGGTATCGTCCATGGACGCAAGCCTAGCTCGTCCATGGCTCGCGAGGAGGCTTCTCCACAGATCTGGCGACCGCAGCTTGTCCATGGCCATGAGCCTTGACGGCGAGTTTGAGATCCCGACGGCCATGGACTGCGAGGTCAAACAGCGAAAGAAAAAATAGAGGAATAGATGTCAGGGAAGAGTGGCCATGGACAAGAGGGCCGGAGCTTGAACACGGCCATGGACGAGCGGCGTCATGAACGGGCAGACCACAAAGATGACGGAGAGGGTTGGACGCCCGGCAATGGTCGCCTTGGAAGCGGCGCCGGCAACTCCGCCGGTGGCGACGGCGGAGGGAGGCGGGAAGGTTGGGCTCAATGTGGCTGGAGATGGAGGAGAAAGCGTAGATGGAGAAGGAAAGTGAGGTGGATTGAGATTTTTTCTATTTAGTCATCTGACCAAAAAAAAGTCAATATTTAGTCAATGTCCTAGCTACATAAAAAAATTAAAAATAATAGAATAAATCATCCAGTCAACACTTCCATTCCGTCTCATGAAGTTCTCCTCATGTGAAGACCGAAACGCAATAAATGACGACCTCCTCCGGTACTTCTTTTTTTGGGTCGAATCCTGAGGCACCTGAAAATGCGCGATATGGACCCAAATTTGATTTTTTGGCCTTTTTTTATAGATTTTTTTTTTTTAATTATGGATTCCATATAAGTTTCGGTTATTGCTTTTTTTCCTTGACGGAAGAAATGCTTGTGTTTTTTCTTATTCTAATACTTTTGCGCAATTCTTTCTATTGTTGCTTGTGAGTAGAATGTTTAATCATGAGGAGTATCTATACATTTGTTTACTTTTTTATCATAAGAGTTATCACTAATTATTTATTTACTTCTAATGTCATTTGCATGTATAAGTTGTCATGTAATAATAGGTATCCCCACATTTTGAGGATATTTCAAAAAGTCATTATTACATTGAATCAAGAATACTAATAAATTTGGGGAAGCATAAAAATAGTCATATGATTTTTTGGTAGTGACAAGTTGTGATAGCGTTAATTTCATTTTTGTGTCAAATATGAGTTGTCTATAATAATAGTTTTCTCCCACATTGTTAGATAATTTCAAATACTCATCAAAATCCTCAATTAAGAATATTAATAGATTAAGGGAAGTGTGGAAAGTCATTTTTTTTTTTGGTTGTGAAAAGTCGTAGTTGCGTTAATTTTATTGTAACCAAATGAAAAATATCAATACTTTGCTTCTTAGTGGACAATCGTCAGAGGTCATAACATGGTAAAAAAAAAAAAAAAACACGGTTGATTTTCTCCAAACAAACATATTGTGGTCATCCACTTTTTTTTTTTTTTTTTTTTACTTTTCTTTTGGCCTCCAACACCCAAACAAAACTCCAAAATCCTCAACACAAGGCATCAATTAAGGATAAGAAATTGGTTACCATTTTTTGCGAGCGGTTGGACCACTGGCCCACCGCAAGATTCTACCACAAAAGTGAATAAATAATATTTCAAGCAAAGTTATTAATGGTCCAATGTAGAACTAGTAAGTTGACCCAACTTGCTTTTTTATGAGATCATAATATATGTTAATTATTCCAATCATTATATTGCCCGTGCCTATTACATATTTATTTTCTTTCAATACAAAAATTTTCTGCACATAATAAAGAAAAAACTTGTAAACAATTGAAGTTATTATTTTTTTTTATATCCAGTTCGCCATCTAATTTGCATGACGCTTCTCATTAGTGAACTTTATTAATTGAAGATTCATAAGTAATGTTTGCAATTGGTATTAGTGTTGAATAAGTAGTGGTGCTCATAGTAAATAGAGGAAATAATCTCTGTCACAAGAAGACACATTTGAATAGTGTCGGACTCGAGTTGCCAATCAATTGTAAGTGAAGATGCACAAATCTCACTTGTGCTCCCATTTTGTGGCTTATTGATCCCAGCCATTGATCTATTTAAAAAAGTTATTTCTGGAATTTATCACTCAATGCATCAATGATTGATGATGATTGAGGCACCATATGGCAAAAAAATGGGGGTAGTGTTTCTCCATCCTTTCCATATATACATGGACATGCTTATATAATCATCTTCCAAGTCCATGCTATTGAAAAGCAAATAAGCATCACTGTACAAGATTTCTTACCTCCGTACAAATAAACATCAATGTCCATGCTACCAATTCACTTTTGCTAATAATTTTTAGATTTTCTAAATCTACTAGAGATGAAAATGGGAAGTTAATTTCTTTTAATTGATAAGAAATATATGTAGAACCAGCTTATACCTATCGTTGGAGCATCATAATCTTGCACCCATCAGCGTGGCATTGGAGCCAACATAAGGAAGAGAGAAGAATGATATGTATGTATATCCCAATTGGATTGTAGTATGAAGCACGTGCATCAAAGCTTCTTTGAACTGTGCTTTCAACTACATTCATTCCTTGAACCAAATAAATTTAAGAAATTCTTACCTTATCTAATGTTGCATTATCAAAAGATCAGTGCAAGCAACTTTGATAATGATAACAAATTTGAAAGTTGGAGAATCCAAGTATTCATCATTGAACTTTCCAAAAATTAAAGGGATAAGGCGTTGCTAGTATTAAATGTCAATTAAGGCGCTTAAAAGTCGATGCTCAATGTACTATTGATTATAAATGCATTTATAATTTCATGCTTGTTGCAATGCAATATACTTGGCCTTAGTCATTAGTCAACTTAAATGAAAGCATCAATTAGCCGCTCCCTTTTTTTGTCACTAACAAGCTCTTGCATTCTCATGATTTGTGAGAGTGAGGGAAGTTTAGAAATTCTTTCTTTGAGGTCATAACTCAATGTAATCACATTCATTACGTCATTTTTCTCAATATGCCAGGTACAATGTCCCAAGCTTAGGAGATGGTTCTCTCCCATATGGACAATTTAAGCAAAATATGGAGTGACAGTCCTCAAGAAACTCTCACTTTTGACAATTTTCAAAAAGTGCAGGTTCAAAATTGTAAGAGCCTTGAAAATGTGTTTCCGCATTGGGTGGCTACAAGTCTAACCCAACTTAAGGAACTTCAAGTGGAGTCTTGTGGGATCGAGGAAATAGTTGCTAGTGGGAATGAGACTCCACATTCCAATACTACTCAAACTCTTTTCCCAAAACTAACCTCTCTAGTGTTACATAATATGCCACAACTCAAGAACTTCTTCACCAACTTGCCCACTTTGAATTGGCCATTCTTGGAGGAATTGCGAGTGACTCACTGTGATAAAGCGAACATGCTATCTTTTGCAGCATCTATGAGCAATTGGCTCAAAAAGATTATCAACAAGGCCTTTCAAACCAAGAAGCACACTCTTTATTTGAGACGGTATGATTTAGCTGCTCTCCCTCAGTTTCTATTTTTTTTTCTTTAAAGCACTCACTGATCTCATATCCATTACATAATCAAGCCACATTATATTGCTATAGAAAACATGATCTTCCTTACTTATTAGTTTGTTGACAACATTAAAATATTTCTAATATCTTAAGTATACTTTTCATTTGTGGACACCCATAAGATATTTCATTACCTATAATTACAAAAGTAATTATAGATTTTTGTTGAAAGCACAATATATTCCTAATCTAGTCTAGTGGTGCTCCTTGGGGAAATCAATGAAAATTTGACATGAGGTCCACTTCATTGTTGAACGTGTTGCACATTTGAACTTTTCTTCTCTATTTCATCTTCTAAGAATCTAAAAAAAATCAAAAATAACATTAGTACCTTAATGCACTATTTTCTACTGTATTCCTTAATTGATCTTGTCTTGTACATAATCATCTTGTTGTTATATTACTAGACAATCCTAAACTCCTTACCTATGAGTTTGAAGACAACATAAGATATTTTATTATATCTTAAGCACACTTTTAAGTTTGTGGACCCATACATTTTAGTAATATCATCCGTGCATCCCATTACATAAGTTTCCAAAGATGACTAATTTTAGTTGACAAGATAAGATATTTCTAATAAAAGATGAATTTGGTGAGCTTGGAGGGATCTTGATAGGTTCACTCTACAAACTTAACCATACCAACCTCTATTCGAGACTTTTAAAAGCTTGAGACTTGAATGTAGGGCTCTTGAGATATAATGAACTTTAAGAAGATGGCCACCTTCCATGCGAATCATCTTAATAGGTTTACTTTTTACAACACATGATTTATTGTCGAAACTTTGTTGAATTTACTTCTCTTGTTGTATTGGCAATTCACAGGACTTTCCCAACTTGGAGAGACTTTTATTAGTCGATAACAATATTCAGATGATACAAGATGGAAATTTTCCGGATGACATGTTTAGCAAGCTAGAAGCACTAACACTGGCATGCTTTCATGATAAAAAGGCTGCCTTTCCTTCCATATTCCTCCTAGAGAGATTTCAGAATCTACAGAGCCTTGAGGTCTTCTGTAGCTCCTTTGAAGATTTATTCTCGGACGAAGGGCTTGTTGAAGAAAGGAAACATCCGGTGCTTAAAAATTTAAGAGAACTTAAGTTGAACAAGCTACACAACCTAAAGTGTGTGTGGAGAGAAGACTCTTTAGTGTCGAAAATTCTTCAGAACATCGAAAATTTGAGGTTTGGGATTGTCCTTGTTTGACGACAATATTTCCGACTGTGACATCCTTCCAAAAGCTGACAGTGTTAGTGGTGAAGAATTGCTCTGGATTGGTACATCTAGTAACAGCTTCAGAGGTCACAAATTTGGTGCATCTCAAATGGATGACTATAATAGAATGTGAAAGAATGAAAGAAGTAGTAGCTAATGATGGAAACGGAGAAGGAAAAGTGATTTTTTTTGGAATCTTATGGATTTGACACTCCAACATCTGCCAAGCCTAGAATGCTTCTCCTCCATTCCGAGTTGCACTTTTAGGTTCCCATCCTTGTGGATAATTGAAGTGAAGAGTGCCCAAAAATGAAGACCTTTTCTATGGGTACACTAAGCACAAGAATTCCATATTTTGTGTCACTATTCGGATACACGTGGAACATAAGGTATTGGGAGGAGCGTGGTGATGATCTCAATACAACCATACAAAAGTTATCGGCATAGACAAATGCACATAAAACCGGTAAAGATCCAGTTGATGTCATTCTCTCATCCATTCTTTTCCTTTTTTGAATTTTTGGCAGCATCATAAGTTTTTAAATTTTTCTTTTTGTAACTTTTCTATTATTGATTACGTCTGATCAGCATCATCATCAACCCTATCTATCGATCGATCTCGCCTCCTCCTTCACTGAACAGCAGGAAGCAAAGCAGGGCTCTCCTTCTCCTTCTTGACGCCAGAGGCTCTCTCTCTCTCCTCTCTCCACCTTTCTTCTTCTTCTTCTTCTTCTTCTTCTTCTTCTTCTTCCTCCTTGGTGGAGTAAAACTGGGGGGAACCTCTGCTGCCTTCACGGAGGACGGAGCGAAAATGAAGCATCAGGAATTGCCAGGACTGCGAGAAGCGAAGCTGCACTTAGCGGAGCGGAGCCAAGTAGATTCAACCAGACGCTGTCGTTGTCGCCGTCGTCGCTGGAAGGTGGCACCGCCGAGTCTGGACAGTCAGTCGTCCACTCACTTCATCAAAGAAGAAGAAGATCACACTCTCTCTCCGCATCTGCATCCGACAAATCGTAAGTTCATGTTTCTTCCGATTTTGGTGTCTTATTGCGCGTGAATTAGGGCTCTATTCTTCAAATTCGTTCCACATTCGAGTCTAAAAGCAGGAGTTCCTCAAACTAGCAATTTATTGCCCTTAAATCTACACCTTCTATGCTTCCCTCGCGAGCATTGGCGAGATTTCTGCGTGTTTGAGCTCTCATAGATGGAGATGATATATTGTGTTCAAGGTCTCATGTTGAAATTTCTTTGGGTAGAGATATCTCTGTAACATTAGGTACAAATTTCTACCAGGAAAAAGGGAGAAATCATGGAACTTGAAAATATTCCGAGAATTCCATGCCTTGTCAAAAATATGAAAAGTCACTTTTACGCCTTGTTCGCAATATAGTCTGGACTGTCTGAGGAATCACTTGTAATCTTGATTGGTTAAGTGATGCTGGAAGGATAAAATTTATTTTCAATTTATGCTAAAATCTTTTCATAGCAAGCAAAACGAATGAAGTGTACTTAATGTCATTTTTTAAGTACAGGCTGGTCCAAACATTCGAGCAGATTGAGGCATCCTGAGCTGGTTTTCTATGGTCCCATGCGCCCAAGGCCTCTCACTGCTCTTACATCGGCCAACAAATTTCAAATGGAGCATCCCTTTTTCAAAGGTGGTGATGAGGCCCTCTTATGTTAAGTTTGGCTTGGTATGATCCCATGCTTATTGAGTTGAGCTCGCATGTCTGAAAATCAAACATATGGATGCTGTTTATATCCTTGCTTATACTGTAGTTTATATCCAAGTTGACTTAATGTAGTAAACCACATGACATGTTATTTTCCTTGAACTATTCATGGGTATATGTTTAAAACCAGGTATATATCTTAACAATGAAGTAGTTGAAGCAGGGAAAAGAATGAAAGGACAGTTATTAGGACATAAGCTGGTGGTCAAGGTTCGAAAAGATGACAGTTGTCTCCTTTTATGTGGATAGATGTTTTGGAAAGCAATTGCTGAGGCAAGTGTTAAGAATTAGAATCCAAGTACTCTTATATGGAGAAATTTGACAATGTTATTTAATGCTGTAAAAGTAGAATATATATGTAAATCACACAAGGAGACTAGTTGATATGGACAAGCAAATTGCAAAGAATGTTGCTTCCCTCCGTGACTAAAGGGAAAGACCTGAAAGATAAAGGGTGGCTAGTTATGATTCTGAAGTTTCATTGTAGATCTTGATGACTCATAATTTTAATGTCAAACAGGAGATACTGTTTTATTTTGTTATATTAATAAGATATTTGAGGAAAAAAAAAGATGAGTTTACTTTGTCAAATTGAATCAGTAGTTTGATAAAATTTGAGCTACAGTTGAAAGAATTGAATAGCTTAGATTAAAATTTTCACTTCCATCCATGTTCCGGTCATCGATGTCTTTGCCTTTTCCCCTGCACTTGTGGTCATGTGGCTGAAATTCATGGTCTCAAATATATATAGGACATGGAAGGCTTTTTCTAGTTATGTACCCTATTGCACTCCAGGAGCGTATATCTTGACATTTGACTTTGGTTGCAAGTTGAGATTGTTTACTAGCATTATATGGTTTATTGTCAATTAAAACTCCTAAAACTAGCAACTACTGCCTTAAATTCATGTGTGATTAGATTCTCTCATCAGTGTATGCTTATGTTTTGGTCTTTCTTCACCATAAGTTGGTTTTCAACCATGTAAATGGGGACACTGCTCCTGTTCAATTCATCAGGCAACATAATCAGGAAAACAAGAAAATTGCTACTCTCAGGTATTCAAAAAGGTCGTGTATGTTGAAGCTCAGGAGCTGTGGACGTGGACGGGGGGCATTTTTTCTGCTGGTTGGCCCACATTTGATAAAGAAGCTTATCTGCATGTAGGAGATGTTGTGTGTTTGAGCTCATTGATAGGGAGGATGTGTGTTCAGAGTCTACATTTCCACTAGAGCTGGTAAGGACTTGGTTTACATTGATTGAAATGAACTCTAGAAGTGTCACTTTGGCTCATCCAAAATAAATCCTATATTCATAGTTATATCTCCTTTGGTTAGTCTTGGTGAATCAATGAAGTATACTTCTTCCATTCCCATTGTGTTTGTGAGGTTTGCAATAATCCAGATGCTCACTCATTAATGCAGCATCCCAAATCTAAATGAACCAAAAAAGATGTGATTCAAGATTAGAGAAAAAGTTAAAACCTGAAATGCTCATCATGAGAATTCAAAGGCATGACTTGTTGGTTTCTAAGTTATGCTTATGTGTACAACATCACATTCTTTTTCTTAGTCTCTCTCCAAATTTGTGAAATTCTCCTAATAAGCTTTTTGTATATTGATTCGGTGGCATTATGATTTAGGAGGTGCTAAGTGTAGTAATGAGTTATGTCTAACGTGAAGAACATGTAGACATTAGTACCATGATCACAGGTACTGATGTGTAGATCATTGTAACTCAATACAAGGTTGACAGTGGTACCTATGAGAATTCTCCTTTTTGTTTTGTGCACGTTGAACCAAACAGTCTAAATGTCAAGTAGCCCTCCTGAGTAAGTTTTGCATGGTTCCACATGTCTGTGGCCTCCCATTGCTCTTGATAAAACTAGAGAATTTGAATTGGAGTATCCACTTTTGAAATTGGTGATGTGGCCACTTTTATTAAGAAGAGAACTGCAGTAAGGGCCTATGTCCTTTCATAATTGGCATATCTCAACCATGATGCCATCTACATCTTGCCCTATAATCTAATGTTTTTCCAAGTTGTTCTGGTTTTTATTGGAGATGTTATTTTCTTTGAAATGTTTATGGCTTTATGTGTAAAATCGGGGCAGTTTTGATTTTGAATTTCTTTTTTTTTTTTTTTCAAATTATGGATTCAGAAGATTACAGATTCTTAAATAATAGATTGTACTTTTCTCACTAATCAAGTGTAAAGAAGATTGCTTTTATTCATAGACTAAGAGAATGTGGTGGAGACAATCAGTGTTAGCAACTCCTGAAGCATTACCATGAGAGTTCAAAAATTGTGTACACTATTGTAGAGTCTATAAGCATTGTATTGTGACATTTTAACTTCAAAGTGCAGGTTGGGATTGAAGACTTCTATTAGCTAGTTAACACTATTAATTGAATTTCCTGAAACTAGTAAATACTAGCATGTATTAACATTTTGTTTGCCTTTTCTCTTTATTGTTTGTTTGTATTTAATCTTTTCCTCATCATACTACATTGGCAGAGTGTTCCTTGTGAATTCATAAAGTACATTCAAAAGAACTAGCAAATTGCTACTCTTAGGTATTTGAACAAATTCACGGCCATTGCAGCTCAAGACCTATCAACACCATTATCCAGCAAACATCTCTGTGGTTGGCCTCATGTTTGTGAGAGAAGCTTATCTGGATGAAGGGGATGTCTGCATGTTTGAGCTCATTGATATGGATGATTTTCTGGTCAAAGTCTCCATCTCCAATTATGCTTGTAAGGACCTCATTTAGGTCAATTGAGATGAACATTGGAAGTGTCACTTGAGACTGTATATTAGTGAAGCAACTTCTACCTCATTTATTCAGTTGCAACAAATCAATTGAAAGTGCACTCACTTTTGACTTTGCTTCTCTTTCTTGACCTACTTACAGTCTTATCATAATTCTCTTTTTTCTTTTGTCAGGTCAAAACAAACAAATCTGAATGTCCAGTGAGTCCTCCTGAGCAGTTTTTCATGATTCCAAGTGTCCGAGGCCCCTCACTGCCCTTGAGAAAGCTAGAGAATTCAAATCAGAGTATCCATTTTTCCAGACAGTGATGTGGCCATCTTTTCTTAAGAAAGAAGTGGCGGTAAGGCCCAGATCTCCTTTCATAACTGGCATATCTCAATTATGCATGCCACCTATTCTATATATGCGCCCCACTGTGCAATTTTTTCCCATGTTAATTTGGTTTTTACAGAAACACAGGATATGTTATCTTCCTTGAAGTGATCATGGTTATATTTTTAAAACAGGCATCTTAACAACTGAGTAAAGGGATTAGGGAAAAACAATAAGTCGGGACAGTAATAAGAAAATAACCTAGTGACAGGTGGGTGCAGAGACAAGATCAGAGGCTTGAGAAAGGCAATAACAACCATAAGTTAGGAATTTAATGGTTTCTAATTGAAGTATATATTCCTCCGAAAGATGACTACTTGGTACTTTCTCTCGTTGCCTAGGCTTGCGACACGAAATGTCCAGCTTAAGCCATATCTACTGCAACAGGCCTAGGCTTGGCATGACTAAGCTCACTGCAACAGCACGGCAACACTAGTCGGATATTGCTCCCTAGCAACAAATGGTTTACAAGAGCTACTATAGCAAATGGGTTCAAAGTTGCAATCGGAAAGGAAGGGAAGGTAGTGCGGCCTAGACCTCAAAAATTAGTGCCACCAACTCGATGGTATGAAAAGAAGAAAAGAAGATCACTTCTTTTTGGCCAGGCAAAAGAAGATCACTTACTTTTTGTGTATCTGTGTCCATTTAGGACCCTATGTGCAGCTTTTCATGTTTTTATTCGATGCATATTGCAATGCAAGATTGGTGACTCATTCACCAGATTCAGCATGTCTCTATATTGATTACATGTACTTAATGTAGAGTCTGAGAGCACAGGATTGTGATATTTTGATTTCATATTGCAAATTGTGATTAAAGGCCATCTCATCAAGCCCTTTAGAGTGCTAATATGGACTTTGGAAACTAACGACTACTAGCATAAATGTACATTGCCTTTTCGCTTTAGTGTGTGCTTACATTCCTATGTCTTATCATATATCGGCTGGTCAAATGTCTTCATGGGCAGAGTGTTCCTTATGAATTCATAAATACATGCATTCAAGAAAACCAGCAAATTGCGACTCTTGGGTACTTGGACACATTGTGGCCGGTGACCATCAGGACCTATTGATGCTGTAGTGAACTTCTGTGTTGGTTGGTCCAAGTTTGTGAGCTAAACTTGTCTTGAGTGAAGGGGATGTTGCGTGTTTGAGCTCACTGATAGGGACAATGTTTAGGTTGACTGGGATTTATATTGGAAGTCACTTTAGGCCTTATACTAGATGAAAGCAATTTCTGTCATTATTCTTTTGTGATGAAACCAGATAAAAATGCACTTATATTTGTAATCTGTTCTTTTTTTTATCTAGTTACGATCTTATCATTTCTAGGCCTCCTACACACATTTCCTACTTTGGGTGTCTCTCTTGAGCTTGTCGTGCTTTTATCATTGCCTTTTTGGAAAGGATCTCTGGTTCAGCACTCGCCCTGGTTTTACTGAACCTGGTTTTGTTTTACAAAGAATGTCAAAAGTGATGTGTTTTAGTTCTAGACCGGATGTGGAAATTTATGCAGCATACCATCACTCATGTTCACCTGATAGTTTTCTAATATGGGAGAGACAGACTTTATACTCGTGTAATTATATTTGATAAAAGTGCTTATATAGATACATCATCCCTTAAGCAGTGATGAAATTTAAAACCCTGAAAGTGAATTCCACCTACATCCTTCCCTAGTCCACTGTTTTCCCAAATTGTTTGGTTATTCATTGGAATCACATGGATGTTATTTTCCTTTAAGTGTTAAAGGCTACATGTGTAAAATTTTAGTTTTGAAATTTCATTTTGTTAATTTATGGATTCATAAGATTATCAATTTTAAAATAAAAGATTGTATTTTTTTTTTAATATTAATCGAGTGTAAAGAAGATCACTATTATTCATAAGCTAAGAGGATGTGGTTGAGAGGACTAGTGGTAGTGACTCGTGAAGTGTTACCATGAGAGTTAAAAAATAGTATAACACCATTGTAGAGTCTATGAGCACTATCCCATGACATTTTGACTTCAGATTGCAGTTAAGACGGTTGAGGATCAGTTTAAGACTGTTGATTGAAACTCCTGAAGCTAATAAATACAAGCATTTACTTTACAACACATTTTGTTTGTCTTTCATATCGAACCCTTTTCCGTAAAGATGAACTTGCAATCTCATTTAAATATGAAGGAATAGATCAATCATTTAGTGAATTCGCATTGCTCATATCTACTTATACAGTCAAAGAGCTAAAGCTATGCTCCGACCCTAAGCGTGCACAACTCTTTAATTTGACCATAAGCGAAATCCATGCAAGCGGTGCAATCCGATTGCACTAGCCCGATGACACACACTCCATGACCGAAGCATTTGGTGTCGCCATAATAAGCACCGGTGTAGAAGTTGAATCCCTGATCGCGGTGTTAGACCTCAAATCAGTCAGGACTTGATCCAAAGCTCATACGTAATCATCCGTGTAATGCACGTCGTTGCATATCTTGTACATAACCATCACGTCTAGGTCACTTCTTACGAGACTCGAACCCCATTGAATCCCCATGAACATAAGTGTATGTGATGTGGACATTGTAAGAGTTTTCCTAACGTGGACTAAATTAATTGATATTGTAATTTACTATTAAAAACAAGGTTGGTCTAAAAAGAGATAGAATGTTTCTTAATTAGTCTAATATGGGGCTATTTAGTGTGGTAGAGTTGGCTGGCCGTAATGAGGGGACCTACGGAAGGCTACATAAATAGTCTTCTCTCTAACCCTAATTCTCACATATATCCTCACCTAAGGGCGTTTACCTAACGCTAAACGTGAGGAGGCCCGCCTCATTGAGCCGGTGATACGGAGAGCGATAGAGAAGAAGGACGATGCGTGGATCCCTTGATATATGTAGGTAATCCTTTTATCTTCCATTTTATGTTCGATGGATCCCAAAAACGGGTGCGTTAATATTTCTACACAATTATGCATGTTCTTGTTCTGGTTATGGAGATCTTGGGGTTACGCAATTTGCGTCTAACATGTGGTATCAGAGCAACCATAACTTTAGAACTTAAACGCATAAAGGTTTTGCCCTAATTTGTACGGATTAGCCCTAATTAGTACGGATTTTGCCATAATTTGTGATTTTCGAGATTTTTTGTTCAATAAAAATAAAATTAAATCACAAATTCGGATTGGACTCGACGAGACGAGCAAGACGGTCGGCGGCGCGTCTCCGGAGGAGGCCGCACGCGCCCCCACGCGCGGCCACGCGCCCCACGCGTCGAACGCGCGCCGCGCGTGAGCTCCACGCGCCGCGCACTCAGGCGGCGCGTGTAGGCGCGTGGAGGCTCCGATCGGCGCGTGGCTGGCGGCGTTGGGCTCGTATGGTGATTTCCTATCTCGTGGCATATTTATTTTATACGTTTGATGGTTTTATGGATGTGAAAATACATGCGGAACCCTAAATACATGTATTTTTAGTGTATTTTGCGTATTTTTCTTGTATTTTCTGTGATTTTGGAAATACAGGTGATGGGTTACTAGTATATTATCACATATAATCATTATAAAGGTGTGATTCATCAATAAAAATCAAACTTTATTGTGAACCGAAGCTGGTTTAATGAGATACAATCGTATATGATAGTATTTGAGCTATGTATTGATCTAATGAGAAACAGTAAAAGTTATGAAACTTTTGTTACTCAAGCATATTCCTTGACACGCTGGTAATTTTTGAATGATGGACATATTAAGAACTCGTGACCAAACCGATTGTACCGATTAACACATCCGCCGAATGTGGGTAATGCATGTCAATTAAGTTCTTGGATATTGTACATGAACTCATCCGGTCACTTGTTAATGTATATCAAGTTGAATATTTTTTATAGTTAAGGAGTATGACAACATTTATGCGAGCAATAGTATCTACTTGTTAAATTTTAGATATTTGGTTCTCTGGTTTGACTCAATTAATAGGCCCTTTGGTTGAAGTAATGATATTTGTTACTTAAAATTGATTAATAAATCGGTTGTTGGTCTTGGAGTCATTTTTGCCTTATGAATTCATGAGTGATAATGGATCAGTTGTCAAGTTTGTCGATTTGGTGCACCATGTATTACAATTGATGTTAATTTGTGAGAGATATTATAGATCGGCATTCTTTTTATGTTGTTACGTAATATGTAATAGGGCTGCATAAGAGATGTTTTATTCTTTGTTATGAGAAGTTTCTTGTGTTATTATGATCAATATATATATATATATATATATGATTATTTTTTATTAATAAATAAAGCAATGTAATTAGCATGATATGTGATTTTGGTGATATGATGCCCCTATCACTAAAGTTAAAATCACATATATATGGTGTATGTGAGGAGTAAAGCTTATATCCTGGTATGAGAGAATTTCAATGATTCAATTGAGTAGTGACTCGCCAAAGTGGCACGCTTAGTGGGTTTGAGAAATTTCGGTCTCGTATGATGATTGGGATGTCTCCCGATCTAATGTGTAATCATACTCCCAAAGGAGATGATTGTGTATTAGTTTATGGAGGGATACATGATAGTGTGGTGGAGGAGTGATCGATTCTAGTGATTCATATGCCCAAAGGTGATGAATTCACGAAGAATTGGAACATATTCTCATAACTCTTATCATGTGGGGAGTGTACAATTGCATGTCATGTATTCTGTCCAAAGGTGATTATGTGACTTTGCATGTAACTCTCGGATGTATACTTGTACGTCAAGTTACACAATGCTCACATGATGCTAATTATATCTTGCTTGTTTTTCGGTCACCTTTTCGTAAATGGTAATTCCGTCATCATTGAGGTTTTTATTTGCTTCAAATTTTAAGTTGTAGACATATGATTTGTTGCTTGAGAAAAGAGCAATTGAATTTGCTTATCTGTCCATGAAGCGTTCCATCTCGCGGAACACTTGAAAAGAGATTTGTCCTTGAAGGACCGCTTTGCTATAAGATGATGGAAGCCTTAGTTGCTTGAAATTATATCTTCTACGATATTGAAATTAGGACACATCTCGCAAAGATTGTGTTTAAGTCCTAATGACATATACATATCGTATATGATTAAAAGATTGTCGAGGTTTAACGGTATCAATGAGTATTTTGGCAAGTATGACAATACGAAATATCTTAAAGGGTCATTTGTCAAATACTTGGTAGATTCTGGGGTGGTAATTTAATTACTATACCTGAAAATTCTGACAAAAAGATTTGGTCGAAAGGCATAAATGCACCATATTGAACATGGTGATGAGTATGATTAGTAAAATTAATTTATCTGGTCTTTTATGGGCTGATATTATGAAAGCAATTTTTTCATATACAAAGGGTATTTATTTTATGACCCTAAAGAAGGTATAAGAATTATGGAATTACATACTCTAAAGTTTCTAAATATTGACGTTATTGTAGAGGATAGCTGCTCTCGATTATTAAAGATAATAGTATGATGGAGGTTACTATGTTTTTGTCTTTACCTATACGAGATAATTATGGAATCTCCTGTACCATAGACTAAACTTGTTAAGGTTCAAGGTACTATTCTTGATATAGTTTATAATGAAATTTCTTAAACCTCTCAAGTGCAGAATGAAGTGGTTGCAGCTTTATTAAGGAGATTTGTTAAGGAAAGACGATCGGTTATACCATCATACTATACAGTCTATTTGTGAGAGCATGATTACAATATCCACTATATGGTTGATGTAATGACATATTTATAAATGTCGTTTCTTATTCTCAATTAAGTATGTGATTAAATGCCATAAAAAGCGATATACAATCTATGAAATATGTTTGGAAACTTACCGACTTGTCTAAAGATCACAAGTTTATTAGTTGCAAATTGGCGTACAAAACTAAAAGAATTTCAAACAAAGATTGTGGAATTTAAAGTCAAATTTGTAACTAACGTTTTAACTCGAAAGAGGGTGGATTGTTTATAGTGAAGAAATAATTATTTCTTTAAATGTTCTTTCGAGTGAACGTGGCATTAATAATTTATTTTGATATAAAGTTACGCAAAATAGATACAAAATCTATATTGTGCATTTGGATGATTTTGCAAAGATTCAAGTAAACTTGTGTGTAGACTGAAAAGTTCTGATTTATGGTCTTAAGCAAGTTTCCGGACAATATTATTAAAGTTTCATAGTGTTATTATTTTGTTCCATTGAAAACAAAGTAATTCAATATACTTGCAAGGTCGGTGGGAGGAAATTTATTTTTCTCATGTTTTGTTTACAAATTGTGACCTTGAGACATCTTATATCCTTTGTACCGAGGTCTCTGTAAGGATTGTTTTTGCCATATTATATTAGATTTTCTCGGAGGACATTTGCTTATTGTATATTGGAAATATTCAATATACATCATTGCAAGCCAGGAATTATTCATGTTGTTAAGGGTGAAGGACTAAATCTATCACATTGTCTTTATTTAGATATTGAGAAAATCTAATTAAATGGTGTACCTTGTGTCGAGTGCACTTAAAAGTATAATGTATGCTTGAATTTGCACTAGACTAAATGTTGTCTTTGTGACGGGATTTCTAGGCGGATATCGGTCAAATCCAGGACATGATCACTAGGTTGCTGTTAAGAAGGTTTTAAGGTACTTAAATAAGACAATAGATTATATGCTAATTTATAGCCATGTTCAATTCTTGCGGTTAGTAGGGTATTTAGATGTAAACTTTGCTGGCTATTACGATGACATGTAATCAATAACAGAATACATATTTATGTTAGCGTAAGTGCAGTAAATAAAGTCTTATGTCATCTTCTATTATGTAAGCAGTGTTAGTAACATTCTTTTAGGTTGTTACTTGGGCTTTTAGGCTCCAAAACCTCATGACGGAATTGATCGTTTTAACTTGATGGATAGACCCATACAGTTGTATTGAGATAATAAATTTGTAGTATTATTTATTTACTACAGAGGTTTCAAGGGGTCTAAATATATTGTGGTAAGATATTTTTGACCATAAAGAAACGGTACAGAAAGGTGACTTATAATATAACATATTTTCACGAGATGATGTGGTTGCGAGATCCACTAACTAAAGGCCTACGCCCATGTGTATTTTAGTAACATATCGTTAACATGGGCTTAGGAGTATCTTCGTATACTATTGTTTAGTGGGAGCTATTATGGCTTTATCTCGATAAAGTTCACATCGTGGTTCGTTATATTTAGTAACGGTTTGATATGTATCAACTTTTGCATTCAATAAAATATTTTTGAATGTATTGTTATTATGTTGAATACATATTGATAAAGTCTCAAGGGATTGTATAAACCTTGAGTGAAGGCTAGGGGCATCCAGGCATTCGGTTATTAGCCTTGTGCATATGTCTTGTGATATATAAAGAAAGGTTAACCATAAGGACAAGACATATGTGGGTTCATTGGAATCATAAAGTATTCTCTTGTGGCACAAGTTTTTGTGACACCTAAGGTAAGAGAATGGTGATCGACAAATGGGATCTCTATGAGAGACGTTATCCATTTGACACACTACCATATTGAATCCATATCAATAAAGTTGAGAACATTCGTGACCATGGAAGGCTTTATGTGTATACACGCGATTACCGCCATGATTCGGTGTTTAAGACTTTATGGGATAGGATTGACTATTAAGAATTATCTCGGACCAAATGTGCGCACATACGGTACGATTTCAATTAATATAGTTCAAGTGGGAGAATGTAAGAGTTTTCCTAACGTGGACTAAATTAATTGATATTGTAATTTACTGTTTTACGGTTATCGTAAAACATGGTTGGTCTAAAGAGAGATAGAAGGTTTCTTAATTAATCTAATATGGGGGCTAGTGTGGGCCGAGTTGAGCCTGGCCCGTAATGAGGGGGACTGGCTAGAAACTCTATAAATAGTGCTCAAATCTCTCCTCTAACCCTAATTCTCACATGTATCCTCACCTAAGGGGCGTTTACCTAACGTTAAACGTGAGGGGGGCCGTCTCATTGAGCCGGTGATATGGAGGGCAATAGAGAAGAAGGACTTGATGCGTGGATCCCCTTGATATATGTGGGTAATCCTTTTATGCTTCCGCTTTATGTTCGATGGATCCCAAAACAGGTGCGTTAATATTTCTACTCAATTATGCATGTTCTTGTTCTGGTTATGGAGATCTTGGGGTTGCGCAATTTGCGTCTAACAGACATAGTCATCCTAGAGCCCTCTTTCCTCCCTTTTGTTCTCTTTTGTTTAATACAAAGAAACAGACAATTGAGTTAGGCTATAGAAAGGGTTAGTCTCCATAGTGCAATCCGTCATTTATTCTTTGTTTTTAGGCCAAGTCAGTCCCGATTTTAGTCATTTATGATGTCGCAGGATGTTTTCTTGATAACTTCCACAGCTATTTCTATGAATTATTCGCCCATTAGTATCCTGCATGGTTGCCATCCTAGCAAACCCTAATCTCATAATTTGTAATGAAATTTTTCCCTCTCTTACCATGCATAAAGAATTTAACACTAGGATCCTCTAAGTTTATGAAATAAATTCACGTTATGATAAATGACAACTTCACTTTTTTTGTCCTTTTCTTCTCCTACTCTGCACACACGCATCTGCCTCACATACAAGTCTTGAATATATTTATATTTGTAACATTGTAAACTTTAGGTCATGTAATTAATGGAGTTCATGATAGTTATAAGACCTGAATTACATGATGCTTTTGCTGCTGCTAATACTACTATTTGAAGTGTATTAAAAAAAAGGAAAAAGAAAAGGAAGCCTGAAAACCGGATCAAATCACCCAAACTTGCTCAATAATTTTGGGCTCAAATAGTCTCAAGCCGACTGATTTGGCTCAACATATCCTTGAGTTTGAAACCTGAATGATTGCCAAATCAGCTCAATTGATAGATCAGAAACTACATATACATATACATACATACACACACATATATATAGCCTCCTATGTCAATTCCCTTTCACGTCAATTGAGGGCTTTCTCCAGTCTCTCATGCTGGCCGAGATCTGGCCATCGCTAAGCCGCCATCACCGCCCGCCATCGAGCCCCACTTATGTGGCTATCGAGCCCCACCGCTCACTGTATGCCCTCCGTACGAATGTCTTAGTCGCTCCCTCAGCCCCCTTACACTTGCTCACTTCTTGGTCTCCTTTTGCTCCCTTGCTCTCTACTGGTAGAAAAGAGGTTCTGACCAGCCTGTTTTGATGTCTTAAGGTTTTTGATTTTCGTACATTCTATTTGAATTTTTTATTAATTTTTTTCAAATGATAGATAGTCCCTCGTTAAAAAGATGCAATTACGCTTTTTATTATTTTTGTTTCACAATCTATTAGTTACATTTAGATAGCGGAGAGTAGTGGAGAATGGCTGTTGATGACAATTTTCACTTTTAAGTACTAAACGATGAAAGTTGCCCCGAATTTGTCTAAAATCTATTATCATCACAATTTGATTTTAAGGTAATTTAGACCGAGAGATCAACAGAGGAATCTCTACCCTTAAAGAATTCACAAATTTGGTAATGTCATTTTACAAATTCTATTCTCTAATATGTTCAAATGAAAATTTATGTAGGATAGCCAACTAGTGCTAGTGCAAGATATGATCCCTCGTTGAGCTAATTGAGTCACGAAACATGTTACCTAGACCAAGTACATACTCTATTCCTCTCACAGCAAGCATATATGAAGGCCTGCTAAGAGTGAAACGAAGTCAAATAATTAATGAGTTAGTTCGAGCTAGGGTTGATTATTATATGAGAACTAATATCTAGTTGAGTCCTAACTATAGCTACTCCATAATCTTGTCAAATTGAAGCTCTAGATCACTAATACTTTTGTAAATTTAATTTGAAAACTCTAATTGTTATAAAATTAGCCATAGACATATCATCTGCACATACACACATATAGCCTATGGACTTCTCATTTGAATCAAGCTCCTAAATGAAATTAATTCTTGGCCGAGCTCTAATCTGGTTTTAAACACTGGCTATGAAGTTGAGACAATCTTTTGTTTGGCATTGCAGCAGATTGATTAGACTCGACTCCTAAGCCCCAACCATGTTGACACCCAATTCGATTAACGAGAGTCAAAGTGTCCATTAAAGCGGTTAAGAATCCTGACGTGCAAAACTTGAGTGCAAGGTTATCGTTGAGAAATCCCATTACTCAAGATATAGTTGGATCTTCATCATGCAGTTTTAATCCCCCTATAATTTTCAATCCATATATTAACCGATAGCTAAGATGATGAAAGTAAGCGAACACTAATAAATGTAAGAAATCTTCAAGAGTCACCTTTCCTAAGTCCTAGCTATAAATCTAGTAGGGACGTAGCTTGGCCTAAAAAATCCTTGCTGTAACTTTTTCTCTGACAAAATGACACTCCAATTCTAGAGAAAATTCTAAATAAGGAATCAAAGTGTTCTTATTTTCTCAAATAAGGGCATAGAATGGACCTCATTTCAAATAAAGGTCTGCAATGGCTATGATTATTTCAAATAAAGACTTAAAGTTACCATGGTTGTTTGCGATAAGGGCTCGACCTCGTTGGTTATTGGTTGGTTAAATATTTGACCAGTTAGGGCATTTTCATCTAATTACAATTTTAATTTTATGTTATTTTTTATTCTTGTCTTCTTCTTTTCTCCACTTCTTTTTTTTTCCCCTTTCTAAAGAGAGTTAGCAATCGCAAACAAATATTAGCAACCCTTGCCAGCCATGGGTAAGGATTGGCATGAACTTGGCCACCTTTGCAAGCCTTTGCTAGATTAGGTGAGAATCAACCTTGCCTAGGGCCGACAAGGGTTTGGTGACCCTTGCTAGCCACAAGCGAGGGCCAACCTCGCCAATGACTACAAGGGCAGCCTGCCTAAGGTGAAGGTAGCTTGTCCAAATAAGAACGTCCCTTGTTGGCCGTTAAGGAAGTCACCCTCACCCAAATCTAGCGAGGTGACTGTTTCGAGGTTGGCCTCACTCGCGACAGCCTCCCTAGGGTAGGGATCGCCTCGCCGACATTGACGAGTGTGACCTTCTCCCAGCCCTTTCCGACATCGCTTGCATGTGGTCAGCCACTAATGAATAAGAAAGAAAAGCCAAAAAAAAAAAAAAAAAAATAAAAGGAAAAAATAAATAAATGAGTAAAATGCCCTTGACCAACCAAAAAGTCAAGTCATTTTTTGAAATAGACATAGTTCATGGCCTTCTTTAAAATAAGATTTATTTTAAACTTTTATTTGAAAAATGATAAAGTACTTTAAGCCATTATTTGAAAAAGGTTTATTTCAGATCCTTATTTGAGAAAATGAAAACACTTCAATTCATTATTTGAAAATTTCCCCCAATTCTATATATGATGTGTTTATTGAAAACTGGGTTTTTGCTGCAATTTTTGTCACAATTTCCTTTAATTTTCAAATAACTATTTGACAATAGAAAATTCCTTGATTGATAAGAAATTTTAAATACCAAATATCCTTTTTCCATTTTTCATAAATTAACTTGGAATGTACATGGAAAAGATCCTCAATAATTTTAAGTTTTGAAGATTATTTAAATCATTGAGTCTCTGCATCATTCCCATTCATCTTCCAACAAAAACTTCCTATTATGGAAGGAAAGTTTCACTTTTTTTTGCAACTTAAAATTCTTAAAAGTTTATATTTTTTTCAATTTCCTGAGGTCTTTATTGAAAATTTGCCTAATTTCATTTCGATTATCAATATATAAACTAAAAAAAAAAAAAATATCATGATAAATGAATTTCCTTTCCTAAAAGTAAATAGGGAATAATAAAAAAAATCAACAATTATTAACATATGAGAAATTAGAAAGGGAGGAAGAAGAAGGATAATATCCGTTAGGTTTTCCAGTTATTGCGTTTCGAGCATTCGGTCACTCTCTGCTTCTTCTCTTCTCTCTTCTCTCTCTCTCCCCCAACCCTCGAGCCGAGCTGCACCGCCGTATCGCGGCCTCCGACCTCCGCCGCATCCATGCCGCCGGGCCACCTCGGCGTTCGGCAGCAGCGCCGCCCCTCTCTCCGCCACCTCCGAACACCGCCCCGAAACCCTAGGTCTCTCGCTTTGGTTCTCCGGGATTGCTCGAAGATGGACGAGGAACAGGAGATGGAGAGGTTCGGGATGCACAGCGATTACGACGACGGGCAGTGGATCGACGGGGAATTCTACTACCGCCGGTGGAGGGAGAAGCTTGCCCAGACCAAGGACGACGAGCTCTACGGCGTCTTCGCGTCGGGGGACTCCGATTCGGACTACGACGACTCCTCCAAGAGGAAGCGGAGGAAGAACAGGGACCTCCTAGGTAAGGCCGATCTGTCGAAACCCGTGAATTTTGTGTCCACCAGCACGGTCATGCCGAACAGAGAGATTGATGAGAACTTGAAGAGAGAGAACGAGGATGACGAGTCCACTGCCATGGATGAGGATAGGCCGGGCTTGGGGGTCTTGGGAAAAACCAGCAGGGGATTGTGACGCTCATTGAAGCAAAGTTGCGTCCTAAGAATATGGGTATGGGTTTCAACGACTACAAAGAAACTCCTGCAAAGGCGCCTGTTGCCTCGTTGGAGCCAGAGGAAAAGAAGCCATCACCTGATGTGCCCGGTCAGGAGAAGCTTTGGTCTAAGCAAGCGAAGAAGGTGACGCTGAAAAACAAAGCGAAATATATTACAGCAGAAGAGCTGTTGGCGAAGAAGCAGGAACAGGGTGTTGAAGTTGTGCAAAAGGTACTCGACATGCGTGGACCTCAGGTTAGGGTACTAGCTAACTTGGAGAATCTGAACGCGGAAGAGAAGGCGAGGGAGAGCGATGTTCCTATGCCCAAGCTCCGGCACGATGTAAGGTCGATTGTGGACCTGGCTGAGTTGGATATTCAGTAGATCAATACGGACCTGAGGAATGAGAAGGAGAAGTTGCAAGCTGAGGCAGAACACCAGAAGAAACAACTGAATAACGTGAAGGAGATAACGAATACGCTAGGCCTGATTGAGGAGGAAAAGTCAATGGGAACATTGAGATTGGACTCGCTAGCCAAGTCTTTTGGTGACATGCAAAGAAGGTTTCCTGATCATTATTTGCTCATTTGCACTCCCTCTATTTATCAGAGTATTTCAGGGATGGGATCCTATTCGGAATCCCTGCCTCACATGGGTTGGAAGTTGTTTCGCAGTGGAAATCTCTATTGCAATGACAGGAATGTCTTGATATATGGGATTCGGGATCCCCTTATACCCAGTTGGTTTCACAAGTTGTCTTGCCTGCTGTGAGAATATCAGGCATTAACACTTGGGAGGCAAGGGATTTGGAACCAATGTTTTGATTTCTTGAAGATTTTGTGATCAGTCTTCTCGCATGTGGGTGCATATTGAAGTTTGTCAGTTTCCTTTCATGTGAAGAGCATTCGGAATTTTTATTTTTTTTTTTTTTTTCATATTAACTGAATGTTGATATGCATGACAAAAGCAAATACGCTGGCATCTTTGCGTTGCCTCGGCATGACTCTTCTTCAGCCTCTCTCTGTCGACAAACACAGCACCGAGCCTCCGGCAGTGGCTTTTCGTCTTAGAATCGGCAACATCCCGGCGCTCTTGAACTCGAACTTGCTCTCCCCGCTGGATAAAGCTCGCTGATTCTCTCTTTTTATCTCTCTTCCTTGCGAGAGCTCGATACCTCCTCCAAAGTGCAATCAACGGCAATGGAAATTTGGAAGATGGCGAGAGGATGGGAGAAAATAAAAGCAAAACGGAAATCAAACAGACGAAATTTGGAATGAATTGAAGACAATTCTAGAGTTCAATCGGAGATGGAACGTCCCGGTATTTGTTGACTGTTGATTGAGGAAACTCCGTGGTCGAGTTTTGCTGCCGTGGCAGCGAGGCGAGCGGCATCTTCAAACTGATAGCGACGCTTTTTGTGCTTCGATCAGCGCTGCAAGCGACAATCGTCAGAGAGCTCAGTCTCGATGAATCGTTGGTGGGTACTCCGTTCGCGGTTGGATTCTCTCTCTCCAGATTTTCTCCGACCAGATGTTCTTTTGCATCTTTTTCTCTCTCTCGATCCGGATTCTCCTTATTCATCTCCACCAATTCAGATCTATCTCGCTTCAGATTCCTACAGTGAACGACACCATCAGATTCCACATTTTGAGTCGTGGCCACACTAATTCCACTCTGATTCTTGTCGTCGCTTTCCTGTCCTTGCACATGTCTGGACCAGATTTATATGTGGCCGGGCCATCTCGAGCTCATGCTGCCATCGCCGCCAAACCATCATCAAGGGTGTTTCATATCCAATTGAACTTCCGAGTCAAAATTTCGATTCACTCCAAAATATGTTCTGTCGATTCTTGCTTCTTTCTGTTCGCTCCCACTTCATCGCCATCTTTCGAATTCCTTTGTTTCGCCCATCTATGCCTCGCGCAAAGGGAATGCGGGGTGGTGTTCACTGCTTAAAAGAGCTTTATCTGATTGCCAAGGGTGAGGTTGGATGGATCATCATCATCTGGACAGGATCCGCCGATTCGAAGGATGAGATTCTTTGGGTTCACTCTCGGCACTCCTGCCGGTCCGACGTAGTTTCATCAACCAACCGCAACAGAGGGCAATCTGAGTCATCAAAATCATCCGAAAAGATACGCCAAGCATGAAGATTGGCGGTGGTGAGCACGAAGAGAAAACAAGGAAGAATAAAAAGTCGTGAAGCGAAGCAGTGGATGGAGATGATTCGGATTTTGCGTGGGGAATGTGGGGAAAACGGGGCAAACAAGGTGAAGCCGGCGGTGGTTCTTTGGATGAGAAGGAAGTAAAGTGTTGAAATTTTATAAAAAAAAAAAGAAATAAAAGAAATAAAAGACGAAAGGAAAATATAGAGAGCCCATGAGAAATCGGTCAAAAGGAAGACTTGCACGAAAAATGTAATTCGTCATTATATCGAGCACCTTCATTGCAAACTCGATCCCTCCTCCACAGTGCAATCGACGGCAATGGGAATTCGGAAGACGGCGAGATAATTGGAGAAAAACGAAATGAAATAGATATCAACAGACGTAGTCAGTATGTATCGAAATTAATTCTAGAGTCGAATGGGAGATGAAATGACCTGGTGGTGAGTACGAATATTGACCTGACAGATATCATCATTGTCCGAATGTCAGCGAGGAACCGGCTTTCCGTGGATATTTCTTATGGGTCGATCTTCCTACCTCCGCTTTTTGTTACAGAATCGTCTCACTCTCGATTTCTCTTTGGGGCAACTCAACGAACACCTTCCCTATGTCCATCTTCATTTTTCAGCAAAGTCTTCCTCCATCAGGGTCGTTTCCTATCCGATTGAACTTCCGAGTCCAATTTCGATTCATTCCAGTATACGTTCTGTCGATTCTTGCTTTCCTTCATCTCCGCCTTTCGGATTCCAAATGCCGTTGCTCGCGTCCTTCGTTTCGTCTCTCTATGCCGCACACAATGGGGATGTCTGGCTGGTGGATAGGATCTGCCGATTCGAAGGATGAGATTCTTTGGGTTCACTCTCGGCCCTCCCGCCGCTTCAAGAAGCAGCAAAGACTTGCACAAAAGATGGAATTCCTTGAGAGGAAGATTCATCCCATAACTCAGCCATCATTTTCTTTTTCTTTTCCTTGAAAAAGGCATCAAAAACTCCAAACGACGCCATCAAGGACGCCCATTGCGTCTCTTCGCTTCAAGTACCTTTATTGGATCTCTCCCTCCATCCCGACGCGCTCCCCGGCTCAGTGAGTTCCGAGTCGCTCCACCATCACCCTCGCTATCTACTCGCCTCGTGATCGATTCCGTCGCTCGCTGTCTTTAGAAACTTCGGTGATCTCTCTCTCTCTCTCTCTCTCTCTCTCTTTTCCTGTCCTTCTTCCGGTTCGAATCATGCATTCGTTTTGTGGATTCTTAGGTGTTTTGACGGAGGTTTGAATCTGGTGTCCTTGAGTGATGTTTAATGCTATTGTCGTTTTGCTCATCAATGGAGTTCATGTCGGATTTTTTTCTTTTTTCCTTGTTTCGGACCGTGAATCCGAGACCACTTGGAAACGAGCGATGATTGAACTGAAAACGTCCTGAGAAATCGCCGCAGTGAGCGAAAGTTGTGCAGAGTTAAGCTCGGTCGAACAGTGGTTCGGTTTTCCTCTATTTTTTGGCATTATATAGTCACTTCTGGATTCAGTTGTGGTGCGAGGGTGACTCGCTAGCCGTTCCTGATCGGTCCTTCGGTTAACGCTTTTCTCTGTATAGATTTCCGAGCGGCTTGGGACTTGGAGATGGGAGTAGCACCGATGAGTTATGACATGGAAGAGGGGACGCTGGAGATCGGCATGGGTGAGCTTTCGGCCCTCTCCGCTTTCCAATTTTTTTTTTTTTTTTTTTTTTGGAGCTACGGACAATAAAAATCTGCTGGGATGCTTAAATCTCGTAATTAAGGTTTGTCTGTATTGTGGGGAGTAGCTTTGTTTCCTTGTTCGTGGCTTATTATGTCTTTCGCCATCTAAATTTCACCGTGCTTGGAATCAGAACTTTAGTCATGGGATATTGTTGTTTTCGAGGCTTTCCATATAGCTTTCTCGTTTCTGAAAAGTTTATGCTGCCCCTGTTATGACAACGGTTAATACATTTATTACTTAGATCTACACAATCTCTATCATTTCATATATATTGGCTGAGAGGTGAGGAATGATTTAGCTCTTGTCCGAGTCAAATGTTTAGCATGCCTTAGTCGCTGGGTCTTAGTTATCAGTTGTTCAGACAATTGCTTTGCTGCTTGCAGAGGATAGGACCGTCTCTGGTGTTGCTGGGCCGTTGGTTACACTCGACAAAGTCAAGGTAAATTTCACTGGTTATAATTTTATGAGGTTCAGTGGACTCCTATACTAACATGTTGGATTAATTTTATTGTATATCAGGGACCAAAGTATCAAGAGATAGTAAATATCCGCTTGGGTGATGGAACGACTAGATGTGGGCAAGTCCTTGAAGTTGATGGAGAGAAAGTTGCTGTGCAGGTTCAGTCTCAGTTGCCAGCCTCTTCTTTTTTCCTTTAGCTCTCTTGATACTGCATTTTTGTTGTTTGGACTGCAATACTTGGGTCAACTTTGTGTGCAATACTTTTCAGCTGATGACCCAGTGAATTCTCTGTCATTCATTGCAAGCATTAGAAAAAGCAGAACATGAAGAGTATTATCTTAGGTATATGTGATGAAATGTGAGAACATCATATGGGATGATAATTGAAATGTGATTGAATTTCTTGAGAACAATGTTAAGAGTCTAATTAGCATTCCGTTTAGGCAATTATAGATCCTCTCTGCTCTTGAGTGATGGAAGTCTAGTCATGGTGTGGGTTATTTTGGCTCTGCAAAAGGCTAATAATCTTTCCTATATGTCTCTAATTGTTGTCAAACTTCTGTAGGTTCTGTTATTCACTAGTTTCTCTGTCAGTAAAATTTAAATATAAGTATTCTACTCATGCTTGTGTGATCGGTGGTTGTTCATCTTAGACTTCCAGTACGTAAAGCTTTCTGGTCATCCATGTTTCACTCTCTTGTCGCTAGGTTTATGAAGGTACTTCTGGGATTGAAAACAAATACACCATTGTGCAATTCATTGGCGAGGTAATTATGCATGCTGTTTGTTTTTGTTTTCCTAATAAAACAATGTTTCATCATTCTGTAGAAAGAAAGAGTTAGATTTGTTTTTTCCGTATTTGGGAACTAAATGCTCCTACATGTTGGCAACAAGATTTCACTTGTAGCATGAGAAATAATTTGGCATATGTCTTGGCCTTGGCCTCATGAAAGGCTGTCAAAAGTGCATTGTTTTCCTACCTTTACAAATCTCTTCAGCTGTGTCAGCATTTACTCTCTTTAATCTTGGATAAATAAAAGAACCTTTAGAAATTTATTGTGGAGTTATCACATTTTTCTTTTAATGCAGGTTCTGAAAACACTTGTGTCCTTGGATACGCTTGGGTTCATATTTAATGGTTCTAGAAAGCCCATTGATAATGGCTCTCCAATTCTGCCAGAGGCTTACCTGGATATTTCTGGTGAGTTGTGTCATTGTGATAGTAATTTTGATTGGCCATGGAGCCATTTATACTCCATGGCACCTATGGCAATCCCAAGAACTTTCTTGTGGTGTCTTATATAATAGATAAACTCCCTCTTTTTTAGGAAGTTCTATAAATCCCAGTGAAAGAACCTACCTGGAAGAGATGATACAAACAGGAATTTCCTCCATTGATGTAACGAATTCCATAGCTCGTGGACAAAAGATCCCACCTTTCTTTGCTGCTGGTCTTCCTCATAACAAAATAGCTACTCAGATTTCCGCCAGGCTAGTCTTGTGAAGCGATTGGAGAAGGCTGATGGTATTACCAAGATATATGTTGCATCTTTGTTGTATACCAATGTTATAATACCCTGCTCTATGAGTTTTATTGCCTCGATAATTTAAGGAACTACCATTAGTTTTACAGAATTTTCCTACGGTTTTGGAGTTCAGGTTCAGAATTCACCTACAATGTATTTTATCCTTTGACTAACTAGCTCCACTATTATATGCTAGACTTCTCAATTGCTAAATGCATTCTTTGTGAAGATTTTTGATCTTATTTTATTTGTTGTTTTTTTGAGAATTTGATGCTATGAGTCTTCATCTTTCTATTCCAAACACTCTCTTTCAATATCATTTATGAAAATGTGCTGCAAATTTATGTAGGATGACGAAGAGGACAATTTTGCCAACAATGTTGCCATAGTATTTGCTGCTATGGGAGTGTACATGGAAACTGCACAATATCTCAAACGTGACTTGGAGGAAAATGGGTCAATGGAGAGAGTGGCCCTTTTTCCTTAATCTGGTAATATCTAATGAGCTAATAGTTAATTGTCTCGCAGATTGTTTCTTTCTGGCAATTTTTGCAAGTTCGTAGATTCAGTTCGTGACATATATCCTTGCTGATTAAAGGGTTGTACGGATGCCTGTATTTCATTTTACGAAGTTTGCTATTTTCTTTAGGCCAATGATCCAACTGTTGAATGCATCATCACTCCACGAGTGGCGGTCACAACTGCTGAGTATCTGGCTTAAGAATGTGACACATCTATAGTGATTTTTTTTTTTTTTATTTTTTGTGATGTCAGAATCTCAAAATTATATCCACTATGGATGAGGATAGGCGGGGCTTGGGGGTCTTGGGAAGAACCAGCAGGGGATTGTGACACCCATCGAAGCAAAGTTGTGTCCTAAGAATATGGGTATGGGTTTCAACGACTACCAAAGAAACCCCTGCAAAGGCGCCTGCTGCCTCGTTGGAGCCAGAGGAAAAGAAGCCATCACCTGATGTGCCTGGTAAGGAGAAGCTTTTGTCTAAGCAAGCGAACAAGACGATGCTGAAAAACAAAGCGAAACACATTACAACAGAAGAGCTGTTGGTGAAGAAGCAGGAACAGGGTGTTGAAGTTGTGCAAAACGTACACGACATGCGTGGACCTCAGGTTAGGGTATTAGCAAGCCTGGAGAATCTGAACGTGGAAGAGAAGGTGAGGGAGAGTGATGTTCCTATGCGTGAGCTCCAGCACAATATAAGGTCGATTGTGGACCTAGTTGAGTTGGATATTCAGAAGATCGATAGGGACCTGAGGAATGAGAAGGAGAAAGCTCTGAGCTTGCAAGAGGAAAACAGAAGCTGCAAGCTGAGGCAGAACTCCATAAGAAACAACTGAATAATCTAGCAACTAAATTGTGCACATGGAACAGCGGAAGCACAATCACGGTAGAGTCTGATTCCGTTAGTTTGTACCCCACCTGATGATGCCAAATTGCGCTGAGTTAGCAGCATGCGATTGGGGAGGGGTGACCCATAGTGCCGGAGGTGTGCAAGAACATAGCTACATCCGAGGGATCATTGACAACTGTGGACATCGAGTCGAGGCTCGGCTCGGCTCTACGTCGGTCGAAGAGAGTGATTTTGGTATCGGCAGAGTGAAGATTGGCGGTTAGGTGGGGGATGTTGAGCTTGGAAGCAGCGGATTGAGCCCATCGGTTTCCTTCTTGCGGTGTCAATAGAAGCTTCGGTTCCGAGTCGGAAAGGTAGAACTTGAACTCCTTAGCTGTGTAGTTGGGGTTGAGCGGAGCTGCAGTGACTCGGCAATGGATTACCGCTGGAAACAGGATCACAAACTGCAAAACGAACACATTTTCCAATAAGAAAACTATCACACCAGTCCCTGCGGATTGGAGATACACATACATATGCAGGATATGCAGACAACTAGTTTGTCAACGTTTAATTTCATTAAAACCATCCATCTCCTTTTGATAAGCGTTGACTTTGTTTTACGATGAATCGGTGCTTGTACGTCCCAGAAAACAACCCTTGGACCCGACAGAAAATTCTCTTCATGCTTTTCCCATTTCAATTTGTTCCTGTTCAATTTGCACCACGCGCTCGCAGAAATTTCATGCCTCAGATGCAATTTTTTTCAGTAGAAATCGATGCCATTTCCGTCTCTCTGTTCTCGAAGTACTGTAAAACTCCAAGAAACATCTACCTCTTTCTTTCCCAAGCTATTTCCCAGTCGATGTTTCGCAAGTCATCGATCTCATCATTAGAAATTCATCATCACCGCAATCTTCCAGATATTGTGTTCTCGAATTTAAACAGCATCATCCGTACTCGCGAACAGACCGAGATGACACAGACATACCTCGATGTTGTTGAGGAAAGTGAGCGCGATGGTGTCGGTGCGAGGCAGTGATGAGCGCGGTGGCGCGGTTGACAAGCTCCTGCAGCCGCATGTGCGTCAGGTCGAGCTCCTCGCAGGCGGAGACGGCTCTCTTGTTGGGGAAATCCGACGTTGCCTTCTTCAATAGGTCCGTGAGCGTAAGTTCTCCCATCGCTAACCACAGGGAACGAATCGACGGCAATCGGCTTCAGCCGAAACCAATCCCCGATCGAACTGAAGAGGGGCACCACAATCGCTTGGCGAGACAAGAATGAAGGATCGACAAGAACAGGAATTCGCACGTATGCATATGAGATGGAAATGAGACCAGAGGGAGGGAGGGAAGGAAGTTGATGCAATCGAGGTGGCTCCGCGGCCAGTGCGAGCTCGGTTAAGGTGGCGACGGAGACTTAACGGATCAAAGGCTGTAACTAGTCTCACTAATGTCTTCGCAAGAAAATGTTTCAATAAACTAATGATAGCCACGTAATCAATACATTTGTCCATTCAGTGGACGACAAGTGGCACTATGGGGCCCGCTCTATCAGCAAGTCTGCAAGTCCATTCTGCACGACAAAACAAATGTCGTCCAAGTTTGAGATAAGAAATGAAAACCGCAGCATCAGGAAAGGTCATCACCAAAGGATTAAAATCCATTCCAAGTTTGGGGCAATGGCGATTCTTGCACAGATTGTATAAATGCAAAGATCAATGGCGATTCTGACAGTCCATTCTTTGCACGCACACACGCAGATCTCCTGCTCCTTCACAACAGAATACACATTCAAAACTCGATTCTGTTCATACAGAACACTTTTAACTCGAACCAGAGGAATCAGCAAGCCACGAGACAGCAATTTTCATGTCATACGCCGAGCATACGAGACGAGAATACTAACACTATTTGACAAATGAGCATCCTATTCTGACAAAGTTGGCCATAATAAGTATTCAAAAAGTTGAGAACAAATCGAATTTATGTAATATGATTTTGCAGTTCGAGAATTGAATCGAATTTACATACTGATCTAGTTCGAGCATTTTATCAAACAAGTAATGTGCATTTTAACCAAGGAGCTCATACGCCAATGCACAGCAAGGATTGACTTTCAGATCATCACGAAAATAACAGTACAAGTCCGAGTTGTTAAATAAAGCTTCAATCTCAACTGATTTACTCACAGACATTAGCTAAAGCTAACCGGCTCTGTTTCGTTCATGAGCAGCAGAAACAGAGTGCGTGGGATTTACCTTGATGAGAGTGAGTTTTTCACTTCGGTCCGTGGTCAGATCGGAGAAAAGTTACTGGAGCTCTCCACGTCGACGATTGACCTCTGGCTCGTGCACGTTTGGGCGGCGTGACCAGAAAACAGAGCAGAAGGAGAGGAGGCCTTGCGGCAACGGAACCGGCAATGGTGGAGCCGCTACAGCGGCGTTTCGACCGTGTCTAAAGGACAATGGAAAAGGAGAACCGATGAAGGATCCTCTAGAATTCCAGAGAGAGATAGTTTCTTCGTGAGCTTCGGTGTGTGCGTTCTATCGTGTCATCGCTGAGCCTGTGGTGGCCGTCGATGGTGGTGCGACGGTGGCTGTGGTGATTGTAGATGGCGGACGGTGGTCTGGGCTTCGCCTTGTGGATAAGGTCTGGGCTACACGAATTAAACCAGGCCCAACAAACCGGACCAGGTCCTTTCGATTATGATTTTTTTTTTTTCTTTCTTTCTTTCTTCGTTTGTTATTTATTTTTAATATTATTTATTATTTTTTATTTATTTATATTTACCCAAATGCATGTTCGACTTGTTGGCAAAAATTCAGGAGTCGATAGGAGCAATATTCCATCATTTGGCCTAAGAACAACTTCACACCAAACTCAATTACAATTCATTGTTTGTGCAATATTGTGACATTATTCCCTTAAAGATTAGTCCTTGTACTTAACTCTTCCATCCTTGAGTTGAATTTGAGCGCCGATAGCATGGCTGCACTTGTACTTGAGTTGATTTCTTGTAGAATCGATGCACACAGTACAGTTTGCATCTCGAAGCGCACTTCGCACGTTCCGTGCACGCAACACATCGCGATGGAATCATCATACTCTTGTAGTAGTTGTACACATGACTCGCCATCTTAGTTAATCATCATATAGGTGATGCATGTACTTTTAAGATTGCCACTTTATCTGTGTTCTTAGCACGTATCTCAGTATTGATTTGTGCAAGTGGGTGGCACATATTCCATCCATGGACTCCTCTCTTGAATACTCTTGGCCAAGAGATTACAATGTCCTCTTTTGACTAACATCCTCGTCTGTGCTTTGTCGTATACGGTTTGTTAGGCATTTATACAGGTTAGATACTTTTTGTGATCAAGAGCAGTACATTCCATCCTATAACATCAATTATCTTGTGGGATTGTGACGAACATCACATCAGGTCCGTTTTCACGTTCTCGTTCTTTCGCCCTTCGCCCGCCACTTGCATCCGGCAAACTCAATAAGATAGCTCCACCACCCGTCATTTCTCCGGCCTGCCAGAATTTCTTCCGATTTCCGTGTCTTGTTGCGCGCGAATCAGTTGAAGTCGGAAGACGGTTTCGTAAAAATCTCCCTTCTCAATCTTCATCGTCGTCTTCTTCTTCAGCTAGGGCTTTGTTTTCAAATTCGTCCCATGTTCGAGGTTATCTCATGTTTTATTTTTTTGTTATGTTTTTCCACTTGCGCCAGTGACTTCAGATCATGGTAGGCTACCTTAGAGTGTCAAAAGGAAAAGTTCCGAAACTAGCTGAAAAAGACGAGGATTGAGAGTGTATATATGGGTCTTTCTTTATTAAACTGGCTGTTTGAAAATGCGGATGAGCAGACCACTCCTTGTGGCTTCATCAAGAAACATCTTCATGACAGCAAAGTAGTTGCCACTCTTCAGGCATTTAGACAGATCGCGGCCGGAGAAGTTAAGGAGCTATGTGCACGTGGCAATAATATCACGTCAAGTGTAGATGTCTGCGTGTTTTGAGCTCGTCGATGGAGATGATATCGTGTTCAAAGTCTCAATTTTCGGCCCAGCGGGTGCGTACCAGAATTTATTTGGGCAAATCAACTGAATCTTGATATGCATGGCCAAGCAATTTTCAATCTATGCTACATCTTTTCATAGTTAGTCAATTTAAGAAACTTTCACGCCAATGTCTACTAAATTCCTCATCATTTAATTGGGAGAAAAGGTTAATCAACTGAATCTTGATCCCTATCCCTACTAGTTTTGGATCTAAGTGCAACTTGGTCTCCTTGTCATGCAATCCCCATCGATATTGACCTCCAAGAACCACATCTGTCGCTAGACGTTAGACGATGCAGGAACGTTATTGGAGGGGCTTATGACATCTCAAAGTCAGAAATCGGATGGGAGAGAGGGACTCCAAGATAAATATCCTTGTCCGAATGATCATCACATTATGTAGTTACTCAAAGTGTTATTTTCGAGAGTGGATCGGATGGTTAAACCATTGAACAGTACTACGGACATCCAACCAACCGAGTTTTAAAAAAGACAGAAATTGGAGAAAAGGAAGGTAGTTTTATTAAATAAAGAGGCAAAGGTTTCGGAAAATAGCAAAAAGTGGATAAAATAGCTGAAGAAGGTCCTACAAACGTTCTCTGCCCGATCGAACGCCATTGCTCACCCGCTAGCAAGTGGACCAACTCTTCATAGCTACAATGGCTACGCGCTTGCACCCTCTCTCTTGGAAAAATGGGCTCTTGTGGGCACCACATGCACCTGAGTCCCCAACTAGCCAGGTTGGAAGAGGAAAAATAAACATAAATGTTTTGAAAAAGCCTTTTTCTTAAAAATAATTGATTATATCTCGAATAATCAGTCAAAAAAATGTTTTTATTACCAATAACAATTTAATCATTTTTATTTATTCATTTTTGCAAGTGATAAAAGTGATTATTTATAGAGAAATATTTTCCAAAACGTCAATTTTTCACGAAACAAATAAATCGGTTTTCATTATTTTTATTTATTTATTGCCATCAAGTTCGTCTCACCATTGACTAATAAGTCATAATCTTACTTGACTCTATCCTCTGAAACTTGAAAAAATACAATATTAATACCCCAAAACTCTGGCAACTTTTAGAAGCCCACTAACGATAATGTTATGAAAGAAATTGGTATAGCCTTTTCATTTCCAGTTTGTTTCATCTACAACATTGTAACACCGAAATCTACTTCCCAAAGTAAATTGAGAGATTCATGTGGTCGCATTGATGGCAAGCGTGCAGTGTATCCAATCCTTTGCGGTTCTTGAACTGCGACAATTTGGTAAAGTAGAATGAGGAATATTGTCTCTCTAATAAACATGAAGAAAAGCAAACCCAAATAATAATTCATTCAAACCCTAGAGCACCAGAGCACGTAATTAACAAATTGAATTCGACACGGCTGACTAATTACCCTTGTTGCCAAACGGAATAACAATTTAGAGAATAGCGGTTAAGCTATACAACAATAGGTCACCCATCAAATTTTATGAGGGCAAAGAGTGTCATTGAATAGCAAAAGCAATTACTAATTTACTATTTCCGTCAATGATTGCTTACCCTTTTAGACAAAATAAGGTAGGAAAAACGACGAAGGAGGCATGAAGCTTTCTGAGGCTAATACATTAGCCTCAGAAAGCTTCACGCAAATTATCCACCCCTTGACGACAACGCATACAAATAATGCAACACACTGCATGTAAAAATAAGCTGACTGCAAATCTGAAAAAAGCAGAGGATGAGGACGAACTTTGGTAGGAGGGACATATCGGATATGTTAGACAGTTCATGAGAACCTCTCATTTCGCACGCCACAGATGATTCTCACGTCCGATAGATCCTGAGGGTGAT
This sequence comes from Eucalyptus coolabah, assembly GCA_014182585.1. Lineage (NCBI taxonomy): Eukaryota > Viridiplantae > Streptophyta > Magnoliopsida > Myrtales > Myrtaceae > Eucalyptus > Eucalyptus coolabah. The sequence continues at coordinate 13,548,803 of CM024626.1, forward strand.
GAGTGATCTAATGAGGCAGGATCCAGTAAAGCTTCCTCTCGGTGGGATGGCGACGTCTTCACAGGGGTTGGGAGTGTTGGGCACTAAATCTTGCTACAGCTCTTCTTGAAACTATAGGGACTGATATATCGCCACAGCCGACACGCAGCGTAGCAAAATTGAATGTCGTAAAATCCATGACAAGCCTGAGGCCATAGAAAGCAGCGTTGACTTCAACTCCAGCGAAACCAGCCTCTGTGATTGCAGAATCAACAACCCTCTCAGGTCCATACTTCTAAAAAGAAAAGAACCTTTAGACACATTGAAAGACTCTCACAATCATCTGCAAACATTTCCTCATCAAACGCAGCATTCATGGCCTCTCTCACAATCATCTCTTTCCCATAGTATCATAACTACGTAACGGCATTTCTGCAGCACAACTCTTCCGTGGCCTTTCTCTTGACAACATAGCATCCGAGCCTCTGGCATTGGCTTTTCGTATTAGAATCGATAACATCATGCGCTCTTGAACTCGAAACTTCTCTCTCTCTCTCTCGAACGGGTATCCTTGGAAACGAAGTCCAGTTTCGTCATTCCATCGAACACCTTCCTTGCAAACTCGATTCCCTCCTCCACAGCACAACCAACGGCAATTGAATTTCATAAGACAGCGAGAGAATTGGGAGAAAAAACAAGATCGAAACAGAAATCAACAGACAAATCTGGAACGAATCGAAATTCATTCTAGAGTTTAACGGGAGACGACGAATTTCGTCATCGCTTCAATGTCACGAGGAACCGGCTGTCTCTGAAGATCTCTCGAAGCAACGATCGTAAGAGATTCCAGTTGACAGGCTCACTCCCTCATGGTTTCGAGAGAGAGAGAGAGAGAGAGAGAGAGAGAGAGAGATTCTTCTCTGAATTTTGGACACCTTGTTCTTTTCTCCTCTCTCTCCTGTTTTCTTTTATTTGCACTTTTGTTATTTCTTTTTATTTTGTTTTGTGTCTTTGATTTGTATTTTATAAATAACAAAAGTACAAATAAAATTCAGCTTCTTCAATGAAGGAACTGAATTTTAATATTTTATCCCCTCTTTTCTTTTATTTGTATTTTTGTTATCTGTTTTTATTTTATACATCTTTAATTTGCCAATAAAACTAATGATACAGTCAAAAAGTTGAAGCTATGCTCCGATACTGAATGAGCATCACTCTTTAATTTGGCCATAAGCAAAATCCATGCAAGTAGCACGTTCCAACTACGCCAATCCAACGATGCATGCTCCCTGGCCAAAGCATTGGGCATCACCATAAGAACCACCGGCATAGTGGTCTAATCCTCGGGTCTCAATGTCAGATTTTCAAAATATCTTTCAGTTCGGCCCAATTTAGGTAATTTGGATTTTAGTCAAAGCTGAGGGCCCATATCCGCTTCATTTGTAACTTAGAAATAATGTCTTATTTTCCTTCTCTCCGAACCTCTTTCATTTTCCCCATCATGCATATTGAGGTCTTGAGCTCTCTCGTTCTCTCTTATCTCATGATCATCGAGTCGTCCAGTCCCCACCAACCCGCCACCGCGCCACCTTCGAGCCCTGCTACTCACCGTATGCTTGCTCGGTCAATCTCTTTCTCTCTCTATAGTCTTTCTTCTCGTGTCTCGCCCACATGTCAGCGAGTTACAAAGCGAGTGATGGGACGGACTCACTTTTTTGCTCGTGTCATGGTCTCCCTCCCGCTCCCCCTCTCTCCAGCAAGTGGCAAAACAGGTTTTTACTAGCCTGTTCTGATGTCTTCAAGGTTTTTGAATTTAGGACGTGCTATTTGAATTTCTCATGGAGAGTAAAAAAAAAAATAAAATAAAATAAACACATTTTTTTTTTAAATTTCGGGCCGTGCCAGACCCTTGGATCTGGGCCATATGGCATGGCTTCAGTTCAGGCCAGGTCCTCAGTCACACATTTTTGGACTGGCCCCAAAATAAGAAAAAGGTTTCGCTCCGATCCTTGGCCACGAGGCCTTTATTGGCTTCCACAGCTAATAGGTGGTCCAGCAAATGACCGCGGAGCCGTTGGAGATGATAAGGGACGCTATTCTTCCATATCAGCTAACCTCACAAGTTTTCGGAGAACGGTTTGGTTTCGCCTCTTCTCTTTGTGTTTTTCCCCTTTCTGGGGTTCCTTTTTTCTCTCCCCTTTCCTCAGCATTGTGTAATATCAGCTCATGCGAGCGAGCCAATTGTGGGAATTGCTTGTAATTTTCTTGTTTTTTCTTTTCTTTTCTTGGCAAATGGAGCAACACCTAAAACTCCAATCGCATTTCATTAAATTGGGTATCATTCATCCGGCCAAACCTACAACTTGAGGTGAGTTGTTTTCTCTCGTGACAAAAGCAGGAACACTAGCATCTTACTAGTCGAAAGTTAAAAAGACTTATATCAAGATACGATAGTTGGAGCTATATAATTCGTGATAAGATATCGTGCTCTTCTATTTCCTATCGATCGAGCGACATGCAAAGACTAACATAATTTCTGAAATAAAGGGTTTATTGTTATTAGCCCGTGAGAAGACCCAGGAAAAGGGTGAAACAAGAATTGAAAACTTGTCAAAGAGGACAAAGGAAGAGCAAATTCTTATCTGGATGTGGGGAATCATGACCAAAGGGGTTCTCATCGTTGTCGTTAATCGTTGGAGCCCCAGGAAAAGGACACAAGTGATTAAGAGCAAATTCTTATCGGAATCATGACCGTTCTCATCGTTGTCGCACGTTGGAATTAACCGGATCCAAGGCGAAAAGAGGGAAAGGGCCCCGTCCTGAGGATGATCGGGCGCGGGAGGAGGGAGGGAACACGGTAAAAGCGGTGGGTGGCGGGGCAGGGGAGTGCACCGGCAGACTACTCCTGTTCAATTTCGATTGGGTTTGTGAGGTTAATAATAATTCAGACGCACACTCATTAATGCCACATTCCAAGCCTAAATGAACTGAAAAGGACGTGCTTCTGGATGTCCTTATCCTTTCTCGTTATGTTGTTCTTCATTTTGAATTTGAAATTAAGGGTCATGACCTAGTTAAAATTATGGGTTTTATTTTTCCCACGGGGAACACCAAAGAGGTTCATGAGAAAATATAATGAGAAATCTTCCAATGGCCTGTGGAATTGGAAAAATGTGATGAGATGGTTTGGTTATCAAACGGTTGGGATGAATTCGTAGAGCATTACTCTATCTGTGTGGGACAATTTTTGGTCTTCAAATCTGAAGTGGACTCCATTTTTCATGTAATCATATTTGATAAAAGCAAGTCCAAGATAGAATATCCGCCAATAAATGCCAATGGGAGGAACCGACCCTCAGCAGTTGGGCATTTGTCTGGCTGAAAGTGGAAGATGCCGACGATTTCCGTGATGTTTCGGTCAAGCTTGAAGTCTAGGGGGATGAATTGCATTCACCCAAGTGTCCTCGGCTTTGTAAGGGAATGGAATCAGATCGGGTTTGCGAAGTTCATGACGGTTCCTATGCACACTCATCAGCACGGAGTTTGCGAAGAGATGGAAGTTCGAACTGCTTATCATGAGATTTTCGAGGTATGAATCTTAATCTATGAGCTGGTTCTCCATTTGACTGTGTTCTTGTGTTTGATTCCAATTCCGTATTCCGTATAGGAACTCTCCATGTGATTTGGCTAAGAGAGGGAGCATTAAAGATAATTCATCCTTGTAGTGTTTATCTGTCTCTAGCTTTCCCATGTGTGCATATGTATGTTTTAGGGGATCTCATAAATGTCAAGCCAATGGAAACAGGGAATGAGTCATATCGGATTTGATTGTGCTGAAAATGACATTGGTGTGCATATAGGCTTCGAAAGCTAGACCATTAGAAAGACCCAAATCCATCAAATTGGGGTTGATGTGTCAGGAGATATGAATTTCACATAATAAGAATAGCATATGCCTAAGCTTTCTTCATGTTCTAATTTGCGACTGTTGCAGATAAACTGAAACAACTGGGCTTGCGCAGAGTTGTCAAATCGGCCAGCAAAATTAAACCCGACCACATTGCGGTGAGGTGAATATATCTAAAGAAAAGCAATGTGGTATGATCCTCATGACAATGACAACACTTGAATTTAAATCACAGAGTCGCTAGACTATATTAGCTCTAGATTGATTGTGCATCGGGTCATTAATTTCTGTTTTTATCCTTGACATGCTTTGAAAAGGATCCTCGTACTGTCTTGGTCAGAAATCGTTGGTTGTCTTCTTCTTTCTGATGACAAAACTGCGGAACGTGCACTTGAGCAAAGAGCTCCCAGTCCATTCCCAAAGATGCACTTCAAGAAAAGCCTGTAGACTGTGGCTCTTATATATCAGGACAAATCGTGGCCGGTGAAGCGCATTAGCCACGAACATTATGGAAAGTTATCTGTTGGTTGGGCTACTTTCTCGAGAGAAACTTCTCTGAAGGAGGGAGGCTTGTGCATGTTCGAGCTCTATTAGAAGGGGCAACGTCGTGTTCAGAGTATACATCTTCAAGACCACTAGCCAGAGGTAGGTGAAAAATCCTATGCAATAGGACACGGCAAAGGAAGCATCACTTTAGCTCAGAATTGCTTGGCTAAAATCTGCTTCAAATTTGACAAATCAAATAAAAGCATGAGTTTTATTCTAATGAATGGAAAGATACCTTTAATCGATCCTAGTGTTACAGTCACCATGTGGGGATGAGTCATGAGTCATGAGACGGAGGAAGCTGATTGCTTCTAGTACAAGTCACACAGCCTCATTTCCTTACTCCTCCCATAGTAGATTTCCGTCATCATTGAACCACTCTCTATGTTTCAAAACACAAAAGGAAATTTATATTCATTTAAGCAAAGAGAGACAATAAAAGGATGTAAAAGCTGTCCTTCGAGTCTATATTAATCAAAATATCCAGTGCTCTCTAGTGGTTAATACATAGATTCTGATTATAATCGGACATCTACCGAGCACAACCGAAGAAGAGTTCTATAAGCTAGCAATGACCTAAAAAATAGTTCCACAAGAGGGCTCAACCTCCTCGACTTATTAAATGAATCACAAGGCAAGGAAAAGAGAACTTGGGCAATTAATGGCATTAAACGCAATTAATGCGAATCATGCAGAAATTATTAGAAGTATAGTGAGTTGGGGCTTAGATGGTGTTCCTTACTCATGTCAATTGACGATGATAAAGAAAAGTAACTAACTTGTGTGAAAGTTACCAAATCATTTAAAAATTTAGTGTCACTTTAAAACTTACAAAATTTATTAATCAGATAAAAAAATTACAAAATATGTACGGATTACAAATTACTTTCAATCTGCAAGTGTTACTTACAAATTTGAAAAACTCTTTTATGCATGTGACACTCCAAATTCCATATGGATTGGAAGAGGGATAATTGACCAATAGATAAGTGTGAACACAAACCACCACCGCTAGATATTCACCTCCTGAAAAACTTATTTAGGGGCTTAGATCATAACAAATCGGATTGTTAATATTAGAAAATTCCATGCCTAACTTATAGCTCGAACTTGCACATTAATTAAAGATATTTAACTTTTTCTAGCCGAGTGAGTGGACAAATCTAGGCAAGCAATTCTCTACTTGGTATTTGGCTCAAATAAAAGTTGTACTCTACAATGCTAACCTAAGAAAAGTATATAATTCTCTCAAATTAAGATAGGTAATTTCGCACAAAAAGTGTTAAGCGTGATTGTGGTTGGTGGAGGAGAAACACCTATGTAGATAAACCAAGAAAGCGAATCTTCATAATACAAAAGTAAGTTATACTAGCCATTTAGCTTAATTCTCCAAAAAAACTAAACTTTGCCCAAAGTGACAAATTTACCCCAAATTTTTTGTGACGTGAAAAACCCCAAACTTTTCAAATCGTGACACATTTACCCTATCAAGGGCATTTTTGTCTTTTTTATGTTTTTCCTTTTTCTTTTTTTCTTCTTCTTCCCTTCGCTGGCCATGGCGGAGGGAAGCTGGAGTCCGGCAAGGGCTGCCCTCGCCGACGTTGGGCAAGGGTCGCCCTTGCTCGGGCCGGGCTAGGGCCACTCGCCGGCGCCGAGTGAGGGCAGACCCTCGCCCGGGCACCCTCGTCGATGGGCGAGGGCCACCTCGGCCCGCACGGTGAGGGCCACCCTAACCAGCCTAGGAGGGGGGACTCTCGCCGCACGCCGGCTTCCTCCGCCAACTCCGCTATGGCCGCGAAGGGAAGAGAGAAGAAAAAATTAAAAAAAAAAAAATAAAAGTAAAAGACCAAAATACCCTTTAGTTTAGGGTAAATGTGTCACGGTTGGCAAAGTTCGGAGTTTTTCATTTCACAAAAAAAAAAATTAGGGTAAATCTGTCAGCTTGGCAAAGTTCAGGATTTTTCACATCATAAAAAAAAAATTGGGTAAATTTATCACTTTAAACAAAGTTTAGGCTACATTTAGTCGTCCGCATTTCTGATTGGGATAAGTTTGGATAGGATAAGATATGGAATTCTGGGAGTTTTTTATATCCTGTCAATTGTTTGGTGAATCGCAGTATTAAAATTGGATATATTCACATTATATCATATATATTTTTTAAATATAAATGGCATATCATTATAGATGAACCTAAATATTCATAAACGAAAATGATGAAAATCTCACGTAACACTATTCCTTAATTTATTTTTATTTTATTTTTCCTCTTGTTTTATATTATTTTCTTTATTATTTCTTTTTTCCCCTTTCATCATTCTCTAATTAAATTTTATCAAGCAAAGAACCGTACTAACATACCTAAAATACAAAAATACATAAAATATATAATATATATAAATATTTAATTTATAGATTGAATGTTTATTATAAGATAGAATTAAAGTTGAATATATAAATTAAAATAAGATTAATTAAAATAAATTTTTATTTTTTTATTTTAAATTTCTTAAATTATAATTCAAATATTATTTATATTGAAATTTAATTTCAATTTTGTTAATTTAATAAGTTTGATATTCGAGAAAAATAACTTTCCTACTATGGACATTAGAAATCCTATCCACATTTATCTCATCTCCCCCATGAGATAATTTTTTTACATATATTTCCCTTTATATCCGACTTTATCTTGTCCCGAATGAGACTAAGCGCAAAATATGATAAATCATATCTTATCCTAAATTTTATCCTAGCTTCCAAACGCAGCCTTAATGTTTTTCGTGATTTTTTCCTTTTTTGTAATAAAAAATCATGCCTAAATCTAACCCCGGTTAACTTTCCGTCAACTAATGGTGTTAAATGTTTGATGCGTCAATTTCAAGTCATTATCTTTTCCCAAGTCAAAATTCATATATATATGCTGTCTTTCTTTTTCTTTTCTTGTTTTCTTTTGTTCTTTTTCTTTCTTCTTCTTCCTTTCACTGGACGACAGCCTGACCATCGTGAGTCAGCCGCACGATCCAATCAACGGCCCAGCCCTCCGTCCACCACCACCTCACCGCCGTCCCAGCCCTCTGTCCACCACCACCTCGCCACCTTCCACAACCCCAGCCATCCATCCTCGCTTCCGCCCTCGACCACCGCTGAGATTTTTGTTGTCCCCAACCTCTCGCCATATATCTCCACCACTAGCGCCTCTACTCTTGGCCGATGACCCCCGGCTTCCGATGTCCAAGAGCCCGCCGCGGCTCGTCCCTCGCGTCGCCGAGCTCGAGCTCGGCCGGCGCTCTCGAGCCACAAATTTTGGGTCCAAGCTCAAGCGAGCCTTAGATTCCAGATATGGGGAACAGCTTGACCTCAGATTTGTGTTGATTAAGGTCGAGCAGGGTCGACGGCAGCCACAGCTAGATTTTTGGAGGTCAATATCCGTCCGTCCATGGCTTTTCAATCCGAGTCTGTGCATGTTTCTTGATTCAAAATGGGTGAATCGGCAGAAAGTTCAGATTTTTTTTTTGGTTCAGAATAAGATCACGACCAGTTTTATTTAAAATATAATCAAATATAAAATAAAATAAAATGCAATGACAGAAGAGAAGCATGGTGTAGTTTGTCACTTTTAATGTGTAGTTAGTCACTTTGTCTTCAAGAAACTGAAAAAATTAAATTGGAAATGGGCTATGGAATACAGATTTAGCTCATTCCACCGAAGAGTACAAAGAAATGTGTGCGAGACGGAGTAGAAGGTCGTCGAGGTAGGAGGTCTGGATGCAGGGGTTGTAGAATATTATTCTCATAAACAATTAATCAATTAACAACAAACGGATCCATATATGATTGTAAAACACCAAGATCAATAAATACAGCGGAATTAAAGCGCACTGTTTGAGCCATTGTTTCACTTGCGTAAAAGTAGATCACTCGATAATCGGGATCTATCGGAATACCGCATCTTCCTCTCTATGACCTATTTCGATATAGCAAGCTTTCAATGGGATTAAAGCAATCGATAGGTATAACCTACCCTTTTATAGGCTAGAGAGGGGACCTAGCAAACCCTAATCAATAGCGTGTCAATCGGGCCCTTCCCATTACGGGCATTACCAAACACAATTGCCTACACTTTGTTTCAACTAGGCCCGTTAACAATAGATGCCAATACCCAATTCAATCGTATCACTTTAGGGTTCAACAAATATTGGAATATCCATTAACCCGATTATTTAAAATACAAAATCAATTAATTAATGTAAGCCCATATTATAGGAAATTCCAACATTCTCCCACTTGGGCTACATTAATTAATTTATTTTATTTTGAAAAAGATTTTATATTGAAAACGACACTATCGGGTTAATAACTAAAAATTTTGTTTTATGTGGCCACAACTTTAAAAATAATATTCCAATAATGGCATCTCAAACCAATCCAATCCTATATAACCTCAATATAGGACTATGGAGACCAATGTGTTAAGAAAATACCACAACACAAGACCTTCCATAATCACATATAATAAGTATTATATTTTCATGGATCATGGGCCTAGTAGTGTAGTAAGAAATAGTGCCAACATGTGATCAAGATATACACTATTTCTTATCGGTCCTCAATGTAATTTCTCAACGACATGAAACCGCATTAGCGCAATTTCTAAACAACATGAAATTGCCTGGTGCGATTTCTAAACAACATGAAATTGCACAATTATGTCACAATCCAACATGAGATCTCATAATCGTGACATCCAGTCATCTTTAAACTAAAATTAGTTTAAGGATACTGTTTTTATATTTCCATTTCTCGATCAACAAGAGAAAAGATAACAATAGAATCAATAACAACAATCATTGAAAATAAATGCTTTAATAGACATAATAAAAGCATTATCAGCCCGCATATAACTATAATATCCAGAAATACAAATTGTAACTCCCACTAACAAAAGAAATCAAAAGATTCTAAAACACCCATATTCTTAACGTGTTCTTTAAACAAAATGGGTCGTAAGCCTTTTGTTAGAGGATCGCCAACATGGACTCGCTCCGATATTTTCAATTACAACGTCTCCATTTTTGACCAAGTCTTTAACAGTATAATATTTGATCTCCATGTGTTTGGACGCATTACTAATCTTGTCATACTTGAATAAAACACAGCTGCAGTATTGTCACGTAGATCACCATAGGTCTAGCAATAGAGTCCACAATACGCAATTCGAGATCAAATTTCGAGCCAAACCGCTTGAACCGACGCGCCGTAGCACGCTACAAACTCAGCATACATTGTAGAGTTCGTAATCAAGGTTTGCTTTGTGCTCTTCCAAGAAATAGCACCTCCAGCCATCATAAAAATATATCCGTAAGTTGATTTTCTATCATCCGAACAACTAGCAAAATCAGCATCTCGAATATCCAATCACTTTTAGGTCCTCAACTCTACTATAAACGAGCATGAAATCCTTTGTTCGTTGTAGATATCTCATCACCTTCTTAGCTGCAACCCAATGTTCTTGACCTGGATTCGATAGATATCTTCCAAGAGTATTCACAAAGAAAAGCAATATCAGGTCTGGTACATACTTGTGCATACATAAGACTGCCAACCGCACTAGCATATGGAACATTTTTCATAACTTCCTTTTCAACATCATTCTTGGGGCATTGATCTATGCTCAATTTATCTCCTTTCACAACAGAGCTTCACCCGACTTATGTGTCCGCATATTGAATCTTTTAAAACACGATCTATATAACTTTTCCGAGATAACCCGTAACCTTCTTAGATCCGTCACGATGAATCTCAATGCCTAGAACAAAAGAGGCTTCCCAAGATCTTTCATATCAAACTTTGTAGATAGAAAATTTTTGGTGTCATTCAATAGATCAAAATCATCGCTAGCAAGTAAAATGTCATCTACATAAAGTACTAAGAAAATATATTTACTCCCACTTACTTTCATGTAGATGCATTGATCAAACTTATTTTCTTCAAAGCCAAATGATCTCACAACTTTGTGAAATTTTAAGTACCACTGACGTGATGCTTGTTTGAGACCATATATGGACCTTTGAAGTTTGCACACCATATGCTCCTTTTCAGCTTCTTTAAACCCTTCAGGTTGCTGCATATATACTTCTTCATCCAGATCTCCATTTAGAAAAGCTGTCTTGACATCCATTTGGTGAAGCTCTAAATCAAAATGAGCCACCAAAGCCATGATTATCCGAAAAGAGTCTTTAGTAGATACTGGGGAAAAGACTTCATTATAATCAATACCTTCTCTTTGTGTGTACCCTTTTGCGACTAACCTTGCCTTGAATCTCTCGATGTTGCCTTTATTGTCTTTCTTAGTTTTGAATACCCATTTACAGCCGATTGGTTTATGCCCATCAGGTAAATCAACTAGTTTCCACACTTGATTAGTTGACATGGACATCATCTCGTCATTCATCGCTCCTAACCATTTATCTACCCGATCACTATTAAGAGCTTCTTTGAACGTCGTCGGATCAACTACTCTTCCAATGTCAAAATCAGCTTCTCCAAGATAGACATGATAATCATTTAAAAGTGTTGGTCTTCTTTGTCGCTGTGATCTTCGCACAAGCATTTCGGAGCCGCATCATTCATTGGGGAATTTCATTTGTAATGGGAGGATCTACCGTCATATTTTCGGTATTTGCTTCTTGCCGAATTTCCACTGGGATCTCGCATAGAATCATCATGCAAGATGGGCAATGGAATAGAGACCATTTTGTTTGGTTCTTCCCTTTCAAAAGATTGAGAAGAACTCTTTTCAGCAACATCTAATTCCGTGAATTTAGCAGTTTGAGATTCAACGATTCTAGTGCCTCGAGTGGGACAATAGAATCTATACCCTTTAGAATGATCAGGATATCCAATAAAGTAACATCTAGTAGTCCCGGATTCCGTCTTCTTCGAGAAGGATCATAAATTTTCACCTCTCGCAGACAACCCCAAACTCGTAAATGATTCAAGCTTGGTTTCCTCCCTGTCCACAATTCAAAAGGTGTTTTCGGCACCGATTTACAGGTACACGATTCAATATATAAGTTGCTGTTTTAATCGCATCACCCCATAAGTATTCGGCAAATTAGAACTGCCCATCATACTTCGTTTCATCTCCATGAGTGTGCGATTTCGCCGTTCAGCTACACCATTTTGCTCAGACTCCTGTGCATTGTATATTGAGCAACAATACCACGTCTTGCAAATATTTTGCAAATGGTCCCTTTGTTGTCCAAGCCTCGTATATCGCCCATAATACTCACCACCACGATCGACCCGACAATCTTGATAATTTTTCCCAATTGTTTCTCAACTTCAAGATTTAAACACTTTGAACATTTCAAGTGCATCAGTCTTCTCCTTAATTAGATAAAGATAACAATAACGGGAGAAATCATCAATGAACGTGATGAAGTATTTATTTCCACCCAAGGTGGTTGAGTATGGCCCACTAATATCAGTATGAATTATCTCCAATAGACTTTGACTGCGAGTAGCACCTTTCTTCTTTGTTTTAGTTAATTTTCCCCTCACACAATCAATACAAGTCTCAACATCATCTGAGTCAAGAGGAGGGAGAATATCAGCCCACAACAAGTCGTTTTACCCGTTCTTTGGAGATATGCCCCAATCGCTTATGCCATAGCATTGAAGATCTATCTTTGATTAAAGATCTCTTAGCAACAACATTCTCGACATTGAAAGAGCAATATGGTCTATCGGGAGATAAAGATAATCGATATAATCCATCGACAAAACACAATTCCCAATAATTCTGGAATCATAACTCAAATCCACTCTTTTATTCGCAAAATGAAGACAATATCCAGCTTTGTCAAGCGAAGAAAGAGATACTAAGTTTCTCCTAAAATTAGGAACATAAAAGACATTGTTCAAGACAAGCTGAAAACCAGAATCTAAATTCAAAACAACTGTCCCTATGCGCTCCACATCAACTCCAAATATTGTTTCCAACTTTAAGCTTTGACTCCCTCGACTTGGACTCCTTAGATTTGTGAGACCCCGTAAGGCAAGTAGTCACATGAACAAGAGCACCGAGTAATCAAGCCACCAAGAATCCAAAGGAACATCAACCAAATTTGATTCAAAACAAACCAACAACTCACCTTGGTGACTTTCTTTTCTTGTTTTTAGCCAAGCTTGGAATTTGTAGCAATTGGCTCTCTTGTGACCCTGCTTCTTACAGTGAAAGCATTTAAAATCCTTATCTCCATTTCTCCCATAATTTCCATTTTTCTTAAAATCTTGCCATTTCTTTGGGCCATGAGCATTTGACCCCTTAGGCTTCCATTTGCCTCTAGACGAACTCAACTTGGCATTGGTAGTTAAGTGGGCGGACTCATACTTTTCCTTCTTTAATTTCTCTTCCTCGTCACACACTTAGTAATCAAGGCATTAACACTCCATGTCTCATTCTCGAGCATTATAAGTAGCCTTAATCGACTAAATTCAGCCGGCAAAACATTCAAGGCTTGATGCACAATATAATTTTCAGTAAAGAACAATTTCATGGGCCTTAAGTTTGACCGAATGTGGACCATCTTTAGTATAAATTCTCTAACACCCATAGCAAAGATCATACCTCATGTTCGTTAACTCACTCAAAGAAGTTCCCAAACTTCACTTTATCTCGAGACTCTATATCTTTTCCCACCGCTTCAAGGAACCGTCGGCATTCGTATCTTCCCAAGAAACCACTAATCGATGCTCAAGAATAGACCTCTTCATAGCAATGAGGCTCAATCGATTAGATTTTTCCCATCGAGCATAATGGACCTTTTGATCTGCGGTACTTTGATCATTGGGCCCGGCAGTTCATCCTCACGTAGAGCCAAGTCCATATCAACGATACCCAAAGCAAACTCTATATCTTGCTTCCATCTTTTAAAGTTTGATCCAGTTAACATTTCCACCGTGGCATTGTTGCTATTTACAGCAAAGGTAACCGTTTAACACACATAATGCAATAAGATCAATTATGGGCAATAAGCAACTCAACAAAAATAATTAGTACATCATAAACTCCCTTGGGCAGAGTGTATAATGCACCATTATTTTTCCCAGCATGAAAATTTATAAAGCAACAAGGAGAATTACATATAATTTTCAGGATCCATCCCCTTTGGGCAGACAAATCCTTTAAATCATACATCTCCATAATATCAACATAGAGGGGAATTACATATAATTTTCAAAACATTTATCCCCTTTGGGCAGATAAATATTTTTCAATTATACATCCCCATCTTTTAAATATGGGAATAAACTTCATGCTATTTTTCCAAATTAATATACACAATAACTCCCTTTGGGCAAGTAATTGTATATATTAATCTTTTATCAATAGGGAATTCCAAAACTTATGCCCAAAATTTATCAAACAACATGAAACACTACACAACATGTGTTTCCAATGATCATATTGCATTTTTCAAAACAACAATTTTTGCCACAAGTTTTTTTTTAATATTTTATTAATATTTTATTATTATATATATTTTATAATATTATTTAAATATTACGGACTCCCGCGGGCCCAGGACCCGCGAGCAGCCCTAATCGGATCGCAGGCCTGACGTGCGCGCGGCCCATGCTGTTCTTTTAATTGTTTTTATTCTGGTTTTGGGCTCACGCCCATGAACCAGCAAGGAAAATTAAAAGACAAAATGGGCTTACGCCCAATAGAAAACCCAGCCTGGCTTTCTTCTCGCGTGGGCTCATCTGCCTTTTAATTTAAAATTAGCCCATGACATGGGCTACGAAATTTAAAAAAAAAAAAATATGGGCAGAAGCCCATATTCAGGCCTAAGCCCGACTGGAGGTCTTCTTCAACCTCCAGCCGGGTCACGAATTTGCAGAAAAACAGGTCATACGACCCGGTTTCGACCCGAAGCTCTAAACACTCAAGGTAACTTGATTTTTGATGAAATTTCCTCATGGGTTTTGCTTCTAACATCAATATGATTAACTATAATTAATTAAATTAAGAAACATCAACTAAATCCACCACATGCAAGCTTCAAAGTTTCGGATCTAAACCTCCCATGGCCGAAAATTCGGTTTTCTTAAATTTAAACCCTAATAACTCAATTTAATACAACAAAAGGATACTAAAACAAATATATAACAATACCCATACAACAATTTGGATCGAACATCAATCAATTGCAAATAATTCGAAAATTTTAGAACTTTTTCATGCATAAACCCTAGAATTTCAAATTCAAAATTCTCTCTCAATTCTCAACGAAATTATGCAAATTATATATGGTTAGGAATATATTGACGTGTGGAACAAAAGCCCTATGGTTACGGGATTAATCAAGCAAAAAATCTACACGAAAAAATAATGCCTATATTCGGCTCAAAGAGGAGGATTTCGAATTTGTTCATAAAAAAATTTTGGGTTCTACAATCATATACGATCGGCTCTGATACCACATGTAGAATATTATTCTCATAAACAATTAATCAATTAACAACAAACGGATCCATATATGATTGTAAAACACCAAGATCAATAAATACAAAGCGGAATTAAAGCGCACTGTTTGGAAAATTATCATCGCTTCACTTTGCGAAAAGTAGATCACTCGATAATCGGATCTATCGAATACCAGATCTTCCTCTCTATGACCTATTTCGATATAAAGAACTTTCAATGGGATTAAAGAATCGATAGGTATAACCTACCCTTTATAGGCTAGAGAGGGACCAAGAAACCCTAATCAATAGCGTGTGTTGGGCCCCTTCCCATTACGGGGCCTACCAAACACAATTGCCTACACTTTCCGCTTCAACTAGGCCCGTTAACAATAGATGCCAATACCCAATTCAATCGATCACTTTAGGGTTCAACAAATATTGGAATATCCATTAACCCGATTATTTAAAATACAAAATCAATTAATTAATGTAAGCCCATATTATAGGAAATTCCAACAGGGGTTCCATCCGCGGTTGCCGCCGACAAATGTGGTCGGTGGCGGCGGTGGAGGCCGGAGACACTACGGCGGCCACAAGGAGGAAGTGGAGGATGACAGGGTGGGATGATGGTGGCCATGGACGGACAACCTTTAGGTAGCGAAAGGAAGAAGGAAGATTAAAAAAAGAATAAAAAAAGGAAAAGCTAAATATAATTCTGATTTGGGAAAAAAAGAATGAGTGGAATTGACAAATGATACGTTTAAGGATGCTTTTTGGACGGACAAAAAGTTAACAGAGGTCAGATTTGGATATGAAGTTAAAGTTGGTGACTGTTTACGAGATACTAAAGAAAAATATTTGCGAACATAATTGAGATTTGAACCTAAATTGGTGCTATTTTGAGGAATTAAGCCCTTGCTATTTAGAATCATTGTTTTCAACTATGTTTTAAAAATGGTAGTGTCTATAACATGATAACAACATGAACAGTAATAAGCAAGAGAATGAATTAGGGCATGGCTATTTCCGCAGCAGAAAATGCTGCAGGCAGAGTCTTTTTATTGAAAAGATGATCCTGCCCCACAGACGAGGACACTAATAACATCTACAAAACACGAACAGGGCGAGGGGGTTTCTATTGGTGGGTTCCATCATCATTACATTTATCTATGTAATATAGATGTTTTCGTAATGGGTTCTCGATTCTTTTCTTTTTCTTGAGTTTAAGCTTCCATCACTTATCTGAAAATGGAGGAGCTGGACTAAAAAACTTTTGAACTACTACCAAATAAAAAATTTTTGGATGATGATTAATAATATTTCATTATTCCAATTTCAAAGAGTTTTGATGTCTTAAATCTTATTTATCATAAATTCTATTTCTTTGCAATCAAAATTATCTGCGGAGAATGATGGATTCATGAGATTTGTGATTATGAAGGGTATTTGCCTGCAAATTTTTTTTCCTTGAACTAAAAGGAGGGTTTATCTGATCCCTTTGTGCATAGAGAAAGGTAGACTTGTGCCCTCAAATCCAGCAAGGCTTATTTTTGCTTATCATTTTTGTAAATCCACTAAGATTTTGTTATATATAGGGGGTTGCAGAGGAGGTGACTGAATATATGCATGATCAAGTGACACAGATCATTGTTACTTATTTATCCATAAAATCTTACACACAAATCGTTTATCAACCAACACGCATGGCGGACTAGATCAGGCTTTCTGTTGCAAAATCATTTCCTAATTCTCTCCGCTTGACTTTAGACCTAGCAGGAGGGCTTGAGAGAATTGAAGTGAGTTTTCATGCTTATAATCAAGTTTACTGAACACGAATCCATTGGCTTGATGGGATTATTTGTGTAAGTTTAGTTACCGTATGGAGATGTTTGAGTTATATATTAGAGAAGTATCCGCATCGTCTACGTGAAAAATTTTCGAGGCTCATTCCGTCATAGCACTAAATATCTAAAGTCCATATGAAAACAGAAATCTACTATAGCAAAAGATATCTGCCTCTTTCTACTAGGCTTAAACTCGTGTCTGGTTTCATACATCGGTCCAAAGCCCAAGCACCAAATCGGTCCGTAGGGTCTAGCCCTCAACATAAGCTAAGGTGAGCTCGTTCCTAAAACATCCTATCTTCTGGGCATTATTTGACGATGTAAAGCCCAAAGGAGCAATTAATCCTGAAGGAAGACTTTCCCTGCTTGAGGAGCAAAGCTTCCCGCATCTCGTATGCTCTGAATTTGATTATGCTTATCATTGTTTGTTGGGTGTAAAATTTCCTTTCCAGAAATTATACTTTCCGACACAAATTATTATGCACCAACTCCACATACAAAATCAATTGGAAAATACATATCTACAAAATTATACAATAACAGCTTTTCTCTAAGATTGAAACACAACACTCTAATAGCTAGAAAGGACTTCTTTTTGTTTCAAGAATTAGATTTGCAACGTTCTCAAGAAGAAAAATACATAAATAATGTGGCCACTTAGACTCCACCTGAGCTAATATTATGCACAATTGACTAAATAGATTACTCAAATGAGAATATTCTTACATGCACTAATTCCAAAAATTCTTGACTAGACCTTAGAATTTAGATTGAGGGCATGTAAATCGCAAAATATGATGAGTGCTATAGGATCGATGGCTGTGATTCATCTAATGAGTCCGTGTAAGAATTTGTCATTCCAAGCAGGGAGGACAAACACTCCTGCGATCTTACATGGGGATCCTGGAAAAGGAAAAAGCGACACGAGTGCATTTTCAAAAAGCAAGAGAGGCTAAGGATAACTAAAGATGAAAGTAAAGCAGTGGGGACCATAACTGTTTGGCATCGCCTCAAAAAGGTCAAGAGATCCATCAATTAGATTGGGTTTTGGTGGATTATGAGTTGATTTAGTGCTTTGAAGCAGTGTGAATTGGACTCCAAATAGAAAGCAAAAGAGGTGGAAAAAAGCATGCCTTAGCTCAATTGAACATCAACACCTCATTCCATTACTCATCACTTCCAGAACTTGTGCCTATGTATACAATTTTGCTTTTCCTTAAAGTGTTAGACACGACATGACCGCTTCAGTTAGAATTTAGAACTAGTCATCTTCTTCACAATGATGATATTCATTAAAAATGACCATGAACCTACTTTAAAGATTCACCCACATAAAGTCCCAATCCCTTTATCAACTCAAATTAATTTTTTGAAATTCCTTACCATGGAGACTACGGGAGTCCGGAGCAAAAGTAAGTGACAATGGACGTCGGCATCAACTTTTTCTAGTGGAAAATAAAGCATGCTTTTTTTTTTTGTTATAGTATTGCCAAAGGCATAAGGCAGGTTCATCAAATGTGTGGCACTTGGTCAATTAGCTATCCCAAGGTGGATGTCTCCGTCGCTAAGATTTGCAAAGCCTCATTGATAATGACTCAAATGGGCATAGCTAAGATAGTGAACAGTCAAAAATTATTTGGTTACCTACGAACCTTTTAGATGGTTGTACAATTCCTTATTAAAATTAGAGAGTAAATGTGACTTCTATCGGTAAGGTAAGGTTTTAAAGATTTTGGCATTTTCACTTAAATAAGTATGAAAGCAGAGTACGAAGATCAAGATGATGTTTCATCTTTCAATTGAAAATTAAAACTGTCCAAGCACTGGAAATCTGACCTTGAACAAGTCAGAGTACCACGGCTGGAAACAAAACTTAATCCAGAAATCGCGCATCATGGGGACCTCCCAAAGAAGGAAAAAAAGTACGGTAGAAACAATTGGTGAAAGCAAATGGTGAACCGACCGAACAACCCCGCATGAAACAAGAATCATTTTCCCAGCTAGAACTAGGGATGGCAAACAAATAGATAAGATTCTGGAGCAGATAAGAAAGCTCACAATGGTTTTTCTTTATGTGAGGATTGTAGAATCGATATTTCATGGGCTTTTAAATAGACGTGTCTACACGTCCATACCCCTAAATTATAAAAAAAAAAATGCTTACTTTAGGAAAATGCTAACTAAATTTGGTAACTTTTTTATATACACTTATTCCTCAGAAACTAGTAGCTATTATGGAAAAGGTCCATATGACCTTAATTTCAAAGAGAACGTCCCACATGACTTTAATTAGTCATAACCTTTTTCTTTTGTTAAATATTAGTCATAATTTTTTCATATAGTCATAATAAATATAAGGATTTAGGAATAACATGACATTATAATTTAACAATTATGCTTGGCAAACAAAGTTAAACAACTTCAATTTTTACTTATGAAGTGAGTTTTTTTTTTTTTTTTTTTCTCACTTATAGGATGATTATGAGGGGCTCTCTTTCAACAAATCTGTGAAAAATTGAAAGACGATACATGAAAAGTCAAAACTTATTTTTAACTAATGCTTAACATTAGTTGGGTAGAAGGCTCCAAGTTGGCTCAAGTCATATATGTCAATAAGTAGAATATCATTAAAAGTTGCCATTCAATATATAAATCAACAACACGGCCATTTTATGTTTCAGAGTTATTTCAACTTGCATACCATTTCAAAAATAAAACCTGAATTTTTTCCCATTCAATTAGCTTGATTATAATGTTACTTCTCTATTTTTTAATATGATTTCATGCCAACACGAGGAGTGGGCTTAGGAATAGCACCTAATCCTTTTTGCGCTCAAATCTCCTTGCCTTCTTTGCCCCTAATCATTCTTGCTTTGTTTCGCTCTTCCATTATTCTCTCTGTCTCTTTTTTTTTTTTTTCTGGGTTTTCTCAACTAAAAAAATCAAAGAAAAATGTAAAATCGATGATACTGTTGAGAAAAATGGGAAACATCACATTAAATTCATCTCAAGAAGTAAAATTGTTGATATAAAGGCCTAATTTGTGGTTAAAGAGCAAGAGCAAAAAAACATTAGAAAAATCTCAATTATAAAATCACATGATAATTTTTTGATAAATGTTCTACTTGGACTATGAGTGCATCAACCTCGAAAATCCAGGTCTGTGCTGGTTCCATCAATTTGTCTTCTTGATTCCATCTTAAAAAAGGAAGTCATGATGTTTTTTTCTTGGATTGCTACAAAATTTAACGGTTAATACTTTTGACATTTCACACATAATCAATGATGATATGGATATGCATCTTCAATCTTCCGTTACTGCTTTATTGCACCGAAAGGTGAAATTCCCTAGACTAAAAGAGAAAGATACCTCTGGTGGGCCTTCCGTTCCACCGAAACCCTTGAAAAATAGTCAGGAGGATCTTCTAAAGTCGTTGTGATGATTTGGTGTATACATGCATGTTCACACACATTGGGCGAGGCTATTCACGCTCCCAATTTAGCTTAAAATCACATCCTTATAAGTAAACTCAATTATTAATAGACTTGCCTTTTATTTAAAAATTAAACAAATCTGCCTTTTCCAATTTCTCTCTCATATGTTGTCTGGTCTATTTGATTATTTACTATAGACACTTGAAGAGTTTTCGGTTTCAATCTTGTCATCTACTCCTTTGATTTCAAAGTTTTGTTCATGTAAGAATTTACCAAAAAACGCCTTCAACCTATGAATCATAAAAAAAAAAAAAAAAAAAAAAACCAAATAAAAACCAAAAAAACAAAAACAAAAGCAAAAAGAGGCTGATTTATTTAAAAGATTGGAGCATAAGCACATTCCTTAATATCAAATTACACTTATGCTTTCATCAAGCTTTATCCATAATTTTGCCAATTTATTATGACCAAATCTTCAGTTCTTTGATTTGTCATGTTCGAACTTAAATTATTTTGTAGAAGAGACTATTTCAACGAGTTTGGTACAAGATTTTAAATTTTTTTTTTGAGAAATTATACTTTGATACAAAATTACTCACTAATTCATGTACAAAATCAACATGAGTGTCAATATCTATATAATTATGCAATAACAGTCTCTTCTCTATGCCCTGCCTCTAAGGTTGACACAGCATTCTAAATAGCTAGAAAAGACTTCTTATTTTAAGAGCTGAATTCGCAATGTTCTCCCTTAAAAAAATGTGCCCACTTAGACTCCACCTAGGCTAATATTTTGCACTACTGACTAGATAGATTATTTGTATATCATGATGTACTTATAGGCTCTAATTCCTTATTAGCTACGTGAGTTATACTCAATCTAATTAGAAGGAGAATGTCTCTCATGACTTTAAATTGTTTTTTATTTAGTCAAAATGTTTTCAAACGGTCATAATTCATATATGGGATTAGGGGTACATTGACATTTCCAACACAACAATTTTTTATGGGCAAGTTTGTCATGTGAAACTAATAAAGAAAATTTCAGCCAGCTTAATATTCAAAACAGATCAGAGACCAATATTATGCTTATCTATCATATCATACTATTATTTTAACTTTATACTTACTTAGCATCTCTATCTTGCACTTATTGAATGTTACTATATGATGATTTTATGTTAACTTTGTCATTTTATTAAGAAATGGTTCGGAATAGAAAATAGACTACTATTTACTATAAAAATTATGCTTACATAACCCCAGAATTGGCACAATTGGTTGGGTCATTAGGGATTTCCAACTTAGGAACTAGAGATCGCTGGTTTGAATCCCACAAACTACATGCAAACTGCTTTGGGTTATAGTCGCCTACATAGACCAAAGATCTGAGTTTAACTGGTTCATGGAATTGGTACGATATTTCATGAGCTTCTACGTAAATGGCTCTCCACACTCCTACCCCTATATTACATGTGTGTGCACGTACGCACATGCTCACACACACTCACTTTAGGAGATTGCTAACTTTACATGGTATTCCACTTACTTTAGGAGAATGCTAATTTTACATGGGATTTTTCATATGCACTTATTCCTCATAAACTAGGTAGTCATTATGCATAAGATCTTTGTCAACTTAATTGCAAAGAGAACATTTCTCATGACTTTGAGGAATATTACCCATCGATCCTAAACATATTGTACGAATGTCAATTTAGTTCTAAACTTTTGATTTTGTCAATTTGGTTATAAACCTTTGCGCAAAATTTCAATATAGTTATTTTGATCAATTTTCGACGTTGAAATGATTGTGGGTTACTTAGAATGGTCAGCAATAACTAGATTGTCACATCAATAATTTCAAGCAAAAATTCATCAAAAGGGTTTTATTGGAATTTTCTATAAAGGTGTAAAACTAAATTGATAAAAAATTAAAATGATTAAAACTGAATTAGGATCTATATAATAGATTTTAGGACTGATTAGATAATTTTCCCCATGACTTTAATTAGTCATAACCTTTTTAAATAGTCAATACAAATATAAGGTTTATGAGGTAATTTGATATTCTAATATAACAATTATGGCTGAGTTTGAGAAAAGGAGCGAGGAAGTTAAGCAGCCACCCGGTGTTCCGGTAGAGCAAGCCAGCGAAGAAGACGCGTGAGTTTACTTTTTGCTTTTGTCTGAGTATACGAGTAGTTAAAGAAAATCAATGTCGGAATGCACTCATTCGCGGAGCTAATGCTTAATGACTCAGCAAGTTGCACATGAAGGAAACGCCTTCATAGTTAGTGGAATATCCCCTTTCAACGAGATTCACGTGGCACTCGGCATAACAATTTGTCGTTGTCCGATATGATTGTCATGAAATGGGAATATGAAAGAGTGATTTTGAAAAATTCCACGAGTTCCGTAGTCACTTTGGTCGACATCTAGTTCTATTTGCTTACACTTATATAAAAAAAAAAAAAATTCTGCATTTTGCTCTCCCTTGAGAAAATTAAAAATGAGAAAAAAATAGGTTTCATAAATTATGAAAAACCATATAATAACTCTACTTGTCAATAAATGTATATTTTTGAAAATTTTAAAAATCAATATTTTAAAAATAAATTTGAAAAGGAAAAGCTCCAGACATAACCAAACATTTGGGAAGAAAAAAAAAGAAAAGAGGGTTTTTTTGGGGGGGAGGGGGAGGAGGGGGATGCCGGAGACTTCAATATGAATGAGAGCCCACGGAGCAAAGTTAATCCTGGCTGGCAATAATTTTGCATGTTGATTTTGTCATGTAAAGAGTAGCAATGGTTGCTATGATTTTGAGTATTAATATTATTATCTAAAGAGTAGTAGTGTTCAAGATAGTAAATTAGTTTAAAATGTTAAGAGGATAGCAAAAATTTAATTTCCTCAGAAGTTCTAATCTAACAATTACAACTGCAGTTATATCTAACCTAACAATCATAATTGGCTTTATAATCTAACAATCAGCCTAATTATTATGTTAATTCTAAATTTTTAACGTGATTTCATGGACCAGCACAATGAGCTGGGAAGCACTATTACCTAACCAATGTTTGTCCATTGGATGTGAAGGAAAAACTAGATGCTTAAATTATGTTTGTCGAAAGCGGTGAAGGAAAGGATGGATATCTAATCAATGTTTGTCCATTAGCATTGGAGGAAAGGATGGCGATTTCAACATTGGTGTTGGTGACCTGCTCCATGTATTAATAGATTATTTATTAGATTACCATCATTGTCTTGATTGACGCGACCGACAACAATCGTTTTTAAATTTTTTTTACTTTTGGCCGGTGGAGGCTCTAAGGACTTGGAGCCCTTTGCTCCCAACTTTTTAGCTTCCGAAGGAATTGAGTGGGGTTTAGTCTATGCTGCTGTTGAGAAAAATATAAAATTATTAAACTCATATCAACAAATAATTGTTGATAGAAGTGTTATGAATAAATAACAAAAGTTCAATCCCCTTTAATCGGA
This sequence comes from Eucalyptus coolabah, assembly GCA_014182585.1. Classification (NCBI taxonomy): domain Eukaryota; kingdom Viridiplantae; phylum Streptophyta; class Magnoliopsida; order Myrtales; family Myrtaceae; genus Eucalyptus; species Eucalyptus coolabah. The sequence goes on from CM024626.1 coordinate 13,572,494, forward strand.
GAGGTTATTAAGAGAAAACTCAAGTTTGAACCTATTAACATATTCAGTTGATCCATCTTTATTTAAAAACATGAGCTAAAATGAATTATAATATATTAATTGCTTAATACGACATTAATTTTTCATTGTGAAACTTTTCTAACCCAACTCACACATTCATCTTAACATTCACCTCTCGCATGTTGGCTTAGTATTATGTTTGTTTCCCCTTGATTCAAGTATCGTTCTCCATTAACATGACTCAATTAGAATATTCGCTTTGGTGTGTGTGCTAACTAAAATAACAACAATGTCCATCTTCATCCCTAGTCTCTTTCTCCAAATTGAATCATGAAGGTTACCATCAGGACCACATTGCTACACAACAACGCCCACCTCCATTCCAAGTCTCTTTTGCTAGATCGAACTATGAAGGTTGTCCAAAAACTACATTGATCACGAGATTCCTTTCCTAAGATATTCTCCAAACATCGGTATACGTTGGGATTGCCCATCAGCTATCAATCATCGGCTGTGGCATCATTTCTTAGGAGTGTCTAGCATAAATTTGATACCTTTTACCAGAGAGATCGCTAAAGAAAAGCCCATGTTTGAGCTGGCCAATATGTTTTATTGAAGCCAAATTCACTCAAAAACTAGGATATATTAATTACTCCATATTATACTAATTTATAAGACTTTCTAACATAACTTACATATATATCTCAATAAGAAGGATCTAAGTAATGGTTAAAAGAGTGAGAATGAAGAGATATTAGACGAACCCCAACCACATCATCATATGGCAATTTTCAATAATGTTCTATGCGGAGTATAAATGTGTCTACCTCAAATAATTCACTTCTGTAGTGGTTCCATCAATTTGTCATTTGACTCCTTTTTTTAGTGATAGTCATGATGGGGTTTTCTGGGATGTTACAAACTTTAACGGTAAATGCTTTTAGCCTCTAGCGCAGGATCAATGTCGATACTGATAAGCAACTCCAATTTTCCAACGAGAATTGCTTCATCAAGTGACTAGTGTGGGATGTTAACAAAGAAGAGTTCCGCTATAGCGTAACCGCATTGTCCCTTCCAATAGCAACGGTGCAAATGGGACCACGAGTTCTATTATGCTTGTAATGCGCAACCGGATTACAACTTTAAAATGGGAAATCTTTACGGATATCTTTAAAATAACTTTTATCCCTTTCTGAATGAAATGTCAGTCAAAATGCCCTCCCTCCAAATTGAGCACCAAGTAAAGCCATCAATGATTTCTTTTCATTACTCTTGAAAGCATAAAACATTCAATATATATACTAGCGTGCGACTAACTTATAATTGCACGTAATCTCGTCATGACTATGAATGTACATACCTATGTATGTATGCAAGCACACATGAATATGTCTAAAAATATGTGTATTTTAACTACCTCTTATTTAGTTAGATATACATCTTTATCACAAGAAACTTTTTTTTTTTTTTTCAAAGAATTGGCACCTGGATGAGTTTTGAAATGACTTTAGAAATGTTTTGATCTATATACTCTTTTATATTGACCGTGGACTAAAAAAAGCCTAGAAATTTATTTAAATTATTATTTTTATTCAAATATTAAATTTAATATGAGCAGTGCTTTTCCACTTAAATTATAAACTCAATCTGAAATTTAGATCAATTCTAAGTATGTTGACCTAATGTTATGGGGGGACAAACATTTCAGAAGTCCTAAAAATAAATTGGGCTTATTATGGACACTTAATTGAGATGGCAGTCCAACTTTAACCTTAAGGTATTCTCGTACAGCTCCTTTTGCTTTTCATTTAGGTTTTTGGCCCGCTTGGGTTTCTGAGAAAAATAAGCACGACTACTTTTTACTTTCTAATAAGAACCTCGAAATCGGGTAAACTAGGATGCAAAAAGGAATCTTTCATTTAATTACAATCATTACCGTTTTCAAAGCAGAAATTAATAAACAAAAAACCTTAAAAGGCACAAAGATACATAGATCAAAGCAGGGCTCGGCAAACAGCATAAAATATAAGCAAAGTTAACAATAACTGGAATTACGTGAAAAGTCATAACATTGGATACACACACTCACATGACTATGTTATATGTATAATTTTAAGTATGAGTTTTAATCTATTTTGCCATTGCTCATACTTCAAGTTAAATCACTGGGGGTTCGCCCTAGTGGCCACCCTTCCAACATGAAATGGGGAGGTGCGGGGTTCAAATCCCCACCTTCTCAGGGGGGGATGGGGGTAGGAACGAGTAAGTTTGAGAGTGGGTTGCGACTCCCACGCCCTACAAGAGGCATGGCACAAGTCTGCAAGTGAGTGTAGAGTAGGAATAGAGTAGGACTGAAAAAAAAAAATACTTCAAGTTAATTATTCACATATTTATTGAAGGTGTTTCATAAATTTGAAACCCCAATCGTCACCTCGTCTCGATTCCCACAAGTACCCATATGCACAAACCGATGAATATATTAATATTGTGAAAAGGATTAAAGATGCCACTTATCACGCGCGCATGGGGTGTGGGCAGTCCTTGTCCGTTTGTTCTCTTTATTAATTACATTTTGTTATATCGATAATAGCAAACTATAAAAAGTAGTTATTAAACTGGCGATAACCCTAGTCGAATCATTTTCTTACTTTAAAGTTTTTTCATTTTTTTCTAAGCCAATTGATGGAACTGCAATGCAAAGAATTAAACTGAAGTTCGCAATTTTTTGTCTTGATTGAGGAGACCGAAAGAGCAGTCATTTTTTATATTTATTTTTGGCCAATGACAAACTTGAACAGTGTGCTACCAATTTTTCAGCTTCCCAAAGATTAAATGATGCTTAGTTAACTTAACTATGGTTACGTTTCAGATCTCCGTAATCGACACCCATATCCTTCTTCTTTCGAGTGGTTTGGATTTTTGTTAAGATTATGAATCGTTGGAGCTCTAGTACTAAATCTTGGTCGTCAATAGGTAGAATATTATCAACAATTTCTATTCAATAGACAAATCTATAACACAAGCCCCCACATACATATATCGATGAAAATATTAATATAATGAAGGGATTAAAGATGCTACTTACCAAAAATAAAATCTTTTTACCTTACCAAAAAGAAAAAAAAAAAAAAGAAAAAAGAAAAAAAGATGCTACTTACAACGTGCCTGTGTGGGTGTGGCCTGTCCTTGACCATTTGCACTCTTAATTAAGTTTTGTTATATAGACAGTGACAGACTATAAAATGTCCTTATTAAATAATGGATGATCCAAGTCGAATCATTTTCTTACTTAAACAGCTCGTAGTCAATTTCTTTAACCCACTTGATGGAGCGGCAACTCAATTTTTATAGTGAGAAGAAATCAATTCAAGTCCTCAATGGATTGAGGAGGACTAAGAGCAGTCAATTATTTATTAATAAATATCACTAAAATCTTCAAATTGATACTTCTATGATAATTTATCCCTAAACTAATTTTTTTTACCACCAAAATCTATAACTAATATATTTGTAATAAATTTAATTCTAAATTAAACTTTAAATTAAAACATTTGTGACAATTTTGTCATCCATTAGTTTCTATTAAATGGGATTAATATCGCGAAAAGACACAAACCAATACACTTGTAACAAATGAATCATAGAATTCCAAATTAGTATATCCATCAACTACTATATGTTATCCAACATAGTGATTTAACGGTAAAATTTAATGAAAACTAATAGATAGTAAATTTAGTACATACGTACACGTGATAGATTTTTTATAGTCCAAAAATTAATTTAGAATAAATTTATCATAGATATACTAATTTGAAATTTTTTATGATATTAACCTCATTTTTTTTTTTTTTTAATGTGCTCGTTACAGTTTCCCTAGGATTTGACCGGTGCTTATTAACTAGAGTGAGATTACCGAGTTGCATGGTTCTTACCGATCTTCCCTTTCTTGCTCACGGTTTGAGTCTTTGTCGAGGTTTCGAATCCTTGAATCTATAGCAAATATTATTGTAGCCGCTTCATTTGAATAAATCTGGAATGAGACCCCTTAGTAGAGGCTTGGTGTTCAGAAAACACATCATAATACTATCCCCCATTAATATTCACTGCATAGGAAGAGTGTAAAAAAGACTTCCAAGTCACTGCTGAAACAACTAGTGTCTGACACCACGGGCCAAGTTCTACTTCATATCAATGTGTCCATCGTCACTTGCCATTACCAGACTTTGGCTCTATAAAAATATGATTCAACAAGCGCCTTCCCCCCCCCCCCCTTTCCTCCTCCCCCAAAAAAAAAAAAAAGACCCAAAGCTGACTTAATGGAAAAAGCGATGGTAATGCTCCGGTCTAAAGACTCATCACATATCTCTCTACCGCCCTCAATTGAAAAAAATAGCAAACATTATTGTAGCCCCTTCATTTGAATAAATCTGAAATGAGACCCTTAGTAGAGGTTTGATGTTCAGAAAACATATCATAATACTATCCCCCATTAATATTCAATTGGTTTGACCACAAAAATTGCCCCATGCCCCAAGATATGTTTTTGTCCTAATATATTTTTATTCATCTCTTTTGATTAACCATTATTCGATTTGGTCAATTGAATTTTATTGATTTTACACTGATGAAAAGGAAATATTACTCAAAATAACACATTACTGCTTATCAATCATTTTTCAACATATGAATATTTTACCATGAAATCCCTTTACACTGTGATAGTTACCATTTACTCGATACAAGATTAAGGGTAACGTGCAATCTCATGAATAGGTTAAAAAATGAACAGTACATATTAGTTTTAACATTTTTCAATAGTAAGAAATCTTACGTTATTGTTAAGTCACTTGAGGATAGAAGCCCATTTTGAAAAAAAAAAAAAAAATTCTTGAGGAGGTAGTGACCAATTATAAAGGGGCCTTGCTTTTTCTGGATGCCATGAGAAAATTGAATTTTATACGTGATACTTTGTTGGGGTTGTTCCAAATCTATCCCTAGAAAATTGAATTTTGTAAGTGAATAAAAATGACAAAATGCTAAAATACCCATTCTGTTGTTGTCTTCCTACATTCCATATTTTTAGATTGTCGTTACCTTTCTTGTCTTCTTTATTTTTCTATTAATACCTACATAATCTCTCTGTGTGGAATGAGCTCTGAATTGAACCATGCTTATGAATCTGTTTGTTGGGTGTAGATTTTTTTTTTTTTTTGACAAGTTATACTTGTTGAAACAAAATTATAGACTCACTTCACCCACGCAATTAATGTGAGGATCTATACCTATAGAATGACATGAGAACAGTATTTCACTTAAGAGGTGCCTTTAAGGTTAATACATAGCACTCTAGATAACTAGAAAGGATTTTTCCTTCTTCCAAGAATTGGATTTGCTACATTCTCCATTAAAAAATGTAGCCCCTGGTCTCCACCTAAGCTAATCTTATGCAAAACCGACTAGAAAAAGTCCACTATCTAAACCACAAATTGTCCGCAATGTGAGAGTCCAATGCCACTCACTACTCTTGAAAGTGCGGGCAAACTTGTATATTAAACAAAATAGTTGGCTGTAATTGTAGATGAATTTCTATAAAACTAGCAAGATTTGCGCTGAGGTAATTTTTTTATATTATTTTAAATGTTATTTTTAATCTATTTGGCTTTCGTTCCCACTTCAAGTTAGTTATTTTTCATGAATTTTTAAATTTTAAGTTTGTTGTATCGTGATTATTATTTGTCAATATATTTTAACTTATGTTAATATTTTTAACAAACAACATAGACATTCATGCCAAAATAGAGAAATATTTGACGGCCAATACTTTAACATCCCTACGAGGGAAAATGGTATAAAATTAGAAAGAGTATGAGATATTGTTTAGAAGTTAAAAAAAAAAAGTTTGGATAAAATATAATGTAGATAACACTTAAAACTTGATGTTGCCATAAAAATATGCTTTGGAATATTAATCTACACCATAAATTAAATGAACGACCACTTCAACATCACAGTTTTACAAATAATTCCATGAAAACATCCATGCATATACTCAAAAAAAGAAATTCGGAAGTATCCAGTGAATCTCCTACGTTTTAAATTATGATGATATTGATATGCATCTCCTATCTTCCGCTGACGATTGCTTCCTTGCACCGAAAGGTGAAATTGTCAAGACTAAAACAACAAGATTTCTCTGGTTGACAAATAGCTGTTGGGATGATTGGTGTGCGCACACATTTGGTGGAGCTAATTATGCACCCATTTTACACGTGATACTTTGTTAGGGTCATTCCAAATTTGTCTCTAGGTAATATTTCCTTAAGAGAATCCAAGGACAAAATGCTAGAATAGCCAACCTCTTATATTTCCCCTTATTTCACATTTTTAGCTTGCCATCACCTTTCTTTTGTCTCCTTAATTTTTCCGTTTTCACATGTAGTATCTCTCTGTTGGAAAGGGCTTTGAATTTGATTATGCTTGTCATTGTGTATGTTGGATGTAAATTTTCATTTTTGAGAAATTATACTTTTGATACAAAATTATTCACTAATTCACGTACAAAATCAACATGAGAGTCAATATCTATATAATTATGCAATAACAGTCTCTTCTCTATGCCCTGCCTCTAAGGTTGACACATAGCATTCTAAATAGCTAGAAAAGACTTCTCCTTATTTTAAGAACTGGATCCGCAACGTTCTCCATTAAAACAATGTGCCCACTTGGACTCCACCTAGGCTAATATTTTGCACTACTAACTAGATAGATTATTCATATATCATGATGTACTTATAGGCACTAATTCCTTATTAGCTACGTGAGTTCTACTCAATTCAATCTAATTACAAGGACAATGTCTCTCATGACTTTAAATTGTTTCTATCTAGTCAAAATGTTTTCAAACGGTCATAATTCATATATGGGATTAGGGGTACATTGACATTTCCAACACAACAATTTTTTATGGGCAAGTTTGTCATGTGAAACTAATAAAGAGAATTTCAGCCAGCTTAATATTCAAAACAGATCAGAGACCAATATTATGCCTATCTATCATATGATACTATTAATTTAACGTTATACTTACTTAGCGTCTCTATCTTGCACTTATTGATATTACTATATGATAATTTTATGTTAACCTTGTCATTTTCTTAAGAAATGGTTCAGAATAGAAAATACAATACTCTTTACTATAAAAATTATGCTTACATAGCCCAGAGTTGGTACAATTAGTTGGGTCATTAGGGATTTCCAACTTAGGAACTAGAGATCGCCGGTTCGAATGCCACAAACTACATGCAAACTGTTTTGGGTTATAGTCACCTACATAGACCAAAGATCTGAGTTTAATTGGTTCATGGAATTGGCATGATATTTCATGAGCTTCTAGGTAAATGGCTCTCCACACTCCTACCCCTATATCGCACAAGCGCGCATACACACACACTCACTTTAGGAGAATGCTAACTTTACATGGTATTACACTTACTTTAGGAGAATGCTAATTTTACATGGGATTTTTTTATATGCACTTATTCCTCATAAACTAGGTAGTCATTATACATAAGATCTTTGTCAACTTAATTGCAAAGAGAATATTCCCATGACTTTGAGGAATATTACCAATCGATCTTAAACATATTGTACGAATACCAATTTAGTTCTAAACTTTTTGATTTTGCCAATTTAGTGATAAACTTTTGTGCAAAATTCCAATATAGTCTTTTTGGCCAATTTCCGATGTTGAAATGGCCGTGTGTTGCTTAGAATGGTCAACAATGACTGAACGTGACATCAATAATTTCAAGCAAAAATTCATCAAAAGGGTTATATTGAAATTTTCCGTAAAGGTGTAAAACTAAATTGACAAAAAAATTGAAATGATTAAAACTAAATTAGCATATGTATAATAGATTTTAGGATTGATTAGATAATTTTCCCCATGACTTTAATTAGTCATAATATTTCTTTGTTATAAATTAGTCATAACATTTTTAAATAGTCAATACAAATATAAGGTTTATGACGTAATTTGATATTCTAATCTAACAATTATGGTTGAGTTTGAGAAAAGGAGCGAGGAAGTTAAGGTCCCGTTTGGCAAAAAGTGTTTGTTCCCTTAACACAAATTTTTGTTCTTTTGTTCTCGTGGAACAAAAAAAGAACATAAACGTGTTTGGTAAAACTTTTGTTTTCCGGAAATAGATTTGGAAAAAAAAAAAAGAAGTAGAAAAAGTAGTTTCTTATTCTTGGGAACAATTCCGAAAACAATTTTTCTCTCTCTTCTTTTTTTCTTCTCTTTTTTCTTTTTATTTTTTCTTTCCTTCTTCTTTCTTTTGGCCGGTTGTCGGCCTTGGCCATGGCCGATGATCGGCCAACGAGGGGCAGCAACCTCATCGGAGCGTCCCCGGCCCAAAGAACGCCTCGCCTTGCCTTGCCTTGGCTGGGCGAGCTTGAGCTTACCTAGATCTGGCGAGGCCAAGCTCGCTCAACCACCGGCGAGGCTCGACTTCGCCAGATTTGGGCAAGTGCAAGCTCGCCTAGCCAAGGCGAGGCCGACCTCTCGCCGCCCGGGCGAGGTCGAGCCTCGCCCTGGCTTAGGGAGGCTTTGACGAGCTTGCGGCCGTCGCGGTGGCTTGGCGAGGCTCCGGCCGAGCTCGCCGAACCTCACCCACTGATCAGCCACCGTTGTGGCCGACAATCAGCCACAAAGGAGAAAGAAGGAAAAAAAAAAAAAGAAGGAAAAATATAATAAAAATATTAAAAATTAAAAGAAACAACAAAATTATACAAGTTTACGAAATGCATTTCTATTATTGAAAATGAATTTTTTGCAGTTACCAAGTATGTTCTTATATTCAGAAATTATTCCCTGAAACAAAAAAAAAATTATTTCTGTTTAAAAATTATTTTTTAAAATAGAATAGTTACCAAACGCACCCCTAAGCAACCACTTGGTGTTCCGGTTGAGCAAGCCAGCGAAGAAGACGCGTGAGTTTACTTTTTGCTTTTGTCTGAGTATACGAGTAGTTAAAGAAAATCAACGTCGGAATGCACTCATTCGAGAAGCTATGCGTAATGACTCAGCAAGTTGCATATGAAGGAAACGCCTTCATAGTTAGTGAAACATCCCCTTTCAACGAGATTCACGTGGCACTTGGCATAACATTTTGTCGTTGGCCGATATGATTGTCATGAAATAGGAATACGCAAGAGTGATTTTGAAAAAATTCCACGAGTTCCATAGTCACTTTGGTTGACATCTAGTTCTATTTGCTTACACTTATATATATAAAAAAATTCTGCATTTTGCTCTCCCTCGAGAAAATTAAAAAGGAAAAAAATAGGTTTCATAAATTATGAAAAACCATATAATAACTCTACTTGTCAATAAATGTATATTTTTGAAAATTTTAAAAATTAATATTTGATTACTGCAATATTTGAAAGATAAATTTGAAAAGGAAAAGCTCCGGATAGAACCAAGCATTTGGGAAGAAAAAAAAAAAGAAAAGAAAAGAGGGTTTTTTTTTTTTTTTTTTTTGGGTTGGGAGAAAGGAGGGGAGGGGGATGGGGGCGGGGGAGATTTCAATATGAATGAGAGCCAATGGAGCAAAGTTAGTCCGGGCTGGCAATGATTTTGCGTGTTAATTTTGTCATGTATAGAGTAGTATTGGTCGTTATGATTTTGTGTATTAATATTATCATCTAAAGAGTAGTAGTGCTCGAGATAGTAAACTAGTTTAGAATGTTAAGAGAATAGCAAAAATTTAATTTCCTTAGAAGTTCTTATATAACAATTACAACTGCAGTTAAATCTAACCTAGCAATCATAATTGGCTTTATAATCTAACAATCAGCCTATTTATCATGTTAATTCTAAATTTTTAACGTGATTTCATGGACAAGCACAATGAGCGGGGGTTAGGACTATTACCTAACCAATGTTTGTCCATCGACGTGGAGGAAAACTAGATACCTAAATTATGTTTGTCTTGACCGAGCGGGTCTATAAACTGCTCCGTGGCTAGCACTCCACGTAACAATCGAGGCTCCCGGGTGACCAGCCCCGGCTAGTCCGGCCCCGGCAGGGAGATAACCGTAAAATCCAAGGATTTAACCTTGTAAAAAAATCCCCTGAGTAAAGACCTGGCTCAGGTGGTATACATAAGAACCAGGCAAGGAGCTAAGCATCTCCTTAAACTGCTTCCCTCTTAAATTGAATTCCTTTCAGGGTCTCCACCTGAGGACGGGACTTAAGTCCCTATCCTTAGGTAGGGAAAGAAAGGTACATCCCCATTGCCTGTCCCGGCCACAAAGGCTGCATTTATGCAGTCCTTCGGGGGGGCACCCGGTGAGGACCGGGTTGGAGGCCACTGGCCAGTCCCTCCGCTTTGGCGAGATACTAGGACCAGCAGGATCAACCTGTCCAATGAGTCCGGGCTAGGACATTCCAGTCAAACAACTGGAAGGTAAAGGATGGATGTCTAATCAATGTTTGTCCATTAGTGTTGGAGGAAAGGATGGTGATTTCGACATTGGTGTTCGTGACCTGCTCCACGTATCAATAGATTATTTATTAGACTACCATCATTGTCTTGATTGACGCGACCGACAACGGTCTTTTTTAAATATTTTTACTTTTGGCCAGTAAAGGCTCTAAGGACTTGGAGCCCTTTGCTTCCAACTTTTTAGGCTGCGTTTGTTTATATTTCTTTTTGTGTTTTTAAACACTTTTTCTGTTTTTTTGTTCTTTTGTTCAGTGAACAAAAAAAGAAACGTAAAACAAGAAACACAAATTTTGTGTTTCTTGTTTCGAAACAAAACTTAGAAACACTTTTTTATTTTTTCTTCTTATTTTCTTTCTTTTTCTTTCGCCGGTCGCCCGCCTCGGCCATGGCCGGCGACCGGCCGACGAGGGCCGGCAGCCTCGCCCAGCACGGCGAGGCTCGCGGCCCAGGCGAGGCCGAGCCTCGCCATAGCCGGGCGAGGGTTGGCCTCGCTTGGTCGGGCGAGCTCGAGCTCAGATCGGGCGAGGCCGAGCCGCCCGGCGGCCGGCGAGGCTCGGCCTCGCCAAGCCACCGCTGTGTGACGCCAACCGGGGCGGCGGCTTGGCGAGGCCGAGCCTCGCCGGGTCGCCGGGCGAGCTCGGCCTCGCCGGATCCGGGCGAGATTGAGCTCGCCTAGATTGGCGAGATGTCGGCGCGCGTCGGGCCGGGCGAGCTCGATCTCACTCGGATCCGGCGAGGCCAAGCTCGCCCGGCCGCCGGCGAGCCTCGCCGTGCTCGGGCGAGGCCGCGGCCCTCGTCGGCCGGTCACCGGCCATGGCCGAGGCCGGCGACCGGCCAAAAGAAGAAAAAAAGAAAAAAGGAAAAAGAAAAAGAAAAAAAGGAAAAATAAGAAAAATAGAAAAAATAAAAGAAATAAAAAAATTATACAAATTTGCCAAACATGTTTCCATTTATTTTTTGTTCCCAGAACAAGTTTACCAAACACGTTTTTTTGTTCGTAAATTGTTCCCTTGAACGTAAACACTTTTTTCTATTTCTCGTTCGGAATAATTTTTAAACGTAAACGCAAACAAACGCACCTTAGCTTCCGAAGGAATTGAGTGGGGTTTAGTCGATGCTGCTGTTGAGAGAAAATATAAAATTATTAAACTCATATCAATAAATAATTGTTGATAGAAGTGTTATGAATACGTAACAAAAGTTCAAGCCCCTTTAATCAGAGAGGTTATTAAGAGAAAACTCAAGTTTGAACCTATTAACATAGTCGGTTGATCCATCTTTATTTAAAAACATGAGCTAAAATGAACTATAATATATTAATTGCTTAATACGATATTAATTTTTCATTGTGAAACTTTTCTAACCCAACTCACACATTCATCTTAACATTCACCTCTCGCATGTTGGCTTAGTATTATGTTTGTTTCCCCTTGATTCAAGTATCGTTTTCCATTAACATGACTCAATTAGAATATTGGTGCGTGTGCTAACTAAAATAACAACAACGTCCATCTTCATCCCTAGTCTCTTTCTCCAAATTGAATCGTGAAGGTTACCATCAGGACCACATTGCTACACAACAACACCCACCTCCATTCCAAGTCTCTTTTGCTAGATCGAACTATGAAGGTTGTCCAAAAACTGCATTGATCACAAGATTCCTTTCCTGAGATATTCTCCAAACATCGATATACGTTGGGATTGCCCATCGGCTATCAATCATTGGCTGTGGCATCATTTCTTAGGAGTGTCTAGTAGAAATTTGATACCTTTAACCAGAGAGATCGCTAAAGAAAAGCCCATGTCTGAGCTGACCAATATGTTTTATTGAAGCCAAATTCACTCGAAAACTAGGATATATTAATTACTACATACTATACTGATTTATAAGACTTTCTATATATATATATATATATATATATATATATATATATATATATATATATATATATCTCAATAAGAAGGATCTAAGTAATGGTTAAAAGAGTGAGAACGGAGAGATATTAGACGAACCCCAACCACATCATCATATGGCAAATTTTTGATAATGTTCCACGCAGAGTATGTCTACCTCAAATAATTCACTTCTGTAGTGGTTCCATCAATTTGTCATTTGACTCCGTTTTTTAGTGAAAGTCATGATCTTGGATGCTACAAACTTTAACAGTAAATGCTTTTAGCCTCTAGCGCAGGATTAATGTCGATATTGATATGCAACTCCAATTTTCCAACGAGAATTGCTTCATCAAGTGACTAGTGTGGGATGTTAACAAACAAGAGTTCCGCTATAGCGTAACTACACCTCCTTTCCAATAGCGACGGCGCAAATGGGACCACGAGTTCTATTATGCTTGTCATGCGCAACGGGATTACAACTTCAAAATGGGAAATCTTTACGAATATCCTTAAAGTAACTTTTATCCCTTTCTGAATGAAATATCAGTCAAAAAGCCCTCCCGCCAAATTGAGCACCAAGTAAAGTCATCAATCATTTCTTTTCGTTACTCTTGAAAGCGTAAAACATTTAATATATATACCAGTGTGCAATTAACTTATAACCGCACACAATCCTGTCATAACTATGAATATACATACATATGTATGTATGCAAGCACACATGAATATGTCTAAAAGTATATGTATTTTAATTACCTCTTAATTAGTTAGATATACATATTGATCACAAAAACCTTTTTTTTTCAAAGAATTGGCAACTGGATGAGTTTTGAAATGACTTGCATTTGCACTTCTGCGTTCTCTTTCAGATGTTCATTTTTTTAAAACTTTATTAACAAAGAAAAAGCTTCACCACGTATTGTTGCAACTGTTGCTTCCTACTTCCTCATTAATTGAAGAATTATTGTGTGCAGCGGACTTAAATAACAATGGTTCTATACTAGGTTACCACGAAATATTATACAGCCTTTTAACATATCGTAAAAAAAAAAAAAAAAATCACCTTTAACCTCTTTCAGTTAATTAATCTAGTAAAAATAAAATGGGGGACATCCGATCATTGCAAAATAACGTAATATAAGGTGTTGACTCATATATTGATTTTTTTTTTTTTTTTGAGAAACCCCTTTTGTATAGGTGAAGTTCATATTAAAGGTAAAGTGATTGATGAAAATAATGCCGATACCAAAACGAGACCAAAATATGATAGAGAAGAAGAACTTTTAACACTGACCAAAAAAAAAAAAAAAAAAAAGAACTTTAAACACCAAAAGAAATATAAGTTGGGTTATATCGAATAAGTATGTAGCTCTTTTCTTCTTTTCATTAAGCAGAGAGAAGAATCAAAATACCTATCATGGGCAAGGGTGTGGAGTTTTGCTCTTATGAGGAGGCTTATGAATTTTATAACAACTATGGGAAAGAAGTAAGATTTTGTAGAAGAGTTTCAAAATCGTAGAAAAGGAAGAGTAGGGAGGAAAACTGAGGTATAGTTTTTTGGGGCTAGCTCCAAAAAAATAAAGCACCAAATTTAATCCGAGAGACAAATTTGACTGAAACTTTTTTTTTTTTTGTCTTGTAAAAAGTATAAACTTTAGGTTAAGGGAGAATCTAGCCTAATTTTTTTTTTTTTTTTTTTTTGTCTTGTAAAAAGTTACAAACTTTCACCATTATTCAACTTTCTATTTGAAGTTAACTTTGTTTCAAGAAAAAGGTTCTAGTCGTGAGCTTGGTGAATCTCGTCCATGGGGTCTCTCGATGGGCGATGGTCTACACTTCATATTTAGACAAAATGACAAAGTTTGGCCAGAGTAATTCAATTTAGAGATTTTTTGACTTGCTAGTGAAGTGTAGGAGATGATGAGCAATTTCACCGTTATTTTCCAAGCTGTGGCTCAAACAAGAAGATAATGAATAGTGTTTTAAATCTCGCCAGCAAGTGCACATGGATTTATCACTAAGAACAATCAATGGATCTAGGCTAAGGGGGTTAGATTTAGGATTTAAGTAAAAACTAGTGATTTTTGGAGACAAAAAAGTTGGGATCGAATTGTCACTCGATCCGAAGTTAGTATTTTTATATGACAAAAAAGAAGAAGTTTGGGCCAAATTTGTCATTCAACTTAAAATTAGTGCTTTTTTAAGAGACGAAAAATAGTTTGGATTTCTTTACTTTGTACCAAAAAAAAAAAAAGTTTGAATTAGATTTGTTCATTGACCTAAAGTTTGTGCTTATTTTTGGAATTAGCCCCAGTTTTTTGCTACATTTGTCAAAGACTCAAGAAAAAAATGGGTCAGTTAATTAGATTCATTTGAAAAGGTTAGAATTCATTTTTTTTAATTACTCAAGCACAAAAAATGAGAAAGCCCCAAAATGTACAAAAATCTCTTTATTAGTATAAAAACAATGGTTCTGGTGTTTTTCTATTCTATTAGAAATATAAGTCATATTTATATTAAAATTAATAATCTCTTTTTAGTGATAATTTTCATACTTGTGATTCTTATATTGTAGCATTCAATTTCCCTCAAGTCATTTTTCCCTTGCTTTCGTAAGGATGGAAATTCGAGAAATTAATTGGTGTCTAGTTGAGGCATTAATCAAGGTTAGGTTATAGACAAGAAAATCGAACATGCACTCTATTTTTAGCTAAATTTTCATACTAGTTATGTCCATATTTTTAACCCACCAATCAAAGAATCGGTAAGGATGGATATAATTAAACTCTAACTTAATATAAACTCGCATACGTTAAGGAAGCCATTGCTCTCAATTAACAAAGAAATCCAATGAGATGTAAATACCGAATCATTCCAAAGCATGAGAAGAAAATGTAACCTTATCACTGCTGTGTCAAATAAATTTGTCCTTGTCTCTTTCCACTTTTCCCTGCCTATAACAATTGAAATGAGTAATCTAATATCCACCAACATTTGTATCACTTATATTATGTTTGTGTATATGGGGCAGCGCACTATCCTTAAGATATAGGAAATGTGTGATTGGCTCTATTTAAAATCAATTATTTGAGATTCCTATCCATGTCAATAGCATGCAAATCAATCACCAAAAGAAGCAAATCCGGACTATGTAACTAGAGACAATTTTTTATTTTTTATTTAAAAACCTCTGCGGAATGCAAAATACACTTATACTTTACAAGAAAAAAATTATGCTTACTTAACATCACTATCTTGCAATTATTGGACATCAATAATATTATAATTTTATGTTAACATATTCATTTTCAAAATGATAGAGAATGCAAAATACTCTCATTCTTTAGAATAAAAAAATATGCTTACTAAATCCCAAGAGTGACGTAGATGATTGGGATGCTAGGGGATATCTAGCTCAGGAACAGGAGGTTGCTTGTTAGGATCCCACAAACTGCTTTAGATTGGAGCCAACTACATAGGCCAAAGCCTTGAGCTTAACCAATTCAAAAGCCTACAGGATATTTCATAGAATTATGGGTAGAGAGGTCTCCATACCTATGCCCCATATTAGAAGTAAAATTATATGCTTACATTAAGAGCATCCCAAATTTATATGGTACTCTTTTTATATGCACTTATTTCTCATAAATTAGGTAGTTATTATGCAAAAGGTCCTGATCATATTAATTACAAATAGAACTTCCCTCATGACTTTAATTAGTCATAACATTATTTTTTAAAAAAAATTAGTCCCAATAGTCATGAATATATGGACTAAGGCCTAATTTGAAATTCTAATCTACCAATTATGTTGGTAAAAAAAGGAAACAACTTCAACTTCAACATTATAAAAAATTGCTATCTAATATATAATCTCTAGGTTGGCAAATCATCGAGATCACCCATCTCTTTAATCTTAATGGGACATCACAAAGTTTATTTCCTTCTATCGTCCTATGGCGCTTCGTAGTAGACTATTTACATCTCTTGTATATAGTCCACATCATCATCAACTCCGTTTGCATGTTTGACAAAATTGATTTGAAAGAATAAAAATATATATAATGTGTGGATATAATTGGCAAAAAAAAGAGTTTAAAGACCTATTGACAATTTTCACAAGAAGTTCAATTACTATGATGCCCAAATCCCTTATTAATTATCAAATCCCACTCCAAAACTGGTCTGAGCCATCATCTATTTTTTTAGAAAATGCAATCAATGAAAACCGATTCTTTTATTCCACATGTTGCCCTATTGATTCGTGCATGATGCGCAAAGTCTGCAAACTACTTTTTTGTGGGCCAATGCCAACACATGTCCCTCTTAGCTCCGTTGATGTACCATCACGTTCCTATCTCCTCAAAAGGTGCGACCATATGAGTGCATCGAGTACATCCGACAAATCAATAATATGATTCTAGCGGATCCATCCAAACAGACCATTTAAGAGTGGGTAATGGAATAGCTTGTCAGGAAATTTGAAGGACGAAAGGACGAAAGTTTTGACAGCTTAATGAATACTTGGAGTGAATAGAAAAACCTCACCGTATGTACCATCTAAGGTGTCTTGTCTTGCACGATGCCCCATAGGCCTCTATTATCGAGTCCGCTATCCATTTTTGGCGTGGGACTTGCTTTCTCATTCTCAAAAGAAAAATCAATGAAAATTGTCTATTGATGTTGCCATTTGAGAATAATAGGAAAAATTACATTAAATTCATGTCAAAAAGTAAATTTTAAAAGAGCTAGAACAAAGACACGTTAACAAAATTCCAACCATATCATATGGCAATTTTATGATACCTATTTCACATTCTAATCTAATAATTATGGTTGGCATAAAAATTAAGCAACTTCAATTTTATTTTGCAAACTGAGTTTTTATTATTTTTTTCACTTAAAGGGATGCCGAAAGGGGCTTTCCGTCAACAAATCTGCGAAAAATTATATATGAAAAAATCAAGACTTAATTCTAAGTAATGGTTAATATTAGTTAGACATAACGATCTAAGTTAACCCAAGTCTAATGTTACATTCGAAAGATCAATAATATGATTCTAGCGGATCCATCCAAATAGACCATTCAAGAGTGGAAATGGAACAGCTTGTCAGGAAATTTGAAGGACGAAAGGACGAAAGTTTTGACAGCTTAATGAATACTTCGAGTGAATAGAAACACCTCACCGTGTGTACTGTGTAAGGTGTCTAGTCTTGCACGATGCCCCATAGGCCTCTATTATTGAGTCCACTATCCATTATTGGTATGGGACTTGCTTTCTCTTTCTCAAAAAAAAAAATCAATGAAAATTGTTTATTAATATTGCCATTTGAGAATAATAGGAAGAATTACATTAAATTCATGTCAAAAAGTAAATTTTAAAGAGCTAGACCACAAAATTCCAACCATATCATCATATGGCAATTTTATGATACCTATTTCACATTCTAATCTAATAATTATGGTTGGCACAAAAATTAAGTAACTTTAATTTTATTTTGCGAACTGAGTTTTTATTATTTTTTTCACTTAAAGAGATGCCTAAAGGGGCTTTCAGTCAACAAATATGCAAAAAATTATATACGAAAAAATCAAGACTTAATTCTAAGTAATGATTAATATTAGTTAGACATAACGATTTAAGTTAGCCCCAGTCTAATGTATCCATATGAAAAATATTATCAAAAATTGCTATTCAATATATAATCTCTATTGTGGGAAATCATCGAAATCAAACATCTCTCGAATTTTTAATGGGACATCACATGTCCTCACGCAACAAGGGTTTAATTGAAGTAAAGGGAAAGCTTTGCCCGTTTGGTCCTCATCAAGAGAGTTGTCAGTTTTAGATTAATAATTAGGGACTCTTTTGCTTATTTGATCATTGCCTCGGGAGAGATGAAGTGGGAAAGCAATGTTTCTCACAGTAAAAGGAAAGAGGCCAGACACGTGAGGACCCCTATTGGTTCATGCATTTGCGAATACCTAGATGTTTGTCCAGTAGCGGTGGACACAAGAACGCGGAGGAAGACATAGGTGATGGTGACTAGTCGAGTAAAGGAACAGTAAGATGCAGGAAAACATCTCGGCTCCTGCAACTACCCTCAATTTCTCTTTCTCTCCCTCTCCCCACTTACCCTAATTAAAGCAATCGTCCGTATACTTAGACTCCATTCATTTCACTAAAATAATTTTAAAAATATTTTTCGGATTTTTCGATGTTCGTTTCATGGAAAACCAATTACTCAAGGAAAATATTTTCCATCAATGAAAAATACTACCTTCAAAGATAAGGAAAATGTTTTCCACTTCGAAAAGTGGAAAACATTTTCGATAACTTCTTCCTTTTACTAACACATTTTTGTTTTATTTTTATGTTTTTTTTTTCTTCTTCTTTTTTTTTTTTTTCCTTTTCATCTTTCTTCCTTAACTTGGCTGGTGGTCGGCCGACGGCGGTCGACGACTAGCGATCGACGACCGACCGCGCGCCGCGAGCGCCGAGCTCGCCCAGCCGGGCGAGGCTCCGCCTAGCTCGATCCGTGGAAACCGAGCTCGCCCGAGCTCGGCGACCTCGGGCCTCGCTAGATCGGGCGAGGCGGAGCTCGCCTCGCCAGATCCGGTGAGCCGGGTGGGGCTCGGGCCTCGCTCGAGCTCGCAGAGGTCCGGCGAGCCGCGAGCTCGCGGCTCACCGAGCCCGACGAACCTCCGGCCAAGCTCGGCGAGATCACCGAGCCTCGAGCTCACGGATCTAGCGACCGGATCTTGGTCGGTCGCCGGGCAGTCAGCCATCGTCAGGCGTGCGGCGGCGGAGGAAGGAGGAAGAAGGAGGAGGAAGGAGAAGGAAAAGAAAAGGAAAAAATGAAAAGAAAAAGAAAGAAAAAATAAAAAATTTGTTAGAGTCATTAACGAACAATGGAAAATGTTTTCCACTCAAAATTTAAGTTTCAACCGAACACCTAGGAAAATATACCATTTTCCTAGAAAATAACTTCTGGGAAAATATTTTTCGGAGATGGCCCATTTTCCGTGAAAGAAACGAACCCTTAGATGGTTGTCCATCAGTAGTGGAAGAAAGGACATGGAGACTTGGACATTAGTGACGGTGACTAATCAAGGAACATTTAAATGCAAAAAATCATCCATTTCCATTTATATAATTTTCATGAGTCATCTATTTGTATCACCGAATCGCTCATCGGTCCATCACCGTTCTTGTGGTGATGGAACGACCAACATGTAGCGGCCTTTTTGTATTTTTTTTTTTGGCCAGTGACGACGTGGGGCCTGTCTGCTTACCACTCAACTTTCCAAGTTATACCTATCTCCTCTTTCTTCCTTGGGTTTTTGAGTCATTCTCAAATTTTTAAATCGCTGGCTGCTGGCATTAAAACTGAACCATTCATTATAAACTTTTCCAGTAAAATGTTGCTGTTTTTCAATGCTCCCCGTCTTCGAAAAAAATTAAAATCGAATGATAAATTAGGTTTATAAATTATGAAAACCCACGTAACTTTACTTGGCAATAATCGTTTGTATTTGAAAATTTTAAAACTGATTTTGTGATAACTGTAATATTTTAAATGTTAAAAGTAAAAGACTTGTGACACACCCAGGCATTTAAGAGAAAAGAGGGAAACTCCATATGGAATGAGAGACTACGAAACAATATTAATGGTGACTCAAATCCAAATTAATTTTGTCTTATAAAGAGTAGCAATACTCAAGAAAGTAAACTGGTTTTAAAATGTTAATAAAGAGTGGCAAAAGTTTAATTTACTTAGAAGTTTCAATCTAACAATTCCAATTGAAGCTACTTGTAATGTAGCAATTACAATTGACATTATAACGTAATGATTTGCTTAGTTATAATGTTACTTCTATATTTTAAATGTGATTTCATTGATTCGCAATGAATGAGCTGATTAGGGACATTAGTACCGAAAAAAATCAACGTTTATCCATTTGTGGTGGAGGTAAGGATGCGGAAATGTTCACATTGGTGATGATGACTGGTCAAGTAAAGAAACAAGAGAACCATTTCTATTACCATATTCAAATTTTAATTAAAAAGTATTGGGGGACACTAAAAGGAGATTTGCCTCCTGATAGTAGTAATAATTTATGAAAATGAGGCTGGTGCAAACCCAAGACTCCCATGGAATTGGTTATGCTTTTCTAATATCATTTCAACTGGCTTAAAAATTTAAAGTGTCTTATATACACCCCATCACACTTAAATTGAGTTGAAAATGGTTTCCGATACATATTGCCACCCCGTCACATGAGTTTTGTTCATTTCTATATTTTATTAATTATACATGAGCGATGATTTTAGGTCCAATCATTTCAATAAGTGCGTTTTGATTGAAGGTGTTATATGTGTTTCTGATTCTAATCTTCGCTCCATGTTGATTCACAAATGTGCCCACACACAAACATCAAAAAAATATTAATATTATGAAAAAGATTAGAGATGCTACTTAGCGCGTGCATGGGTGGTCTTGGCATGTCCTTATAACGTGGGTGCCACCTATCTTTCTATTTATCATTCTTTCTTGATTATATATTGTTATATCAACGTGACAGAGTGTATAAAGTATTCATATAATTCGAGTCAAATTATTTTGTGATTTTAGCAGTTGGTAATCATTTTTATTTTATTTTTTAAGCCACTTTGATAGGCGTGCAACTTAAATAATGCAAAGAAATCAATTTACTCCACAATTATGACGCGACCGACAACACAAGGAATTGATTAGTGTTTAATTAAGGCCTCGACTAAGATTAGATTTTAATAAGATCCATAATTTGTACTATGCATGAGCCTTGCGAGTTGGGTTTTCCTTGCCAGTAAATGAATCGTTTGTCCTGAGATTAGTCTACATCCGATATCATCAATCAAGTTAGAAATTGTACTATATATTTGGCAAAACAAAATTGAATCATTTGTAGATTAACATCCGATATCATCAATCAAGTTAGAAATTGTACTATATATTTGGCAAAACAAAATTGAATATTATAGATAAACAACTATCGTGTGATTAAAATAAAATCTTTGTTTTAACATTTACATTACAACAAATTACATAAAATGTACTATCAATCATCTAGGATTTATGCAATGAATGATACATTCCCATCTGCTTGTTTGAATGGTTGCCAATTTAGAAAGTTAAGTTTACGTGATTATATCCATTGCCTAAATTCTCAACATGGAAGCACAATGTCATGGACTCATCATGTATTGCATGTTACTTGACTTATACTGTTATAATGACTAAAATGCTCAGTATTGCGCAACAATTTCATTTATGTATCTATGTAGGCTAAACTCCTTTTGTGAAACATTATAGAATTGTCATGTACTGCATATTGTGATGCTTCTTTTTGTTGACTACTTGACTTTACACCATAAGTATGGTGTCGTCAACAATTATGCATTTAGTCACATTTACATATGATAGATGCAAATCCATGTAATATAACCCTCTAAAAATTTATTATTTTCATTATATAGACTTTTTGTAAGAATAGCTAATTTTTTATCCAATTGATTTTTGTTAATTGTTTTTTTTTTACTTTGTGATATTTATTTATCTGCCAGGCATTTATCATAATTTTGTTTTTAGATGATAGATAATTGTTAGTATTTCTAATGTCATTTATTTTTAAATATAGATTATCATGCCATAAAAGATTTTAATCAATTAGTTATTACAATCAGTCAGTGAAAGTGTTATATACTTTTCAAATTATAGTCGTCGCTCACTCTCTTTTGAGTCAGATTGGTGGTCGTGTACAAATATGGATGAAACTATTGATAGCATGAAAAATATTTATCGCAATCATGTATTAATTACTTATAAATAAAAATCATGTGTTTTCTTTAAGTACTCTGGAATTTCCAAGGGTCCCCATGCGGTTTTGCCTTGTTATATGGCACCGACAGCACATGGGGAACGATCTCTCAATTGTCAACTCTTCTTGGAATTTTAACCCTAAGGAAACACGGTAATTGACAATGTCACGTGGGTGGGGCCTGTCCTTGTCCATTTATTCTCATTATCAATTACATTTTATAATCACTAGAGGTTTGTTCCAGTGGTCATCCTTTTAATTTGAAAGGGGAAGGTGGGGGTTCAAATCCCCACATTTTCAAAGAATATTGGGGTGGGACGATTTCATTTTAGAAGTGACTTTTGACTCTTACAATAGGATTAAAGTATGACAGATAAAAAAAAAATTACATTTTATTATATCGCACACTAGGTAAGGTACCCGTTTCATCCATTTCTTTAGACACCTAAAGGCCTTTTGGCCAAATATCAGGTGTTTGGCAAAAATTTTAGAAGCCCCATTAAGCCAAAGCCAGCCTTAAGAAGGCTGAAAGCCCAAGGCAGCAGCCCTTGGGGTGCCTTGGGCTTCGAATCTCTTGGCTTTGCATTTGTTTTCTCTCTACTGTTCATCGCTCTGTTCAATCTTCCTCTTCGTCCGTAATTCTCGAATGTCGGGCGAGGTCCTCGAGGTCTCTTCCTCCTCGGGTTCTGTATCGCCGCACCCCTGCTCTTTTTCATCGGGTTGCCTAGGTCACGGCGAGGTTGGTTCGCGACGCGGGTCGCAGAGTCCCGGAGGTCGACCCTTCTTCCTTTTTCGCCGCGACCCGGATCCTCCACAACCTCGGGGTGACCTTCGCGGCGCCTTGGGTTCGTCTCGCGAGGGCTGCCGCGACCCTCGCCGGATCGCCTACCCTTCGCTCGAAGCCTCGGCGGCGAGAACGGCTCGGTCTGGCGAAGCCTTGACACCAACTTTCCTTTTTTTTTAATAATAAAAGCATTTTACAAATTTAATTTACCCAAACACTATTTTGTACAAATATCTTCACAATTGACTTTCAAATAAATTTACTAAACACACTTTGCATTTTGAAAACATCTGATTCTGGCTTTGCATTTTTCAAAGACTTTCTCAAAAAGTCTTCCCAAAAAACGTTATTGACAGCGATGGTTTAAGTCGAATCATTTGTTTACTACTTTAACCGCTGCTAATCATCTCCTTCTTTCTGCGTTCATTGCTATTCCACGCTCCCCTTTCCTTCATCCTTTCTTGCGCTCAAGTCTCTTCGCCTTGTTCGTTTCTCGCTCTGTTTCGCTCTTTCTTCTCCTCGGCTCAACCATTCTTTCTCCTCCTTCTCTTCTTCTTCGGTATCTGCTACTCTATATCATCATTCTCTCTCCATCTCTCTATTTGCTTGCTCTTTGTTTCTCAGGAAAAAAAAAAAAAAAAAAAAAAAATGTCGGCCGACTCTGCCGTTTCTATTGCATGGGATCTCTTGAAGTGGGCAGTTACTGCAATCAAGCGTCCAATAAGGTACGTGATGTCCTCCAAGAGCTTCGCCGACAGTCTTCAGGAGGAAGTCCAGAATCTTGATGACGAGGTTCGGAGGGTCAACGTTCTTGCGGAACAGGCCAGAAACAATGTTCGGAAGTTCCATGATGTCTTCACGAGGTGGGAGAAAAAGCCTGACGATGCTTTGAAGGAGGTGCAAGACCTGTTGGGCAACTTCGAAAATGCGACCAAGACTTGCTGCTACGGGACTCTTCCTGACCCCAAATGTCGCTATCAGTTCAGCAGAAAGGCCGAGGGCAAAATCAAGGTCATTCGGGAACTGGCTCAAAAATTCAGCGGATTCAAAGAATTGACGACATCTCCTTCATCGATCCTACTCCGGGAAATGTCCCTGCTACGAATTCGGCCAACAGAGAATGCAAAGATGTTGTCGGGTCGACCACTACAACGGTCTCTGCTTTTTCTGCCTCGACGTCGTTTGTGCTTGGGGACGATGGCGTTTTCGAGTCCAGAGCTATGATGATACAGAACATCATGGACGCTCTGGCCAATAACATCAATAGTGTGGTCGGGGTCTACGGGATGGGTGGGGTCGGCAAGTCCACCCTTTTGGTGGATGTCGAAAGGATAATAAAGAGTAAGAAGTCGTTTGATCTGGTCGCTAAGGCTGACGTGTCGGAAAATCCAGACATCAAGAAAATTCAAGGAGAGATTGCGGACGCCTTGGGCCTTACTGAAATACAGAACAAAGAGACTACCAACGGGCGAGCGAAACTTCTACACGAGAGGTTGAAAGACGAGGAGAAGAAGAACAAGAAGGTACTCATAATACTGGACAACCTATGGAAGGGGCTCGAGTTGAAATCAGTCGGCATTCCTTGCAGACGTGACAATAAAGTCATAGGATGCAAGTTACTGTTGACATCGAGATTTCAA
Organism: Eucalyptus coolabah; assembly: GCA_014182585.1. Classification (NCBI taxonomy): domain Eukaryota; kingdom Viridiplantae; phylum Streptophyta; class Magnoliopsida; order Myrtales; family Myrtaceae; genus Eucalyptus; species Eucalyptus coolabah. Next base: position 13,597,193 of record CM024626.1, read on the forward strand.
AATGTTTTACGAAGTGAGATGAGCTGCGACAAGGACTTCGCCCTAGATAGACTGGAGGAGAAAGAGGCAAAAATATTGTTTGAGAGGATAGTGGGAGAAAAAGTTCATAATGACGAGTTCAGACCCTTGGTGGATGAAGCACTCCGCAGATGTGTAGGTTTGCCTTTGCTACTTGACGCAATGGCGAAACAATTAAAACTCGCTTCTCTACCTGAATGGAGAGATGCTTTGAAACAAATTGAGTGGTCTACAAACGAAGGAATAACTGGAGTGATAAATAAGGTGTTACAACGGAGTTATGATCATTTAGAAAGCGATGATGCAAAAAGTTTGTTACAACTCTGTGTTGCTTATGGCATCTCTAAGCCCTCTATTGAAAACTTGGCGAGGTACAGCTATGGGTTGGGGATATTTAAAAAGATAGCAGAATGGAAGAAGCTAGAGATAGGTTGAGCAAACTCATCCGCACTCTTCAAGCCTCCTCCCTTCTATTAGATAATGGAGGCGCAGAAGGTTTGAAGGTACATGACTTGGTTCATGACTTTGTTGCCCAGTTCATTTTAAGAGACCGCCCTCTTCTTGTGTTGAAAGATAAAGACATGTTGGCAACACAATTGCAGAATGAGAGGCTCAAAAGTTGTTCGGGGATATGCTTTCCCTATATTGATATGAAGGAACTTCCCAAAGAGTTAGATTGTCCCGAATTGCGCATCTTTTTGATTTTCAACAACAATGAATCTCTTGAAGTTCCAGATTCATATTTCAACTCTATGAAGAAACTTGCAGTTCTAAATCTAACTAGCATACGTCTCACTCATTCACCGACGCCATTTCAGTTCTTGGAGAACTTACATACTCTGTGTCTTCAGCATTGTTCACTAGAGGATGTGGCCATTATTGGCAAGCTAAAAGGGTTACAAGTTCTTAGCTGTGTGAAATCCAACTTTCGACGATTGCCGAAAGAAATTGGGCAACTAATAGAGCTGAGGATGTTGGATTTGAACCATTGTTCACATCTTCAGATAATTGAACCAGGTGTTCTTGGAAGATTAATCAAATTGGAGGAGTTGTATATGGAGAATAGCTTTAATCAGTGGGAATTCGTGGAGCAAACTCAACCAACTAATGCTAGTCTGAGTGAGTTGAATCACTTGAAGTATCTTCGCACCCTACATGTCTCCATTCTCGATCCAAGTGTGCTCCCAGAGGACCTAGATGTCAAGAAATTAACCAAGTACAAAATCCAAATAGGTAATGCAACACATTGGATCAAGGACCAAGGATCGAGGATTTTGGACCTCAAGTTGGATCCAATAAGTGATGTTCTTCGAAAAGGATGCATGCAAAGTCTCCTAAGCGAAATAGATTGTCTGTTTTTGGTCGGGTTGAATGGAAGCGAGCAGAGTATTTGTGCATTATATCAAGAAGGCTTTCCAAAATTAAAGCATCTAGTGGTCAATAATAGTCTTTCTATCCATCACATCCTCCAATGGCGTTCCTTTGGTGCTTTTGAGATGTTGGAGTCATTACATCTCTTTCAGCTTATCAACTTGACGAAGATATGCTCTAGCCATATCTCCTCCTCCAAGTCCTTCAGTAGATTAAAAGCAATTCGAGTCATATTTTGTGACAAGATGGAAGTTTTGTTTCCTGTTTCATTACTAAGAGGACTTCCACAATTGGAAGAGATTGAAGTTTCCTCTTGCAAGTCAATGTGTGGGATTATAGATACTGATGATTGTGGCAAAGTGGAGTTGCGAAATTTGCGTGTAATGAACTTGCAATACTTACCAAGTATCAAGAATTTTTTCACCGCCCGGATAGCTCCTTCGAGTAGTACATCAGAGGACCAAGTTGGCACTCGAATTACATTTTTCAATGGGCAACAGGTAACTTTCTCTCAAAAGAATATAATATTGATTACTTTTTCCTACTTTTGCTAATTAGATGCAACACATATCATGTTGCTTATTCATTTTGTTATTTTCAATTCATTTTTTTTTGCCTAATAACCTTATCCGTTTATGCCTTCCCTGCAATTCTTTTTATTGTGTAGAAATCCAATGAAATCCATGTACATTTAGTTGGTGATAGGCTTTGAGTTATTTTCAATTTAAATGCTGCAAGTATATCCATATTAATAAGGTTCATAAAGTAAAATTGAAGGGAATTTCAGCACTAAAGTAATACCACAAGTAATTTTAAATATTTTGAAATAGATTCTATTGAATTCACTTATCATAATATAGGTGACTCTCCTAAAAACTTATACAAAAAATGAGAAAGAAGACCGGGTTTTTTAAATAAAAGCAACTATGCTAATCTAATTGATGCATTATAGGAGTACGGAGTTTTGTGCATGTTCATGCATACATATTTTATACATAGATATCTTTGTACATACTTTTGATACCACAAAAACAAATTCACAATTTGTGTTTAATGTCCTATTAAATTGGTTATTGACAGTGATTTACTAAAGGTAAAGAGAAGTTAGTAAACTAAGGATGATCAATTACCCAATGAAGAAAAGCACATGGCTATTTTATATGGGGGAGGATTGCTGCGAATAGTGCCTTTTAGTTGACTAAGATAAGATTGCCATTTTATAGTGGCGCAATATCCTTGAAGTTGATCATGAGGCCTATGGCTCACACAGTAGATTAGCTTTTGCGTCAGTAAAGAGTCTTGGAAATTTAAGTTGTAGGTCCCACACGCTGGTGTGTGACTTATCTTCTTCCCCTAATTTTAGCGTCCATGGAGAGAGTACTTTAAAAAATAATGGAACTACATCGGAAAAATTTTACAAAGAGACTTTATGGCTTGGCTTTTTTCTTTTTCTTTTTTTTTGTACATCGTAATCTTGTATAGTAGATCCTTTTGGTATAATCTTTGCACCAAGTTTAAAGAAGATGACAAATCATTCGAGTTCAACCTGGGGAGCAATTGCAAAATTGATAAAGTAGCTCAACACAACAACAATTAATGGCATTCAATTGCAATTGAGGACAATTATTTGTAGTATATTAAATTCTAAACTAGTAGGTGGAAACATAGTTAACAGTTTAACTAGCTTTAGTGATGACATTTTATAGGAGATCCTTTTGGTGTAATATTTGCACCAAGTTTAAAGAAGATGACAAATCATGCAAATTCAAAAATGAAGCAATTACAGGTGAAAAATCTTTTGTTATTTGTTTTTATCAATGAAAATTATGTTTGGCCATTGTAGATATATTTTATGGTCCTATCTACATTTCTACGGACAGTAATTTACTAACATGAAAGAGAATAATTAAAACTAAGGATAAACAATTGCCCAATTAAAGAAAGCTCACGGCCATATTTTATACCCCCACACACAGTTTTATTTGATTAGATAAGATTGTTCTTTTGTATTGGCATTGCTCTTTTGTATTGGCGCGGGCCTAAGGCTCAAGCCATACGTACCTTCCCTATTAATAAAGAGCGGTGGAGATATAACTGATGGGTCCCAAGGTTGTGATGTCAGAGTGTCTCTTGTTCAACCCATGCTTTGAGCTCCCATGGACAGAGCTTGCTTTCAAATATAAACTAGATCGGGAAATTTTCCCTTGTGGCTTTGTTTTGTTTTTTTGTTTGTTTTTTTTTTTTTCGTGGTAATCTGAGGCTTTTAATTTTTTGGGATTCTAATTCTTCACAAAAGAGTTACTCTTGCCTTGGTACTTCTTTTTATTTTTATATTTTTTGTGTAAAACCTATATTTGCAAAGATCCATGGATTTATAATGAAATACTTCTTAAAACTGTAATAAATCTCCTCCAACATTATAAAGCGGCGGTAGCATACAAAGTAGTAGTTAAGGTTTGTCACGGATGACAATAGACTAATGAACGAGGCACAAAAGTTAAACTTGTTGTATAGGTGGGAGTGAGGGGTGATGGCGAGATATATGGGAGATTGAGAGTAACTTGCCAGATGAAAGCTTTCTTAGAGTTGCAGCGATGAACTTTCGGAAAAAAAAAAAAACTAGTTACTCTTCACAAAAAAAATAAAAACAAAAAACAAAAAAAAGAAGAGTAAATAAAGCTTTCCATTGTCATGGGGACCATGGGTCTCTTCACCTTTCAAACATGTTGATTAACGAAATTATGACGACCAGGATGACTAATTAGGGTAGGCCATATATGCATTCGACTTGAAAAGAATACTCGAGATAATTTACAAATTATAGGGAAAAGGAAGTTCAAATAATTTCAAGTAATTTACTATTTTTCAAGGATAGTTGGGATCTCAACCGGTGGTGATGACTAAAGACTACTAAGTTATTGTGATAACCAGATTGTTGACGTGTCTAATTTCATGTTGTTTTGTGGGTAAATTAGTCCTTTTTTGCCTAATAAATTTCGAGAAATCGAAGACATCTGAGAAGGAAAAGACAATAAAATGCTCATCTTGTTAGATTTTATCAAGGAAGCAGGCAATAATAGTGTGTGAAAAGTCCTCCTGACCTAAATGAGAATGATGTCACGTTCAGCTATCAACTCCCTATGTCCGTAAGTCACGCTCATACCATTGCTCGCCCAAGATTTAATTTTTGAGTTGGGCTCATAACTAGATGATATATAGTAGGACCAATCTCACCTGAGACTAATGGGACATAAGCTGTGTATATCTCCATCTAATCGATATAATTTGACAGTTAGAAAAATATTTCATGCATAAATTGAATGTTATTAGTAACCGGAATGAGAGCGTATTCTTGATGATTGCAATTCCTGATATTGCTAGTGAAATACAAAAAAATCCAATCATAATAGCATCCCTTTTTTATGTCGTAAAGAAAAGGTAAAGTTCATTAGTTGTCTTTTAAGGTCATAAATTAGCTTTTGTTTATCATAGATTTTCATACGTGTGAAAATTATCCTAAAGGTTGTACATTATCTTGCTTATAAATTTCTTCGGCAACCATTTATAATACCTGCTATATATGTAAATTTCCTAACTGTCCTTTATAATTGTAAATGCTATGTTGATGGATTTGTCCGTTACGTTTCAATCCTGTCCTTGTAATCCTTGACAATGGAAGGACTTCCCAATCCAAAAGAAATATGTTATCAAACTAATTGTATGAAATCCTTAGTTTGTGATAGGTTCTGAATTATCTCAATTTACATGTTGCAAGTATATTTATATCAATAGGGTTTCATCGGGACAAAATGAAGGGAATTTTGGCATTAAAGTAATTCCATAAGTAAAGTAATTTATAATCTTTTGAAATATGTTCCATTGAATTTAGTTATCAAAATTTTTATTATCCACAAAATTATAATATAGGTGACTCTCTTAAAAAACAATACGAAGAATGGGAGGAGGACTGAATTTTCAAATAAAAGCAGCTATGCTAATCTAATTGATGCATGCCTTTTGTGTATCATGTTTAAATAAGCACTTAATCATTGCATAGGCCCATAATTGTAAGAGTACAGAATTTTGTGCATAGTTTTTTTATAGTAAAAGTAGGCCTTGGCAATTGTATGATTTTCATTATGTCACAACAAACTCATCATTGCAAATTCAGAATTGTTGTTCTTGGAGTTCCAAAGTGATGTTAACCATTTCTTTACTCCACACAGCAGAATTTGAAATCCCCTGTAAAAGAAAAGTAGAAATAGCTCCATATGTCGAGCTGGAGAATGTCTCGTGAATAATTCATGAGTAAGATTCACCTTAAAGATCATCTTATTTGGTGATCACCCTTAGATGCTCCTTTGGGGAGATTGGGTCACGTGAATAAGGCCAAGTTGTAATGATATTAAATAATGGAACTTGATGCCTTGATGGAAAATCCAATATCTTAAAGTCCAAAAAATTTTATAGAGACTTACTTCATAAGTTTCGACGGGTTTTGTATTTCAATTCAGCTACTTAGTATGTGTTAGTTTAATTTCCGAACCTTCAAGTGCAAGAAATTTTCTGAAATTTGAAGTGTTCCCATATTATAATCTTCAAGAAATTTGTGCCGATCTACAAATCTAAATCAGTTTTCTTATTGATATATTTGAGTCCATCCAATCCTTAAAGATTGTAAACTAAGGACAAAAACTTTGCATGACGATTTTGTCCAGCAAATGTTGAGGCGGCTATTTTCTTGTATTAATTTCCCTCGGTCAGTAAATCAGTGTGTGTGAGTCTTTACGTCTTTGCTTTTTCTTAAGGCTTTAGAGCTTTTGACTTTCGCCATAGTTCTTGGTGGACACTAGCAATGGATAGAGTTGAACTCTTTTTGGGCCGAAATTTGAGGTCGAAAGTGTTGTCGGGTTTTGCTTTATTGTACATAGAGAGATGAGTAGTGCTCCACTCGCCAGTCCATTTCCGAAGGAGAGATTCTTCGAACGAAATAAAACTAGCTCACTAATCAAATTAAGCTCATCATTGCAAGTTATTTAGCGAAGGAAAGAGTGGAATTAAAACGGCATTAATATAGAGATTTTTTTACTCCGTTTTTCTTATTCTCCTTTTTCATTTCCTTCGGGGCTACTTAATGATCCCCCTCTCCCCTTGGCACTCATATGTATTTACATTTTGAAAGTTCATGAATTCGAGATTTAAATTAATTACCAATTTCGTGAACGAATTCTGCAGGTTGCCTTTCAAGGATTGGAGACACTAGAAATCATTGGCTTGGATAATATCGGGTTTATATTTTTCCCATTTATGGTTGAATCTCTCACACAACTAAAAAACCTGACCATATCGAATTGCAAGAAGATGGAGGCGATCATTATGGAGGAAGAAGGGTTGGGAATGGAAACATCAAAAACTTTGGCATTCCCGATGTTAACCAATTTATGCTTAGAACGATTGAAAAGTTTGACATGCTTCTCTTGTGGAAAGGGTAAGATTGATTTTTTGTTTTTTATCACTAATAATTGTCTTGTAGATATGTTCTTCCCTACAATACAAATGGTGATATTATTTTCATCCAATGAAATACCAATGACAGGTGCACGAGAGAGTCAAAATCAAGATCGCGTCAGATCACGAACCACTGCTCTCTTCAATCAAGAGGTACATGATTGACACTATGTTAAAATATTAAAAAAATTGGACATAGGCATAGTCAAGATAAAAACTAAGTTACTTATAATGTATATTTTGGTTAAAATAATTTAATAGAAAACAAGTGTCGTGCAAGCTTTAAGTGTTCAAAGTTACCGACATGTATGAATTGCAACTTCCACTTATAATTTCTCTAAAAATAGTTCCCATAAAGATGGTTGAACATCTCTTATCGTACCTGCACGAAGCATGAATAGGTAACACAACTACCAAATAGGATCTCTAAATGCTTCCGATGTTCCCAAAAAACTTAAAACTCTCATTGGCCTCACATGTAAATTTCCAGACCATCCTTCGTAATTGTAAATGCTCTATTGATTGGGTCTTTGTTCATTAGATTTCAATTTCATCCTTGTCCTTGATAATTGGAAGGACTTCCCAATCCAAAAGAAAATGTCATCAATCTAATTGTATGAAATCCTTGCAAATTTAGTTTGTGATAGGTTCGAGTTACCTCAATTTACTTGTCACAAGTATATCTATATTTATGGGGTTTCATCAAGACAAATTGAAGGGAATGTTGGCATTAAAGTAATTCCATAAGTAATTTATAATCTTTTGAAATGTGTTCCATTAAATTTAGTAATCAAAATTTGTATTATCCACAAAACATATAATATGGGTGACTCTCTTAGAAACAAACACAAAGAAGGGGAAGGAGGACTAAATTTTCAAATAAAAGCGGCTATGCTAATCTAATTGATGCATGCCTTTTATGTACCGTGTTTAAATAAGCACTTAATCATTGCATAGGCCCCATAATTGTAAGAGTATAGAATTTTGCAAGTTTTTTAGTGAAGGGAAGATTGGAATTTATGGAGATTTTTTTACTCCATTTTTTTTTTTTATTCTCTTTGTTCTTTTCCTTTTGGGCTACTTAATAATCCCCCTCCCCCCTTGGCACTCACCTGTATTTACATCTTGAAAGTTCATGAATTCGAGATTTAAATTAACTACCAATGTTGTGAGCGAATTTTGTAGGTTGCCTTTCAAAGATTGGAGACATTACAAATCGATGGCTTGGATAACATCGGGTTTACATTTTTCCCATCCATGGTTCAATCTCTCACACAACTAAAAAAGCTAACCATATCAAATTGCGAGAAGATGGAGGCGATCATTATGGAGGAAGAAGGGTTGGGAATGGAAACATCAGAAACTTTGGCATTCCCGATGTTAACCAATTTATGCTTAAAACGATTGAAAAGTTTGACGTGCTTCTCTTGTGGAAAGGTAAGATTGATGTTTTGTTTTTATCGCTAATAATTGTCTTGTAGATATGTTCTTCCCTACAATACAAATGGTGATATTATTTTCATCCAATGAAATACCAATGACAGGTGCACGAGAGAGTCAAAATCAAGATCGGGTCAGATCACGCACCACTACTCTCTTCAATCAAGAGGTACATGATTGACACTATGTTAAAATATTAAAAATCGGACATAGGCATAGTCAAGATAAAAACTAAGTTACTTATAATGTATATTTTGGTTAAAATAATTTAATAAAAAGGAGTGCCATACAAGCTTTAAGTGTTCAGAGTTACCGACATGTATGAGTTGCAACTTCCCACTTATAATTTCTCTAAAAATAGTTCCCATAAAGATGGTTGAACATCTCTTATCGTACCTGCACAAAGCATGAATAGGTAACACAATTGCCAAATAGGATCTCTAAATGCTTCCGATGTTCCCAAAAAACTTAAAGACTCTCATCAGCCTCACATGTAAATTTCCTGACCATCCTTTGTAATTGTAAATGCTCTGTTGATGGGTCTATCCGTTAGATTTCAATCTCATCCTTGTCCTTGACATTGGAAGGACTTCCCAATCCAAAAGAAAAAATGCCGTTAAGCTAACTATATGAAATCCTTGCAAATTTAGTTTGTGATAGGTTCTGAGTTACCTCAATTTACTCGTCGCAAGTATATCTATATTTATGGGGTTTATCAAGACAAATTGAAGGAAATGTTGGCATTGAAGTAACTCCGTAAGTAATTTATAATCTTTTGAAATGTGTTCCATTAAATTTAGTAATCAAAATTTGTATTATCCACAAAACGTATAATATGGGTGACTCTCTTAGAAACCAATAAAAAGAATGGGAAGGAGGACTAAATTTTCAAATAAAAGCTGCTATGCTAATCTAATTGATGCATGCCTTTTGTGTACCGTGTTTAAATAAGCACTTAATCATTGCATATGCCCCATAATTGTAAGACTATAGAATTTTTCAAGTTTTTTAGCGAAGGGAAGATTGGAATTTATGGAGTTTTTTTTTTACTCCATTTTTTTATTCTCTTTGTTCTTTTCCTTTTGGGCTACTTAATAATCCCCCTCTCCCTTGACATTCACCTGTATTTACATCTTGAAAGTTCATGAATTTGAGATTTAAATTAACTACCAATGCTGTGAGTGAATTTTGTAGGTTGCCTTTCAAAGATTGGAGACATTAGAAATCGATGGCTTGGATAACATCGGGTTTATATTTTTCCCATCCATGGTTGAATCCCTCACACAACTAAAAAAGCTGACCATATCGAATTGCGAGAAAATGGAGGCGATCATTATGGGGAAGAAGGGTTAGGAATGGAAACACCAGAAACTTTGACATTCCCGATGTTAACCAATTTATGCTTAGAACGATTGAAAAGTTTGACGTGCTTCTCTTGTGGACAAGGTAAGATTGATTTTTTGTTTTTATCGCTAATAATTGTCTTGTGGATATGTTCTTCCCTACAATACAAATGGTGATATTCTTTTCATCCAATGAAATACCAATGACAGGTGCACGAGAGAGTCAAAATCAAGATCACGTTAAATCACGCGCCACTACTCTCTTCAATCAAGAGGTACATGATTGACACTGTGTTTAAATATTAAATATTAAATATAGCCAAGATAAAAACTAAGTTACTTATAATGTATATTTTGGTTTAAATAATTTAACAGAAAATAAGTGTCTTACAAGCTTAAGTGTTTAGAGTTACCAACATGTATGAGTTGCAACTTTCCACTTATAATTTCTCTAAAAATAGTTCCCATAAAGATGGTTGAACATCTTTATCGTATTTGCAAGAAGCATGAATAGGTAACACAATTGCCAAATAGGATCTCTAAAAGCTTTCGTTTTTCCCAAAAAACTTAAAAACTCTCATCAGCTTCATGTAAATTTCCTGACCGTTCTTTGTAAGTGTAAATGCTCTATTGATGGGTTTTTCTTTTAGAATTCAATCCCATCCTTGTCCTTGATAATGGAAGGACTTCCCAATCCAAAAGAAATATGTCGTCAAGCTAACTGTATAAAATCCTTGCAAATTTAGTTTGTGATAGGTTCTGAGTTACCTCAATTTATGCGTCACAAGTATATCTATATTTATGGGGTTTCAACAAGACAAATTGAAGGGAATGTTGGCATTGAAGTAATTCCATAAGTAATTTATAATCTTTTGAAATGTGTTCCATTAAATTTAGTTATCAAAATTTGTTACTATCCACAAAACGTATAATATGGATGACTCTCTTAGAAACCAATACAAAGAATGGGAAGGAGGTCTAAATTTTCAAATAAAAGCAGCTATGCTAATCTAATTGATGCATGCCTTTTGTGTACGGTGTTTAAATAAGCACTTAATTATTGCATAGGTCCCATAATTGTAAGAGTATATAATTTTGTGTGTAGTTATATGTATAGTAAAAGTAGGCCTTGACAATTGTATAGTTTTCATTATGTCACAACAAATTCGTTCATTGCAAATTCGGAATTCTTGCTCTTGGAGTTCCAAGGTGATCTTTACCATTTCTTTACTTTTGTATTGCTCCATATACTCCGTCCACTAGAAAATGTCTTGCGAAGTGGTTCATGAGTAAGGCCAAGGCCGTAATGAGTCCATAGCGGATTCACCTTAAATTATCATCTTATTTTGTGATCACCCTTAGATACTCCTTCAGGGAGATTGGGTCACATGAATAAGGCGAAAGTCTGTATCAATGTCAAGTAATGGAACTTGATGCCACAATGGAAATTCACTATCTTGAAGTCCAAATAATTTTATAGAGACTCACTTAAAAAGTTTCGACAAGTCTTGTATTTCAATTCTGCTACTTAGTATGTATTAGTTTAATTTCCGAAGCTTCAAGTGCTCCACATTATAATCTTCAAAAAAATTGTGCCGAAATTTGAGTTTTCTTATTGTTGACTCCATCCAATTTAGATTTTAACTTTTTTGTGGCTTCAATATTTTATCAAGAAAAACCAATAGTTGCCCAGTCTCACAGGACCGTGTGTGGTCATTGATGTTTCCTTACATGGCAATCTACAAATCTAAATGCCAAGTGCTTTCAACTAAATGTTTTTGCATATGGCCTTTATTGTATGTATAGATATAATTGAAAGCCCTTTTGGCATCACAACAAATCCACATATTTATGTTTGATATCCTATTAAATTGGTTATTGATAATGATTTACTAACATTCAACTAAGGACAAACGATTGCCTGGTTAAGAAAAGTGCACGACAATTTTGTCCAGTAAAAGTTGAGGTGGCTATTTCATTGACCAGAAAGGATTACACTTTAATAGTGGCAATTATCACAAAATTTGACGGTGGGGCCCAGGATGCCTGGAATTCATTAATTTTCCCCGTCAGTCAGTAGAGGGTCCTGGATATATTTGTTGTGGGTCCCATAAGGCAGTGTGTGTGAGCCTTTAGTTCTTCGCTTTTTCATAATCGCCGTAGTCTTTGGGGCTTTTAACTTTTGCCGTAGTTCTCATTGGACACCGGCCATGGATATCAATTGAACTTCTTTTGAGCCGAAATTTGAGGTGGAAAGTGTTGTTAAGTTTGCTTTATTACACAGAGAGATAAATAATGCTCCACTTGCTATTCCATTTCTAAAGGACAAATTCTTTTGATGGAATAAAACTAGCTCACTCATCAAATTAAGCTCAGCATTGCAAGTTTTTTTTTTTTTTGAAGGAAAGACTTGAAATTAGAAACGACGTTAGTATGGAGATTTTTTTACTCCATTTTTCGGTTTTATTATTCTTCTTTTTTTCCTTTTGTGCAACTTAATAATCCCCCTCTTCCCTTGGCACTCTTCTATATTTACATCTTGAAAGTTCATGAATTCGAGATTTAAATTAATTACCATTTTCATGAGTAAATTCCACAGGTTGCCTTTAAGAGATTGGAGAAATTAGAAATCAATGGCTTGGCTAACCTCAGGTTTATATTTTTCCCATCCATGGTTAAATCTCTCACACAACTAAAAGAACTGACTATATCGAATTGTGAGAAGACGGAAGCGATCATTATGGAGGAAGAAGGGTTGGGAATGGAAACATCAGAAATTTTGGCATATCCTATGTTAATCGATTTACGCTTAGAACGATTGAAAAGTTGGAGGTGCTTTTCTCGTGGAAAGTGTAAGATAATTTTTTTTTTTTATCACTAAAGATTGTCTTGTAGATATATTCATCTTTGCAATACAAATGGTGATATTCTTTTCATCCAATGAAATACCAATTACAGGTGCACAAGAAAGTCAAAGTCAGGATTGCGTTAGATCACACGCCACTACACTCTTCAATCATGAGGTATGTAATTAACATTATGTCAAAATATTAAATATACTGGAGACAAGCATAGCCAAGATAAAAACTAAGTTATTTATAATGTATAATTTGGTTAAAAAAATTTAATAGAAAATGAGTGGCGTACAAACATGTGTTTAGAGACATGTATGAGTTGCAATTTCTCACTTTTAAATTCTCTAGACATAGTTTCCATAAAGATGGTTGAACATCTCTTATGGTACCTACATAAAGCATGAACGGGTAATACAACTACCGAATAGGATCCCTAAAAGCTTTCCAATATTCACAAGAAACTTAAAACTAACAACCTTACATGTGTGGCTTAGACATTGCACGCATGTACATTGAAAGCAACTGAAAAAACAATCGAGAGGAAAGTGAGCTGTAATGTTCAAGAGGTTGGAGATGAAGGGCCTTTAAGACACTCACTTGACTTTTTTTTGCACTTACAAGATCTCATTTTCTTTCCTAGTCGAAGGAAGCTTTACTCTTTCATAACTATCACCCCAGCAAAGGGAATCGCGAAAGTGGCCTTCATTTGCACTTATAAGATCTCATTTTTTTTTCATACCTTTTAACTACACTAGCAAGACCTCTCGGGCCTATTTGGACTTTGATTTATTACCCTCTTAGTTTTTACATTAACCGCAAGACTATTCTTATAAAAATTTTATTAAAGAAATAAAATACATTTTGCAAATCAGCCATTTCAGTTGAGTCATTTGAATTGTCAAGAAAAATGTTTCCGTGGAAAATGAAATAGAGTAGTGTGCGGGTGGGTTGACTTTGACTAAACTAAAAGCAATATAGGCCATTCACCTAAAATGTTGTTTATGTAGCCAAAATAGGATGTACAAATAGCCCTCCCATGGGATTAATAGGCTGACCTTCTTAGATATTTTTAATCTATTATAATGAGATATTTAGCACCATTTTCTATAATTTGACTCGAGAATATGTATATGATCTGTCGTTTTCATATGAGTATTGGACCTTCCAAAGCATAAACAGAAAAATCAATTTTAAAAGGAAAATTCAATCGATTTAGTATAAATAATCATTTCAAGTGTGGAATGATGTGAGTAGGATTTGTTCATTTGACCCAAGCGATTCCTTTTTTAATTGATTTCTCTTAGCCTACCTATGTAATTACTTTAGAGTGATCTAATATTGATTTGGGGCATTTGGTATTAGATAAAATCATATCTCCTACTGTAGTGCACCATTTGATAATTGATTGATTGCCTTTTTAATCTTAGTCTCTCCATCATTTTCTTCTAATGGCTAATATTCTTCTTCAAGCAATCCCTTAGTTGCATTCTTTTTTTACTACATCAATTTAGTGACTACTTTAAGAGTGATTACCGTTTGACTTGCTTTTTGTCTCTTTAAAAAATTCTTCCTCATTATTAATTAATTTACAAAATGGTGCAATTTCACTGAAGAATTTCATCCATATTGTAATTTAAATAACATTCTCTAAGTGGTTTAACAATTGCTATGTATAGTAACTATTTCATTCTTGGGCTAGCCAAAAAGCACAAAGGGAGAGATTTTATTTGAGTTTGGGATCTATGAAACAATAACTCATTAGATGATTGTTACATGAGCATATCCAAATTACCATTTTGCCAATACTTAACACATTATGGCCAAAATTCCTACTTAGCACTTTTTGTTTCATCTCCAATATATTCCAATAGCCTTCCCATTTTAGAGTCATCAACATTAGTATGAGATTTTTTTTTTTTTTTTTTAATTATTTTCATTTTATTCTTTTTTTCTTTTGTGCAACTTAAGATGGAATTATCAATTCCATGAATTTGTAATTTACATCTTGGCAAGTTCTTTTTTACATCTTGGAACTTCATGAATTGAATCTAAATCACCAATTTTGTGAGTATTGCAGGTTGTGTTTCCTAACTTGGAGAATTTATATATGAGGGTATGGAGAATATCGAGATGATATGGGATGGTCAAATTCCTGTGAATTCTTTCTCTAAACTAAAATTGCTTTCAGTGAATGAATGCAAAAAGCTTGTGAATGTTGTGCCTTCTTTCATTCTAGGACAGCTTTTGAGCCTAGAAACTTTGATGGCAAGAGCATGTGATTCCCTTGAAGTTGTTTTTAAACTTCAACCGCTAAATCCTCTATATGGTAATAGTGTTGCTCATTCTCCATTAAAAGAGCTAAAGTTAGATGATTTACCAATGCTAAACTGCATATGGGATAAGGAACTCTACTGTCATATTAAATTCCAACTTCTACACTTGTCCTTTCGGGGATGCGCTAGGCTTGCCTGTTTGTTTTCAACCTCAATAGCCAGAGATCTAATCCAACTTGAGGAGTTGAAGATCAATCAATGCAACATTGTGGAACTCATTGAGAAGGAAGGATTAGATGAGCTGAGCATCAATGTGGAAGCCATAGAAGGCCCAAGTCATGAGCTAAAAGTAGCATCATCCTTTCCAAGTTATTTTCAACATTTGAAGACTCTAGATGTGTCACATTGTCATGGGCTATCAAATGTGTTCACATCGGCAATAGCTGAAAATTTGGTGGCACTCACAAAATTGAAGATAAGTAATTGTAGAATATTGACAGAAGTCATTAGTGATGAGGGAGGAAAGGAAGGGCATGTAGTGGCTTTCAATCAATTGAAGTATATGGAGCTCAATGGGTTGACTAGGTTGAGATGTTTTAGCTCAGGTGGATACACTTTGAAGTTCCCTCTCTTGAAAGATATCATTGTGAGTAGATGTCCCAACATGAATTTCTTCTATGAGGGACCAATGGAGGCGCCAAAGCTGGAGAGAGTACAAATAGGTTCGAATAATAGGTATGAAGAGAAAAAGTGCCAGTATTTTTGGAAGGGAAACCTCAACATGACCATCCAAAATATGTTTGAAGAAATGGTATGCTTTAGTTACTAAATTTTGTGCAATTTGATTTTTTTTTCAATCACTAATGAAGTACTTGCTTTTTTTTTTTTTTTTTTTTTTGCTAACTAGACTTTTACGTTTAATGATGCATTTTCTAATAGGCTACAAATGCTGGGACTAAGTTTATGAGGTTGTCTGAGTTCCCGGAGCTAATTGGAAAATGGCATAGTGAACTTAATCACTTCACGCCATCTCGGCAATTAGAATCACTAGTGGTGGATAAATGCCCATCATTTATTAAAGCTATTCCATCCAGTTTGATGCTTGTTTTAGAGAGAATGACAAGCTTGCAAGTGCACGATTGCGAGCTTTTGGAAGAAATATTCGATCTTGAAGGGCTTGAGGCTGTGGATTGCATCCAGGTGCTGCCTCAGCTGAAGGATCTGTACTTGGTCAATCTACCAAAGTTGAGGCAACTATGGAGCAGAGATCTCCAAGGAACGATGTGCTTCAATTCTCTATGGCATCTTAGCCTTTATAAATGCAGCAACTTGAGACATGCTTTTGTTCCATCAATGGCTCGGTGCCTTCCCAATCTATGGTGGATCGAAATAAAGGAGTGTGATCAAATGGAAGGAGTGATTGTAGACGAAGAAGGGCAAGGAAGCGCGGGGGAGGAGATTACATTCCCATATCTTAAGTGGATAATTTGGAATGCTTGCCCAATTTGACTAGTTTCCTCTTGTGGAAGAATCATATGCTAGAATGCCCTATTTTATCAACGTTGAGCATTGCCCATTGCCCCAAAGATGAGAAGTCTAACTTGGCAATCTTCGATGGAGATTGACAATGGCACCCTTCACTTTTCACTCCACAGGTCAGTCTCTCAAACAAATGCATTTTGGGCATTTCATTTGAACATATTCATTTGCATATATAATTGGACAATGCATGGTATGCAGACAAAAGTGCTAGATATAATTGTTTGTAATATCAATCATCAATGCTTTACTCAAATTTGATCGGGACGGATGTTTCATACCTTAACAAAGATGATCAGAATATTTGCCTCACCACAATAATCCATGATCACATCAATAAAGTATTAATGCAAAACAATTCAGACATTGATAACCATGTGCGGTTTTAAAATCATTTAATTAAACAAATCTATGTACATAATCTATTAATATTTACTTAAAAGATTAAAAGTTTCTAATCCTTGGCAAATATAAATATTAATTGTCCATCTCCATATATTTTAGAAGTATTATTTCTGTGAGCTCATAAAATCATATTGTGTGCAGTACCTTCAAAATTGATTATAGAGGGATTTTAAAAAAAGTTATGACAATAACCATATGAAAACATTTACTTTTGCAATTTCAACTATAAAAACAAAACAGTAAACATGAATAGCATTTAAAAATGGCAAAAAAAAAAATGAAGTATCGCCCGCTTCATATTTTCTTGCACAGAAGCAAACTAGCATCGTTCTATTAAACATGAAGAAAGGGGAAAAGAAAACTTCATAATTGTAAAAGCCTAGTTCACAAATTGCTTAGCTGTTACAACTCTTTGTACCATAATCATCTTCCCAATCAATGAAATTGGAGGAATTAAAGAGAATTGCTCTTTTAATTAGAGTGCTCTAAATTCAATAATGATCAAGTGCAATCAACTTTTTTTTTTTATATCTTAATAATCACCAATGCTTGAGCTGGCTCTTGATAACAAAATAAACAAAAATAAAAAGGCCAATATGCATGAAGTTGTCCATCATCTTTGTTTGAAAATCATACTTGAATCGTTATACTTCAATAACCTATCAAATTACGTACTTACATTATATAATAAATATTAACTCTAAATTATCATATTGAGTGATAATTAGTGTGATATTGCACACAATCTATGCTTGGAAAGAGAAAATGCAGATTGCTTTTTCCAAAAAAGAAATGACAAAAAAAAAAAGGAAAAAAATAAAAGAGAGAATAGAGGACAGCTAGACAATAAATAGTAGCATCCGTGGGTGGTCGTCGACATTGCGGGTCTTATTTCATAACTAGATGACAATATTTAGTCAATGTCCTAGCTAAAATAAAAATTCAAAAAAATTGGAATAAATTATCCAATCAACAACACTACTGAAGAGAAAATATTAGGTGCATTAAATACACCATGTAGGATCCGTATTGAATCATCTGCAAATCGACATGTGGTAAAGCCGGGCCCACCTATCAGTTGAACGATCAAAATATTTGCTCCCCCTCCCTTCAATAATGCCCCATTACTTGAAAGCTCTCTTTCCTCTTTTCTGGTGTGGCTTTGCTCCCTCCCTCTCTCTTTCTCTCTCTCTCTTTCCTTCCTCGGTGGCCTTGGCTTCTGTTTGTTGCAGTGCCGTTGCGGTGCGCTCACTAGACAAAGGAAAAAAAAGAAAAAAAAAAAAAGAAAACAGAAAAAAGAAGAAATTAGACGAAGTCTATTTGATGATTTAGCTTCTCCCCCTCTAAGAAATGTTCGCTCTGAGTCATTTCGTTTCACCTTGATCCTCCTCTTCGCGACCATGGGAAAAAAGAAAGTGAACCAAATCTACAGAGTCAAAGTAACAATAACTCTTCTTCCTCCCCCTCCCCCTTATCCTCTTACCTTCTGTTTTTTTTTTTTTTTTTTGGGGGCGATTGATTGGGTGGTTTGTCCAATGGTTGAATCGGAAGCTTTGGAATCGCTTCTCTGAAGCTCGCCTCCTCTCTGTGTGTGTGCTTCCATGGGTTCTGAGTGATTACGCGAACCATAGCTTGTTGGTTATGGTGGGTCGAAGTGGATCTCCGATGCGGAAGAGATTTCGGCGTCGATTCGGTCGGGGCGTTGATTCCGGCGAAGAAAAATTAAAAAAATCTTCTCTTCAGCCCTCTCTTCCTCCTCCTTCGTCCACAGCCGCCCGACCTCCGCCCCTCCTCCACTGTCGCCAAAGGCGGAGTCACCGGCGCCTTGATTAGGCTGACCCCGCCTATGTCCAAGCCGAGCATGGCCGGCTTCCCTCTGTTTTGTCCGTCTCATAGTTCTACAGATCTCGAAATCTGGCCGTCCATAGCGACGGAGTTGCAGATCTGGAAGTTGACCACCGCCACTCGCAGCCATGGACGAGCCGCTGTCGCTGAGACATGGTTGCAGATCTGGAAGTCCCGTCGCGAGCAACGACGGCTTATGGACTGCCATTGTCCCCTCCGTCATCACCCGCGATTGGCTTGTGGTCGTTGCCCGTCCAGATCTGTGCTGGAGTTGTGCCTTCAGATCTAGTATCGTCCATGGATGCAAGCCTAGCTCGTCCATGGCTTGCGAGGAGGCTCCTCCACAGATCTGGCGACCGCAGCTTGTCCATGGCCATGAGCCTTAACAGCGAGTTTGAGATCCCTTCGTCCATGGACTGTGAGGTCAAACGGCGAAAAAAAGAATAGAAATGGAAGAGTGGCCAATAGATGTCGGAGAAGAGCGGCCATGGACGAGAGGCATCATGAATGGGCAGACCACAAAGATGACGAAGAGGGTTGGACGCTCGGCAATGGTCGCCTTGGACGTGATGCCGGCAACCCCGCCAGTGGCGATGGCGGGGGAGGCGGGAAGGTTGGGTTCAATGTGGCTGGAGATGGAGGAGAAAGCGTAGATGGAGAAGGAAAGTGAGGTGGATTGAGATTTTTATATTTAGTCATCTGACAAAAAAAAAAAAGTCAATATTTAGTCAATGTAGTAGCTACATAAAAAAAATAAAAATAAAGGAATCAATCATCCAGTCAACACTTCCATTCCGCCTCATGAAGTTCTCCTCATGTGAAGACTAAAGGCAATAAATGACGACCTCCTCCGGCACTTCTTTTTTGGGTCGAAAACTGAGGCTCTTGAAAATGCGATATTGCCCAAATCATTTTTGGCCTTTCTTATTATAGATTCCATGCAAGTTTCGGTTATTACTTTTTTTTTTTTTTCCGTGACGGAGGAAATGGTAGTGTTTTTCCTTATTCTAATACTTTTGCATAATTCTTTCTATTTTTATACTAGTAGAATAGAATGTTTAATTATAACAAGTATCTATACATTTGTTTACTTTTTTTATTGTAAGAATTATCACTAATTATTTATTTATAATGTCATTTGCATGTATAAGTTGTTATATAATAAGGTATCCCCATATTTTAAGATATTTCAAAAGTCATTATAACATTGAATCAAGAATACAAATAAATTTGGGGAAATGAAAATAGTATGATTTTTGGTAGTGACAAGTTGTGATAGAATTGTTTTCATTTTAGTGTCAAATATGAGCTGTCATATAATAATTGGTTTCTCCCACATTATTAGATAATTTCAAATACTCATCAAAATCCTCAATTAAGAATATTAGATAGATTAAGGAAGTGTGGAAAGTCTTTTTTTTTTTTTTTTTTTGGCTGTGACAAGTCATAGTTGCATTAATTTTATTTTAACCAAATGAAAAATATCAATACTTTGCTTCTTCAATGGACAATTGTCAGAGGTCATGATGTAAAAAAAAAAAAAAAGCATCTTGATTTTCTCCAAACAAACAAATGTCAATTCTTCGGGTGCACTTTTAACTATTCTTTTTGCCAACAGGGCTCCAAAATCCTCAAGATAAGGACATCAATCAAGGATAAGAAATTGGTTACCACTTTTTTAGTTTTTCACCTCACAAATCTGAATAAATAATATTTCAAGCAAAATGTTATTAATGGTCCAATGTAAAACTAGTAAGTTGACCCAACTTGTTTTTATATGAAATCATAATATATGTTATTTATTCAATCATTATATTGCCCATGCCTATTAAAAATTATTTTCTTTCAATACAAAAATTTTTCTGCACATAATAAAGAAAAACCTTGTAAACAATTGAAGTTACTTATTTATTTTTTATCCAGTTCGCCATCTAATTTGCATGATGCATCTCATTAGTGAACTTTATTAATTGAAGATTCATACATAATGTTGCAATTGGTATTAGTGTTGAATAAGTAGTGGTGCTCATAGTAAAGAGAGGAAATAATCTCTGTCATAGGAAGACACATTTGAATAGTGTCGGACTCGAGTTGCCAATCAATTGTAAGTGAAGATGCACAAATCTCACCTGTGCTCCCATTCCGTGGCTTATTGATCCCGGCCATTGATCTATTTAATAAAATTATTTTCGGAATTTATCACTCAATGCAACAATGATTGATGATGATTGAAAAAAAGCACCATAAAAGACAAACAAGCATCTTCCAAGTCCATGCTATTAAAAAGCAAACAAACATCACTGTACAAGATTTCTTACCTCCGTACAGATAAACATCAATGTCCATGCTGCCGATTCACTTTTGCTAATAATTTTTGGATTATTCTAAATCTACTAGAGATAAAAATGGGAAGTTAATTTCTTTTAATTGATAAGAAATTTCTATAGAACTAACTTATACCTATCGCTAGAGCATCATAATCTTGCACCCATCAGCATGGCATTGAAGCCAATGTAAGGAAGAGAGAAGAATGATATGTATGTAAATCCTGATCGGATTGCCATATGTAGCCTGTGCATCAAAGCTTCTTTGAACTGTGCTTCAGCTACATTCATTCCTTGAACCAAATCAATTTAAGAAATTCTTACCCTATCTAATGTCGCATTATCAAAAGATTAGTGCAAGCAACTTTGATAATGCGGTGCGAACAAATTTGAAAGTTGGAGAATCCAAGTATTCATCATTGAACTTTCCAAAAATTATAGGGATAAGGCGTTGCTAGTATTTAATGTCAATTAAGGCACTTAAAAGTCGATGCTTAATGTACTATTGATTATAAATGCCTTTATAAATTCATACTATTAATTACAAATGCATTTATAATTTCATGCTTGTTGTAATGCAACATACTTGGCCTTAGCCATTAGTCAACGTAAATGAAAAGCATCAATCAAGCCCTCCCTTTTTTTTTTTTTTTTATGTCACTAACAAATCTTGCATTCTCATGATTTGTGAGAAGTGAGGGAAGTTTAGAAATTCTTTCTTTGAGGTCATAACTCAATGCAATCACATTCATTACGTCATTTTCTCTCAATATGCTAGGTACAATGTCCTAAACTTAGTTGGATGGATCTCTCCCATATGGACAATTTAAGCAAAATATGGACTAACATTCCTCAAGAAACTCCACTTTTGACAATTTATGGAAAATGGAGGTTCAGAATTGTAAGGAGCCTTGAAAATGTGTTTCCGTATTGGGTGGCTACAAGTTTAACCCAACCTTGAAAAACTTCAAGTGGAGTCTTGTGGGATCGAGGAAATAGTCGCTAGTGGGGGAATGAGACTCCACATTCCAATACTACTCAAGATCTTTTCCCAAAACTAACCTCTTTGGTGTTACATGATATGCCACAACTCAAGAACTTCTGTGCCAACTTGCCCACTTTGAATTGGCCATTCTTGAAGGAATTGCGAGTGACTCACTGTGATAAAGCGAACATGCTGTCTTTTGTAGCATCTATGAGCAATTGGGCTAAAAAAGATGATCAACAAGGCCTTTCAAATCAAGAAGCACACTCTTTATTTGAGAGGGTATGATTTCAGCTACTCTCCATTAGTTTCTATTTTGTTCTTTAAAGCAATCTTGCCGATCTCATATCATATCCATTACATAATCAAGCCACATTATATTGCTATAGAAAACATGATCTCCCTCACTTATTAGTTTGTTGACAACATTAAAATATTTCTAATATCTTAAGTATACTTTTAATTTGTGGACACCTATAAGATATTTCATTACCTATAATTACAAAAAAAAAATTACAGATTTTTGTCGAAAGCGTAATATTCCTAATCTAGTGTAGTGGTGCTCCTTGGGGAAATCAATGAAAATTTGACATGAGGTCCTCTTCATTGTTGACACGTGTTGCACATTTGAACTTTTCTTCTCTATTTCATCTTCTAAAAACTCTTTAAAAAAATCAATACAAACAATTTTAACAAAAATAACATTAGTACCTTAATGCACTATTTTCTATTATGTTCCTTAATTGATCTCGTCTTATACATAGTCATCATGTTGTATTACTATAGACAACCTGAAACTCCCTACCTATGAATTTGAAGACAACATAAGATATTTTATTATATCTTAAGCACACTTTTAAGTTTGTGGACCCATACGTTTTAGTAATTTCATCCATGCATCCCATTACATAAGTTTCCAAAGATGACTAATTTTAGTTGACGAGATAAGATATTTCTAATAAAAGATGAATTTGTTGAGCTTGGAGAGATCTTGAATTTAGATTCACTCTACAAACTTAACCATACCAACCTCTATTCGAGACTTTTAAAAGCTTGAGACTTGAATGTAGGGCTCTTGAGATATAATGAACTTTAAGAAGATGGCCACCTTCCATGCGAATCATCTTAATAGGTTTACATTTTATAGCACATGATTTATTGTCGAAACTTTGTTGAATTTACTTCTCTTGTTTTATTGGCAATTCGACAGGACTTTCCCAACTTGGAGAGACTTTTATTAGTCGATAACAATATTCAGATGATACAAGACGGAAATTTTCCAGAGGACAACTTTGGCAAGTTAGAAGCACTAACATTGGCATGCTTTCATGATGAAAATGCCGTTTTTCCTCTCAAATTCCTCCTAGAGAGATTTCAAAATCTACAAAGCCTTGAGGTCTTCTGTAGCTCCTTTGAAGATATATTCTTGGACGAAGGACTTGTTAACAATGGTAAACATTCCAATGCTTGAAAGTTTAAGAGAACTTAAGTTAAACAAGCTACACAACCTAAAGAGTGTATGGAGAGAAGGCTCTTTAGTGTTGAAAATTCTTCAGAACATCAAAACATTTGAGGTTTGGGATTGTCCTTGTTTGACAACAATATTTCCGACCGTGACATCCTTCAAGAATCTAACGACATTAGTGGTGAAGAATTCTCTCTAGATTGATACATCTAGTAACTGCTTCAATGGTCACAAATTTGGTGCATCTTATTCCATGACTATAATAGGATGTGAAAGAATGAAGGAAATAGTAGCAAACGATGGAGACGGAGAAGGAAAAGTGATTTCTTTTGGGAATCTTGGTAAGTTGACACTCCAAAATCTGCCAAACCTAGAATGCTTCTCTTCCATCCCAAGTTGCATATTCAAGTTTCCACGTTTATGTAATATTAAAGTAGAAGAGTGTCCGATGATGAAGACATTTTCTAAGGGTATGCTAAGCACGCCATGGCTAAGCATACCATGGTCACATTCTGTGTCACTATTTAGATACAAGTGGGATGATAATTGTGAGGAGGGTTATGATCTCAATATGATCATACAAAAGTTATCAGCATAAAACAAATGCGCATAGAATTGGTAAAGATTCAATTGATGTCCTTTTTTTCATTCATTCTTTTTTTCTTTACCCGTTTTATGGTAGCACCGTAAATTTTTAAATTTTTCTCTTTTTTTGTAACTTTTCTAGTATTGATTACATCCAACCAGTGCATCATCGACTCTATCTATCGATGGATCTCGCCTCCTCCTTCGCTGAACAGCAGGAAGCAAAGCAGGGCTCTCCTTCTCCTTCTTGACACCATAGGCGTCAAACGAAGCGTCGGGAATGCCAGGGCTGAGGGAAGCGAAGCTGCTGCACTTAGCGGAGCGGAGCCAAGTAGGAGAGAGAGAGAGAGAGGGAGATTCAACCAGATGGAGTGTTATCGTTGTCGCCGTCGCTGGAGAGAAGATCGTACTCTCTCTCTCTCCTCCGCCCTTGAACCAAGCAAACTCGTAAGTTCTTCCGATTTTGGTGTCTTATTGCGCGTGAATTAGTTTGAAGCTGGAAGTTGGTTTCGTAGAGACCTTCCTCAATCCTCGCCTTCTTCTTCTTCAGCTAGGGCTCTCTTCTTCAAACTAGCAATTTTATTGCCCTAATTCCACATCTTTTGTGCTTTCCTTACGAGCATTGGCGAGAGAAACGCGTCTGCGTAGGACAATTCTGCGTGTTTGAGCTGTCATCGATGGAGATGATATAGGGAGAGATATCTCTCGAGCATCATGAAACTTGAAAATATTAAGAGAGAATTCCATGCCTTGTCAAAAATATGAGGGGGTCACTTTTACGCCTTGTTCTCAATGTACTCCAGACTGCTCATCCTCATGAGAATTTCTTGTGATTTAACGTGTCTTTGTTTCTGCTTGCGTAACTCTCTTTCCGTTGTTCTTTTCAAATTCTATAATAATTTTTAAGAAGCCCTTTTTCTTTTTCTTGATTGGTTACGTGATGCTGTAATAATAAAATCTGTTTCCAATTTATGCTAAATCTTTTCATAGCAAATCAAACTAATGAAGTGTGCTTAAATTGCCTCTTCACAGAATTGTCCCTCTCGCTGCTTTGCTCGCCATCCCCTTGTGGTCCAATCCAGGTACAGTTGAGGCGCTGTCATTGTCTCGCGTTTGTTTTATGTAGAGCAATAACATGGATTTAGCTTCAGTTTTCATTTGGTTCCTTTCGAAGAGTAGTTTCTGCTGAGCATATTTGAATTTGATTCGTACCTATTCTGCTTCTGCATCCCGCATGTCTGGTCAATGGGAGGGAACTCCTGGTGTTCGTCTTTTTTGTTGGGGGAATGGTTATTGAAAAAGTGAAGGGTGTCTTTGAGCTTCTACCGTTGAGAAGGATAAGGTTGTGTTTTCAGATGAGCATCCACTACAGAAGGCTTTTGTGGGTGGATGCATCTAGAGTTAGGTGGTCCTATTGGTTGATTGTTCGCCCTTTTTGAAGTCAATGCAACTAGGATGGTCATGTAAGGTGTGTGCTTCATTTCATTGGCTATAAAAGAAGATGTCAATAAGTGTGGTATGATCCCACGCTTATTGACTTAGACTAGCAATGTCTGAAAATCAAATATATCAATGCTTTTTAGATCTTTGCTTATAATCTAGTGTATTTCCAGGTTTACTTCATTGTGTGTAGTATACCACATGATACATTATTTCTTCTTCAATCGGACAATGTTATTCAATGCTGTAAATTTAAAATATATATGTAAATCACACCAGGAGACTAGTTGATATTGACAAGCAAATTGCAAAGAATGTTGCTGCCTCCATGACTAAAGAGAAAGACCTAATAGATAAGGGGGTGGCTTGTTATGATTCTGAAATTTCACTGTAGATCTAATGATTGATAATTTTCTTTTGAAATGGGAGATACTATTGTACTTCGTTATATTAATCAAATTTGGGAGGAAAAAGATGATTTTACTTTGTCAAATTGAACCAACAGTTTGATAAAAACCTTATTTGAGCTGCACTTGAAAGAATCAAATAACTTAGGTTTAAATTTTCAATTCTATCGATGATCCAGAGGTCAATGTATTTGCTTTTTCCCCTGTGATTGTGATTCATGTGGCTGAAATTGATATGTTTTAAATATATATGGGATCTGGAAGGTTTCTTCTGAATGTATACCCTATTGCATTCTTGGAGCATAGATTTGACCTTGACTTTGGATGGATGGCTTTCGTTATATGGTTACTGTCTATTAAACTCTTGAAACTAGCAAGTAATGCCTTAAACTCACGACGTGTACGATTTGATTCTCTCATTAGGGTATGCTTATGTCTTGGTTTGTTCTTCACTATATGTTGGTTTTTCAACCCTGTAGATGGGCAGTGTGCTCTTGTTCAATCCATCGCGCGACATATTCAGGACATTAAGCAAATTGCGACTCTCAGGTATTTGGACAGGTCATGGATGGTGAAGGTAAGGAGTTGTAGATGAGAATTTCTTTCTTTTTTTTTTTTTTTTTTTTTTTTGGGGGCGGGGGTTTCTTTTCCACTGGTTGGCCCACATTTGCAAGAGAAAGTCATCTGCACGTAGAAACTCATTGATAGGGATGATTTTGTGTTCAGAGTCTACATATTCACTAGTGTTGGTTAGGACTTGACTTACATTGATTGAGATGAACTCTGGAATTGTCACTTTTGCTGGTCCAAAATGAATTCAGTATTCCAAATAATAACCCCTTTATATAGTCTTGAGGAATCGAGGAAGTGTACTTCTATGCCAATTGGGTTTTATGAAGTTGATCATAATCCAGATGCACACTCTTTAATGCCACATTCCAAATCTGAATGACCCAAAAAGTATGTGCTTCAAGATGTCCTTTTTGGTTTATGCATTCTTGTTATGTTGTTCTTTATTTTGAATTTGAAATCAGGACTCGTAGGCTTATTAAGATTATGGGTTTTATTTTTCCCACAGGGAATACCAAAAAGGTCTGAGAGGATGCTTTTGAGAGAATGGTGCAATTATTTGGCCTGTGGAATTGGAAAAAAAATGTGATGAGATGGTTTGGCTAGCAACGGGTTGGAATGAATTTGCAGAGCATTACTCTATTTATGAGGGCCAATTTTTGGTCTTCTAATCTAAAGGGGACTCCATTTTCCATGTCACCATAATTGATGAAATAATGTCCGAGATAGAATATCCATCAATCAATGTCAATGTGAGGAACCGAGCCTCGGCAATTGTGGAATTGTCTTGCTGAAAGTGGAAGATGCCTTCGATTGCTGTGATGTTTCAGTCAAGCTTGAAGCCTAGGGGGATGAATTGCATTCAGCCAAGTGTCCTCAGTCTTGTATGGAAATGGAATTTGTTCAGGTTTGCAAAGTTCATGGCAGTTCCTATGCATATTCATCAGTAGAGTTTGGGGAGGGACAGAAATTCGAACTGCTCATCACAAGATTTTCCAGGTGTGAATCTTAACTTATTAGCTAATTCTCCCCTTGACTGTGTTGTTCTTGTGTTTGATTCAAATACTATACAGGAGCTGTCCATGTCGTTAGGCTAAGAGAAATTGCATTAGAGTTAATGCTAAGAGAAACTGTGTTAGAGCTAATTCATTTTCTTAGTGTTTCTCTGTCTCTAGATCTCCCCTGTGTGCATATGTATGTGTTGGGAGTAAATGTGTTGGCGATTGCCGTGATGTTTTGGTTGAGCTTGAAATCTTGGGGGATGAACTGCATTCAGCCTAGTGTCCTCAGCTTTGTATGCCAATGGAACTTGATCAAGTTTGCAAAGTTCATCACAGTTCCCATGCACATTCATTACCAAAAAGTTTGGGGAGGGACAGAAGTTCAAACTGCTCATCATGAGATTTTCTGGGTGTGAATCTGAATATATTAGTAAATTCTGTCCTCAATGTGTTGTTCTTGTGTTTGATTTGAATTCCATTAGGAACTCTCCATATCGTTAGGCTAAGAGAAACTGTGTTGGAGCTAATTCACTCTCGTAGTGTTTCTCTATCTATAGTTCTCCCGTGTGTGAATATGCATGTGTTAGGGGATCTCATAAATAATGGAAACAAGCTGAGCCGGTCATATTAGATTTGATTGTGCTAAGAATCGTATTGGTGTGCATATAGGCCTTGGGAAGCTAGACCATTAGTAAGACTCAGATTGATTCATTTAGGGTTGCTGTGTTGGCAGATATGAGTTTTACATAACAAGAATAAGATACAAAAGCAAAAGCTTTCTTCATGTTCTGTTTGTGACTGCTGCAGGTAAGCTGAAAAAGTGGCGCTTATGCAGAGCTCTCGAACCAGCCAGCAAATTTATACTCGATTATCCTTTCTCTGAAATTGCGGTGAGGTTAATACATCTAAAGAAAAACAATGTGGTAAGATCCTTGTAATAATGACAACTCTTGGATTTAAATCACATAAAGCAACCTCATTCTGTCTTCCTCAGAAATCATTGGTTGTTTTCTTCTTTGTAATGACAAAATTGCGCAATGTCTACTTGAGCAGAGAGTTCCTGGTTCATTCCCAAAGACACACGTTAAGCAAAGCTCGCAGACCATGGCTCTCATATTTCAAGATAAATCGTGGCCATTGAAGCTCATTAGCCACGAGCATTATGGAAAGTCATCTGCCTGTTGCGCTGCATTCACAAGAGAAACCTCTCTGAAGGTGGAAGATGTGTGTGTGTTCGAGCTTTTATTGAAAGGGACAAATCTCATGTTCAGAGGATCCATCTTCAGAACCACTGATAAGACTTGGGTGTATAATAATACTATGCAATACGATAAAGCAGAGGAAGCATCACTTTAGCTCACTTTGGGTGAGAACAGAACTTACAGAATTGCTAGGCTGAATTCTGCTTCCGGTTCGGCAAAATGGATGAAAGCACGAGTTTTGTTCCAATGGATGGAATGGTCCCGAACGTGTAAGATACCTTTCCTTGATCCTGGACTTGGTGATCACCATGAGGGCAAGAGTCGTGAGTTGGAGGGAGCTGATAACTAATGTCGGTTCTGTAACTTCCATTTCTAGAGATGATCTTTCAAATTTGGTGCTTCTTTAATGTTTCCGGCGGCTCAACCTGACCTTTAAAATTGTAAATGGTAGTAACGATGATTTTACAAGCTCCGGTGAACTTACATCAAATTCTTCTCATCGTCTCTTTTCGATTTTTTGAAGATTTCGTGATCAGTCCTTTCACATGTGGGCGCAAATTGTAGTTTGTCGGTTTCTTCTCATGTGAAGGGCTTTAGGAATTTTTTTTTTTCTTTCATATTAGCTGAATGTTGATATGCATGACAAAGCAAATATGCTGGCGTCTTTGCGTCGCTGCGGCACGACTCTTTCGCGTACTCTTTCGACAGACACAGCATCCGAACCTGCTTCGTCTTGGAATCGGCGCCCTCAAGGAAACTCCGTGGTCAAGTTCCGCCGTCGTGGTTGCAACTTCCAGCACCGACTGAAGCCCAAACAGCGTCGCTACCGGTTCGAAGATACTAGTCGCCTTGCAAGTGGAAGCAACAACCGTTAGATAATTCAATCTGGATGAATTGCTGGTGGGTGCTCTGTTCACGGTTGGACTCTCTCTCTCTCCAGATTTTCTCCAACTATATATTCTTTTTGCATCTTCTATCTCTCTCCTCTCTCTCTCGCTGGCTCTGGATTCCCCTGATTTCATCTCCACCAGTTCAGATCATGCCCACGGTGAAGCACATCATCAGATTCCACATTCAAGTCGTGGCCACCCTGATTCGAGTCGTCGCTTTTCCTGTCCTTACCCATGTCTGTCGTCAGGCCATCTCAGGCTCACGTGGCCATCACCACCGAACCATCATCAGGGCCGTTTCATGTCCGATTGAACTTCCCAGTCAAATTCCGATTCACTTCAGAATACGTTCTGTTGACTCTCGCTTCATTCTGTTCCGCTCCGACTTCATCGCCGTCTTTCAATTCCATCGTTTCGTTCGTCTACGCTGCGCGCAAAGGGGATGCGGAGTGGCGTGTTCACTGTTTACAAGAGCTTTATCCGATTGCCAAGGCTGAGGTTGGATGGATCATCATCATCTGGATACGATACACCGATTCGAAGGATGAGATTCTTCGGGTTCGCTCTCGGCTCTCCGGCCAGTCCGGCGTCACTTCATCGACCACGGCAGCCGAGGCCAATCTGAGTCGTCATCATCCTCCGAGACGATACACTGAGCGTGAAGATTGGCGGCGGCGAGCACGAAGAGAAAACAACGAAGAATAAAAAGGCGCGAAGCGAAGCAGCGGATGGAGATGATTCGGATTTTGCGTGGGGATTGTAGGGAAAACGGGACAAACCAGGTGAAGCCGATGGTGGCTCTTTGGACAAGAAGTAAAGTGTAGAAAATAAAATAAAAATAAATAAAGAGGAAAAAAAAAGGAAGATAAAAAAGAGACGGAAGGAAAATATAGAGAACCCACGAGAAATCGGTCAAAAGGAAGACTTGCACAATAATTCGTCATTTCATGGAACACCTTCCTTGCCAACTCGATCCCTCCTCCACAGTGCAACCGACGGCGATGGGAATTTGGAAAATGGTGAAAGAATTGAAGAAAAACGAAACCAAACAGATATCAACGGACAAAGTCAGAACGTGTTGAAATTAATTCTAAAGTCGAATCGGAGATGGAAACGACCTGGTGGTAAGTACGACTGTCGATCAACGGATATCATCATCACCTGAATGTCAATGAGGAGCCGGCCGTCCGTGGATTTTCTTGTGGCGCGATCATCCTTCCTCCGCTTTTTACAACAGAATCGTCTCACTCTCTGTTTCTCTCTTGCGCAATTCAACGAATACCTTCTGCTCAGAGGACGCAGCACATTCAACGACTGGGAAATTCCGTGGGTCAAGTTCTTCACCATGCATCGTTTTCTCTATGTCCATCTTCATTTTTCACCAAGTCTTCCTCCATCTGGGTCATTTCCTATCCGATTGAACTTCCGAGTTCAATTTTGATTCATTCCAGAAAACGTTCTGTAGATTCTTGCTTCGTTCTGTTCTCTCCCACTTCATCGCTGCCTTTCGGATTCCAAATGCTGTCGCTCACGTCCTTCGTTTCGCCCATCTATGCCGCGCAAGAAGGGGATGTCGGGCTGGTGTATAGGATCCGCCGATTCAAAGGATGAGATTCTTCGGGTTCACTCTTGGCCTCCCTCCTGCCCAAGAAGTCCCGTCAAAAGGAAGTCCGAGAACTCCTTGAGAGGAAGATTCATCCCATAACTCAGCCATCATTTTCTTTTTCTTTTTCTTGAAAAAGGCATCAAAAACTCCAAACGACGCCATCAACGAGGCCATTGCCGTGTCTCTTCGCTTCACATACCTTTATCGGATCTCTCCCTCCATCTCCACGCGCTCCCCCGCTCAGTGAGTTCCGAGTCGCTCCACCACCACCCTCGCTGTCTACTGCTACCTTGAAACCGAGCTACACTCGCCTTGTGATTGATTCCATCCCTCACCGTCTTTAGAAACTTCGGTGATCATCTCTCTCTCTCTCTCTCTCTCTCTTTTTCCTTCTTCCGGTTCGAATCGCGTTTTCGTTTTGTGCATTCTTACGTGTTTTGACACAGGTTTGATACTGGTGGCCTCGAGCGATGTTTAATGCTCGTCGTTTTGCTCATCAAAGGAGTTCCTGTCGGATTTTTTTCTTTTTTCCTTGTTTCCAATCGTGAATCCGAGACCACTTGGAAACGTGCGAAGATTGAACTAAAAACGTCTTGAGAAATCGCCACAGCGAGCGAAAGTTGTGCAGAGTTAAGCTGGGTCAAATAGTGGTTTGGTTTTCCTCTGTTTTTTGGCATCCTATAGTCGCTTCTGGATTCAGTTGTGGTGCGAGGGTGACTCGTTAGCCATTCCTGATCGGTCCTTCGGTTAACGCTTTTCTTCCGAGCGACTTGGGACTTGGAGATGGGAGCGGCACTGATGAGTTATGACGACTCTGGGAAGCTTTTGGCCCTCTCCGCTTTCTGATTTTTTTTTTTTTTTTTTTTTTTTGAGCTACGGACAATAGAAATCTGCCGGGATGCTTGAATCTCGTGATTAAGCTTTGTCTGTATTGTGGGGAGTAGCTTTGTCTCCTTGTTTGTGGCTTATTATGTCTTTTGCCATCTAAATTTCACTGTGCTTGAAATCGGAGCTTTGATGATGGGATATCATTGTTTTCAAGGCTTTCCATGTAGCTTTCTCGTTTCTGAAAAGTTTATGCTGCCCCTATGACAACGGTTAATACACTTATTACTTAGATCTACACAATCTCTATCATTTCACATGTATTGGTTGAGAGGTGAGGAATTATTTAGCTCGTCCAAGTCAAATTTTTAGCACGCCTTAGTCACTGGGTCTTAGTTATTGGTTGTTCAGACAATTGCTTCACTACTTGCAGAATATAGGACCGTCTCTGGTGCTACTGGGCTTTGGTTATAGTCGACAAAGTTGGGGTAAATTTCACTAGTTATAATTTTATGAGGTTCAGTGAACTCGGATACTGACATGTTGGATTAATTATAGTGTATATCAGAACCAAAGTATCAAGAGATAGTAAATATCCTCTCAGGAGATGGAACAACTAGATGTGGGCAAGTCCTTGAAGTTAATGGAGAGAAAGCTGCTGTGCAGGTTCAGTCTAAGTTGCCACCCTCTTCTTTTTTTCCTTTAGCTCTCTCGATACTGCATTTTTGTTGGTTGGACTGCATTACTTGGGTCACTTTTGTGTGCAATACTTTTTAGCTAATGATCTAGTGAAATCCTTGTCGTTCATTGCAAGCATTATAAAAAGCAGAACATGAAGAATATTTTCTTGGGCATATGTGATGAAATGTGAGAATATCATATGGGATAATAATTCAAAAATTTGTGATTGAGTTTCTTGAGGAAAACAATGTTAAGAGTCTAATTAGCATTCTATGTAGGCAATTATAGATTCTCTCCACTCTCGAGTGATAGAAGTCTAGTCACAATGTGGGTTATTTCTGGCTTTGAAAAAGGCCAATAATCTTTCCCATATGTCTCTTATTGTTCTCAAACTTCTATAGGTTCTGTTATTCACTAGTTTCTATGTCAATAAAATTTAGATATGAGTATTCTACTCATGCTTGTGTGACCGGTGGTTGTTCATCTTAAACTTTTAGTATGTAAAGCTTTTTGGCCGTCTATGTTTCACTCTCTTGTCGCTATGTGTTTTTAAGGGCTTTGGGATTGAAAACAAATACACCACTATGCAATTCACTAGCGAGGTAATTATGCATGCTATTTGTTGTTGTTTTCCTAATAAAATAATGTTTCATCATCCTATAGAAATAAAGAGTTAGATTTCTTTTTTCTATATTTGGGAACTAAATACTCCTACATGTTGGCAACAAGATTTCACTTGTAGCATGAGAAATAATTTGGGATATGTCATGGCCTTGGCCTCATAAAAGGCGGTCAAAAGTGCATTGTTTTTCTGCCTTCACAAATCTCTTCAGTTGTGTCCCCATTTTCTCTTTTTAATCTTGGATAAATAAAAGAAACTTTAGAAATTTATTGTGGAGTTATCACATTTTTCTTTTAATGCAGGTTCTGAAAATAGCTATAAACCTAGATATGCTTGGGTGCATATTTAATGGGTCCGGGAAGCCCAATGATAATGGCCATCCAATTCTACCGGAGGCTTACCTAGATATTTCTAGCCAGTTGTGTCATCGTGACAATAATTTTGATTGGCCATGAAGCCATATATATTCCATGGCATTTGTGGCAATCCCAAGAACTTTCTTGTGGTGTCTTATAGGATGGATAAACTCTTTCTTTCTTAGGAAGTTCTATAAATCCTAGTGAAAGAACCTACTCGGAAGAGATGATATACAAACAAGAATTTCCACCATTTTGTAATGAATTCCATAGCTCTGGACAGAAGATCCCACTTTTCTCTGCTGTTAGTCTTCCTCATAATGAAATAGCTACTCAGATTTGCCTGTCAGGCTGGTCTTGTGAAGCAATTGGAGAACACTGACAGTAGAACCAAGGTATATGGAGCATTTTTGCTATATACCAATGTCATCATAACCCACTCTATGAGTTTTAATGCCTCGATAATTTAATGAACTACCATTAATTTCATAGAATTTTCCTACGGTTTTGTTATGAAGGTTCAGAATTCACCTAAAATGTATTCTATCCTTTGATTGACTAGCTCCACTATTATCTGCTAGACTTCTCAATTGCTAAATGTGTTCTTTGTGAAGATTTCTGATCTTCTTTTATTTGTTGCTTTCTTTTTTTAGAATTCGATGCTCTATGTCTTCATCTACTATTCCAAACACTCTCTTTCCATATCATTTCTGAAGATATGCTGCAAATTTATGAAGGATGATGAAAAGGACAATTTTGCCATAGTATTTGCAGCAACGGGAGTGAACATGGAAAATGCACAATATCTTAAACGTGACTTGGTGGAAAATGGGTCAATGGAGAGAGTGGCCCTTTTCCTTAATCTGGTAATTTCTAATGAGCTAATAGTTGTCTCACAAATTTTTCTTTTTGCAAGTTTTGCAAGTTTGTAGATTGAGTTTGTGATATAGATATCCTTGCTAATTAAAGGGTTGTATAGGTGCCTATACTTCATTTCACGAAGTTTGCTCTTTTGTTTAGGCCAATGATCAACTATTGAATGCATCATCATTCTACGAATTGCCCTTACAACTGCTGAGTATCTGGCTTAAGAATGTGACATATCTATAGTGAATTTTTTTTGGTGACGTCAGAATCTCAAAATTATGTCCACTATGACATAAATTTTTCTCGTGATATCAAGAACCCCAAGTTTGTATCCGTGCGACACATTTATCCTTCGTCAAAATTCCGTCGAATGATTTTCCAATCCAAAAATATGTCATTTTTATTTCATTTAAATCACGTGGGGTGCCATATCAATACCTTTGTCTTTTCCATCAACTATATAGGTAGATGTTTAATCAAAAATACAATCCATCCGCTTCCCATCTATAGTTGCTGTTGAGCCACCACCGTGCTCCCGCCACCCTATCCCTCCTACATGTCCTTGGCGTGGAGCCTGGTTTGAGGTAGTATTCCTAGTTCTCATAGGAGTAGCATTACTTCTATTGATACATGTGATTGGATGAGGTAATCGTGTTGCCATGCCTTCTAATGACACGATTAGCCATTTTCATGCTATTATTTCATGTTGAGGCTTTGCTTGTTGAGTATCCTTCTCGAATCGACTCAATCTCGAATCATTTGTCTCTTATTGTTTCCGTTGCTCATATTGATTAGTGTTGGCAAAAGAACACCCTAAGTGCCAAAACTTATGAAAATGCCACTTTTTATGAAAAATGGGACACTTGCGTGCTACATCCTACGAACCCTGCTGGAAATCCTACGTAACAATTTTTTATTAATTTTCTCGTTTACATGGCTCGTTGAAAGGCTGACTTAGTAAAAACACACAAAAATGACGTTGTTGTGGTACAATTTGAATTTTAATATAAAAATTAATTAAGTTAAATTAAAAAAATAAAATTAAAAAAGGAGGAGGAGGAGGAGGAGGGAGGTAGTCGACGGTTGAGCTCCTCCTTTTTAAAAAAATAATAATTTAATGTAATTAATTTTTATATTAATTATTTACCACGTCAACATTAAAACGACATTGTTTTGGCACTCTCTAGCCATATCAGCATGCAAAATAACGTTGTTTTGCACTAAGCTCGTTGGAAAATTGCCACGTCAACATTTTGGCTAAATTTTCTCGCTATTGACACTTAAGTGATCTATTTTGCTCCGATTTTGATACTTAAATATCACTTTCCTAACTTTTGACGCTTAAGTATCCATTTGTGCCAAGTTTTGGCACTCCTAGTGTCATTGTGTCAATTAGTGTCAATTGTGTTGGTTGTTCTTGTCCTTGTCGGTGTTAGGAAGGCACTTCTGTCTTGCTCATAACTTGAATTCATAGCTTGAAATCTGCTTTGCCAAATCATGTGCTTTAGCTATCAGTGGTCAGTTCTCACTTGAATGAGCAATGTTTGATGTCATTTGTGAAAGGACAACTTCATTTCCATAGACACTTTTATTTTTCCTAGGCCTTTCAATTTGAGATTTCTATTTGAATTTCCTCTAATTGGAATATTTAACCTGATGTCATTTCTGGTGATGGGGGTGTCATCGACATAAATTAACATCATGATCAATGAAATTCCTCTCCTTAAGGTCAATAGGAATCAATCCACAATTGATTGCTTGAATCTTAATTTAAACAATGTCTTAGATGAACTTGCTTTATATCTTTCAATACTTCCATTACTCTTTTAACTTTTGTAGCAGGGGATATCTGGACTGTCTGTCTTAACTAGTCCGATGGATTTTATTATATGTTTGTTGACATATGACTTAAGTACTCACCGCTCTCATAGCCCCTCTATGCTTTTGTCCACAGGAAGCACCTCATCGTTCTGAAAATAAATATTTCTTGTACCTGATTCGACAATCTTGGAGTTGGATTCGGGCACCGGTGCTCTGTCCGCATTCGTTTTTCATTCGACCCCGCACGTTGCTCATGCATGCAGTACAATCCATATAGCACAATGCCCCGTTGCACGCTCTGTGGCCGTAACAAGACTCCTCGCCGTCTTCGGACTTGGGAAGCCCATCCAGCAATGTGCCTTCTATAGAGTTTGAGCTTCGTTGATTTTTTTTCCCAATCTCACGTATGATGACGTTTGCTTAAAGACTAATTTTTTTTTTTGTTTTGACTCTGTTGAACAATATTATTTGTTCATTATTTTATTTTCACTCAAGGACTCCAAAAGACAAAAATCTACACTTCTGGAATCCCTGCAACATAAGCTTTTGCATTTCGTCAAGTAACTTCAATAGTTTGTCTCGACATTTTCCGTGCTAAGCTAGTTTCACGTTCAATATGGAATCCATCTAGAATGTAATAATCCCTCCTACTGTATGTGGGAATATCTTAGAGTTGCATTGTACTAGATGGTCAATGTGGTCGATGATACGAAAAGTGCTAGGTATAAACAACCAGTCTACCAAATTAGTGTGCAAATGAGATTTTTCAGTAAGTTGGGTAAACATCATATGTAGTTATTTTGTATAATTAAGTCACTAAACTTTAATTTCAATAGCCTGATGCACTAACACTATTTTCTTTGCCCATATGCAATCAATGCATTATGAAAACTTTTCGAACAATTTTCCTAGGCAATATAGACATGGTAGTCGTACATGTCTGGTTGGAGATGCTGTAACAATCATAAGATGCTACGTAAGTCTCAATTAAGAAAAAAAAAAAAAAATAGAGGGTTACGTGGCCCTTGTGTAACGAGGGGAGGTTCTCAAGGTGACATAACTGGATCGGCAGGAAGCTAAAGTGATCATGAGTATCTAAATCCTTTTTTATCCCCATTGAATTTTCTAAAAATCTATATAATCGAGTATGTAATGACTTTTCAATTCAATTTTTCCCCACAAATTAATACGACTCAATAAGCAATTGTAGAATCATGAAAAATTCAGTTGCCATAAATGAACCAAACCGACCCAACAGTAATTTCATTACATATTTTACGTTCAAAAGGGTTGGTTTATTTGCTGAAATAATCATTATTTACTGAAGCTTGCCCCCACTAAGACAAATTTCCAGATACATTCATGGATTGGCCACAATTTGGTCGGATTTCGATTAGTTACAAATTCTGGAGCCCATTCACCAATTGAAATAAAAAAATTCAATGATCCAATTGCGAAAATGTGCTACTGATTTCTCATCTATCGTTCCCTTTAACAAATTTGAATGCCTAGCCTCACCTGATCAAACATCCACAAAATTCCCATCAATCCATCTCCTTTTTCCCTTCAACCGAGCGGCCACTGTAACCGCAATCTCCGCAATGAAAACCTGTTGAATGGCGTCATGTGATCTTTTGAGGCCATTTTGGCTCGGTCTTTGAAGGTTGAGCTGAAAACTTTCAGAAATAAATATCTGAAATCATTTGATATAGGACTGCACGGTCTGCTTCTACTTTGGAATCATATGTAACTGTTAGTTTTTGAATTTGTTCGCCGCAGAGATGAGCTACTTATGTATCCATCTTTAACTATTGGAGTTTCTGCTACAGGCGAAGGGAAGAGACTAGATCATCATCAGCAGCAGCAGCAGCAGCAGCAGCAGCAGCAGCAGGAGGTGGAATCAAGAGTTAATCATGTGCAAGCGTTATGCATGAGCATGTCATGTGAAATCCAGGCAGGCCAAACAACCTCAGTGTTAGCTGTAATTTCTCCTATTATTTGGGATGCTCTTGTTATAAGAGAAAATAGAATAAATGACAGCGTAAAATGGTTTTTTTTTTTTTTTTTTCGGTGTTTTGAGAAATTACTCGAAAAAGCTCTATCTTTTAACTGGGGGTTGAAAGTCTGTTTTTTTAACTTGTGTGCAATCACACATTTTCTACTAGTACCAAGATATAGGATGCGGTTGCTTCTCAAAGGGGCTTTCAAAGGAGTTGTAGCACTTCTTGGTGTTCCCATTTTGACATCTATCAAGCTAAAGAAGAACGTGAGGAATGGAGATTCGCTAATTTGATACAATGCAAGAAGAGAAGCGACACTAAAAATTGAAGAGCAACCGTTCAGCAAGCCTAAAAATATTTAAGCACACGCAACATTGCAGCTGTTCAACACAGCAGAAGACGGCATTCTGATCCAGCCAAAATAGGATGAGAAAACAAAATGAGTCCGTCCACAGCAGTTCATGCAACATAAAAGAGACATTGATCAGAAACAGGGATACAAACATAATCACAGAAAACAATCATGATGAAGGAGTTTAAAATGATATAGAGAGAAACGAAAACTGTAGGTACAGGTATCTACTGTTCATGCCAATCGATTTAGTAAATTTTAATCTTGTCGCAACACAAGGACCATATATGCTAGTACTTCATTCTCTCTTTCTTTGGTTCTTGTATGTGTGGATGGCTGCTAGTATTGGTGCCTTTTTCTTTGCATAGATGAAAGTGATACACACTTACTTCCATTAGCTCCCACTTGAAGTATCCTTCCCCTCCGCACTCCCACCCCATTCTTTGCTTCATGTTTCTTTCAATTTATATCAGTTTCTCAATTAAGAGTATTTGAAACTGAGCAAGAACAGACCTGGGAGCATGAAGGAAATGATAGTGCTTGGGGTGGGCTCTCTTGATGATGATATTTTGTCTAATCCACGTCATACCCACATTGTTAGTACACTCAATACTTCCTCATGAAGCAATCAAAAACTGCATATAAAAGAGACATCCTCATTAAAGAAGGAACCACAAAGGCACTTCAAGGCCAGGATTCGTCAGTGCCTGCAAAGCAGAAGGAAGAGAACTATAGAAGATATATCTAGGAAATGCTGCAATATTCAATGAGGTAAAACCAACATGGCTAAGAAGCTCACCCAGACTGCAAACCTAGAACATCTGAAATGCCATATGAATGATATGTAACCAAGCCTTCGTAAAATGTAGGGTTCAGCACAAAAGCCATGTCTAGAAATGAGAGACTTTGCTCCAAGGATTGGAATCACATAGAAAACTGCTTTTTCGAACATGCCTTGGATGGACAGCAAAGCTGAATGATTACCTTAGCTTAGCAGAACATGCTTCTATGATTTGATTCCAATCAAAGTGATCAAAACACATTTATAACTTCCACAATGCCATGTTAGGAGGGTAAAAAACTCATGCATGCACAGGAGTTAGATGCCCAATGCATACACTTAAAATGTTTAGTGGACCAGTGAACCTCCCTATCTATCATGATTCCAATCCGACTACATCAGCAGTTGAACACACATCAATGTATATAAACAACATTGTATAAAACAAACTCTTGGTTGAAGTGATTCATGTAGAACCAAAACATGCCCTCCAAGTTCTCTATCTGTTCCTGTTTGTAATGCCTGGCATTGCAATCATTAAAATGGTGACTACATTCCCACCAAATGCCACAAGTGTGGACATCATTAAGGAGAAGCAAATCCAAGAAAAGTGAAACTGCCATACTATTCCATTTATACCAGAAAAGACAATGTATCAAATTTAAAGGATATATTACTAAGGAACTCAGACAATTTATTTCATCCTGCACTTGAAAAACCACAAACAGAGATGCTCAATCAAAATCCCCTAAAACAACAGATGCTCCGTTAACTAGTTAACGAACGAATGAAACTACGTAAACATTAATCATCAGATTACTTATTTCCACAAAGATTGGGCCCAAAATGGGGCATAGGGACGAGAGAGAAGTGTGCAGTGAAAGCTTGTTTAAGTGGAGTCCTTCGATCATTAATTTTCTCTACAGTTGTAGTGGAACTTAGGCACTTGTCGAGATATATCAAAACCAATCAGTGGGAAAGACAACTCAATGATCCCCAAGTTGAACTAGAAAGGGCTTAACCAGAAACTTGAAAGGCAAAACCATCACACGATTCGTTCTAAAGCTAGCTCCAAAAAAGCGATTGCATCACTGAACATTTCTAAATATACAGAATTTACATATCGAGAACTGACGATGAATATATGTAGCTAGAAGCCCAGATCAAGACAATGAGACACAAGCTGGTTAAAGGCCAGAAAGTGAAAATCCTACGAGATTTCATTTCCACTATGGACACGATTTGTTCCTTGGTGGGTAGCAGAAAAATTCAAGAGTTACAGATTCCGCGTCGAATAGAATTAAATAATCCAGCCCTAGACATAAGATCAGGAACCACTATGGTTCGCGTGTGAAGCCACTGGAACGAGCTACAAAACGATTCTCATCCAATTGATCTGATCTGATACTTCGGTTTCGCAGCAACCCTGATGTCGAATCCTGTGCAACAACATCATCACCATTGAATCTAGCATCGATCGAAAGCGAATCGACAAGTGTCAAATTCCAAGACCTCAACTTCGCATCGGAAGCGGCTTAAGAAAACTTACGGGAAGAGGAGGAGGGGGGAGAAGCCGTGTGGTGAAAAGAGGAGGAACGGTCTGCTGTTGGGACTACGGCGGCGTTGCCGGGGTGGCTCCTGATCCTCGGGTATGTCGGAGATCGGACTTCCCGACGGCGGCGACGGTGGTGTCGAGGGCGGCGGCGATGGCTTGGCGCGAGAGGAAGGAGATGAAGCAATGGAGGTGTTTCCAAGAATTGCAATGGAAGGGACTAGAAAACCGTGAAATTGAAAAGGGAAACCTGATCCCGATTCGTTGGGGAATTTTCTTTATTTTTAGCCAATCACAAATTTCGGAAAAAATTACCTCAATTTAAATCGCTGAAAAATGTGGTGTAAATATTTGGCTGGCCAGTGAGATCAAATTTTTATTTAATACTGATTAGGCAATTTCATATTCTTGTTTGGCTGGCCAGTGAGAATGTGACAGGAGAGAGGAGAGAAAGAAATGAAGGAGTTTCCAAGTAGGATGACGGGAGGGAACAAAAAACGTGAAATTGGAAAAGAATTCCTTTGGGAAATTTATTCTTATTTTTTGCCAAATTACAAATTTCGGACAAAATATCCTTGTTTAAGTCACCGGCTTAGACCTTTATTTGAGCCTATTTTGGCCATTTTATGCTCTAATCTATAGCAAAATCCATACTTTTCTTTTTCTCCATGGAAGAACTTGCTATATGAAAATGAAGGAGCTGGACTTGAACGATTTGCATGAAGACTTCTGGACTTTGACTTAGAAAAAATTTTGGAGTATTATCACAGGAAAATTTGTTAGATGATGATTGTTGATCTTTTGTCATTTCAATTTTGAAGAGCTTCAATGCTTTAGGATCTTTTTCTCTTGAATTCTTTCTTCTTTACGACCACAATTATCCTGCAAAGAGCATTCATGATATGCATGGCAAAGCAATTACCCATCTATGCTACATCTCTTCATGGTTAGTCAATTAAACAAATTTTTACATCAATGTCTACTAAGGCTCTATTCGTTTCACGAAAAATATTACGTTTTAGAAAAAAAAAAAAAATTCAATAATTCATTTTCCAAGAAAATGACAATATTTTTCAGTATTTACTTGAAATTTGAAAATAAATCAAAAAAAATTCTGTTATTCTGTTTGGAAAATTTGATTTGATTTCCTTTGTGCACTCCTTTTAACAATTTTCTTATTTTTTTTTTTTTTAAAAAATATAGTTTTAAATTTTAAATTTTTATTTTTCTTTCTACTTTTTATTTTACTTTATTTTATTTCTATTTTTTTCTTTTCTTTCTTCCTCCTTCTTCTTCACTCAGTCACCGTGGCCAATGGAATACTAGAACAATACTCATTTAATGACATGTATTAAAAACAAGATTTTAGCTCTAGCAAGTTTTTTCATCCTCGAACACTTTCAAAAGGATAAATTTATCATTGGATACGACTTCAAATCGTTACCTCCTTACTCTTTGCCCTCCAAATTTATCCTTGGATTTCTCATTCCACTTCAACAATTTCATAGCCTGGTCGTTCAAACATGTACCCGTGCAGATTATTCCGAGCGAATTCATCAAGCACCATATTTAGGAAAAGCAAAGAGCAACTCTTAGATATTCCGGTGATTGTGCTTTTTCTTCTTCCCTACCCCCCCCCACAATGTCACATCGACAAATGCACAATGATACTTCCTTGGATCTCCATGATCTGTATATTCAGAGAGTTTTTATGCTAATCTGCTGTCGCTAAATACATGTATACAAGAGATACAAATGCTGCAAATGGCCTATAATCAACTAGGACGTTGCCTGGGTGGGAGCTTGAGGAGTTCACCAATTTCCTACACCGCATTATAACAGAATGAAACAACATTTAATATTGATGCTAACAACCATGAAGCAAAGCAGATCCATATAAAAATTCATTCAACTGCTAGAACACCAAAGCACGTAATTAACAAATCAAATTCAACCGACTGAATCATCAACTAATTTAAAGAATAGCGATTAAGCTATGCAACAATAGGTCCCGGATCAATGTTTATGAGAGCAAAGAGTGTCATTGAATAGCATAAGCAAATTACTACTTTGAAATGAGACGAGCATGTCCAGAATTTGCGAATGATTGCTCACCCTTTCGAACAAAAGAAGACAGGAAAAGAAGACGAAGGAGACATGAAGCTTTCTGATGCTAATACCAAACATTACAAGCTGATGAAATTAGTGTAATAACAATGGTCCCATCCTGCACCACACATAAAAATAATGCAACACACTGCATTAGAAATCGGTGACCGCAAATCTGAAAAGGCGGAGGACAAGGAAGAACTTTGGTTGGAGGAACGTACAGAGATGTTATACGGTTCATGAGCAATCTCATTTCGCATGCCACGGACGATTCTCGTCCAATAGATCCTGAGGGCGATGGCTGATCTAATGAGGCCAGATCTAGTAAAGCTTCCTCTACGTGGGATGGCGACTTCTCCGTAGGGCTTGGGAGTGATGGGCACTGACTCCTGCTGCAACTCCTCTTAAAACTATAGGGACTGACATATCATCAGCTGACATGTACTTCATCTTTTCAACAGAATTTATAACTCGTTCGGTCGCCTGCATAGCGAAATTGAATGTTAGAAACTCCACGACATGCCTGAGACCATAGAAAGCACCGTCGACTTCAACTCCAACGAAACCAGCCTCTGTGATTGCAGTATCAACAACCTCTCAGGTTCATGCTTCTGCCAAAAAAAAAGAATTACGAAGTAGCATTCAGAGCCTCTCTCACAGTCATCTCTTTCCCGCAGTAGCATAACTACGTAACGGTGTTTCTGCGGCGCAACTCTTCCGCAGCCTTTCTCTCAACATCATAGCATCCAAGCCTCTGGCAGTGGCTTTTCGTATTATAATCGACAACATCATGCGCTGTCGAACTCGAACTCTCTCTCTCTCTCTCTCTCTCTCTCTTCTCTCTCTCTCTGGAACGGGTATCCTTGGAAACAGAGTCCAGTTTCGTCATTCCATCAAACACCTTCCTTGCAAACTCGATTCCCTCCTCCACAGCACAACCGACGGCAATTGAATTCCAGGAGACAGTGAGAGAATTGGGAGAAAAACAAAATCGAAACAGAAATCAACAGACAAATCTGGAACGAATCGAAATTAATCCTACAGTTCAACGGGAGATGACGAATTTCGTCATCGCTTCAATATCACGAGGAACCGGCTGTCTCTGGAGATATCTCGAAGCAACGATCGTTAGAGATTCCAGTCAACAGCTTCACTCCTTCATGTCTTCGTAGAGAGAGAGATTCTTCTCTGAACTTTAGACACTTCTTTTCTCCTCTCTCTTTTTCTTTTATTTGTACTTTTGTTATTTCTTTTTATTTTATTTTATATGTCTTTGATTTGTATTTTATAAATAACAGAAGTACAAATAAAATTCAGCTTCTTCAATGAAGGAACTGAATTTTAATATTTTATCCCCTCTCTTTTCTTTTATTTGTATTTTTGTTATTTATTTTTTTATTTTATACATCTTTAATTTGCCAAGAAAATTAATGCTACAGTCAAAAAGTTGAAGCTATGCTCCGATACTAGATGGGCATCACTCTTTAATTTGATCATAAACGAAATTCATGTAAGTAGCACGTCCCGATTGCACCAGTCCAACAAGACACGCTCTGTGATTGAAGCATTGGGCATCACAAAAGAACTACCGGCGTAGTGGTCTAATCCTCAAGTTCCGGTGTCGGAGTTTCAAAATATCTTTTAGTTCGGCCCAATCTAGGCCATTTAGATTTTAGTTGAAGCTGGGATGATCTATATCTGCTCGATTTGTAATTTTGAAATGATGTCTCATTTTCCTTCTCTGCGGGCCTCTTTCATTTTCCCCATCACTCATATTGAGGTCCCAACCTCTCTCATTCTCTCTTATCTCATCATTATCAAGTAGTCCAATCCCCACCAAGCCCCCACCGTGCCACCATCAAGCCCGGTCAGTCATCTTATGCTC
The DNA here is from genome assembly GCA_014182585.1 of Eucalyptus coolabah. NCBI lineage: Eukaryota > Viridiplantae > Streptophyta > Magnoliopsida > Myrtales > Myrtaceae > Eucalyptus > Eucalyptus coolabah. The sequence goes on from CM024626.1 coordinate 13,642,116, forward strand.
TCTCTCTCTCTTGCTCTTGCAATCTCTCTCTCTACGCTTGCTCTTGCAATCTTTCTTCTCGTGTCTCACACTCACGCCAACGAGTTACAAAGCGAGTGATGGGATGGAGTCATTCTTTTGCTCGTGTCATGGTCTCCCTCCTGCTCCCCTTTCTCCAGCAAGTAGCAAAACAGGTTTTTACTAGCCTGTTCTGATGTCTTCAAGGTTTTTGGTTTTAGGACGTGCTATTTGAATTTCTCATGGAGAGTAAAAACGAAAAATAAAATTAAATAAACACTTTTTTTTTTAAATTTCAGGCCGTGCCAGATCCTATTGGGTCTGGGCCAAATGGCATGGCTTCATCCAGGCCAGGTCCTCAGTCACCTATTTTTGGACTGGCCCCAAAAAGAGAAAAAGGAGGAAAAAAAAAAAAGTTTTGCTCCGGTCCTTGGCCACGGTGCCTTCATGGGCTTCCACAGCTAATAGATGGTCCAGCGAATGACCGCATAGCCGTTGGAGATATAAGGGACGCTATTCTTCCATATCAGCCAACCTCACAAGTTTTCGGAGACCGGTTTGGTTTCACCTCTTCTCTTCACGTTTTTCCCTTTTCTGGGGTTCGTTTTTTCTCTCCCCTTTCTCTCAGCATTGTGTGACATCAGCTCATGTGAGCGAGCCAATTGTGGGAATTGCTTGTAATTTTCTTGTTTTTTTTTTCTTTCCTTGGCAAATGGAGCAACACCAATCCGTCGCAACCCATCTAAAATTCCAATCGCATTTCATTAAATTGGGTATCATTCATTCGGCCAAACCTACAACTTGGGGTGAGTTGTTTTCTGTTGTGACAAAAGCAGGAACACTAATGTCTTACTAGTCAAAAGTTAAAAAGACTTACATCAAGATACGATAGCTGGAAGCTATATAATTCGTGATAAGATATCGTGCTTTTCTATTTCCTATCGATCGAGCGACATGAAATGACTAATATAATTTCTGAAATAAAAGGTTCGTTCTTATTACCCTGTGAGAAAATCCTGGAAAAGGGCGAAACAAGAATTGAAAACGTGAAGAGAACAAAGGAAGAGCAAATTCTTATCTGGATGCGGGGAATCATGAGCAAAGGGGTTCTCGTCATCATCGTTAGTCATTGGAGCACCGCACGTGATTAATGGCTCGATCAAGTCAGGCACACGAATCCGGATCCGAGGCGAAAAGAGGGAAAGGGCCCCGTCCTGAAGATGATCGAGCGGGGAGGAGGAGGGAACACAGTAAGAGCGGTGGGGTGGAAGGGCAGGAGAGTACACAAGCAGACTGCTCCTATTCAATTCTGATTGGGTTTGTGAGGTTCATAATAATCCAGACGCACACTCATTAATGCCCCATTCCAAACTTAAATGAACTGAAAAAGGACGTGCTTGAGGATTTATGTTCCCTTTCGTCCTCTTCCATGCTCAACCGTCATCCACACTGTACAACGCCATTGTTGCCGCTTGTGCATTTGCTATAAGGCCATCACCGTGCCGTTGTTGTCGTCCACTGCAATGGGGCTTGCAACTATCTCTCTCACTATCGCGAACCTCCGAAGACCTCCGCTTGAGGTTGCTGCCTTGAGTCTGAGGTCTCACAACCTCGAATCTAAGGTCGCGTCCTCTGATTCAAGGTTATGAGACCCCGATCTGAGATGTACGCCTCAGCTAGCCCCAGCGAGAGATGACGAACAATGAGTTTGAGGTCGGTGGTGGTGCTGGTGGTTGCGGTGGTCGCATTTGCTTATGGCTGTTGAAGGTTGTGGGTGTCGGTTGTGATTGCAGTGGCGGTGGACAGTGGTGGCCGTAATGGTGGGCAAAGGTGATGGCATGATGATTCAAGAGAGAGACGGAGATGGATTCCGCAGTGGTTTTACTGCCACTTGATAAAAGTTTTCCTTGTAAGCGCCACGTTAACATATTTAACGGTTTTTCAACAGTGTTAGTGGTACATCCATAATTTTAATAATGTAGTAAACGCAAGGTTGACATTGTGCGCAAATTTGAAAAATTTGTGGTGTTAGTGTATGCTTGCATTCCCATGTCTTATCATATGTATTGGCTGGTCAAATGTTTTCATGGACAGAACGTCACTTGGGAATTCATTTAGACATACGGTCAAGAAAACCAGAGAATTGCAACTCTTAAGTATTTAGACACATTGTGGCGGGTGATGGAATATGGATAGACTATTCTTGAAGCAATGATGAGATATTAAATTCCAGAGAGCGAATTTCTCTCAGAGAAAATGGGAAGATTCTGAAGATGTCATGGACCTTGAAGATTCAGAAGGTTTGTCGCCATGTAGGAAACTAGAGGCTAAATTGCGTTTACCTTCTTAACCTTCCAAGATGTTGAATTCCCTTTACAATTTGTGAGTTTCATAGTAATTAATTTGCACACTCATTGATGCGACCTTTTAAATAAATATGCTTGAAATCAAAAAGGACTAAGCTTCGAACGTCAAAGATTAACAGAAGTTCCGAGTTGCTCCCTAGGATAATTGGGAGGCGTGACTTGTCATTTTTATAAGTTTTGTATGTGTAGATGACATGCTTTTCCTAGTCACTTTTCAAATTCTCAAGAATTTGATAATAAGCTTTTGGCACGTTGATTGATGGCATTGATAAGGGTGGCCTAAATTGTAGTTAATACTTATGTCTAACACAAAGAGTGAGCTAAATCATTTTGTAGTAACTCAAAAAATTTCACATATGTGCTCATGATATTTCTCGTCAATCAGACCAAATAGCCTAAATGTCATGTGAGTCCTACTGAGCTACTTTTTCATTGTTCTACTCATCTAAGGCCTCTCACTGCCCTTGAAAAGACTACAAAATTTGAATTGGAGTGTCTTTTTTCCAAAACGGCGATTTGACAATCTCTTGTTATGAAAGGAAAAAGATATACCACCCCGATCTCCATTCATCACCGGCATATTTCAAATATGAAATCACACGACATGCTATAGTAAGGAAATTAATCAAAAGGTAATCGGAATAGTAATGGTAATATAACCTTATGTTTGCATGCAATGATTCAGGTGATTAATGGAAAATTATCCAAACTACCCACTAAGCTGGAAAATTATTTCGATGGGCAGATTGTTCGTTGACGAATTCATAGAGAGACATGTGTCAAAAATTGACGAATTTCGGCTCTTAGAATTCAAACAAATCGGGCCGAAGCAGCTCAGCACCTATCAACAATAACGCCCCCTGAACTTCTCCGGTGGTTGGTCGACGTCTGCGAGAGAAACTCTAATAAAGGAGATATTTGTTTGAGCTCATTGAAAGGGAGCAATGCAGTGTTCAAAGTCTCCATCTTTAGCAATGTTGGTAAGGACCCGATTTAGGTTGGATTGAGATGAACAAAGGAAGCATCGCTTTATGCCGTATATTAGTTCAAACCAACATACCGCATATGTCATTTTGTCTTTGTTCTCTTTTTGGAGCTAGTTGCAATCTTATCATTTTTAGATTGTCTGTAAACATAACTAGTTGCCGTGATGTCAGTTGCTAAGATCACTCCTATGCCTCTACAATTGAAGAATGCAATTCTGCTCTAATTGTTTGAGATCGTGGATTCGTTCTTCAAACATATGTCAAGCCAAGCCTGTAATTTATATAGCCATGAAGCTCAGGTGCAAGCTCATTCTTGTTGATGATGTCGAATAATTGCTGCAGCTGCAGCAAGACCATCCGCTGCAATTTATGTTTAAATATATCTGTAAACCTGAGATTACTCGTTTTATCTCAGCTACTAGGTGATTGTGATCTTGTTGATGTTAAAACATAAGCATTTAATTAACCAATCCAATATATATATATGTATGAGCATTTACTATATCAAATTTTTATTTTGATATATTATTCACGTTTACCTTGCTTTGACTGGAAATTACCTTGTTAACATAACCGCAGCATTAAATACAATGTTAATATAACTATCAATAATGATAATTCGATCCAAATTAGTTAAAAAGAGAAATAATTCCGTGATTCCTTATTCTCAATTCTCAACTCAACATGCTAAACCCTGAAATGTCGGGAATTCATCTCGTGAATGGTTTGCCACGTGATACTTTTATATTCTGTTTGAATCAGGCTTAACAACAAATATGGATTCATGACATTGTAGATTATGCATTAAATATCCATTCCAAGCTATCTAACTCCGTCAACGAGTCATCTAAGTATGGGATACGAAATGAAAACCAAGAGTCCCGAGGGGACTTCAAAATTGAGGAACTCTTTTCCTCAAGAGTCTCACACGTCATAAAAGTTGAGATCAAACTTTTTGCCACTCTTATTGGTCGTCTCATGCATACGTAGTATGAAATACGTATTACGGTATTAACTCCTTTCCCATGGAGCGTATGTCTACACCTTTCAATACCGTACAGATGATAGTTCGACATACCCAATGTCTAACTTGAGTTCACCTATCTACTTATTCACAAAATTTATCGAACTCACATCCGGCATCTTAGACAGATAAAGTAAAATGTGTGGGGTATTTTACTTTCAGACATCTTTAGTATTATGTCATTATCTTAACACTCAGTTAAGGCGACATACGTATTTTAAGCTTGCGCTCTCGATTATCACCTAGATAATAAGCTTAAAAATAGTCTCATCTCTATTTATCACATAGTAAATGTAGGCGATTACCCGTGTGAGTGGGCTAATCTTATATCTGTCCGACATACTTCTCAACTTAAAATAATGCACTGAGCATTAAGATGCATAAAGATTATACTAAGATTCATAGGCATTAATCAATGAAAAAACAAAATTTCATAAATGTGAACAATTCAGGGAAATTACAATTCAGTACATCAGACTCTACGCAATCCTAGAGATTTTACATGACCACAAAACACATCTCTAGGTATTGGCTTTGTCATAGGATCTCGCTACCATTCTATGCGTAGATATGTACCGCAAGTTCACATCCTTTCGTGCAACCATATCTTTTACAAAGTTATACTTGGTATCTATATGTTTGGTCTTGCCATGATACTTTGGATCTTTGGTGTACGCTATAGCTGCTTGGCTATCACGGTTAACCAACAATGGATTTGCAGCTTTCTCAATAACACCTAAATGATCCAAAATCTCTTAAGCCAAAGCGCTTCTTGTACCACCGCGATAACGCCACGAACTCAGCCTTCCATCGTGGACAAGGCTATGCACGTTTGCTTCTTACCGCTCCATGATATGGCGCCATTGTTCAAGAAAGCAAAACCCGAGGTAGATTTTCTTTCATCTAAATCTCCTCCCCAATCAGCATCTCGAATAGCCTTCAAGTCGCAGATCCTTTCCTTGATAATTCAGCTTGAAATCAGCAGTTCCCTTCAGATACCTCAGTATTCTCTTCACGGCTTTCCAGTGTGCTGGACCCGGGTTGGATTGGTATCTACTCACCATTCCAACCGTAAAACATATGTCGGGTCTTGTACACATCATAGCGTACATCAAGCTTCCAACAGCACTAGCATAAGGAACATGTTTCATCTGTTCCTTCTCTTGTGGAGTCCCCGGACACGCCTATGGCTCAATCCTTCACCTTTTGCAATAGGAGTGTCTATGGGTTTACAGTCTTGCATACGAAATCGTTCAAGAACCTTATTTATATAGGTTTCTTGCGAAAGAGACAACGATCTCTTCGAACGATCTCTCGAAATCTTAACTCCAAGAATGTATGCAGCCTCACCCATATCCTTCATCTCAAAGTTAGAAGATAACCATCTCTTGACAGTATTAACCAACTCCATATTGCTTCCGACAATCAGTATATCATCAACATATAATGATATGATCACAAATTGATCCTTGGATCTTTTGATATATACACAATGATCCTCATCAATCATTGTAAAATCATATGCCACTATGGCATTATGAAAACGTATATACCATTGTCTTGATGATCTGCTTAAGACCATATATCGACCTCAAAAGTCGACATACTTTTTCTTCTTGGCCTTTCACTATGAAACCAGAGGTTGTTCCATATATATTTCTTCCTCTAATTCTCCATTGAGGAAAGCAGTCTTTACATCCATTTGATGTAACTCAAGATCCAGACTAGCTACTATTGCCAGAATAATGCGAATTGAGGTAAATCTCACTACAGGAGAAAATGTATCTTCATAATCAATTCCTTCCTGTTGATTATACCCTTTTCGCCACAAGGCGAGCCTTATGCCTTTCTATCGAGCCATCAGCCTTTCGCTTTATTTTGAGAACCCATTTGTTCCCAATAGCTCACGTCCTTTTGGAAGATCAACCGGTTCCCGAGACTTGGTTTGATTCCATTGACTCCATTTCCTCTTCCATTGCACGAATCCATTTTTTCTTTACTAGGGCACTTCGTGAGCCTCATTGATATTTCTTGGCTCATCCTCATCTTGTGGAGCAACCATAAAAGTTTCCCCTTCAATGTCAAAACGTCGACGGGGAATACTTTGGCGACTTGTTCGCCTTACGGAGATTGTACACTTTGCACATCATTCTCTATTACCCTCCCACTTGGATGAACTCCACCAATATCATTATCTTGATCCAAAGTCTCAAATAGGAGTGATCTTCCCTATTTCGCCCTTTTAGGAAACTCATCCTCTAAGAATGTGACATCTCGTGATTCATATTCAGTTACACTCCCACTTTCGTGCTCACCAATGAACACATACCCTTTTAAGTGTTTCGAGTATCTTATGAAAATACTCTTCTTTCCTCTGGGACCTAATTTCCCAAATTTGTTAGAGGACTCATGTGTGTAGGCAGCACAACCCCATGGCTTAAGAAAACTTAAGTCTGGTTTTCTACCTGTCCATAACTCATATGGAGTGGAAGTAACGATTTGGAAGGCACCCGGTTAAGTATATAGGCAGCGGTTAACAATGCATCACTCCAAAAGGTGATAGGTAAGTTAGCATGCGCCATCATAGACCTAACCATTTCCGGTAGGGTTCTGTTTCTTCTCTCTACAACACCATTTTGTTGAGGAGTATACGGAATAGACAACTGTCTTTCTATTCCTTTTTCATCACATAATTTTCTGAACTCATCGATAAATATTCTCGACCTCGATCGGATCTCAATGTTTTTATTTTCTTGTCTAATTGATTTTCTACCAGGTTCATAAACCTTTTGAAACAACTTATTGCTTCAGACTTATGAGAAATCAAATAGACATATCCGAATCGAGTATAATCATCAATAAAGGTGATGAAATAAACAGCCCCATGCCTTCCTCTCACATTCATTGAACCACGTACATCGAATGGATTAAATGCAAAGGAAATTCAGCTCTTTTCCCTTTCCCAAATGGTTTCCGTGTTGTTTTTCCTTCTAGGCAATGCTTACACATGGGCAAATCGACTTTTTCAATGTTACCCAACAAGCCCTCTTTGGCTAGTCTTTTCATACGTTGTTGGCCAATGTGACCAAGCCTAGCATGCCACACATTCACATCATTATCATAAGTATTAGAAGATGTGATAAGGGAATAACAAACATTTGCATTAATATACTCAATATCCAATACAATAAAACCATCCAGAAAATAACCATGACCATAGTAATTTGTATCTAAAAACAAATCCACACCTCTACTATAGAAGTTCAAATTAAAACCTAATTTAACCAACATTAATACGAGACACTAAATTCCGACGAATCTCCGGAGCAAACAAAGACATCATGAAGGAACAAAGTGCGTCCACCACGCATATTCGTTGGCATGTGCCAATTCCTTTCACTTCAGCTCCGGAGTTGTTTCCCACATAGATCCACTTAGTTCCAGTTGGTACTGTCGGAATTCCACAAAGGATCCTCTATCCTTCGCTACATGGTCCGTCGCTCCCGAATCCACACCCACAAAGGATTAGACTCGGTTAAAAAAACACGTAACTCGACACATAAGCAAAGTTCTGAAAAGTACAAGGGGTGCATACCTTCTTTGGCTCACGACAGTCGCGAGCATAGTGACCCTTCTTGTCATAGTTGTAGCATTTCACCCTTGCTAACTTCTTCATGTGAGGACGCTTTCCTCTATTATGTTGGTTAAACTTGGGTTTCTTCCCCGAAGGACCAGCTTCTTCCTTGCCTTTTCCCTTATCAAACCAGCTAGGGCGCTTGCGCTTGGAGCTCGAAGCTCCATTTGAGCTAGAACTAGCATGATAAAGTTCAAGATCCGCTTAGCCGCCAACAAAGGCGGTCCTCCTCCGCCTTAAGATGACGCATTGCATCCTCAAAGGTTTTGATGTTTTCATTATGAGTCGGTGCACCTTCATATGCTCCCAACTCGAGGCAAGGAACGAATCACCGCTTGCACTTGCTGCTCATCTCGTGAGGACATGGCCAAGCATCTTTCAGCTCAATTATCATGTTTGACATCTTTCTAAGATGCCGCTTCATGGTCTCGACCATGAGGCTTCTTATAAGAGTCAAACCGATAGTGAGCCGCCTCGCCTAGTCACCGAAGTATGACCATATCTAGCTGCCAATGCCTCCCACATTTCCTTGGCATTGTCAAAACGCCGAAACTCTCGCATGACGTCATTTTCCATGCCGCTCAAAGCAACGTGATGCGAGCTAGAGAGTTCATTCTTTTCCACACGTAAAAGCTTCTTTGTCCTTTTGTGCCGCTCGTGGTTCCATCTTCAGGTTCAACCATGGTCATGACAAGAGCCTCAAGTGCTTCTTGCTCTTCCAAAGATATACCGGATTTTCATTTGCCAAACTTCATAGTTGTCTCCATTGAGCTTTTCACCTTTGTTCAGCTCAAGAACTATGCTTTTTGTAGCCGAAGCCATTGATCCGAACAAATCGACAAATATGCACGAATTATTAATGCCTATCATTTATGCATCCCTATTTGCATGGACCCATCATATTAATAAATAATTTCAAGTAAGGCTTCAGAATCAAAAGGTCACTACGTTTCCAATCATCCTCCAAAATCCTAACTTAAAACTATCATTAATATGATTGTCATATGCAAAATCAATCCTATGAAGCTACAAAAACTTCTATAACTACCCATAGCTAATTACCCACAAAGAACTAAAGAATAACATAAAGCAATAGATAATTGAATTCCAATAAAACAATAATGTTTTCAATCAATACAACTAATATATCAGTTGTTACATCAATGACAATCGGGTAGTAAACAATACATTATATGTCCACAAAGCACACTTAACATACATCAGCCAATACAACTAACACATAGTCAAAGCACACGAACCTGGGAAAGATCCTCTTTGTTCAATTTCTTGATCTTTTCCCTTGTAACAATACAAGTAATATTCATTTACAAAATCTATCACAATTTTCTTATAGGAAGGCTCCGTTGACATCCCATATGCGATTCAACACATCCCGCCATTCGGGTGGAAGAGTGCTTATGAAAAATCGCACCATCTCCGACCGTGACATAGGACGACCATTCCATATGACCTGTTGAATTTTCCCGTTGACTTCAATGACGTGATCAATTAAGTCACCACTCTCCCATCGATGATCGCCGCCCGCCTATCAACTTGGGACGATCTTTCCTTTGTTCACTCCACACGCGCGAATAGGTGTGCAACCTCGGGGACGCATTGTTCTCGCAACAAATGCAGAACAAATAAGGGATTACATATAATCCACATAGACTTAATTGAAAAAGAAACACATTCTTTTCCTTTTTTTTTTTTTTTTTTTGGGTCAACGGTCAAAGTCAACGGTCAACGGTCAAGTCGACGGTCAACGGTCGGTCAACGGTCAAGTCAACGGTCAATCAAGGTCAACGGTCAAGTCGCCGGTCAACGCTCATCGGCCGTCGGACCGTCGGGCCGGACGATGCCGGCGGACCGTTCGGGCGACCGCTAGCACGTGTCGTGCGCGTGCGAGATGACGTCACGCGACGTCATCGGCACGTGCGCGCGCGTGTGCCATCCTCGCCGGCGGGTCGGGTCGGTTCGCGGGTCGGGTCGCGCGCCCGTCAACCGACGCCATCGATGACGTCACCCAGCCGATTTCTGCGACCGTTGGGTGACGTCATGATGACGCGCACGACGCTGGGCCCGCGCGCACGGCGCGTGCGGTTTGGGCCGGGCCGGCGGCGAGCACGCGCCGGTCGCCGACCGGGCGCGTGTGCTACACGCGCCCGGCGATCGAGCGCTCCGGGCGCTGGGGCGCCACGCGCAGCGCTTCCCGGCGGCGCGTGTGGGTGCGTGCGCGTCTCCGCGGCGCCGAGGCATCTCAGCACTCGTCTCGCCGTCCTCTTTCTCCCAGTGCTTTAATTTTGTTTTGACATTCGAAAACTCATAAAAATGGCCGAAGAAGTCTCGGGTGTCTGGATTGCTCGCCCGATCCGTACGGCCGAAGTTCCTTTTGCGAAAAATCAACCAAAACACATGAAATTGACGGAAAACGTGAACTAGGCTCGATACCAATGTTGGGAATAACGGATCCCCGAAAACCGGATTCGACACCGAATCGAATTCCTAAATCAAGCGGAAGACGAAGCCCAAGAAAACGATACGTATCACCGATCCTAAAGCACACCACGTAGTCGAGCGTACCTTTCAATCCACGATTAGACACCGACGCCAATGGAGGAAGAAAATCCGGTCGAATTTGATCGATGAAGCCTTGAAGGGAAGAATTGCTCGTATGCCTCTTCTCCTTTTGAGAGAGAAAACACGCGGGAGAGAAAAGACGTGCGTAAATTATGATTTCAACCAACGTCTTCTCTCTCTCTCTCTCTCTCCCTTTTATACCCCCTTCTTTCCACGGGCTCTTTTTCCCGTGGGCCGGACTTTCTGGGCCCAGCTTGGGCGGACAGGGCCTTAAGCCCAATTTAATAAAATAAAGCTTTCAAAAACCACAGCATCAGAAAAGTCACATTTTCAGAAATTTTCCACCTCTTGTGCACGCATTAGGAGACAATGAGGAAGAGAACAACACGCAAGGAATATCGATGGCGATTCTGACGCTCCATTCTTTGCACGCGACCATGCAGATCTCGTACTCCTTCACCACAGAATTCACTTTTTAAAAATCGACTCTGTTCATATAGAACGCTTTAACTCGTTTTAGAGAGATCAGCAAACCACGAGACCGCAATTTTCGTATCATTTGTTGAGCACACAAAGGAAGTCGGAGTTCAATAGGTCGAGAACAAATTAAATTAATGCAATATGATTTTGCATTTCAAGGATTGAATCAAAGTTACATACTGATCTAGTTTGAACGTTTCATCCAACAAGTGATAGGCATTTCGATCAAGGTAAAGATTCACTTTCAGATCATCACAAAAATAACATTATGAGTCCGGATTGCTAATCAAGCTTCGATCGCAATTGATTAACTCACAAACATTAGCAAAAAGCTCACTGGCTCTCTATCATTCAGTGACAAAGTTCCCGGCGGTGTCCACATCGATAATCGGGGTCGGCGAAGGGGGAACGACCAAGGGTTCGTGCACTTTCGGGTGTCCTGACCAGAAAACAGAGCAGAACGACAGTTGGCCTTGCTGCAGCGAAACTGGCGATGGCGGAGCGGCTACGGTGGCGGCTAACGGTGTCTGAAGGACGACGGAGAAGGAGAACTGACGAAGAAGCTGCGAGAATTCCCGAGAAAGAGATGGCGGACGGTGGATTTCTGGTGTCGATTAGCGGTGGAGAATCTTCTACAACTCGGCCGATCGAACGAGAGAGAGCTGTGGATCGTGGGCTGTGGTGAGGGAAATTGTCTGGGCCGAGGCTTACTCTGATGGGCCTGGCGCGCTCATTTGGGAAGAGGGTTTCTCTATCGGGTCAACCCATTTCTTGAAGCGTCTTCATCTTCGCTCCCTCTCCGTCGCCACAGCCCCCCCGGCAGCTACCGCCGCTCGTCCTCCATCGCCGGCCGCGACAACACTCATGCGCTCAGCACAGATCACACCGGATGGGGAGGCTCAAAAATTTCTAAACGTCCAAAGAATTATCTCTCTTGGCTCCTTGCTTCGTCTGGTCACCTCCGACTGACCTCCTGGATCGCTCCGCCACCAGGCCGTAGCTCTGTTAGCACCGTTCTCCAGTCAGTTTGCTTTGGCTGCTCTGAATTTGTTCGTTTCTCCTTCGCTGGCTCCGATCCTCAACGTCATTGTCTCGCACAACCTCTTCCTCTGATCCGATCGTCCTTCGTGCATCGGATAAAATAAACACTATAATCTTCCTTCTTTGTTCTTAGCTTCATGAAGAGAGACCCAGTCATATTTGTGTGATTTTTGTTGTTCAAATTCACTGCTGGCGTGTCAATGCGTGCGCTATAAGTGCTTTGTATGATCATTGCGTGAAGTGCTCACTGTGACATGTTCATATTAATAATCTGAATCACAAATCAACGTTCACTGCAATGCGTGTTTGTCTGTTAGATGGTCGATTCTTGTTTAGTTCTCCCTGCCAAAAATCTTGCAAAGATGATTCCGTCTTCATCTATGTTACTTTGGCGGTTTTCTTTGGATTAATGTTTTATAACTGTACAATCTCTTCTACTGGGAGGAGAAAGAAATTCTCAGCATTATCTCCCGCTTGCTTCAAATTTATTCTCATGTCTTTTTTACATTGGATCACCTGACCATTGAGATTAATTTGATTTCTTTTCTATTGATTGCGTCTTTGATGAATCCAAGTAACAATCCAAGGTAAGTTTCGATTGTCTGCAATGTGAATTTGGTGGCTGGGGAGGTTCCGCTGTGAAACGTTGGCCTCAGTTGTTCTGAATGAAAGAATACGTTTGCTTGAATTGTCAGCTTAATAAGGAAGAGAGTGACGCAGGCTACAGTTTGTTGTGAAAAGAAACAAGCAACAATTGCTGAATTTCTATTCTGCAGGAAATGGAAGCGAATTAGAATAACTAATGTGCTTTTGAGCAATGATGCTGATTGCTGGATTATCTTTGTGAACATTTGGTATCTTTATCTCTCTTTCGAACGTTTGGTATTTGTTCTGCTCTCTTATTGGTGACTAGTACCGCGAACTTCTTGGTTGATTAATTCCTCTTTCTGCAAATGACTTTGGCCCCAGTTATGGTCCACTTTCAGTATACAAGTCCTCATTGTAATTTGAGTACCAGGTGATGTGATACAGTCTTGTTGATTCATTTCTCAATATGTTTCCCAAACGTTGCCTGTTGTAAAAAATTTCAAATATTAAGTTCCATCAGCCTCAGTTTTTTTTTTTTTTTTTTAATCAGAATTTCGTGTTTGAAAGAGTGGTTGGTATGAACTTGATCTTTGCACTGGATTAACTCGAATGATATTTCATCATAGATATTCAGAACAGAGTATTTCTTTAGTTGGCTACTTTGTGACCTTTGTTGCTGATAAAGTAGATTGACTTGCTAGAAGGAATTAGTGCTCTGTAAGTGCAGCCAATTTTTTTTTGTTAATTCTTGCTGCTGGGTATTAATTAGTTCATGGAATGATGCTCATCAGATTTGGTAGATTCAAACAATGGTAAATAGCCCAAGCAACATCAGGAAAAGATGAAAAAGCATTTCTTATTTTTGAGAATCATCATCATTCTTTCTCTCAGCAGTGAGAGATACTGCAAATATCGTAGAGTACAAATTGAATGAAGAGGTATCGCAGCTTTGGACTTGTATGTCAATCTTGGCTTATCTCATCAATAGCCAATGTTATGCCGATGTTTGAATGAATCCAAGCACTTATCTTTAGTAGGCTTTGGAATTTTCACAATCTATGGATCCAATGAGTCTTAACAATTGATGTGTCGGGAATTTCTTACCTGTACCAGGTCCATTGGGTGGAGTCTATGTCAGTGGTTGATCGTCTAGGCCCCATATGCAACATTCATGTGAGACTCACTTGAACAACTATTGAAATGGACCCAATCTAAGCGAGGGCAAGCACCACCTTGTGGAAGCTATTCTTTGGCTGATGGCATAAGACGTGAATCCGCCTTCTTTGCGCTTTTGCACTTTGGATTTAGGTTGCAATAAATAAGTGCCCTGGACATACTTTAAGTTATGTTAATGGGGGATTATGAAAAAGTTCTTAAGGAGATATGGAAATACTCTCCCAAATTCGATGCTTCCAAAGGTCAAAGTAGTTCAATTGGGCAACTAGAAAAGAGTAACAATGAGGTCAGAATGTTATGGAGCATTACCCCATTGGTCATTTTCATCTCAACCTTTTCAAATGTGGAGACAACTCCTTTTTCAGGTGATAATACTCGATAAAGGTGCTTCTGAGATAGATTATTCCTTAGGATCACTGTCTCGGACAACCTCTTCCTCTGATCAGTTCGTCCTTCGTGCATTGCTAAAATAAACACTATAATCTTGCTTCTTCGTTCTTAGCTTTATGGAGAGAGACTTCAGGCATTTTTGTGTGATTTTTGTTGTCAAATTTATTGCTGGCGTGTCTATATGCATGCTATAAGTGCTTTATATGATCATCGCCTGAAGTGCTCACCATGAAGTGTTCATATTAACAATCTGAATCACAAATCAACGTTCACTGCAATGCATATTTGTCTGTTAGATGGTCGATACTTGTTTAGTTCTTCCTGCCAAAAGTCTTGCAAAGATGATTCCGTCTTCATCTATGTTACTTTGAGATCGCTGTGTAGGTTTATTGTCTTTGGTGGTTTCTAGATTAATGTTTTATAAATTGTACAATCTATTCTACTGGGAGGTGAAAGAAATCCTCAGCATTATCTCCCACATGCTTAAAATTTATTCTCATGTTATTTACATTGGATCACCTGACCATTGAGATTAATATGATTTCTTTTGTGTTTGATAAATCCAAGTAACAATCCAAGGTAAGTTTCGATTGTCTGGAATGTGAATTTGGTGGCTGGGCCCTCAGTTGTTCTGAATGAAGGAATACGATTGCTTGAATTGTTAGCTTAATAAGGAAGAGAGTGATGCAGGCTACAGTTTGTAGTGTAAAAGACACAAGCAACAATTGCTGAATTTCTATTCTGCAGGAAATGGAAGCGAAGTAGCATAACAAGTGTGCTTTTGAGCAATGATGCCGATTTCTGGATTATCTTTGTGAACATATGGTATCTTTTTTTCTCTTTTGAACATTCAGTATTTGCTCTGCTCTCTTTCTGGTAAACAGTAGTCCGAACTTTTGGTTATTTAATCCTTCTTCCTGCAAATGACTTTGACTCCTGTTATGGTCTGCTTTCAGTATACGAGTCACATTGTAATTTGTGTACCTAGTGATGTGATACAGTCTTGTTGATTAATTTCTCAATATGTTTCCCAAACATTGCTTGTTGTAAAAAATTTCAAATATTAAATTCCATCAGCCTCAGTTTTTTCCCTTTTTTTGTTGATCAGAATTCTGTGTTTGTATGAGCTTGATCTTTGCCCTGGATTAACTCGAATGATATTTCATCATAGATATCTAGGATGGAGTTTTTCCTTAGTTGGCTACTTTGTGGCATTTGCTGCTGATAAAGTAGATTGACTCACTAGAAGGAATTAGTGCTTTGTTAAGTGCAGCCAATTTTTAATTTTTTTGTTAATTTTGCTGCTGGGTATGATGTAGTTCATTGAATGAATGCTCATCAGATTTGGTAGATTCAAACAATGGTAAATTGCTCAAGCAACATCAGGAAAAGATATAAACGCATTTCTCATTTGTTGAGAGTCATCATCATTCTTTCTCTCGGCAGTGAGAGACATTGGAAATATCGTAGAGTAAGAATTGAATGAAAAGGCATCGTAGTTCTGGACTTGTACATCAATCTTGGCTTGTCTATTTAATAGCCAATGTCATGCCACTATTTGAATGAATTCACGTACTTATTTTGAGTAGGCTTTGGAATAATCACAATTTGTGGATCCAATGAGTCTGAACAATTGATGTGTCGGGGATTTCTTACCTGTACCAGGTCCATTGGGCAGAGTCTATGTCAGTAGTTGATTGTCTAAGCCTCATATGCGACTTTCATGTGAGGCTCACAAGAACAACAATTGAAATGGACCCAATCTATGCATGTGCAGACACCGCCTTGTGGAAGCTATTCTTTTGCTGATGGCGTAAAATGAAAAATTCTTAAGTCTATGCCTTCTTTGTACTTTTGCACTTTGGATTTAGCTTGCAATAAATAAGTGCCCTGGACTTACTTTTGAGTTGTGTCATTAATGGGGGGTTATGAAAAAGTTCTTGAGGAGATATGGAAATACTCTCCTGAATTGATGCTTCTAAAGATCACAAGTTAGGAAGCATCAACATTCTTGGAAGTCTTTGTGTCGTGTCGAAGTGTCCGATACTCTCCGATATTTAGTCAATTCTCATAACACTCTCTCGATACGTGAGTTCAAAATTTCGACACACGAGTTCGAAATTTCGATACGTGATTCCACTACGCATGGGATTTTAAAAATTTTCAATAAATGATGGGTCAAATTGTAAATATGTAAAAAAAGTTAAAAAATAAAAATAAAAATAATAAATGAAGAGAGAAAAAAATCTAATATTTCTTCTTCTCTTCTTAATTCTCACTTTCTTGTTTGTCTTTTCCTCTTCTTTTCCAACGCTTTGACACGAGTTAGAATATGGATTGCTTTTTTTTTTTTCCTCCAAGTTTTATAAATTATTGAAATAGAGCTGAATTTGTCAAATTGAAATGATGAATGATATTAACAAATAACGGATTAAATTTTTAGTGTAAATTTATTTTAGACTTTTTATTATTTATTTATTTGTGAATCTGAATCAAATTAATTTGATTAAAATAATCATAAAATGATAATTTATCATGTATATATAAAAATATATATTTAATATACATGTTCTAATATATCGGAATTTTCTATTTTTTAAGAAATAATTTGTAGGCGCGTCATGTTATATTATGTCGTGTGTCGCATATTAGTATCAGTACTATTTAAATCACGGGTAGTACAACTAGGCAACAAGAAAGGAGTAACGATGAGGTCGATACGTTATGGAGCATTACCCCATTGGTCGTCATCATCTCAACCTTTTCAGGAGGCAACTCCATTTTTCAGTTGTTAAAATTCAATAAAGGTGATTCTGAGATGGAATGGCAAAATATCAACTCCCGAGGATCAATTTCTCCAACAAGAAAGGGATGACGTTGTTGAACTTGAAGATTTAGAGGGTTTTCAATGTCAGTCGCTTTTACCCAGTTCTAGTAAAGTCTATACCTGCCCACTGCCCATCATGAGAATTTGATGGTGTGAATTGTAGTTATATTAGTCATGTTTCCGCCTTTATCACTGTCTTTTCGTTCTTCCCAAATTCTTTAATGCTTTCGACGAGCGTTTCGGATGTTGGTTAATACGGTAATATTTGGGAAGTGTAGATTGTAACTAATCGGTGGGGTAACTAGCTCCAATGTGAAGGGAATGTAAATATATTTCATCAATTATATTTTTCTGATTTTCCATGGACATACTAACTACTAATGTATGCTAAATCATTTCATACTTAGTCAATGCTCATTAATTTCTGGAATGGAATAACCATAATCTAAAACTTTACACAGGAAAGTCTCAATTGGCAAAGAATTGGAACCCACCGAAGCTGCAAACCTTGAAAATCAATGTCAGCGGAGCTTCCTTTTGAAGGTAAAATAGTTTGAGCTATTTCGGGAATTCTTTGGGACAAAACGGGAGCTCTAATGGATGGCTCTACTACGAAGATTCCAGCATTGCCGGCGTTTTAGACGGAAGCCATGCACCTACTCGAAGCTTTGAAATGTTTTCAGTCAAGGAGAGAGTGTGTGTTGGAGCTCCAGTCTGCCTGCGAAGAGCTGGTCGACGCGGTGTTGTAGAATACGCACGTGAGGTGGGAGGTGCAAGCTTTAATTGAGGAAGCCCATCTATCTTTGGCCCAATTTCAGTTTCTGTCTTGGCCCACTGTCACTGGTCCGCAAACAAAGTGGCCGATTGGGTCGTGAAAACCCAACGTTTGAATGCTCTCCCTTCCTCTTGGGTGAAAAACCCAACGTTTGAATGCCCATCCCTCCAATCTTTATGAGATTTTTTACGTTCGGATGCCCCTTCGTTAGGCTTTTGTTTTGAGGACCCCCGAGTTTTAATTTATGGCATGTCTTCAAATTTGAAAGCTTGCCTCGTATATTAATTTGTTTTAAGCTTGAATTGGTCAACGGTCAAAACCCAAGTTCAAGATTACATGGAAAGTAGATGATAAAGCAAGTCTTAAGAGTTAGAATCCGGAGAAATTGGACAATTCCAATTGAGGTTTTTCATGCAATTTGACTTGAAAAACTAGAAAACTGAAATTGGACCAGCAAGTGAATGAAGGGATTAATTAAACTGCACTTTCATCCCTTTCCTACTGGGGAAAAGACAAAGTTCAAGTGCTCGAGCCTTTTCCAACTACTTCCACACCATGCCACCGAGTTGTCAAATCAGTGTTTCTTTACAACTCAATATCTATACGAACGACTTTCGGTTGAAATAGCCTTGTAAGCATGATCTTTTCTCCAATTTAATGAAGTAAAATAACCTTCACTCCGATCATGATGTCTCCTCCAATAAAAGAAATATTCCATTGACGTCAAGATGAAAGCAATAGAAGGACTATATAACCGAACAAGTTAACTAGCTCTTTTCATTTGTAATATTCAGTTGTTCATAAGTTACCATTCTTGTCTTGATTGAGGCGGCCAACAACAGTATTTTTAGGAAAGTTGTGACAAGAGAGGATTTCTGATATTTTATGCACGGTTAAAAACCAAGTGAGGATCTTCTTCATGTAGCACAATTCGTAGCAGTTGATCTTCATTCCTCCTTGTGTATGCCATTTTTGTCAACCTAAACTAGTAATTCTATATCAAGTATTATGAATTCTCTTTTAATTTTTTCAAATATTAATTTTTTAGATGTGACTATCGACTTAAATGGACTGGGAGTTTCGGGCTCTAGGGACAGAAGCACCTAAAGCTGTTCATGAACCGCAGTCCAATACCAAATATGGAATTCTCTCAATTATTATGAAATAAAGCACTTTAATAAGAAATCTAGTTGGTTTTATCATTTGGGATTTTCCTTTGTACTATGCTAGCGAAGGAGCACAACCGTCTGTGCATTTGCAAAAAGAGAATTGTAATGGGTGTGAGGAGGGGTAAATGTTTAAAGAGACAAATTTCGAAAAGTAAAATATTTGATGTAATTATAACACTGTCTGTGTAAAAATAATTTTGCACGGGTGTCTTATGCACTATTGATTTGAGAGTGGCGCATGCTTTATTTTTCAGTATGTTTATCCAATTAGTTGATAGATGTCTAGACTTTTTAAGTTATGATGTCGTTCTTTTTTTTTTTTAACAGCAGACATAAGCATTTCATGAAATTGTTTAATAAAAGTTCGAGATGGAAATCCATCCTCTTCGAATTTAATTATTTTCTATTTGGTAGAGATAACTTTGTACATGTCAACATCTAACACTGCCAATTTTGAGTGGGGTCACAACCAAACATCGTTAGATCAAATTGATCTATTCTTGGAGACAATTAATCGATTCGAACATATACAAAGATCAGTAGTGCCAGCAACACCATTTATCCTCATTCATATCACACTATGATGAGATCACATTGAAGTATTGATTTTCTTGGACGTAACACCTCATGATATTATATAATTTCCAACAAAAACTTAGGTTATTCTATGAATGAATGTTGAGATATACTGCAAATATATATCCACATGTATCTCAACAATCACTTTTTTTTTTTTTTTACAAGAAAACACATCTCGGCAAACGGCTTCATCAGAAAGTACCCAAATGATCTCATGCATCAGGTAAAATATAGGCGAGAACCCCTTATGAATGACCCAAGAAAAATAAGATTACTTGCAATTATTGGCGTGGAAAAATTTGGATCATGTTGTGCCCTTCAACCGGACACAAAAGCCCATCGAACAATCTGTGTTTATAATGAGTCGCCGCCGTGCTAAACCTCAGAAATTTCTTATATGCACCCTAAGGGATAAAGATCTTTCGATCCGGTTTGTGTTCTCATCACCTATTCCACTCATCTGATATGCGTTCAACCACGCTTCCATAGTCATCACGCCATCATCTTGTGGCTCTTTCTAGCTCGCTTTATCGCATGCTCAGTTCTCTCTCTGTCTCTCTCTCTCTCTCTCTCTCTCTCTCTGCACCACATCTAGCCATCTCAGCTGAGATATCCCGGGATACGACGAGGATAAACAGATCTGGAAGAAGGGCCTCCAAATCTCTGTCACCATCAACAACTAATCTGTTGGCAACGACAAGACAGAGCTCGACACATTGCACCGAGCTCCGTCACGATCGACGGACTCAACACTGCTATGAGTTCACGGTCGGCACATTGGAGAGAGAGAGAGAGAGAGAGAGAGAGAGAGAGAAGCTCGAGCGTCAGCGGAGCTAGGGATGGTGCGATGGAGTTCTCTATCTTAGATGACAGTGGCTGGAGTCAATGGTTGTCCAAGTCGGGCCGGACATGCTAGAAGCAGAAAAGGTGCGAGAGAGAAGAAGAAAGGGGAGTTGGGGGGGGGGGGGGGTTGGAATTTTTGAGAGGTTTTCTCATATACGGTTAAATATCAAATAAAATGGGAACACATTGCTAGCTCTTAATTGAGGCAAAAAATCGTAGCACGATTCGTGGCATAGTATCTCCATTCCTCCTTGTGTATGCTATTTTCATTGACCTAAACAAATAATTTTAGGAAAAATCACATAAACGGTCCATAAACTTTGGCTTAATATGCAATGTGATCTCTAAACTTTTAATTTATTCAATATGGTCCATGATTTTTAGCCCAATGTGCAATGTGATCTTTAAACTTTTAATTTGTCTAATGTAGTCATTGAAATTTTGGTACCTATTCAATTTAGTCTCTAAACTAAATATTGTTCCTGATTTTGAATTAATTAAATGATTACATTGAACATTTTTATATAATTCAAGGACTACATTGAATATGTACCAAAAGTTTTAGGATCACATTATACAAACTAAAAGTTCAAGGACTACATTGAACATTATGTTAATATTCAGGGACCACATTGCATATTGAACCAAAATTCATGGACTATTTATGTCATTATCCCATAATTCTAATATCAAATATTGAGGATTCTCTTTTTATTTTTCCTGAAAATGGTATTGTTTTCAAAAGCCCCTAAAGTTCTTTATAAACCGGAGTCCACCACTAAATATAAGATCATTTTAACAATGACGAAATAAAACACTTTAATAAGAAATCTAGTTGGCTTTATCACGTGGGGATCTTCTTTTGTACTATACTGGCGAAGGAGCACACATGCCTACGTGTTGCAAGAAGAGAATTGAAATGTGTCTGAAGAGGGGTAAATGTTGAAAGAGACAAATTTATTTATTGACTTGAATTATATTCGAAAAGTATATATTTGGCGTAATTATAGCATACACCGTCCTTGTAATACATTATCAATTTAAGAGAGTAAGTAATTATGATCTTTAAATCATAGGTATGAGATCGCTTGTATGTATCAATTTTCTTTACATTAATGGTGTATGCTTTATTTTTTCCATATATTCATGCGGTTAGTTGACAATGATCTCGATTTTTATGGTCATGATTTCGTCCACTTTGTTATACCATATTCCTACAGTACATTTTAATAACAGATATAGGCATTTTATGAAATCTCTTAACAAAGTTTGAGATTGGAAGCCATCTTCTTTAAATTTGACTATTTTCTTTTTAATATAGATTAGCTTTGGATTTGTCAAGATATAATGCTACCAATTTCGAGGGGGTCAAGCCCAAACATCGTCGGATCAAATTGATCCTTCTTGTTGATGATTAACCAGTTTGAACATATACAAAGATCAGCGGCATCAATGACGCCACTCATTCCATATTCATATCACACTTTGATGAGACTTTTTTGGATTATCGATTTTCTAAGACATGACACATCATGATAATGGATACTTTCTAATAAAAGCTTAGGTTATTCCATGAACAAATATTGCTCATACCTAAGCCTACAATCGCAAAGTTGAAGTCATGCGCCGACACTAAAAGGGCACACTTTCCGGATTTCATCGTAGGCAAAATCCATGCAGCCAGTACAATCGGCCTGTGTCAGCATGCCGTTGCACGTACCGTGGCCAAAGCACTCGGCACGGTTGACAGAGGCATGGGTGTGGTAGTCGAACCCCTTCTCAGCCGTGGTGGACCTCAGATCCTGCAAGACGGTGAAAAATGCTTCGGCATAATCGTCCCAATTGTAGTACCGCGCTCCATTGCATGCCTTGTCCACAAAAGTCATGTCTAGATCGCTTCTTGTGATACAAAGACAGTGGGAAAGTACTATGAACAGGATTGCGGTTTCGCGTGTTGCGGGCATCATGATAACGTTCGCTGTCTTTCCCTCTCAAAAAACTATCTTTTGTTTGGTGTAGATGAACACACAAATTGAGTTGGGTATAAATAGGGCTCATTCCTCATAGGGTTCTCAGTCAGTAATTCATTTTTAATGTTGATTTTAATTCAATAGAATATCTTTGTCATTTCCAATTCTAGAGTACTGGTTGTATCTTCATTGGATGAGAAGGTTTTTGCCCCTCTATTTAACTAACGAATTCGGCATATATAGTGCATGATACAAGTCTATTGACGTCCTAACAAACCACGCTCTCTCGTATCCTTTACACATAAAAATAAGAATTTATTTTACAATGGCCAACCTGTGCCAACACAAGTTATGATCCCTTGTCATGCTAGTCAAGTTGGGAAAATTATTACCCACGCTCAATATGAAGTTCCGCCGGGAGTGAAACTAAGTCGAGCTCTCACAAGTCCAGTCAATGGTCACCGTAGCTGCTCGTTTAGATCCCTAGGGCCCAGCCATGTTGACACTAAACTGGATTAATTGATGACTACGTGTCCTTGAAGCTGTCGAGGATTCTCATGTGCAAAACCCGAAAAGCAAGGTTGTTGTTGAGAAATCTCATTATTCACGATCTTATTGCAATTTTCATCATGCAAATGTGATACTTGTTATATTATTTTAATATTGGTGTTGACGTAAATTTTTGCAAGAGAAATGATATATAGAAAATTATTACAGAATGAATATTCACATCAATCAAAATCTCTACTAAAGTTTATTTGTACTTTTATTTAATAAAGTAGATTTGAAGCCTATCATGTAGTTTCGAGATGTAAAAGTGCAATATTTATCGAATCATAATTTAGTACACGCTATGAATTAACAAGAAATATCAAAGCCCAAAAAATGGAAGTTCCTCTTTCTTGATAGCTTTCCTAAATTTGTCAAGACCTTTAGAGAAATGTCACGACTTCATGTGGAAAAGGCCGGCAAGTTATTTATGCAGAACCTTCTTGAGAGCAAAATTAATGTATTTTTTTTTTAATTATTTCCTCCATTTGCTAATTATTCAAGATTCTCTTCCAATTTCATATAGAGTGCCTCTGTTTCCACTCTCAGTATAGCCAAAACACACCATTTGTTAATTAAAAAGTGTAAAATGTCATCAATTAAAATAGGCAACTCAGTAGACTAGAAAAGGCAAGTAATTGGGGTCCAAGGTGTAAAATGTTGGTAGTTATGAGTTTCACAAAGCAAGAATAGTATATGCCTAGAGAGTGAAAGCTTTCTTCATGTTTTGTTTGCGACTGCTGTTGGTAAGCTAAAAAAGCCGGGCTTGTGCAAAGCTCTTGAATTAGCCAGCCAATTTATACTTGATTATTATTCTTCCAAATTGTGGTGAGGTGAAACAATATAGTAAGATTCTCATGACAATAACAACTCTTGGATTTAAAACACATGGAGTTGCTAGACTATATTAGCGCTAGATTAATCGTGTGTCGATCGATAGTTTCTTTGAAAAGGATGTTGGAAATTTTTTATCCTTCACATGCTTTGAAAAGGATCCTCATGCTGTCTTCCTCATAAATCATTGGTTGTTTTCTTCTTTCTGATGATAAAATTGCGAAATTTCTATACTTGAGCAGAGAGTTCCCAGTTCATTCAGAAAGATGCACGTTAAGAAAAGACGGCAGACCATGGCTCTCGTATTTCAAGACAAATCATGGCTGTTGAAGCTTATCGGCCACGAACATTTTGGAAAGTTATCTGCCCGTTGGGCCGCATTCATGAGAGAAACTCCTCTGAAGGTGGTGTTCGAGATGCATTGAAAGGGACGATATCGAGTGAGCCCTGCTGAGTCGGTTTTTCATTGTTCTACTCATCCAAGGGCTCTCATTGCCCTTGAAAAAGCTATAGAATTTAATTGCGTGATTCTGATCTTGTTGATGTTTAACATAAGCATTCAATTAACCAATCCCGAAAAAGTATATGAGCATTTAATATATCAAATCTTTGTTCTGATATATTATTCATGTTTACCGTTGCTTTAACTGGAAATTACCTTGTTAGCACAACCGAAACGTTGAATAAGATGTTAATATAACTATCAATAATGATAATTCGATCCAAATTAATCAAAAAGAAAAAAAAAAATTCCAAGATCTCTTATTCTCAATTCTCAACTAAACATGGTAAACCCTGATATGTGGTTATTTCATCTCATGGATGGGTTTTGCCATGTGATATTTTTATATTCTGTTTGAATGAGATTTAACAACAAATTGGGATTCATGGAATTGTAGGTATCCGATTGTACATCAAGATATTATATATCTTTCAAAATCCTTATTGATATTTTTGAGAAATTTAAAAATTAAATCATTTATGCTACAACCTGATTCAAATGGTTTTAGTTGTCGGAAGTTTCATTATATTAATGAGAAACAAAATTTATGGTCAACTGCAAAAGAAAATGATTTTATGTTTCGTGCCGGAAACACTCCATATCTTCAAGACCGTTCTCTTTGACGGACTTCAGTAAAAAGGCTTCTGAGAGTGTGCTGTGGAATTGGAAAAAAAGTGCGATGAGATGGTTTGGTTATCGAAGGGTTGGAATGAATCTACAAGGGCCAATTTTTGGTCTCCAGATAAGAAGGGGGACTCCATTTTCCATGAAATCATATTCGATAAAAGCCGCGTCCGAATTAGAATATCCGCCGCCAAATGTCGAATGTCATTGAGGGTGGAAGATGCCAACGATGGCCATGATGCTTCAGTCTGAGCTTGAAGTCTTCGGGGATGAATTGCATTCACCTAAGCAGCATCCTCAGCTTTGTAAGTTTGCCAAGTTCATAGCAGTTCCTATTTGCATCAATTTGGGAGAGACCGAGAATGGCCCGAGTTTGGGAGAGACCGAAAGCTCATTAGGCAAATTGCTCATCGTTTGAGATTTTCAAATGTGAATTTCTTAATCTACAAGCTCATTCTCTCTACGACCGTGTTCTCTTGTTTGATTCAAATTCAGTACAGAAATTGCCCACGTCATTAGGCAAAGATAGACTATGTCAGAGCATATTGATCCACATAATGTTTCCCTATCCGTAGCTCAGCTATGTGCATATGTATGTGTTGGGAAATCTCATAAATGTCATGCCAATGGAAACAAACCAAACTGGTCATTCCAGATTTGATTGTGCTGAAAATGATATTGGTGTTATGCTTATAGGCCTCGAAAGCTAGACCATTAAAAAGACTCCATCTATTGATTTAAGGTCGCTACATTGGTAGATATAAGTATCGCATATTGGTGAATGCCTAGAAAGTGAAAGCTTTCTTTTCATGTTATGTCTGCAATTAACGTAGGTAAAGCTGAAAGAGTTAGATGCACGCAGGCCCTTGAACCGGCCAGCAAATTTATATATGACTTGCAGTGAGACGAATATACTTGAAGAAAACAATGTGGTCGGATCCTCGCAACAATGACTGCTTTCGGATTTAAATCACATAATTGAAATATAGTAAACGAAAACATCACCTAATAAACCAAGCTCATAATCAAGGCATCAAAAGTAAGTAAAATACGGAAAGTATAGTCCAAGAATTTAATCCGATATGATGTTGGCTAAAGAATATATATTGCCTCATGATCAAGCCTCGGGACCAAAAACTCCATGAGTTGAGTCCAAACATTAAACCCGAGCCTAAATCAAAAATTTTCCACCTCTTGTGCACAAATCAGCAGAAAATGAGGAAGAGAACAACACCCAAGGAAGATCGATGGCGATTCTGACGCTCCATCCTTTGCACACGACCATGCAGATCTCGCACTCCTTCACCACAGAATTCACATTCAAAACTCGACTCCGTTCGTATAGAACACTTTAACTCGAACCACAGAGATCAGCAAGCCACGAAAGAGCAAATTTTCACATCATTTGTTGAGCACACGAACGAATTCGGCCATAATAAGGGTTTGATAAGTCGAGAACAAATTGAATTGATGCAATATGATTTTGCAGTTCAAGGATTGAATCGAAGTTACATACTGATCTAGTTCGAGCATTTCATCAAACAAGTGATAGGCATTTCGACCAAGGAGCTCGTACCCATACACAAAGCAACGATTCACTTTCAGATCATCACGAAAATAACCTTATGAGTCCGAGTTTCTAATCGAGCTTCAACCGCAACTGATTGACTCACAAACATTAGCTAAAGCTCACTGGCTCTCTTTCGTTCAGTGACAAAGTTCCCGGTGGTGACCACGTCGATAGTCGGGGCCGGCGAAGGGGGAACGACCAAGGGTTCGTGCACTTTCGGGCGTCTTGATCAGAAAACGGAGCAGAACGAGAGCTGGCCTTGCTGCAGCGAAACCGGCGACGGAGGAGCGGCTACGGTGGCGGCTAATGGTCTCTGGAGGACGACGGAGAAGGAGAACTGACGAAGAAGCCTCAAGAATTCCCGAGAAAGAGAGTTTCTTCGTCAGGTTCAGCGTATGCGTTCTGTTGTGATCGCTGACCCTGAGGCGGCCGTCAATGGTGGCTCGACGGTGGCTGTTTTGGTGATTGGAGATGGCGGACGGTGGATTTCTGGGTCGATTAGTGGTGGAGAATCTTCTGGAACTCGGCTGAGAGAGAGAGAGAGAGAGACTGTGGATCGTGGGCTGCGGTGAGGGAAACTGTCTGGGCCGAGGCTTACTCTAATGGGCCTGGCACGATCTGGGCCACGATTGTGGATCAGACCCAACAGACCGGACCGGCCCTCTCAATTCTGACCGAGTTGGAACATTTTTATTGCTTTTTTTTTTTTTTTTTTTTTTCTATTTTATTTACCTTTACAAAAAAGCATGTTCAACTTGCTGGCAAAAAAATAATTTCACAGACCGACTCTGCCACAGTCCCTTATTTGTGCAATATTGCAACGTCATTTAGTGAGGATAGTTATCATAGTTAGCTCTATAATCCTTAATTTGAATTTGAGTACCAATTGCATGCTACACTTATGTTTGAGTTGATTTCTAGTACCCCGCTTGCACACTCCATGACCAAGGATCTCCCCATAAATTTAATTGTATAAAATTTCCAATACCCTCCTCACGATTGGTTCTGATTCACACACCACCTTGCATGCTATCGATATTTAAAATTTTCAATTTGTGTCTTAGATTAACTTGAGAGACTGAATTACCCTTCAACTAATGTGGAAAACTCAAGTTGGGGTGAGAAAAGTTGGGGGGGCATTTCATAAGAGAAAGTGAAAGTTAGTGTAATTATAAACTTTAATAAATAAATTATAAATGAGACACGATTAATGGGGCTTCATGTAAGTTATATTACTTTTCTCTTCTTTTTAAGAAAACACGTCTCGAGAAATGTCCATATCAGACAATGCCCAAATTGACCTTATGAATCAAGCAAAAGAAGATGACTTGCAAATGTTGGTGTGGAAAAACTAAATCATGCGAGTTCGCTGCAGGGCTAAGCCTAAGAAAATTTCTCTAAGAACTAAGAGATTCTTCACTATCGTTTGTGTTCTCATCACCAATTCCACTCATATGTGCTCACCCACACACCACATTCCTATAATACGCTTTAAAACAACAAATGCAGGCCTTCAATGTGAGATTGAAATCCGTCTTCTTCAATTTTATTTTTTTTTTTTTTCTAATTGAGATACCTTTGTATTGTCAAGATCTAACCGGTCAATTTTGAGTGGGGTCAAGCCCACACAATGTCGGATTAAATTGATCCATACTTATAGATGATTAATTAGTTTTTTTTTTTGGTCAAGTAACGATTAATTAGTTCAAACACATACAAATATTAGTGGCGCCAACAACACCACTCATTCCATATTCAAATCACACTGTAATGAGATATTATTGAAGTACTGATTTCCTTAGACATGGCACATCATGACATTGGATATTTTCCAACAAAAGCTCAGGTTATTCCGTAAATGAATACTGCTCGTACCAAAGTCTACAATCGCGAAGCTGCACACTGACACGATGTATGCGCACACACTCTCTGGACTTGTGTCTGCGCACGGTCGGCACGTGCCCGCGCACCACTGCATGCACCGTGGCCGAAGCACTCGGCATGGTGGAAGGAACCATGCGTATAGTAGTCGACCCCTTTTCCGCGGTGGGCCTCAGATTGCACGGGACGGTGTAGAATGCCAAGGCATAATCATCCCGATCAGAGTACTGCTCTCCACTGCATACCTCGTCCACAAAAGTCAAGCGTCCTGGCAGCAGAGCATCGACGCTCACGAGGCGCTTGGGCCGCAGAGCATCGATGCTCACGAGGCGCTCGCATTCGGGAAGAGGAACACACGAACGGGAGCTCAGCGGAAAATTCTCTATCGGATCAACCCATTTCCAGACGCTTCTCCATCTTCGCTCTCTTTCCATCGCCTCAATCCACCGGTTCCCACCGTCGCTTGTCCACCATCGCCGGCCACGACAACTCTCATGCACTCAGCACGGAGCACACGGTGGGATGGCTCAGAGATTTCCGAACATTCAGAGAATCATCTCTCTCGGCTTCTTGCTTCGTCTAGTGACCTCCAACAGACCTCCTGGCGCCACTAGCATCATCTCCGATCATTGCTCCACCGGCAGGCCGTAGCTCTATTAGCACTTGTTTTCTAGTGAGTTTGCTTGGACTGCTCTGAACTTGTCCGTTTCTCCTTCGCTGGCTCTGATCCTTAGCGTCATTGTCTCGGATGACCTCTTCCTATGATCCGATCATCCTTCGTGCATCGGACAAAATAAACACTATAATCTTCTTCTTCGCTCTTAGCTTCATGAAGAGAGGCTCAAGCATTTTTGTGTGATTTTTGTTGTCAATTTCACTGCTGGCGTGTCTATATGTGCGCTATAAGTGCTTTGTATGATCATCGCCTGAAGTGCTCACTGTGAAGTGTTCATATTAATAATTTGAATCACAAATCAACGTTCACTACAATGCGTATTTGTCCGTTAGATGGTCGATTCTTGTTTAGTTCTTCCTGCCAAAAGTCTCACAAAGATGAGCGGCCCGCGAGTGGCGGCCCTAAAAGAACCACTTCACTTTTATTTTTCTTTTTTCTTTTTTCAGAAATAGAAAAATATAAATTTTTTACTTCTCATTTAGTATTTCTGAGCTAACAATTTGTTTTAGATATAGAAAAATGAAAATGACGTTATCAAACAGATTTTTGTTCCAAACATGATCCTAGAATAAAAAATAACAAAATAAAGAAATAAAATTGTTATCATATGTGCCCTAAATGACCCACTTCACTATTTTTTTCATCTTTCTTCTCCTACTTTGCACACACGTGTTTGCCTCACATACGAGTCTTGAATATATTTCTATATGTAACATTGTAAACTTAGGTCATGTAACTAAGGGAGTTTGTAATACTTAAATAATCCAAATAACACCATACTTATGTTGCTGCTAATACTACTATTCAAGAGTCTATATTAAAAAAAAAAAAAAACCCCAGAAACCTTGATCAAACCACCCAAACTGGCCTGATTATTTTGGGCTCAAATAGCCTTGGGCCGGGCCACTAGGCCTCAAACTATCCTTAATTTTGAGACCAAAATGATTGCCAAACTAGCCCAATTCATAGATCGGAAACTATACATATATATGTCCCCATATGTCAATTCCCTCTCACCTATTGAGGCCTCAACTTCTCTCATTCTCCCGTCTCTCATGCTGGTCGAGATCTAGCCACCGCCGAGCTGCCATCGCTGCCGTGGTCAAGCCCCACCACTCATCATATGGCCTCCATCTAATATGTCTCGCTCACTCCCTCAGTCCCTTTTATGCTTGCTCGCGTCTTGGTCTCCCTTACGCTTCCTCGCTCTCTACCTATAGAAAAACATGTCTTACTAGCTTGTTTTGATGTCTTATGGTTTTTGATTTTCGTACATGCTATTTTAATTTTTATTTTAAAATTTTAAATGATAGATAGTCCCTCTTTAAAGAGATGCAATTACCTTTTTTATTATTTTTGTTTCACAATTAATTAGTGACATTTAGATCGTGGAGAGTAGTGGAGGGCAGGGGAGAGTGGCCATAACTGACGATTTTTCATTTCCCAAGTACAAAATGAAGAAAATCGTCCCTCAATTCATTTAAAATTTAATTGGAGTTATTATGATAATTGGGTTTTGAGGTAATTTAGATTGAGTGACATAAGAGGAACCTCCCCCTTAAAGAATTTACAAATTTGTTGTGTTTTTACAAATCATACTTTCTGATATTCTCATTTATAAATGAGAACTTATGTAAAATAGCCGACTAATGCTAGCTTAAGATATGATCCCTTGTCGAGCTAATCGAGTTTGGAAAATTGTTACTTACACCAAGTGCATACTCTATTCATGAATTGTTCGAGCTTGGGTTGATGATTTTTCGAGAACTAATATCTAGTCAAGCTCTAACTCAAGCTACTCGAGTATCTTACAAATTGAAACCTTGAACTCGCCAATACTTAGCTCAATAAATTTTGTAAGCCTAATTCAAAATTTTGATTGTTATATAATTATACATAGATATGTCATCGACATACAAGTATATTTAGTGTATCGACTTTTCATTCGAAACAAGCTCCAAAATAAGCATGAAGTTAATACTCGGACAAGCTCAAATCAAACACCGAGTAAGGAGGTGAGCCAATTTCAAGTTTGGCATTGTAGCGGCTCGATTAGAGACCCCTAGGCCCCAGTCGTGTTGACACCAATTCAATTAATAGGAGTCGATGTGTCCATTGAAGCGATTAAGAATTTCGACGTGCAAAATTTGAGTGCAAGGTTATTGTTGAGAAATCTCATTACTCAATATCTGGTCATGATCTTCATCACGCCAATTTTAATCCCCCTATAATTTTCAATCCCTATATTAACCGATACCTCAAATGATAAAAGTAAGTGAACACTAATAAATGTAGGAAATCTTCAAAAGTCACCCTTCCTAAGTCCTGGCTGTAATCTCGTAGGGACGTACCTTGGCTTCACAAATGAAAACTGAGCTTTTAGTACAATTTTTTCACAGAATACCTTCAATTTCGAATCACTATTTGACCATAGAAAATTCCTTCGGGCATTTTAAATACCAAATGCCCTTCTTTTGGTTTTTCCATAAATTGACTTGGAGCATTTACAAAGAAATCCTAATTACTTTGAACTTTTAGGCTTCATTAGGAAATTGTTAGATTTGCCTTGGTTCATTCTTTCATCCTTAATAATATCTAGTAAATACTTTTAATTTTTAATCGTTGAAGGGAAAGATCCATTTTTCTTTTCGCAACTTCAATTTTTAAGAGATATAATTTTTAAATTTCCCAAGGTCTTTAATTGGAGAATTAACCCAATTTCATTCCCGATTATCAATATATAAACTAAAAAAATCATGATAAATGAATTTCCTCTCCTTGAAGTAAATAGGGAAAAATAAATAAATAAATAAATCAACTATTGTTAACATCTGAGAAATTAAAAAGGAAAGAAGAAGAAGCAGAAGATCCGTTAGGTTTTCCAGTTCTTGCGCTTCGAGCATTCGGTCACTCTCTGCTTCTTCTCTCTCTCTCTCTCTCCAACCCTCGAGCCGAGCTGCACCGTCTTATCGCGGCCTCCAACCGCCGCCCCCACATCCACGCCGCCGGGCCACCTAGGCGTTCGGCCGCAGCGCCGCCCCTCTCTCCGCCTCCTCCGAACACTCCCCCTGAAACTGTAGGTCTCTCGCTTCATTTCTCCGGGATTGCTTGAAGATGGACGACGACCAGGAGATGGAGAGGTTCTGGATGGACAATGATTACGAGGGCGGGCAGTGGATCGACGGGGAGTTCTATTACCGGCGGCGGTGGGAGAAGCGCGCCTAGACCAAGGACGACGCGCTCTACGGCGTCTTCGCTTCGGGGGACTCCGATTGGGACCACGGCGACTCCTCCAAGAGGAAGTGGAGGAAGAACAGGGACCTCCAAAGTAAGGCCGATCTGTCGAAACCCGTGAATTTTGTGTCCACCGGCACGGTCATGCCGAACAGAGAGATTGATGAGAACTCGAAGAGAGAGAACGAGGATGACGAGTCCGCTGCCGTGGATGAGGATAGGCCGGGCTTGGGGGTCTTGGGAAGAACCAGCAGGGGATCGTGACGCTCATTGAAGCAAAGTTGCGTCCTAAGAATATAGGTATGGATTTCAACGACTTACAAAGCAACTCCTGCAAAGGCACCTGTTGCCTCGTTGGAGCCAGAGGAAAAGAAGCCATTACCCGACGTGCCCGGTAGGAGAAGCTTTTGGTCTAAGCAAGCGAAGAAGGCGACGCTGAAAAACAAAGCGAAATATATTACAGCAAAAGAGCTACTGGCGAAGAAGCAAGAACAGGGCGTTGAAGTTGTGCAAAAGGTACTCGACGTGCGTGGACCTCAGGTTAGGGTATTAGCAAACTTGGAGAATCTGAACGCGGAAGAGAAGGCAAGGAAGATTGATGTTCCTATGCCTGAGCTCTGGCACAATATAAGGTCGATTGTGGACCTAGCTGAGTTTGATATTCAGAAGATCAATAGGGACCTGAGGAATGAGAAGGAGACAACTCTGAGCTGCAAGAGGAAAACGAGAAGCTGCAAGCTGAGGCAAAACTCCAGAAGAAACAACTGAATAATCTAGCAACTAAATTGTGCACATGGAACAATGGAAGCACAATCACGGTATAGTCTGATTCTGTTAGTTTGTACCCCACCTGATGATGCCAAATTGCGCTAGTTAGCAGCATGCGATTGGGGAGGGATGACCCATAGCGCCGGAGGTGTGCAAGAACATAGCTACATCTGAGGGATCATTGACGACTTTGGACATTGAGTCAAGGCTCGGCTCTACGTCGGTCGAAGAGAGAGTGATTTTGGCATCAACAGAGTGAAGCATGGCGGTTAGGGGGGGATGTTAAGCTTGGATTGAGCCAGTCGATTTCCTTCTTGTGGTGTCAGTAGGAGCTTCGTTTCCGAGTCGGAAAGGTAGAACTTAAACTCCTTAGCTGTTTAGATGGGGTTGGGCGGAGCTGCAGTGTCTTGGCAACGGATTACCGCTAGAAACAGGATCACAAACTGCAAAACGAACACATATTTTCCAATCAGCAAACTATCACACTAGTCCCTGCGGATTGGAGATACACACATATGCAGAATATGCAGACAACTAGTTTGTCGACGTTTGATTCCATTAAAACCATCCATCTCCTTTAGATGAGCTTTGACTTCTTTTTTACGATGAATCGATGCTTGTACGTCCCAGAAAACAACCCTTGGACACGACAGAAAATGCTCTTCATGCTTTTCCCAATTCAATTTGTTCCTGTTCAATTTGCACCACGCGCTCACAGAAATTTCATGCCTCAAATGCAATTTTTTTCAGTAGAAATCGATGCCATTTCGTTTCTCTGTTCTCGAAGTACTGTAAAACTCCCAAGAAACATCTTTCTCTTTCTTTTCCAAGCTATTTCCCAGTCGATGTTTTGCAAGACATCGATCTCATCATTAGAAATTCATCATCATCGCGATCTTCCAGATGTTGCATTCTCCAATTTAAACAGTATCATCCGTACTTGCGAAAAGACCAAGATGACCCAGTCATACGTCGATGGTGTTGAGGAAAGTGAGCACGACGGTGTCGGTGCAAGGTAGTGATGAGTGCGGTGGCGTGGTTGACGAGCTCCTGCAGCCGCATGTGCATCAGGTCTAGCTCCCCACAGGCGGAGGCGGCTCTCCCGTTGGGGAAATCCGACGCTGCCTTCTTCAATAGGTCCGTGAGCGTAAGTACTCCCATCGCTAACCACAGGGAACGAATTGACGGGAATCAGCTTCAGCCGAAATCGATCCCCGATCGAACTGAAGAGGGGCACCACAATCGCTTGGCAAGACAAGAATGAAGGATCGACAAGAACAGGAATTCGCACGTATGCATATGAAATGGAAATGAGACCAGAGGGAGGGAGGGAAGGAAGTTGATGCAATCGAGGTGGCTCCGCGGCCAGTGCGAGCTCGGTTAAGGTGGCGATGGAGACTTAATGGATCAAAGGCTGTAACTAGTCTCACTAATGTCTTCGCAAGAAAATGTTTCAATAAACTAATGATAGCCACGTAATCAATACATTTGTCCATTCAGTGGATGACAAGTGGCACTATGGGGCCCGCTCTATCAGCAAGTCTGCAAGTCCATTCTGCATGACAAAACAAATGTCATCCAAGTTTGAGATAAGAAATGAAAACCGCAGCATCAGAAAAGTCATCACCAAAGGATTAAAATCCATTCCAAGTTTGGGGCAATGGTGATTTTGCACAGATTGTATAAATGCAAAGATCAATGGCAATTCTGACAGTCCATTCTTTGCACGCACACACGCAGATCTCCTGCTCCTTCACAACAGAATACACATTCAAAACTCAATTCTGTTCATACATAACACTTTTAACTCGAACAGAGGAATCTGCAAGCCACGAGACAACAATTTTCTTGTCATACACTAAGCATACGAGACGAAAATACTAAAACCATTTGACAAATGAGCATCCTATTCTGACAAAGTTGGCCATAATAAGTATTCAAAAAGTTGAGAACAAATCAAATTTATGTAATATGATTTCGCGGTTCGAGAATTGAATCGAATTTACATATTGATCTAGTTCGAGCATTTTATCAAACAAGTAATGTGCATTTTAACCAAGGAGCTCATATGCCAATGCACAGCAAGGATTGACTTTCAGATCTTCACGAAAATAACAGTACAAGTCCGAGTTGTTAAATAAAGCTTCAATCTCAACTGATTTACTCACAGACATTAGCTAAAGCTAACCGGCTCTGTTTCGTTCATGAGCAGCAGAAACAGAGTGCGTGGGATTTACCTTGATGAGAGTGAGTTTTCACTTCGGTCCGTGATCAGATCGGAGAAAAGTTACTGGAGCTCTCCACGTCGACGATTGACCTCTGGCTCGTGCACGTTTGGGCGGCGTGACAGAAAACAGAGCAGAAGGAGAGGAGGCCTTGCGGCAATGGAACCGGCAATGGTGGAGCCGCTACAGCGGCATTTCGACCGTGTCAAAAGGACAATGGAAAAGGGGAACCGATGAAGGATCCTCTAGAATTCCGAAGAGAGATGGTTTCTTCGTGAGCTTCGGTGTGTGCGTTCTATCGTGTCATCGCTGAGCCTGTGGTGGCCGTCAATGGTGGTGCGACGGTGGCTGTGGTGATTGTAGATGGCGGACGGTGGTCTAGGCTGCGCCTCGTGAATAAGGTCTGGGCTACACGAATTAAACCAGGCCCAACAAACCGGACCAGGTCCTTTCGATTATGATTTTTTTTTTATCTTTCTTTTCTTTCTTCGTTTGTTATTTATTTTTAATATTATTTTTATCATTTTTATTTATTTATATTTACCCAAATGCATGTTCGACTTGTTGGCAAAAATTCAGGAGTCGATAGGAGCAATATTCCATCATTTGGCCTAAGAACAACTTCACGCCAAACTCAATTACAATTCATCGTTTGTGCACTATTGCGACATTATTCCTTTAAAGATTAGTCCTCGTGCTTAACTCCATCCTTGAGTTGAATTTGAGTGCTGATAGCATGGCTGCACTTGTACTTGAGTTGATTTCTTGTAGAATCGATGCACACAGTACAGTTTGCATCTCGAAGCGCACTTCGCATGTTCCGTGCACACAACACATCACGATGGAATCATCATACTCCTGTAGTAGTTGTACCCATGACTCGCCATCTTAGTTAATCATCATATAGGTGATGCCTGTACCTTTAAGATTGCCACTTTATCTATTTCTTAGCACGTATCTCAGTATTGATTTGTGCAAGTGGGTGGCACATATTCCATCCATGGTGTCCTCTCTTGAATACTCTTGGCCAAGAGATTACAATGTCCTCTTTTGACTAACATCCTTGTCTGTGCTTTGTCGTCGTATACGGTTTGTTAGGCATTTATACAGGTTAGATACTTTTTGTGATCAAGAGCAGTACATTCCATCCTATAACATCAATTATCTTGTGGGATTGTGATGAACATCAAATCAGGTCTGTTTTCACGTTCTCGTTCTTTCGCCCTTCGCCCGCCACTTGTATCCGGCAAACTCAATAAGATAGCTGCACCACCCGTCATTTCTCCGGCCTGCCAGAATTTCTTCCGATTTCCGTGTCTGGTTGCGCGCGAATCAGTTGAAGTCGGAAGATGGTTTCGTAAAAATCTCCCTTCTCAATCTTCATCGTCGTCTTCTTCTTCAGCTAGGGCTTTGTTTTCAAATTCGTCCCATGTTCGAGGTTATTTCATGTTTTATTTTTTTGTTATGTTTTTCCACTTGCGCCAGTGACTTCAGATCATGGTAGGCTACCTTAGAGTGTCAAAAGGAAAAGTTCCGAAACTAGCTGAAAAAGACGAGGATTGAGAGTGTATATATGGGTCTTTCTTTATCGAACTGGCTGTTTGAAAATGCGGATGAGCAGACCACTCCTTGTGGCTTCATCAAGAAACATCTTCATGACAGCAAAGTAGTTGCCACTCTTCAGGCATTTAGACAGATCGCGGCCGGAGAAGTTAAGGAGCTATGTGCACGTGGCAATAATATAACGTCAAGTGTAGATGTCTGCGTGTTTTGAGCTCGTCGATGGAGATGATATCGTGTTCAAAGTCTCAATTTTCGGCCCTGCGGGTGCGTACCAGAATTTATTTGGGCAAATCAACTGAATCTTGATATGCATGGCCAAGCAATTTTCAATCTATGCTACATCTTTTCATAGTTAGTCAATTTAAGAAACTTTCACGCCAATGTCTACTAAATTCCTCATCGTTTAATTGGGAGAAAAGTTAATCAATTAATCTTGATCCCTATCCTGAATGCAACCTGGTCTCCTTGATCCCCATCGATATTGACCCCTAAGAACCACATCTGTTTGGAGGTAGGGTGTCAATTCCCGAACCGAAAACCGCAACCGAACCGAACCAAAAATTCAGTTTTTCGGTTCAGTTTTCATTCGGTTTGGTCTCCTTATCACCGAACCAACCGAACCAACAAATAAAAATGGAGAAATAAAAGTATTGACCTCCAAGAACCACATCTGTCGCTAGACATTCAAAAAGAACCGAACCGTAGGAACGTTATTGGAGGGGCTTATGACATCTCAAAGTCAAAATTGGATGGGAGAAAGGGACTCCAAAATAAATATCCTTGTCCGAATGATCATCACATTATGCAATTAGTCAAAGTGTTATTTTCGAGAGTAGATCGGATGATTAAACCATTGAACGGTACTACGGACATCCAACCAACCGAGTTTTAAAAAAGACAGAAATTGGAGAAACGGAAGGTAGTTTTATTAAATAAAGAGGCAAAGGTTTCGGAAAATAGCAAAAAGTGGATAAAATAGCTGAAGAAGGTCCTACAAACGTTCTCTGCCCGATCGAACGCCATTGCTCACCCACTAGCAAGTGGACCAACTCTTCATAGCTCCAATAGCTACGCGCTTGCATCCCCTCTCTTGGAAAAATGGGCTCTTGTGGGCACCGCATGCACCTGAGTCCCCAACTAGCCAGGTTGGAAGAGGAAAAAATAAACATAAATGTTTTGAAAAAGCCTTTTTCTTAAAAATAATTGATTATATCTCGAATAATCAGTCAAAAAAATGTTTTTATTACCAATAACAAAAATTTAATTCATTTTTTTCGATTATTTATTCATTTTTCCAAAAGATTTTTCACAAAACAAATGAATCGGTTCTCATTATTTTTATAGTACACTTGTGACAAATTTACCCCAAAATATTTTGACCACCAAAAACCCCAAAACGTATACTTTTGACAAATTTATCCCAACTGGTACACTTGTGACAAATTTACCCTATGTTACGTTAAATTTTATTCTCAAATTATTAAGTTAAATGACAATCGGTATATCAATTTAGGATTTTCATTAGTTTTTTATTTTTTTTTATTTATTTGCCATCGAATAAATTAGTTTGGGGGTAAATTTGTCATAAAGTTCAGTTTAAGGTTTTTATAATCTCGGGGTAAATTTGTCCATTGATGGTCAACTAATAAGTCATAATCTTATTTATTGACTTTATCCTGACTGAAAATCGACTCTAAAAAGACAATATTAATACCCCAAAACTCCGGCAACTTTTTAGAAGTCCACAAATGATAATCTTACGAAAGAAACTGGTATAGCCTTTTCATTTCTAGTTTGTTTCATCTACAACATTGCAACACTAAAATCTACTTCCCGAAGTAAATTGAGAGATTCACGTGGTCGCATTGATGGCAAGCGTGCAGTGTATCCGATCCTTTGCGGTTCTTGAACTGCGACAATTTGGCATAGTAGAATGAGGAATATTGTCTCTCTAATAAACATGAAGAAAAGCAAACCCAAATAATAATTCATTCAAACCCTAGAGCACCAAAGCACATAATTAACAAATTGAATTCGACACAACTGACTAATTACCCTTGTTGCCAAACGGAATAACAATTTAGAGAATAGCGGTTAAGCTATAAAACAATAGGTCACCCATCAAATTTTATGAGGGCAAAGAGTGTCATTGAATAGCAAAAGCAATTGCTAATTTACTATTTCGTAAGGAGACGAGCATGTCCATAATCTGTCAATGATTGCTTGCCCTTTCAAACAAAATAAGGTAGGAAAAAAGGACGAAGGAGGCGTGAAGCTTTCTAAGGCTAATACCAAACATTAGCCTCAGAAGGCTTCACGCAAATTATCCAGTATCCACCCCTTGACAACAACGCATACAAATAATGCAACACACTGCATGTAAAAATAAGCTGACTGCAAATCTGAAAAAGAAGAGGATGAGGACGAACTTTGGTAGGAGGGACATATCGGATACGTTAGACAGTTCATGAGAACCTCTCATTTCGCACGCCACGGATGATTCTCACGTCCGATAGATCCTAAGGGTGATGACTGATCTAATGAGGCAGGATCCAGTAAAGCTTCCTCTCGGTGGGATGGCGACGTCTTCACAGGGGTTGGGAGTGTTGGGCACTGAATCTTGCTACAGCTCCTCTTGAAACTATAGGGACTGATATACCGCCACAGCCGACATGCAGCGTAGCAAAATTGAATGTCGTAAAATCCATGACAAGCCTGAGGCCATAGAAAGCAACGTTGACTTCAACTCCAGCGAAACCAGCCTCTGTGATTGCAGAATCAAGAACCCTCTCAGGTCCATACTTCTAAAAAGAAAAGAAGCTTTAGACACATTGAAAGACTCTAGGATCTGCAAACATTTCCTCATCAAACGCAGCATTCATGGCCTCTCTCACAATCATCTCTTTCCCATAGTAGCATAACTACGTAACGGCATTTTTGCAGCACAACTCTTCCGTGGCCTTTCTCTTGACAACATAGCATCCGAGCCTCCGGCATTGGCTTTTTGTAGTAGAATCGATAACATCATGCACTCTTGAACTCAAACTTGCTCTCTCTCTCTCGAACGGGTATCCTTGGTAACAAAGTCCAGCTTCGTCATTCCATCGAACACCTTCCTTGCAAACTCGATTCCCTCCTCCACAGCACAACCAACGGCAATTGAATTTCAGAAGACAGCGAGAGAATTGGGAGAAAAAACAAGATCGAAACAGAAATCAACAGACAAATCTGGAACGAATCGAAATTAATTCTAGAGTTTAACGGAAGACGACGAATTTCGTCATCACTTCAATGTCATGAGAACCGGCTGTCTCTGAAGATCTCTCGAAGCAACGATCGTAAGAGATTCCAGTTGACAGGCTCACTCCCTCATGGTTTCGTAGAGAGAGAAAGACAGAGATTGTTCTCTGAATTTTGGACAGCTTGTTCTTTTCTCCTCTCTCTCCTTTCTTTTATTTGCGCTGTTGTTATTTCTTTTTATTTTGTTTTGTGTCTTTGATTTGTATTTTATAAATAACAAAAGCACAAGTAAAATTCAGCTTCTTCAATGAAGGAACTGAATTGTAATATTTTATCCCCTCTTTTCTTTTATTTGTATTTTTGTTATTTATTTTTTATTTTATACATCTTTAATTTGCCGATAAAACTAATGATATAGTCAAAAAAGTTGAAGCTATGCTCTGATATTGGATGGGCATCACTCTTTAATTTGGCCATAAGCAAAATCCATGCAATTAGCACATTTAAACTATGCCAATCCAACGATGCATGCTCCTTGGCCAAAGCATTGGGCATCACCATAAGAACCATTGACATAGTGGTCTAATCCTCGGGTCTCAATGTCAGATTTTCAAAATATCTTTCAGTTGGGCCCAATTTAGGAAATTTGGATTTTAGTTAAAGCTGAGATGGCCATTATCTGCTTCATTTGTAATTTAGAAATAATGTCTTATTTTCCTTCTCACCAAGCCTCTTTCATTTTCCCTGATCTCTCGTTCTGTCTCATCTCATGATCATCGAGTCGTCCAGTCCCCACCAACCGGCCACCGCGCCACCTTCGAGCCCTGAGCCCTGCTACTCACCCTATGCTTGCTCGGTCAATCTCTTTCTCTCTCTCAGTCTTTCTTCTCGTGTCCCGCCCACATGTCAGCGAGTTACAAAGCGAGTGATGGGACGGACTCACTTTTTGCTCGTGTCACGGTCTCCCTCCCGCTCCCCTCCCTCGAGCAAGTGGCAAAACAGGTTTTTACTAGCCTGAGTTGGGTCTTGATAATAAAAAATAAAAATAAAAAGGCCAATATGCATGAAGTCGTCCATCTTCTTTATTTGTAAATCATACTTGAATCGCTATACTTCAACAACCTATCAAATTACGTACCTACATTACAATAAATATTAACTCTAAATAATCATATTGAGTGATAATTAGTGTGATACCGCCCACGATCTATGCTTGGCAAGAGAAAATGCAGATTGCTTTTTCAAAAAAGAAATGGCAAAAAAAAGGAAAAAATAAAAGAGAGAATAGGACAGCTGGACAATAAATACTAGCAATTCCATGGGTGGTCGGTGGTCACAGCATTGCGGGTCTTATTTTTGGAAGAGCTCTATCTTTTGACCGGTGGCTAAAAATCTGTTGTTTTAACTTGTGCGCAATCCCAGATTTTTAACTAGTGCCAATATACAGGATGCAGTGGCTTCTCAAAGAAGGTGTTGTAGCACTTCTTTGTGTTCTCATTTTGACATCTATCAAGCTAAAGTAGAATGTGATGAATGGAAATTCACTAGCATATCTACAATTTTCTTTTTCTTTCTATAACATTTCAAACTCCTTCGTTTATGATTGTTTTATGTGATTACATTTGTCTCCCAGTTTTTGATCAATGTCTCTTTTTATGTTACATGGACAGTCGCTGTGAACGGACTCTTTTTGTTTTCCCTTCCTATTTTGGCTGGATCGAAAAGTCTTCTACTGTGTTGATACAGCCGCAGTGTTGCATGCTCCAATATTTTTGGACTTGTGAACGGTAGTTCTTCAATTTATAGCGTCACCTCACTTCTTGCATTGCATCAAATTACGTGCTTTGATGGTGGGTATCTACTATTCATAACTATCAATTTAGTAAACATCAATTTTGTCGCAAGATGCGTACTATGTATGCTAGTGCTTCATTCTCTCTTTCTTTGGTTCTTGTAGGTATGGGGGGTTGCTACTATTGGTGCTTTTTACTTTGCATAAACAAAAGGGATACACGCTTACTTACTTTGATTAGCTCCCACCTGAAGTATCATTCTCCCTCCACACTCTGACCCCATTCTTTGCTTATCTTCCTATTTATATCGGTTTCTCAATTAAGAGTATTTGAAACTGAGCAAGAATAGACTTGTGGTCACTCTTGATGGTGATATTTTGTCTAATCCATGTCGTACCACATCATTATTAGGCTCAATACTTTGTCATAAAGCAACCGGAAACAGCATATAAAAGGGACATCCTTATTAAAGAAGGAACCACCAGGGCACTTCAAGGCCAGTATCGCCGGTGCCTGCATAGCAGAAGGAAGAGAACTATAGAAGGTATATCTAGGAAATGTTCCAACATTCAATGAGGTAAACCCAACAAAGCTAAGAAGTTCACCTAGACTGCAAACCTAGAACATCTTAAAAGCAATGAATGATATACGTAATTAGATCATTTCATGTTTTTATTTAAAATGAGATCTATTTTACATTTTTTTATAAATAAATGATTTGATTTCATCTCCTTATTTAGAATTTTTATTAAATTGTGTAATGGCTACTTTTAGCAGCGGAAAATGCTGGCATGGTGATCCTGCCCCTGTGCAAGGGGCGTTCTCTGCTGTCCTTGGAAATATAAAATGGATGGGGTTCTGATGGTGGGCCCCATCATTATCGTCTATCCACATGAGGTGAAAATCTCCGTACATTTCCTTTTCTTGATTTTAAACTTCCTTGGAAAATGGAGGAGCTAGTTTGCACAATGACTCGTGGACTTCGACTTGGAAAAGCTTTTGGACTATTATCAAAGAAAAAATTGTTGGATGATGATTATTGATCTTTTGTTATTTCCATTTGGAAGAGTTTCAATACTTTATAATCTTATTTATCTTGAAGTCTTCTTCTTTTCAATCAGAATTATCTGCATAAAATAATGATTTCAAAATATTCATAATTTTTCAAAGGTATTTGCTTGTGAAATTTCTTGCCTTGAATCAAAAGGAGGGTTAATGCAATCCATTTGTCCCCTCAAATCCAACAAGAGAAGGGGGAGGAGCCGTGTGGTGAAAAGGGGAGGAACGGCCTGCTGTTGGGGCTACGGTGGTGTTGCCACATGGCTAACAATCCTCAGGTACATCGGAGATCAGACTTTTCAATAGTGGCAACGCTGGTGTCAAGGGCGATAGCAAAGACTTGGGGCAAAAGAGAGGATGGGAAGAAATGGAAGGATCAGAAAATGTGAAATTGGGCCCACGAGTTTAGACTTTTATTTTAGGCTAATTATGCAACTTTATATCCGAACTTATAAAGCAAAATTGACACTTTTCTTTTTCTTGTTTTTAAGCTTCCTCTATATGAAAATGAAGGAACTGGACTTGAATGACTTGTAGAAAGATTTCTCGACTTTGACTTAGAAAAACTTTTTGACTATTATCACTAGAAAATATTATTGATCTTTCGTTATTTCAATTTTGAAGAGCATCGATGCTCTTGTTTCTCTTGAGTTCTTCTTCTTTGTGACCCCAATTGTTTGTGAAGAGCATTCATATGATACGCATGACAAAGCAATTACCAATCAATGCTACATTTATTCATGGTTAGTCAATTAAACAATTTTTTACACAATGTCTACTAAGATTTTGTTCATTTTGCGAAAAATATTGCATTTCTAAAAAGTGTTTTCCAAGAAATCATTTTTAGAAAAATGACTATTTTCTGGTATTTGTTTGAAACTTGATAATGAACTAAAAATATTCTCCGTTGTTTGGTTTGGAAAATTCAATTTGATTTCCCTTTATGCATTCATTTTAAGAATTTTTTTATTTTTTAAAAAATCAATATTTTTATTTTTATTTTCTTTCTACTTTTTTTCTTTTTCTTTTTTTCCTTTTATTTTTTCTTTTCCTCCTCCTTCCTCTCTAGTTGATCGCCATGGCGATGGCGATGGTCGGCAAGCTTGAGGCCTCAAGCCTTGCCAAGTCGACAGGCTAGAGGCTCATGCTCGTTGACCTGGCAAGGCTCAAGCTTAAGGGCTTGGGTCTCGCTAAATCAACGAGCAAGCGAGCTGCTCACCATAGGCTTGCTC
Source organism: Eucalyptus coolabah (assembly GCA_014182585.1). Classification (NCBI taxonomy): domain Eukaryota; kingdom Viridiplantae; phylum Streptophyta; class Magnoliopsida; order Myrtales; family Myrtaceae; genus Eucalyptus; species Eucalyptus coolabah. The sequence continues at coordinate 13,686,291 of CM024626.1, forward strand.
AATTGGCAAGCGGTGAACCTAGCTCGTTGATTTGGCAAGACCCAAGGTCAACAAACTAGGGACTTGCCTAAAGTCGGTACAAAAGAAAATGAAAAAGAAAAAAAGAAAAAATTAAAAAATCATTTTTAAAAAGTAAAAAAAAAAAAAAAAAAAAAAAAAGATAGCAAGGATAACATGGGTGTGAGATAAGAGAGAGTGAGTGAGAAAAATATTTTCCTAAAATTAAAAAGTAAAAAATATTTTCTCCTATTATAGAAGACTTTTTTGTTGATGAAAAAACGTTTTCTCAATTCAATTCATTTTTCTGTGGAACGAACATTAGAAAATCCGAAAAACATTTTCGGAAAGTTGTTTTTAACGAAATAAACAAAACTTAAATTCCTCATTGTTCCATTGTGGAAAATGGATTTCATGTTAGCCCCTTACCCTCGGCCACGCTGCCAAATGATATCATATCATAAGAAAGTCCCCAACGTGGAAGGAGCAGCTTTACTATTTCTATTATTATAGAAATGGGAAGTAGTCTATGCAGATTGAGCCATACTGAGTTAGTTTTTCATGGTCTTATACTTCCAAGACCTCTCATTACTCCTAAATTAGCCCACAAATTCGATTTATAACTATCCTTTTTTCAAAATGGTGATCCCGCATCTTTGATGAGTTGTCTGATAAGATCTTAAGCTTAAATTGTCATTGGTATAGCTAGAGCTCAACTATGATTGCTAGGACTAATAATACCATGACCGCTTCAGTAGTTGATGTCCACTCATTGGAGATTTTTTTTTCATCTATATTGTGTTTATACATAATCCAATAGAAAACTAAAATGATACTCGTTAATAACATGTATTAGAAAATGATGTTAGCTATTAATATCTTTCATCCTTGAGCACTTTCAAACAGATAAATTTATCCTTGGATTTCTTTGACTTCAAATCATTACCATCTTGCTCTTTGCCCTCTGATTTTATCTTTGGATCTCTCATTTCACTTATATAATTTGATAGCTTGGTCGTTGAAGCATGCAAATGTGCAAAGTATTCGGATGGATTTATTAAGCAACATATTCAGGAAAAGTATAGAGCAACTCCTAGGGTTCTGACAATGAATTTCATCAAGAGCTATAAAATTGTCAGAGGGGCTCTATCTCTGTCCTTTTCTTCTGGTTGATGTGCATTTCAAAGAGAAACTCATCTGCGTGTAGGCAATGTCTGCATGAATGAGTGAACAAAGATAATCACCCGAAAGCCTGCATTCTTTGTAGCAATAGCTTCTTAATACCATATGCTTATCATTACTCCATGTTTTGTATTTCCAGAGTCTTTATGCTAATCTACCACCATAAGATACATGTATACAAAAACAAATGCAGCAATTGGCCTATCATCAACAAAGAAGTTGCCTAGCTCACTAATTTCCTACCCCCCCCAACCCTTTTTAGGACAGAATGAAACAACTCATAATATTGATACTAACAACCATGAAGCAACAGAGACTCAAAATAAATTAATTCAACCCCTGGAATAGCAGAGCACGTAATCAACAAATTGAATTCGACAATACTAAATCATCGACTGATTACCCTTATTATCAAATGGAACAACAATTTAGAGAACATCAATTAAACTATGCAACAATAGGTCACCCATCAAAGTTATGAGGGCAAAGAGACATTGAATAGCAAAAGCAATTACTACTTCAGAACAGGATGAGCATGTCCAGAATGTGCGAATGGTTGCTTACCCTTCCGAACAAAAGGAGACATGAACATTTCTGAGGCTAAAACCAAAATCACAAGCTGAGTCAATCAGAGCAATAACAATGGTCCCATCCTGCGTCAACGATGTTATCATGGGCATATGCGCCATGTATTATCTCATTTTTCTGTGCTTATGTTGATCCCGTCATAATACTAATATCAACTGAAAAGGAGACTTTGAGTAAACACCAATTAAATTTGCGACCACGCAAAATATTCACGCCTTGACAACAACGCATTCAAATAATGCAACTAAACAATCTGTGTTAAGAAATTAGTGATTACCAATCTAAAAAAACCAGAGGATGAGGAAGCACTTTGGTTGGAGGGACATACCAGAATTGTCGCACGGATCATGAGCAATTCTCATTTTGCACTCCCTGGGCCATTCTCGCATCTGATAGATCTTGAGAGTGACGAGTGATCTAACGAGGCCGGATCCGATAAAGCTTCCTCCAGGTGGGATGGCGACATCTTCACGAGGCTTGGGAGTGATGGGCACTGACTCCTGCGGCAGCTCCTCTTGAAACTATAGGGACTGATATATTGCCAGCCGGCATGTAATTCATCTTTTCAGCAGAATTTATAACTTGTTCAATCGCCTGCATAGCGAAATTGAACGTCATAAACTCCACAACAGGCCTAAGACCATAGAAAGCAGCGCCGACTTCAACTCCAGCGAAACCAGCCTCTGTGATCAACAACCCTCTCAGGTCCATACTTCTGCCAAAAAAAAAAAAAAAAAAAAGAACCTTTAGACACATCGAAAGACTCTCTCACAGTCATCTCTTTCCCCGCATTAGCATTACTACGTAAGGGCATTTCTGCGGCACAACTCTTCCTCAGCCTCTCTCTCGACAACATAGCATCCAAGCCTCTGGCAATGGTTTTTCCTATTAGAATCGACAACATCATGCACTCTCGAACTCGAACTTGCTCGCACGCCAGATAGAGCTTGCTGATTCTCTCTCTCTCTCTCTCTCTCTCTCTCTCTCTCTCTCGATCTCGAATGAGTATCCTTGGAAACAGAGTCCAGCTTTGTCATTCTATCAAACACCTTCCTTGCAAACTCGACAGATTTTTCTCCGACCAGATTTCTCTTTCGCATCTCTCTCTCTATACATATACATATATCTATATATATGTATATGTATCTGTATATGTATATGTATATGTATATCATCCCCACAGTAAACAACACCATCAGATTCCATACTCGAGTCACGGCCACTCTGATTGAAGCCGTCGCTTTCCTATCCTTGTCCACGTCTGGACCAGATTTATCTTTGGCCGGGCCATCCCGGGCTCACGCCGCCGTCGCCACTGAACCATTATCAGGGCCGTTTCATTTCCAAGACGAATTTCGATTCACTCCAGAACATGTGCTGTCAACTCTTGCTCCGTTCTGTTCGCTCCCACTTCATCGCCGGATTCCACCGTTTCGCCCGTGCACGCCACGCGCAAATGGGGATGCGGGGTGGCGTTCGCTGTTTACAAGAGCCTTTTATCCGATTGCCAAGGCTGAGGTTGGATGGATCATCATCATCATCATCATCATCATCATCATCATCATCTGGATACGATCCGCCGATTCGAAGGATGAGATTCTTTGGGTTTCGCTCTCGGCAAATCCAACGGTCCGCGTCGCTTCGTCAACCACGGCAGCCGAGGCCAATCTGAGTCGTCGTCGTCATCCGAGACGATACGCCAAGCTTGAAGATTGGCGGCGGCAAGCATGAACAGAAAAACAAAGGAGAATAAAAAAAAAGGCGCCAAGCGAAGCAAAGGAGTGGATGGAGATAATTCGGATTTTGTGTGGGAAAAGGAGGCAAACAAGTGAAGCCGGTGGTTGTTCTTTGGATGATTAAGGAATTGAGTGTGAAAATAAAATAAAATAAAATAAAGGAAAAAAGAACAGACCGTCCTTTTCGGAAAAGCCGGCAAAAAATGTCAAATTATATTCAGTTTTCGTTTCGTGTTTATTTTTCTTTTGTTACGTCAAAAGCTCAAAATTATATTTCTCTAAATTTTTTTTTCTTGGTGTCAAAAATCCTAAATTTATATTAATGTGACGCATTAAACTTCTATCAAGATTTCGTTTGATAATTTTATATTTTTTTTGGTCGAAGTTGTTCTTACTTCATTTTACGTCAATTTCATTTACCTTCAACTTTCTAACAATACTTATCGATAGAGAACAAACGTGTCATATAAGTATAATTTGAAATCTTTGATGACACAAAAAAAAAAAAAATGACATAGATGTGTTAGAGTGAGCATAATTTTGGATATTTGATGGATTTTGTTCTTTTTTTCTCAGCTTCATGAATATCAGTCACAACTCAGAACCAAGAAAACATTAATCTCTCTCATGAAAGCGCAAGCATCTACTTGTCGCATGCCTGGCGAGTTGTTCTTGTCCCTTTTACCATTATGAAGGTGTTTTTTCCTTTTAGATTTGCTCGTACGTTGAATTTGTGGCTTAAAATCTGCTTGTGTAAATTGCACAAGTCTAACAACGGTAACTCGTTCTCACTTGAATTAACAGTGTTTTAATGTCACTTGTGAAAGGAAAATTCCACTTTTATCTCTTGTAACTTCAATTTAGTAGAAATATATTTAATGTCGACAGCTAATTCGACTTGAGATTTCTATTTAAATTTCCTCTTATTGAAAAATTGACCCAATGTCATTGCTGGTTAAGGGTGGATGAAGATTTGCTATAAAAAAAAAAGGGTGGATGGATGAAGACGAATGGCGTCGGAAATGATTGGATTCCAAGATTTTAAGCAATCTTCGGCTGGGAATGGATCGTGGCTTTGTTACCATATAGGGTGGGCTAGAGAAGCCGACTGGGCTTGATGGACCTGACGAAATTTTATCTCGTGAGAGCTATGTGAATTGGGCCACGAACCAGAAAAGCCTCCATTTTGAAACCCCATCATATTCTACTTTTTTTTTTTTTTTTTTGGTTTCTAAATTTTTATTCCTTATTTGTTTTTTTATCTATTCTTTTCGCTCTCTTTTGTTGTTTTTGCAATTTTCTATTTTTGTACTTTCATAGAGATAACTACCTGAATTGTTGACAAAAATTCAGGTGTTAATAATATGCGTGATAACACTAAGGTTAGTGCCATGGAAAGCTCGGTATTTTCGTAAATTGATTGATTAACAAGTGCCTTTTGTATTGACTAGCACATTCCCCAAAAATATTTTCTGCAAAACCAAAAATCTTAAAGAGGGCGGGAAGAAGAAGCTCCTTCCTCCTAAAATTAGCCAAATTTAAGAGTATAGGAATCAAAATTAAATTCTATATCGGCATTACCAATTAATCAAAATTAAATTCTATATCGGCATTACCAATTTATTAAATTGTTACTCCCCCATCTCCTTGCGGACTCAACTCTAGTTCTTATACACGCAAAGTAGTTTGAATGTGATAATTCTTATTTTTGGACCCAAGATCTACCCGTATTTGAAATGGAGGAGTATCAGAGAAAGCTTCTCTTGCTAGTGCAAAAATGTGAGCAAAATCATGAGATAGGGCTTCGCTTCTAAGCCAAAAGAGGGTCGGCCAACAAGGTTAATTTAGTATCCCATTGCACACTCCATGGCCAAAGTGATCAACATGCCAAACTTGGCTTCGCTAAACCCTCAGTCTTCGTAATAAACCTCATATCAATTGAGACTTAATCCAAAACTTTTCAGTAAGGTTCCAATTCGTGGTTCTCCATTGCAAGACTTCCATTACACTTATATGATACTCAAATTACGTAAATTTCCCATGAACAAAAGTGTGATTCTATGTGATGTGTGGACATCATCATGCATACATCTTTGATTCACTTTTGTTTATACTACAGAGAAACATAAGATAGGAATTTGGCTATAAAAAGTACTCATTCTCATAGGACACTCCTTCACTTTTGATTGAATGTGAATTTGCATTGCTTTCATTGTTTCGAAGTTTGACTGTCTTCCATTTTATGAACAGGCGAACTTGGCATTGGTCACACACATCTCAAGGAATGTCTCCAGCAGATGATACCCAAATCGACCTCATGAATCAAGTAAATATATGGACGAGAAACCTTGTGAATGACCAAAGCAAAAGAAGATGACGTGCAATTGTTGGTGTGGAAAAACTGAATCATGCAAGTTCGCTACAGTACTAAGCCTAAGAAATTTCTATGTACACACTAAGAACTAAAGTTTCTATGTGCAATTGTTCGTCCATCTCATATGTGCTCAACCACACAACATGTTCCTATGGTATGTTTTAAAAACAGACATAGGCATTTGATGGAAATTTTTTAACAAAAGTATTGGATTGAAATTGGTCTTCTTCAAATGTAGTTATTTTCTACCTCATTGTATTTGTCAAGATCTAACATAATCAATTTTGAGTGGGCTCAAGCCCACACATTATCTAATCAAATTGATCCATACTTATAGACGAGTAATTAGTTCAAACATATACAAATATTAGTGGCGCTAGCCATGCCACTCATCCCATATTCACATCACACTGTGATGAGATGATATTGAAGTACTGATTTTTTTAGACGTGGCACATTATGTGGATATTTTCCAACGAAAGCTTAGGATATTCTGTGAATGAATACTACTCATACCAAAGTCCACAGTCGTGAAGCCAAAGCTGCGCACCCACACAATGTGTGCACACGCTCTTTGGACTTGTGTCAGAGCACCACTGCACGCACCGTGGTCAAAGCACTTGGCCACAGTGGGAAAGAGTGTGCGTACAGTACTCGGTGGCGAAGCTCAGATCGCAAGGGATGGTATAGAATGCCACGGCATAATCGTCCCAATCAAAGTACTGCTCTCCTCTGCATACCTTGTCCACAAAAGTCAACGTCCTGATAGCAGAGCATCGACTCTCACGACACGTCCTGGCACTCTATGAAGCTTCTCCATCTTCACTCCCTCCCCATCGCCTCACTCTAGCCACTGCCGCTCGTCCTCCATCGTCGGCCACAACAACTCTTGACAGACCTCCCAGCGCCACTAGCATCATCTCTGATCATCGCTTCACCGGTAGGCTTGGTTAGCTTTTGTTTTTCAGCCAGTTTGCTTAGAGTGCTCTGAACTCGTTCGTTTCTCCTTTGCTAGCTCCGATCCGTCATTGTGTCGAACCACCTCTCCCTCCAATCTGATTCTCCTTCGTGGTCAATTGTCGCTCTTCTTCAAGGTATCGCTTATGTTCTGTTTCTGTCGCTTTGTGCACGAAGAAGAGAGGCCGGGAGCTTTAGCTACTTCATGTGTGAAAATCACCTATAATTGAGGCTTTATTAATTATTTGAAATTGCTGTGTTTGCTGCGTGATGATATGGACGTGAATCATTTTTCTACTTCTGCATCTAGATCCTTTGACTGAGGTGCTTGCCGCATATTTGATATATGCCCGATTGATATCAGAATGCCTAATAGCCAGCTTGTGTTTGCAGAAGATATGATCCCTTGTCATGCCAGTTGAATTGGGAAATTTTTTTGCCAACACCTATATATACCCTATTCCTTGCACAATGAGCGTATATGAAGAACTACGTCAAGAATCTCATGAGTTGTTTGAGCTTGAGTTGATGATCATTTGAAAAAATCTCGACTGGTTTCTAGGCAAGCTCTAGCTCAAACTACTCGAGTGTTGTGTCAAATTGAAACTCGGGCTCACCAATACTCAGCTCAGCAAATTTTTGAACCTAATTAAACTATCTAATGTTATAAAATTAGGCATAGACATCCTTTGTCATTCGTGCATGTGTACGCACATATATATGAAATTATTACGTGATCAAGCGCAAATAGAGTTTTTATGGGGGTTGAGCCAATCTTGACTTGGGCACCATTGCAGCTCGTTTAAATGCCCAGGTCCCAGCCATGTTGACACTAAATTCAGATAATTGGAGCCGAAGTCTCCATTGAAATGGTTGAGAATTCTCATATGCAAAACTCGAAGTGCAGTTTCTCAAGTATTATGTATCTTTTCATCCCCTATATTAAGCAACTAGCAAGACACACGAGTTTAAGATTATATTTGTAATATTACTCTAAATGTTGGTGTTGACATGAATTTTCCCATGAGAAATAACGTACTTGAAATTATGACAAAACAAATACTCACATTAATAAAATTTCCGCCAGTGTTTACATGTAGTTTAATAAAGTGGATTCAAACTGCATCATGTAGTTTGGAGATATAAAATTGCAACATCTATCGAACCTGATTTAAATGCATTTTGTGAATCCATAAGAAAACTGAAAGTACGACAAATGTAAATTCCTTTCTCTTGATAGCTTTCCTACATTTGTCAAATTCCTCATATTATCAACTTGACAAGGAAATTCGACCAAAAAGATAAAAAAAACACCAAAGGAGAATTTCATTCGTAGACAAGGATCTCAAGACATTAAACAAACGTTCACAGTTATTTTCTACTGCCTTAAGCACGGCAACAACCAAGAAACACGTATCCAAAGAAAGTTCGGATTTGGCCACGGCAACAACAAAATCTGAATAACATCATGCTCCATGATCCATAAAGGATTCCTTTTATCAGAACAGGAGCATACTCATTCTAAATGATCTGAAAATCACGGTTAAACCCACGTTGACTTAGTTTAAGCGTTTCATCAAACATGTGGCGAGCACTGACTTGGGGAGAGGATATCAACCTATTTTAGGACCTGCTCTGATCCAGACCCAGGTAAATCACCAAGAAATGCTCAACATCAAACAAATCGACTCGGTTGGACACAGAAAACTCAAGAATCGTAGATTACTCACCCGGCTACTCTATCACTAAAACAGGGCAGTGCCAAAAGGGTTCGTGGGGATGAGTTTCGGTCACAAAAACCCCTACTCGGCTCGAAGACCGCGGCGCGGGGCCAGTTCAAGACGAATCGAACTTCGGTCGGCCGCCTCGCGATGTCTCCGGGCCGAGATCCTCGGAACGACCGGGTTCAACTGAAAAGGAAACTCAACGGAAATGCAGAGGTTTGGGAACGAGAAGTCGCGTGCTCGAGGGCGTCGGCAGTTGGCGTCGAGGATGGGCCAGTGACGCTCGATCCAGGCAGCTTCTGGCTCTCTCGCTCTCCGTCTCGCTCTCACTCTCTATCCCTCTCTCTCTCTTTCTCTGTCGCTCCCTCTCAGCCGAAGAACCAGCCCCCTCTCTCGTTGCTCTCCCTTGGCCGAGCAAGCAAAAAACGAGCCCCTCCTTTTATGCTCCCGCGCGCATGGGATGTGGCGTGCCATCTGCCTCTGGCCAGCCTGCCCCCGGCCGAGCGTCTCGCGCGATCGCTCGCCCTGTTCTCCCCGTCCTTCGTCGCGGACGTCATCCTTTCTGTGCTTTTGGTCGGTGCTCAGCTAGCGTCCAAGAGAGGGGAAAGGAGGAGGGGAGAGGCTGGGCCGGGAAAGAAATGAAAAGGAATGGGCTGAGCTGGCCCAGGTTGAGAGAGAGGGTTGCGGCTTTTTTCTTTAAAAAGTTTTAACACTAATAATGCAAATGTTCCTAATATCTATATAGGATGCAATATAATGAAAAAATAAAAATTATTTACTTTACCTTTTACACTTTTTTAAAAGATCAATCCTTAATTTTTTATACGGTTAAGTCTTAAAAAATGGCAAAATCTAGGTCTCAATAGCTGCATAGTGACATGAAAAAAAATTAATCGAAAGACGAAGAAAAGAAAAGTGTTGTAACAATTAATATAGAGAAATGGCAAGAAAAAAAGTTCTAGACATCGATCAAGTCAGGCCCACTAGCAAACCAGGCCACATGCCGACAACTAACCGGGCATGTCTCGATCAATGGTTAGGCCCAATCCTAGTCACAAATCAAGCTCTGTGTAGTTTTGGTTCTATTTAATGATGGTCATTATTCAAAGAAAGTTCTCGGTCTCTACGTGTGAAAAAACTTATTTATATGATATAAGTATTCAATCTACTGAGAATGCAAAGGACACTAGTTAGACTTTAAATTAATGATTTAAAGGAAGTTCTCAATATTCTCCTTTTTTTTTACCTGTAGATTCTTCCCAATATATCAGAATCTCTGCCTTTTCTTCTTCAAAGTGGAGGAGTCCCATGAATATCCCTTGGACGCAAAGCTGAACAATTGGCAAAGAAAACGTCCCTGTAATCATGAACAATTGATGGAAAATCTGGACCAGTGGACTCTCCACCTTCGACGAATGACCTGATTCTTACTTTGCTTAAGATTGTCCAAGGTGGCAAGGAAATATGCCCATGCATGGTATGATTCCATGCTATTACGAGAGAGAGAGAGACACAGAGAGACCGGGCTTCAAAGGGGCTTTCCTACCTAACCTTCAGAACTGAAATGGGCCAAGGCTTCGGATGCATGCTAGGGCCTTAATAAAAGATCACATTAATATGTACCATGATGGCTTAACTACTAAATTAGCACATTTATGTTGCTCTGAAATTTAAAGTGAATAAAATTAGAATTATTCAATTAATTATGGCAATAGAAGAAGAATATCAAACGATATCTAATTTACCACATGAACAAAATCTCTAAATGGCAATTACCGGCAAAGCAATGAATCAAATGGCAAGACTATGCAAAAAAGCCAAAAAGTGAATACTAAGATTTTTATTTGATAGCACTTGTTCCTTACAGGACTCAAAGCAAGCAGAAAAAAGGAAAATGTGAAGTGCCTTAACATTGAAAGGTCTTAGTCTATACTTTCGCTGTCCATAATATCAATATTAAAGTTATTTTTTCCAAAAAAGCAGCCATGCACTGTCATCAGAAGTCACATCATTAAAGATGCAATAATTTAAATTGACATTAGATAGTAGGGTGTCCCATCTCTCTCTCAAGTCTACCTTTTATAAAGATGCTTTACAAAAAAGGTAAAAAGATGAAAGCGTCATCGCATCTCTCTCGAGTCCACCTTTAATAAAGATGCTTTATTTAAAAAGTTGAATAGACCAAAGGTGTTAGATTATTTTAATGATACTTCTTCCTTCCGCAACTCAAAGCACGAAAAAATAAAGCACCTTAACATTTAGAGACGCTAGTCTACACTTTCGTTTTCAAGAAAGCAGTCATGTATCATCCCTAGAATCCCATAATTAAAGATGCAATAATTTGAATTTACATTAGATAGTGAGAAGTCTCATCTACCTCTCGAGTCCACCTTTAATAAAGCTACTTTATAAAAAGCTGAAAGACAAAGCAATACTTATACACAAATGACTTAGCATAAATGACATGGCAACACGTAAAAAAGATGTTTGCTACAATGTGGAAATAAAGCTAGAATTAATGATAAGCCAAGTTGGTTACTGTTGTAAAAAATTGGTGTCTGTCGGCAATTATTGTTAGAATAAGAAGCATCCTTCACTCATTCGTCAAGGTCAGTTTGATCTTTTCTATTTTTTATTTTATTTTCACAATTGTTTAAGTTGAAATAGCTCATCTTTTCTATATTATCTAATTTTTCCCATTCAATATGCTTATATTATGATCTTTCATATTCATAGATTGCTTGTTCAAATATATATGCAGGCGGACAATTCTCTTTGTATTCTTCAAGGGATCTATTAATGGAAATATACAATAGCAACTCTTAGGCATTCAAACAAGTTGTGGGTGGTGAAGCCGTTTTCTAAAAAATATGAGGACTAAATTGCATTTACCTTATTCTTTGCAAAGTCTAACTGTGATCACAAGAGTTTGGTTTTCCTTGCATTGCCATCTTTTAACTAGTGTTTAATTAAATTGCATCTTTTACAAATGGAAAATACTTAAAATTGTGAGTCTCTATTAATGGTAAGCATTACATGACGATTTGATGATACCATTCGGGTACTCTTATTCTATACTTTCGTTTTCTATGACATCATGTTCCAAGCCAATCCCATGATTGAACCATGCATACAACGGTGGGTTCTATATGTACTCTTTTGTCTAATAGAGTTATGTCGTTGGAAATCTTTGCACGTTGTTCAGCCCAGAAGAAGCAATAATTTAACTAGATAATAAATAGCCGGATGTCTCATCTCTCTTGAGTTCAAGATGCTTTTTGAAAAAAACTAAACAGACAAAAGCAGAGCATCAATCATGAGATTTTGGCTACGATGTGGAAATAAATCAATAGATCAATGATGAGCCAAGGTGATTATGACGAGATTTTTGGCAGCAAAATATGCAGAGGTATCATGAAATTTTGATTGTTATAGCATGCCTCATGCAGCATGCAACTACTCAGACGTTATTGACTTTTTCCAGCAGAAGGTTGCTGTGTTTTGATGCCGCCCTTAATTCTTGCTCCGTTTTACTCCTCCAATCGTCCCAATGACGCGGTATACAAATGACGCGCGCATTTCATAGAAGACGATCTACATCCCATGTATATAGTCCGCGTGATCATCATTGCTGTTGACCACTATTCTGTATTATTGAGTCCACTATGCATTGTTGGTGTGAGACTCGGTCTTGCTTTCCCAAAAGAAAAGGCAGACAAAATTGTCGATCGACCGATGTTGCCTTTTGAGAATAATAGGAAGAATTACATTAAGCTCATATCAATAAGTAACTTTTAAAAGAGCAAGAACAGAGAGACATTATCAAAATTCCAACCATATCATTATATGGCAATTTTAATATAATTATTTCATATTCTATTATAATAATTATGGTTGACATAAAAATTAAACAACTTCACTTTTAGTTGTGAACTGAGTTTTTGGGTTTCCACTTAAAGGGACACCTAGAGGAGCCTTCTATCAACAAATCTACAAAAGATAATACATGAAAAGTCAAGACTTATTTTCAACAAATGGTTAATATTAATTAGATATAAGGATCTAAGCCCAAATCGAATGTGTCAATAAGAAGAATATTATCAAAAATTGCTATTTAATAAATAATCTCTACATTGGCATATCATTGAGATCATCCGTCTCTTTAACTCTTAATGGGACATCATAAAGTTGATTCCATTCTATCATCTTGATGGCACGGTAGACACACAACACGGGTGCATTTCATAGTAGACTATCTACATCTTGTGTATATAGTCCACATCATCATCAACTCTGTTTGCATGTTTGACAAAAAGGATTTGAAAGAATAAAAAAAAAATACAATGTATGGACATAATTGGCAATAAAAAGAATTGAAAGACCTATTCACAATTTTCACAAAAAATTCAATTACTACAATGCCTAAATCCCTTATTAATTATCAAATCCTTCTCCAAAACTAGTTTGAGCTGTCATCTATATTTTTTGGAAAATTCCAATGAATGAAAACCGTTTCTTTTATTTCACTCGTTGCCCTATTGATTCGTGCATGATGCGCACCATTTGCAAACTACTTCTACTTTGTGGGACAATGCCAACACATGTCCCTTTGAGCTTTGTTGATTCACCATCAAGTTCCTATCAATCTTCGCCGAAGAAGATGCGTTTGTCTGAGACTCATCAAAAGGCGTGACCATCCGAGTGCATTAAGTACATTCAAAATATCAATAATATGATTCTAGCGGATCCATCAGGACAGACTATTGAAGAGTGGGAAATGGAACAGCTTGTCAGGACATTTGAAATTAAAAAGGACAAAAGTTTTGACAGCTCAACGAACACTTCATGTGAATAGAAATACCTCACTATGTGTACTGTGTAAGGCATTTTGTCTTGCACGATGCCTCATAGGCTTGTATTATTGAGTCCACTATGCATCATTGATGTGGGACTCGCTCTCTCTTTCTCAGAAGAAAAATCAACGAAAATTGTCGATTGATGTTGCCATTTGAGAATAATAGGAAAAATTACATTAAACTCATATCAATAAGTAGCTTTTAAAAGAGCTAGAAAAAAAGACATTAACGAAATTCCAACCATATCATCATATGGCAATTTTATGATATTTATTGCACATTCTAATCTAATATTTATGGTTGCCATAAAAATTAAGCAACTTCAATTTTATTCTGTGAACTAAGTTTTCTTTTTTTCACTTAGAGGGATGCCTAGAGGGGGTTTCTGTCAACAAATCTACAAAAGATGACATATGAAAAAGTCAAGACTTAGTTCCAAGTAATTGTTAATATTAGTAAGACATAAGGATCTAAGTTAGTCAATAAGGGGAACATCATCAAAAACTGTTATTCGATATGTAATCTCTACAATGAAAAATCATCGAGATTTCTTAAACCCTTAATGGGACATCACGTATCCTCACGCAACAAGGGTTTAATCAAAGTGAAGGGAAAGCTTTTTGTTCTGGCCTCATCAAGAGAGTACTGACTCTTTTACTTAATTGATCATTGCCTCGAGAAGGGTGAAGTGAGAAAGCAATGTTTCTTGATAGTAAAAGGATAGAGGCTAGACAAACAAGGGCACCCAGTCAGTTCATGCATTTGCAAGTACCTAGATGTTTGTCCAGTAGCGGTGGACGAAAGGACACGAAGGTAGACATGGGTGATGGTGACTAGTCGAGCAAAGGAACAGTAAGATGAAGAAAACCATCTTAGCTTTTGCAACTACCCTCAATTACTCTCTCTCTCTCTCCCCGTCCGCCACTCACCCTAATTAAAGCAATCTTCCGTATATATAGGTGGTTGTCCATGACGTGGAGACATGGACATTAGTGATGGGAACTGATCAAGAAACAGTAAATTGCAAAAAAAAAAAAAAATAATCCATTTCCATATATATACTTTTATGGGTGCCAATGGATTGTTTATCAGTCTATTATATTTCTTGTCTGGACTCTTGATAGAGCGACCGGCCTTTTTGTATTTTTGTTATTGGGTGGCGGCGACGTGAGGCAGTCTCCTTACCACTCAACTTCCCAAGTGGAGCTCCGTCCATACCCTATCTTCTCTTTCTTCGTTGGGGTTTTGAGTCATTCTTAAATTTCTATATCGGTGGATAGCTATGCATTAAAACTCAGCCATTTATTGTAAACTTTCTTGCAAAATGTTACTATTTTTCGACGCTCCCTATCCTTCAAAAACTTAAAAGTGAAAGAATAATTAGGGTTATAAATTATTAAAAAATTTTAAAACGTTCATTTCAAGTATCCAAAATCTAATGTGATGAACACTTTTAAAAAGTTATAGGATACAAGTAATTAGAAAAAATTATGACACTTAAGTTAACACTATACAAAAATTATAACATTTGTGGTGTCCTTTTTCCAAGATCTTTAATACCAAAATATGCAAAGAATCATGAGAGTTTGATTGTTAGGTCCATCACATCTCATGCAACATGCAGCCCCTCAGACTAATTATCAACCACCCAGACATACACAAGAATGTTCAAAGGATTTCCAATTAATAGAGCTATGTCATTGGAGAAAAGCTATGCACATTGCCCATGTCCACAGGATGCAATAACTTGAATAGGCATTAGATAAATGGGTTGTCTCCACTCCCTCTCGAGTCCACATTTAATAAAGATGTGACTAGATCTACTACTACCTCGTTCTTTGGTAATTTGAGGCTTTCTCCACTCAACCAACAAAATAAACCATTTATCTAAAAACAAACATTGTCGTTTCATGTAATTTTAGTTCACATCACACCATAGCCTTTAAATGTAGGGCAATCATCTATGATTAGGCTGCCATGTCATATAAATCAAACAAAGCCTGACCGAGCAGACTTGATTACACTTTCCTCAAAAAAATTAAGATTGGTTGAATTAAAATGTTTATGAGTCAATTATATTATGTACAATATATTTAATACTGGCTGTGCATTTTTCCAAGCAATATTAAAATGCCTATAGCTCGAACTTTGATGAGAATAGAAGATTCTTGTGTATGTCTACATATTGATCATGACAGAATCTTCACCTCATATAATTCATAATTTCTCAAGTAAATTGATAATTTTCTCTTGTCAATTTTGATCGTCTAATTTTTGTCCTCCTTCATCGTGAAACTCTTTCCATATGTTAAAACTCCCCACCATTAAAAATAATTGGATAGAGCAATATTTGGAAGACATTTGGGTTTCAATGCTTATATCATTTGGGTTTCAAGTGAAAATCACGAAATAAAAAGAGTGTGATCATTTGCACTCCGAGGACTCGGTTCGTGCAATTAAAGAACCATTTTGTTTCTTCAAATTTTGGTTCTGATGGCAATAAGGAATAACCTTCACTCACATGTGATGGATTTTCCTAAGCCATGCTTATAGCCAAGGTCAAGCTGATCTTTTCTATTTTTCTTATTTTTTCAATTATTTGAGTCGAAATAGCTCATTTTTTTCCCGTATTTCCATTTTGGAAATCGTAATGTCTTCTTGGTCTAGAGTTTAGAGTAAACTTGTGTCGGACTAGGCACTAATCAAGATAAGAGTTTTTAATTCTCTACACACATATTGTTTGAATAATTATAAGAATCAATTTATAAAAGTGATGTGAGTAAGTTGGTCAGCCTATCACATTGCTTCGTCAATCATTTCCAAACGCATTTTCTTAGTAGGATTTGAGCGTCCCTATTACAAAGCGGTGATGCGGTCATCTCATGTGGAGATATTCATGGAAAGATCCCAAGCATAATACGTCTAGTGGCGTGTCTTCAAATTTGAAAGCTTGCCTCATATTTTTGTTTGTTATTAGCTTGTTTTCACTTCGTTTGTTGTATCCCCTATACTTACGAATAAGACTTGAGATTATATGTGTACCGAATGCATAGTCTAAGAGCACAAACTTTGACAGGTTAAGATAGATGACTTTAGAATGATGCACCATATCATATTGTTAAGGTGCAGATTATAACTCCTAAATTTAGCAAATACTTTCAAGTTCTATGAATATACAAATTGTTATGTTCCCCCATTCTATGTGCTTATATTATGGTCTTTCATATTCATATATTGCTTGTGCAAATATGATTGCGGGTGGACAATTCTCTTTGCAATATTGAAGGGATCTATTAAGGGAAACAATCGAATTGCAACTCTTAGGCATTCAGATAGATCGTGCACGGTGAAGCCAATGATCCATTACATCTTGTCAAAAAGATGAGGACTAAATTACATTTATCTTGTTCTCTGCCAAGTTTGAACTACAATCACAAGAGTTTGGTAGGGTCACTTATAATTTCATAAGCTGTGTTTTTTTTTTTTTTTTTTTTTTTTTTTTGTTGCATCGCCATCTTTTAGCTAGTGTTTAATTAAATTTGCATCTTTTGCAAATGGAACTACTTAAAGCTATGAGTCTCTATTAACGATAAGCATTGCATGAGAATGATTTGATGATAGCATTGAGTAATCTTATTCTACACTTTCGTTTTCTATGGCATCATGTTCCACGAAGGCAGCACCGCATTATTACCCCACTCCCATGATTGAACCATGGATGCAAAAGTGGGGTCTATATGTACCCTTTTGTCTGATAGAGTTCTGTCATTGGAAAAATAGCTTTGCACGTTACTCAGGTCTAAAGAAGCAATAATTTAACTAGACATTAAATGGTGGATGTCCCATCTGTCTCTCAAGTCCAAGATGCTTTTGAAAAACTAAATAGACAAAAGCGGAGCATCAAACACGAGATTTTGGCTAAAACGTGGAAATAAATCAATAGATTAATGATAAGCCAAAGTGTTATAATGAGACCTTTGGCAGCAAAATATGCAGAGGTACCATGAAATTTTGATTGTCAGGTCCAAGCGCGTCTCATGCAGCATGCAACTACTCAGACGTTATCGACTTTTTTCAACAAAAGTTGCTATGTTTTGATGCTGCCCTTCATTCTTTTTTGCCCTCAAACCTCTTCGCATTTTCTTCGTCTATCTTCGTTCTTGCTCCGTTTCACTCCTTCTCCTATCGTCCCAACGGTGCGGTAAATAAATAATGTGCACGCATTTCATAGTAGACAAATCTACACCCCATGTATATAGTCCACACACGTGATCATCATTGCTGATGACCACTAGTCTGTATTATTGAGTCCACATGCATTGTTGGTGTGAGACTCAGTCTTTCTTTCTCATAAGAAAAGTAAAAAAAAAAAAATGTCGATTGGTCAATGTCTCCTTTTGAGAATAATAGGAAAAATTACATTAAATTCATATGAATAAATAACTTTTAAAAGAGCAAGAGTAGAGAGACATTAACAAAATTTCAAACATATCATCATATGACAATTTTATGATGATTATTTCACATTCTAATCTAATAATTATAGTTTTGGCATAAAAATTAAACAACTTTAATTTTATTTGTGAACTAAGTTTTTGGTTTTTCACTTAAAGGGACACACCTAGAGGAGCTTTCTATCAACAATGACTAGTCAAGACTTATTTTCGTCAAGAATTATTTTCAACAAATGGTTAATATTAATTAGATATAAGGGTTTATACCCAAATCAAATGTATTAATAAAAAGAACATTATCAAAAATTGCTATTTAATATATAATCTCTACATCGACATATCATCGAGATCACCAATCTCTTTAACTTTTAATGGGATATTACAAAGTCTATTTCCTCCTATCATCCTACTGGCACGTTAGACATACGATGCAGGCGCATTTCGCAGTAGATGATCTACATCTCATGATTATAGTGCACATCATCATCAACTCCATTTGCATGTTTACATAAATTTGATTTGAAAAAGAATAAAAAATATATATATATATAATGTAGGGACATGATTGGCAAAAAAAGAGTTTAAAGACCTACTGAAATTTTTGGCAAAAAATCCAATTGCTACGATGCCTAAATCCCTTATTAATTATCAAATTACACTCCAAAACTTGTTCAAGCCATCACTTATTTTATTTTATTTTCGCAAATTGCAATGAAGGAAAACCATTTCTTTTATCGGTCTTTGGTAAAATATGCATCGCAACTCACAAGATATTACTAAATATCATTTGAGGTGTACACACTTTGGGGATGAAGTGTCTAGAACAGCTTCATTTCACATGTTGCCCTATTGATTCGTGCATGAAGTGCAGAGTCCACAAACTACTTCTGCTTTGTGGGCCAATGCAAACACATGTCCCTTTGAGCTTCGTTGATGTACCATCAAGTTCCCATCAGTCTTCGCCAAAGAAGATGCGTTTGTCTGAGAATCCTCAAAAGGTGCGCGCCCATCTGCCTGCATTAAGTACATTCAAAAGATCAATAATACGATTCTAGCATATTCATCGGGACAGACTTTTGAAGAGTGGGAAATGGAACAGCTCATCAGGAAATTTGAAAGAGAAAAGGACGAAAGTTTTAACAGTCAATGAGTACTTCGAGTGAACACAAACACCACACTGTGTATGTGTAAGGCATCTTGCACGATGCCTCAAAAGCCTGTATTATTGAGTCCACTATGCATTGTTGGTGTGAGATTCGCTCTCTCTTTCTCAGAAGAAAAATCAAAGAAAATTGTCTATCAATGTTGCCGTTTGAGAATAATAGGAAAAATTACATTAAACTCATGTCAATAAGTAATTTTTGAAAGAGCAAGAACAAAAAGACATTAACAAAATTCCAACCATATCATCATATGGCAATTTTATGATAATTATTTCACATTCTAATCTAATAATTATGGTCCACATAAAAAATTAAAAATTAAACAATTTCAATTTTATTTTGTGAACTGAGCTATTTTCTTTTCCACTTAAAGAGATGCCTAGAAGGGCTTTCTATCAACAAATCTGTGAAAAATAATACGTGAAAAGTCAAGACTTATTTCCAACTAATGGTTAATATTAGTTTGACATAAGGATTTTAAGTTAGCCCAAGTCTAATATTTCAATAGGAAGAACATTATCAAAAACTGTTATTCGAGATATAATCTCTACAATGGCAAATCATTGAGATCACTCATCCCTTAAACTATTAATGAAATGCATCTTTCCTTCTTAATGATCTCCCTTCTAGAGTTAAAAACTTAGTGTTAGTGGAGTCTTCTTTAATTTATCATCTTGATGTAAGTTCTAGTTTCACCTTGTAATATTTGAACTATATTGATGTGATGGAAAGTTTGTTTTGGCCCAAAAAAAGGTTAATTGAAGTGAAGGGAAAGCTTGTTCATCTGGGCCTCATCGAGACAATTGTCAGTTTTAGCTTAATAATTGGCAACTCTTTTGCTTAATTGATCAATGCCTCAGGAGGGGTGAAGTGGGAAAGCAATGTTTCTCAACAGTAAAAGGAAAGAGGCCAAACAAGTGAGTGCACCTGGTCGATTCATGCATTTACAAACACCTAGATGTTTTTGTCCAGTAGTAGTGGACAAAAAGGACGCCGAGGTAGACAATGGCGATGGTGACTGGTCGAGTAAAGGAACAGTCAAATGCAAAAAACCATCTCAACTCCTGCGACTACTCTCTCTTTTTTTCTCCCTGTCCTTCGAATATTTAGATGGTTGTCCATGAGCAAAGGGAGAAAGGACGTGAAGACTTCCATTAGTGATGGTGACTGACAAAGGAACGGTAAAATGCCAAATAAAAATAAAAACAAAAATCTTTATATATATCTTATGAGTCATCTATTTCTATCATGAATCGTTTATTGGCCTATTACTGCTCTTGTCTCGATGGAGCTACCGACATACATCGGCCTTTTCTGTAGTTTTATTTTTGGCCAGTGACAACGTGGGGGCAGTCTGCTTACCATTCAACTCCCCAAGTGGAGCTCCATCCACACCCCATCTCCTCTTTCTTCCTTGGGTTTTCGAATCATTCTTAAATTGCCAGATAGATAGTATAAAAAATCAGCCTTTTATTATAAGCTTTTCCAGCAAAATGTTGCTATTTTCGATGCTCCCGTCCTTCAAAAAATTAAAATTGAAAGGAAAATAAGGGTTATAAATGATCAAAAGCCACATAGCTTTACTTGTCAATAATTGTATATTTTTGTAAAACTGATTTCTGATAACTGTGATTTTTGAAGAATAAATATTAAAAGCAAAATACTCTAAACAAACCCAAGCATTTGAAAGAAAATGGGGTAACTCCAATCAGAATGTGAGACCACAAAAAATATGTTAGCGATGACTCGGAAATATTTCTCATATTAATTTTATCTTGTAAGAGTAGCAGTACTTAAGAAAGTAAACTTTTTTTTTTTTTTGGTCCAAAAGTAAACTGACTTAAACTATTAATAAAGATTGGCAAAAGTTTAATTTATTTAGAAGTTTTGAACTAACAATTCCAATTGAAGTTACGTCTAATGTAAATTGACATTATAATCTAACAATCTACTTAATTATAATGTTACTTATACTAATTGATTCGCGTAAGGAGCGGGTTTAGGACCAGTACCTAATCAATGTTTGTCTATTAACGGTGGAGGTAAGGATGCAGAAACTTACACATTGGTGATGATAACAGGTCAAATAAAGAAACAATAAAACCATTTCTATTACCATATTCAACTTTTAATTGAAAAGTATCGGGGGATGCTAAAAGGACATCTCCCCCATGATAGTAGTAATTATTCATTTGCTCATTTAGCTGGACTCACAATGGGTTGAAAATGAGTCTGGTGCAAACCCACGTAGACTCACATGGAATTGGTTATGCTTTTTTACTATCATTTCAACTAGCTTAAAAATTTTAGAGAAATGATTGGGTGACAATTTTTAATCTACTATAAAAATAAAAATCTATTTTGGACTACAAAAAATTAAATAATAAATAATTATAAGTTGTCATGGGGTCTATTTCTTTAAAAATTTACAGGTGATAACAAGTTACTATTTTCACAGTAATTCAAAAATTATTATGCTAGTAAGTGTCTTATATACACCTAGTCATGCTGAAATTGAGTTGAAAAAGAGTTTTTGCCATCTCTGGATGGAACTACACGTCACGTTGGTTTTGATCTGTCCTCATAGTTTTGTTCTCTTTATTAATTACATTTGCCATATCAAAGAATGAAAAACTACATAAGATACCTATTATATATGGGCGATGATTTAATTCCAATCATTTTAATAATTGCGTTTTGATTGAAGGTGTTATATACGCTTCACATTCTAATCATCAATCCATGTTGATTCATAAAAGTGCCACATACAAATATCGATGAAAATATTAATATTGTGAAAAAAATTAAAGATGCTACTTATCACGTGTATGGGTGGTCTTGGCCTGTCCTTATCACGTGGGCGCCGCCTATCTTTCTTTTTGTTGCTCTTTCTTAATTACATTTTGTTATACCAATGTGACAGTGTATAAAGTATTCATAAAATTCAAGTCAAATCAATTTGTTATGTAAACAGTTGGTAATCATTTGTATTTTATTTTTTAAGCCTCTTTGATGAGCGTGCAATTTAAATAAGGCAAAGAAACCAATTTACTCCACAGTTTAAATAATAATGATCCTTTGCAATAATTACATATCTCCCTAGCCGCTCATTAAGACTTTAGCTATTATAAGTGTAGTTGTAACTGCATTCTCAAGATTTTAGGCCTCCTATCTGCATATCGATCCTATCCACAAGCAATTACAAATCTTAAAGTGCCACTGGATTAACCATTTCTCGGTGCACTTGTCTTCAATCGACATCTTCACTATCTCCTTTCTTCTTTTCCCTTTGTCCAACATTTAGACAATCGTCAACCATTCGAGTCGCACATCCATGGCTATATCTCTCGGTTATATGTAATCATTGTTCATGGTCATCGGTAAGTGCCTCTATTATCATTAACTTACCAAAGGCAATATCAATCGCTACAAACTCTATACCCACTTAAATTGACATAATATCCTTTACAAAGACTTAGTCATTTTTTCGATGTAAACCATTAAACATTTGGCTAAACAAACTCACATTTTATAATTAAGCAACTATCATGTGATTTAAATACAATCTTCATTCTAACAATTATGGTACAACTCATTACATAAAACGTGCAACCAATCATATGGGATTTACACATTGATTGATATATTCTCATCTACTTATTTGTATGGTTGCCAATTTAGAAAATTAAGTTTACTTGAGTAAATCCATTGGCTAAATTCTCAAATGAAAGCACAAGGTCATGTACACATCATGTATTGTGTGCTACTTGACTTTCACTGTTATAATGACTAAAATGCTCAATATCCTACAACACCTAAAGTCATTTACATATCTATGTAGGCTAAACTCTTGTCATAGAAGGTTGTAAGCTTGTCATGCATTGCATGCCATGATGCTACTTCACTTCTGCACCATAAGTATTGTGTCATAAACAATTATGCATTTAGTTATGTTTGTTTATGATGGGAAAAGTATCAAAAAAGTCCTAAAGCTATTACATTTGTAACAATTTAGTCTTAAGCATGGGACCAATTTTGTTATAAACTTTTTCACATTGATACTAGTTGAGTCCATTCCGGCCAATTTATGTCAGAAATTTTTGACATGGATGCCGATCATTAGACCTAAGTGGTCATCACAATTGCATTTAGTTATGTTTGTTTATGTGCTAACGTGGACATTTGTCGATAATATTTAATTATTTTTAATTATTTTTTAATTTATTCCTTTTTCTTTTTTTCCCCTTCTCTTTCCTTATTTTCTTCTTTTTTTTTTTCGTTTCTTTTATTTTTTGTTCAGGCTTATTTTCGTTTGCTAGCCTCTATGATGGTTGACGGAGGTGCCGGCTACCAGCGAGGGTCAACCTCACTTGGACGAGGCCACCGCTCGCTAGATTTGGTGAGGGGACCCTACGGCAAGGGTGTCCTTGCCGGGATGGTGAGGAGCCTCATCTAGGTGAGCTGGCCTCTAGCGTTGGTGAGAGACCATCGTCCATGCGAGGCTAGCCCTTGCTAGAGGCCGGCAAGGGCTGATCTCACTTGAGGGCGGGGAGGGCATCCCAACCCTTACCTTCACTAGCAGCTGGCAACCTCCTTCAACCATCATAGAGGCTAGCAGAGGAAAATTAGCAAGAAAGGAAAAAGGAAAAAAAAAAAAAAAAAAGAAAAGAAAAGAAGGAAAAAGGAAAAAGAAGGAAAAATGGAAAATGGAAAAAAATTCAAAAAAATAAAAAAATAATTAAATATTATATTTAAAAAAATTCACATTAGCACTAATCATACCATGTAAAATGATTGTTGTCCATGTTTGTAGTTTTTGGCATAAATTGGCTGAATTGATTTAATTGGATATATGAAAATGTTTAGGATTAAATTAGTTCAATTGAAAGGTTTAAGATTGAATTGGTACCAATGTAATAGATTTATGACTTTTTTTTTTTTATACTTTTCCCTGTTTATGATACATGCATAATCATGAAATATAACCCTCTACAAACTTATTATTTTTGTTCTATGGTTTTTTTGTGGGAAAATTATTCAAAAAGTCCTAAATTTATTGTATTTTTTCCAAATTTTGCCAATTGAGTACTAAATCTTTTCACATTTTGCTAGTTGAGTCCATTCTACCAAAATTGACTGGAAATTACTAATGTGGACGATTAGCAAGGGATTGTCGAGCCCTAGCGTGACCAAATCTAGTGAGGGTGTGGAGGCCCTCGTCAATTGTGCGAGAGGGCTCACACGCTCTTGCTTTGGTTGACGAGAGTGTTGTGACCCTGCCTAGAGCTGGCGAGGAACGTGACACTCTCGCTCAGAGTTGGCAAGGGTCGGTTGTCCCTCGCTTGTGGCTAACGCAAAATTGAATGGTTTAGGAATGAAAAGGAAAATGTGCAATAGGTTTAAGACTTTTTGAAGAATTTCCCAACTTTTTGTAATAATGGATAATTGTTTTCCTGTTAATTTGCTATCAATTGTTTCTTTTACTTTTTAATATTTATTTATTTGCAAAGCATGTGCCATAATTTTGTTTTTATGACGAAAGATACTTCTTTTGACTCTCTATCATCATTTATTGTCAAATATAGATTATTATGTCGTAAAAGATATTTTGACATCAAGCATCTTATTTGTCAGAGATTTGATTATCATAGATTTGTTAAATATGGCCTATATCACGTCATGTATTTTCTCAATCGGATGTTAATGATTTACTTGTAAAATATGAAAAAAAAAAAATTGTCATAATGAGTAACCACACAATTATTTAATTATAACATTTATAAGTTATTACAAATTTATTTTTTTCTTTTGAAATATCTGGGGTCATTAAGTTTACCCCATCTCTCTCTCCCTCTTCCCCGTCTCCCCATATTACCTTTTTTAATGACATTTATCTATTGGGACTAATTATCTACTGTCTTACACTTATTGTGCAATTACCAATTCAGTCACAAATCTTTAATTTTGCCAATTTATCCAAAAGCTTTGCACTAAGTTCCAAGGTAGTCCATCATTGATCTCCTATGAAAGTTGGTCGAAGGACTACATTGAAATGTTGAGAAAAATTTAAAATTAAATTGACAAAATTGAAAAGTTTGGGACTAGATTTGCATTTGATTAATAAGTTTGGGACCGATTAGACAATTTCTCCCCATGCATTGTTAAGCTATTTTAAGAACTATATATAGAGCTATGTTAAAGTGATCTTCAAAACTGATTTGCTAAAGTGCAAAATACAATTGGTATATAAACAAACAATATATATGCTTAAGAATAAGAAATATGCTAAAGTGCAAAATAAAATTCATAAAAAATACACGCTTAAGAATTAGGGATTTGTTAAAGTGACTATCAGAATGAAATTGCTTTTAGATTGTGTTTTCTTTTGGATAAAACAGATAATTGGATGAAAAATAAAAAGAAAAATAAATAAATAAATCTCATTTGCGTTTATATTAGGATTGCTGTTAGGGATTATTTTATTGGATGTCTTCGTCTATAATATTGTTAAGATTTTATTAGTAGGGAACTCTCTTTAACTAAAATTAGACTTTGGCTTTTGATATTTATTTCACAGAGATTCATGTCCCAGGCTTAATAACGAGATAGTATATATTTTTACCCAATTCGTATTGGGTTACTTTACCGCATTTTATAGTGTTGTTATTTCATCATGTTTGAGTGACATGATGTTTTAATTTTAGTCCACGGGATCTTGTCACAGGGCTTAATAACAATGCCTTGTAATATTCTTTGTCCAGCTCATATGGGCTTTACTTTCCTATACTCTTACTTGTCTTTCATTATCTTTTCGATTTGTTGTTTTGAATTCCTTACATGATTTTTACATTTCGATTTCTTTAGCTTCTTTTGACGATTATCACCCACTTTAGGAACAAATCAAATTGAATAACTACAAGTGAACACCTAGTGGAAAGAATCTTAGGATTCTATAATTTGACAAGATCACATGAACCAATTTATAGGCAAACAAATCAAATTTATATACTGAAAGGGCAAGAATTAGATGATTAGTGTAATTAGGTCCCTAAATTTAAAGTCTCTAATTTGCACAAAGTAGAACATTCTCTCACGTTCTACTTAGCTCTTAGCCAATCCTAATGCGTTAATGGCCACTCTTGTATATGATAGAATCCCATCTCTAGATCAATTGAATTTGAATTTCCCAACGTTACGTGTGATAAGAGTTTGGGAGAACTTGCGTAGAGTGATATCAAGTAAACCTTGAGTAGAGGTAACAATAGTTCTTGCTCGACAATCCATTAAACCCACTCCACCTCGAGAAGACCCCGCTCGGGAGGATCGCGACAAACCTCAAGAGAGTTTAACCATATGTATAGATGTTTTCCTAGCAAAATTAATTTATTTAAATGACTCAACTTGTCTACCATCTAAATTCAATGAGAATGCTCAATAGCAAACAACATTTAATATATCTAGTTCAAGCACAAATTTTAAACATGGGTGAATCTTACGTGAGATCAAAATAATTAAATTTTGAGATTCGCTTAGTCAAAGCAAGAAACTTGTGTAGTATAAGATTTTACGATACTTTAGAAAAGAGATTTTTTCTGGTAGAAGGTATTAGTGTAATGCTTTTTAGTTGGAAAGAATTGTAATCTGTCCATCTTTTTATCACCAAAAACACAACTGGCATAATCACGGAGGATGTTCCTAAAAAAGTCCCTACAAGGACTCACGTTTTTAGTAGTGTGGGCACTCTAAAGGGGCAACTATTGGGCACAGAGAATTTGCACATCAATAATTTCCAGAGAAACATATGTAGAACCATCCATATTAATCATAGCTTTCATCTTATTCAAGTGTTTTGATATACCACGTTTAGTGGCATGAGAAGTCCCAATTTACCATGGATGGTACAGATATATTTGAAACTATGAGGACCTTACTTTGACTAAAGTTATTATACCATCATTGGCACCGAGCGGAACTTCTATTGCAGAATGCTTTCTTGTCTAATCAACCGGGTATTGCAATCAGTCATTGTAGGGTTTATGTACATTTCAGAATCAATATCACGCAAGCGAGAACATGCAAATATCGATGAAAATGTTTAATATTATGGGAAAGAGTAAAGGTGCCTTTTCACGTGTTTTCCTAAGGTCCACTCGTGCTTCTGCCTTGGTGTAAGGTCCGCATTAAAAATTTAGTTGATGGCAGACTCTGTAAAGTTGCATGTCACGTCTCTTTGTCAAACAACTTTGTGCGAGCGATCTGCTAATTGTCACCGCTTTCAAAAATTTAAATCCTAAAGAAATCACGGTAAGTGACAATGCCATGTGGGTGTGGCCAGTCTTTGTCCATTCCCTCTCTTCATTCATCTTTACCTTTTATTATACACGTTATGATAATACAACATGATATGTCCAAATATCATTTCTAAAAAATCAAAAAATTCTAATACATTATGACATATTATATATTCAATGTATATATTTACATATACATAATATTTTATTCAAATTCACAAATAATAAAATAAAAAAAACATAAAATAATAAATTTACACTAAAAATATTAATCCATCATTTATTAATATCATTTATTATTTCAATTTGATAAATTCAACTCTATTTCAATAATCTATAAAATTTAGAGGAAAAAAATAAGCAATTCATATTTTAAACTTGCGTATCAGATGTGTTAAAAGATAGAAGGAAAAAAAAAATTGATGATGGATTGTGTGTCACGAAAAGTGGGAGTTAGAAGAGAAGACTAAGTTTTTTATGTATTTTTTTTTTTTTTTTGCTTTTCCATGTATTATTATTATATCTTTATTTTTTAATATATATATATATTAACCTCATTTTTTAATTTTTTAAAATTAACTGACTAGGTATTAGATTTTTTGGCACGTGTTGATCGAGTATCGAAGAGTATCGGATATATTTCAAAATGTTCGATATGATACGAAAAGTCCGAAGGAGAGTGTCGTGCTTCTCCGATGTAAGGTACATATATTCCGGGGCAATGGTTAGAGTTGAATCGTTCATTTCCTTCAACGGTTGAGAATCGTCTCTTTCTTCCTCCATTCATTGCTATTCGACGCTCCCCTTCCTGTCTTTTTTTCACTCAAAATCTCTTGGCCTTCTTTGCCTCTCGCTCTTTTCTCTTTCTTCTCCTAAGCTCAACCATTCTTCTTCCTTCTCTTCTTCTTCTTCTTCTTCTTCGGTGTCTACTCCTCCTTTTCATCATTCTCTTTCTCTCGATCTCTCTTTTTTCTTGCTCTTTCTTTATCCGAAAAAAAAAAAAAATCAAAGAAAGATGTCGGCCGATTCTGTCGTTTCTATTGCATGGGATGTCTTAAAGAGCTATGTAGTTGTTCCCATCAAGCGTCGATTCGAATATGTGATCTCCTCCAAGAGTTTCGCCGACCGTCTTCGGAAGGAAGTCAAGAATCTGAAGAAGGAAGCTGATAGGGTCCAGATTCTTGAAAAAGCGGCCACAAACAATGTTCGGAACTTCCACAGTACCTTCACGGACTGGAAGGCAAGTTGTGAGAAGGACTCGAAGGAGGCGCAAGAACTGTTGGACGCCTCCGACGAGGCAAGCAAGACCTGCTGCTACGGGACCCTTCCTGACCCCAAATGTCGCTATCAGTTCAGCATGAAGGCCGAGGCCGAGATCAAGGTCATTCGTGAACTCGCTGAAAAATGCAACGGATTCAAAGAATTGAAAGACATCTGCTTCATCGATCCTTCTCCGGGGGATGTCACTGCAATGACCTCCGCGTCTTCTGCCTCGACATCGATTAAGCTTGGGGACTATGACATCTTCGAATCTAGAGTTCAAATCATACGGGACATCAAGGACGCTCTTGCCGATAACAGCAACAGCGTGGTCGGGGTTTATGGGATGGGCGGGCTTGGCAAGTCCACCCTTTTGGAGGAAGTCAAAGGATGATTAGCGAAGACAAGTCGTTCGATTGGGTCGCTAAGGCCAACGTGTCGGAAAATCCAGACATCTGGACAATTCAAGGAGAGATTGCGGATGCCTTGGGCCTTACTGACATAAAGAGCAAAGAGACTACCACCGGGCGAGCGGAACTTCTACAACGGAGGTTGAAAGAGGAGAGTAAGAACAAGAAGGTCCTCATAATACTGGACAACTTGTGGAAGGAACTCGACTTGAAATCAGTTGGCATTCCTTGTAGAATTGGCAATGAAGTCATAGGATGCAAGTTATTGTTGACGTCAAGAGATCGAAAAATTTTAAAAAGTGGAATGGGCTGTGACAAGGACTTCCTCCTTGGTGAGCAAAGGAGGACGAGGCAAAAAGGTTGTTTGAGAAGTTGGTGGGAGACAAAGTTCATGATAATGAGTTCAAACCCTTGGTGGATGAAGCGCTCCACAAATGTGCAGGTTTGCCTTTCCTTATTGTCAATATGGCAAAATATTTTAAAGGCGTTGGTTTACCTGAATGGGAGATTGCTTTGAAACAAATCAAGTTTTCTAAAAACAAACAACTTGGTGAGGTGATAAATAACATGCTGCAATTGAGTTATGATCATTTAAAAGACACAGAGAAGTCTTTGCTAGCACTCTGTGTTGCTTATGGCACCTCTAAGCCCTCTTTTGAAAACTTGGTGAGGTATGGCGTTGGTTGGGGGCTATTTCAAGAATATGACACCATAGAAGAAGCTAGAGGGAGTTTGAGATTGGGGATTCGTACTCTTCAAGCCTCCTCCCTTTTGTTAGAGGATGGAGATGCTTATGGTTTCAAAATACATGACTTGGTTCGTGAATTTGTTGCCTCTGTCGCTTTAAGAGATCACCCTCTTCTCGTGTTGAAAGATAAAGACAAGTCAATAATAGAGTTGTCGAATGACAAGCTTAAAAGTTGTAGGGCAATATGCTTTCCATATGTTGACATAAATGAGCTTCCCCAAGAACTAGATTGCCCTGAATTGCAGATATTTTTGTTGTTCACATACGACAAATCTCTTAAGATCTCAGATTCATTATTTTACTCTATGAAGAAGCTCATGGTCTTAAATCTTACTGGGATACATCTCACTTGCTTCCCTTCGTCGTTTCAATTCTTGGAGAGCTTACACACTTTGTGTCTTGACAATTGTTCGTTAGATAATGTAGCCATTCTTGGCAAACTAAAAGGGTTACAAATTCTTAGCTTTGCGAATTCCGATATTCATCGATTGCCAAGAGAAATTGGGCAACTGGCAGAGTTGAGGTTGTTAGACTTGAACGGGTGTTATAAACTTAAGATAATTGTATCGGGTGTACTTAGAAGCTTGTTCAAATTGGAGGAGTTGTACATGAAGAATATAGCTTTGACCAATGGAATGTTGTGGAGCAAACTCCACCAACTAATGCTAGTTGATTGAGTTGAATCACATGAAGAAGCTCCACACTCTACATTTGTCCATTCGTAGTCCAAGTATGCTCCCAAAGGATCTAAATGTCGAGAAATTAACCAAGTATAAAATTAAAATAGGTTATGCCAGCAACTGGTGGCACAAGTGCAAAGGATCGGGGACATTAGAGCTCGGGTTGGATCCATTAAGTGATGTTCTCCCAAAAGGATTCATACAAAGCATCTCTAGCACAACTAACTATCTGCTTTTAGACAAGTTCAATGGATGTGAGCAAAGTATTTGTTCATTATCCCAAAAAGGTTTTCCAAAATTGAAGCATCTAAAGGTCACGAATAGTTCCTCCATCCAATACATTCTCCGATCACCATCCCATACATATTTTGAGACATTGGAGTTGTTACTTCTCAAGAATCTCATCACCTTGGAGAAGATATGCACCAACAATATCTCCTCCAAGTCCTTCAATGCATTAAAAGTAGTACGAGTCAAAAGTTGTGACAAGATGGAAGTATTATTTCCTCTTTCAATATTGAAAGTACTTCCACAGCTAGAAGAGATCAAAGTTGTCAATTGCAAGTTAATGCATGGGATTGTAGAAGTTGATGTTTGTAGCAAAGTGAAGTTGCATAACTTGCATGTCTTGAAATTGCGTAACTTGCCAGATATCAAGAACTTTTTAGATACTAAGTCGGCTCCTTTAAGTAGTACATCAAATGACCAAGTTAGCACTCAAATTCCATTCTTCAATGGGCAACAGGTAACTATTTATTAACTTTTCCCTCCTTTGCTAAATAGATGTAACACAAATTATGATGCTTATTCAATTTGTTATTTTCAATTTTTTTTTTCCTAATTAACTTATCCATCCATGCTTCTCTGCAATTAGATAAACAATCTTATATTTCTCTCATTGTGTAGAAATCTAACTATTTGTATGAAATCCATGTAAATTTAGTTTGTGATAGGTTTTGAATTATTTTCAACTAACATGGTGCAAGTATATCTATATTTATAGGAAAGCAAAATTGAAGAGAATTTCAGCACTAAAGTATTCCATGAGTACATAATTTTTAATCTTTGAAATGAATTCCATTGAATTTAGTTATCAAACTTTGTTATTATCCACAAAATGTATAAAATAGGTGACTCTCTTAAAAACTAATATGAAGGATGGGAAGGAGGATTGGGTTTTTTAATAAAAGCAACTTTACTAATCTAATTGATGCATGTATTTTGTGTATTGTGTTTAAACAAGCACTTAGTCATTGCATATGCTCCATAATTATAAGAGTATAGAATTTTGTGCTTGTTCATACATGCATATAGTATGGATAGATGTATTTGGATGCACTTTTGGCATCACAAACACAAATTTGTGCTTGATATCAAATTGGTTATTAATAGGCTATGTTTAGTCGTCCGGGTTTCTAATCATGATAAGATTGGATATTATAAGATATGAAAATTCAAGGATTTTACTATATCCTATTCATTGTTTGTTGATTGTAGTAATAAAATTGGATATATTTATATCATATCATATACATTATTTGATATACAATAGAATATTCATATAAATGAACCAAAAATTTTACAAACGAGAGATAGTAAAAATCTCTCGCAATACTATTTCCCATTTTTTTTTTATTTTCCTCTCCTTTTTTTAACTAATTTCTTTTTATTTATTTTTCCCCTCCCATCATTCTCTAATAAAAGTTTATTAAATAGTAAACTATACTAATATACCTAAAATATGTAATAAATATGAATGTATATTTATATTTATATATTGAATTTATAATATAAAATAGAATTAAATTGAGTATAAATAAAAATAAGATTAAATTAAAATAACTAAATTGATATTTTTTGTTATTTTGAATTTCTTATATTAAATTCAAATATTATTTATATTGAAATATAATTTTAATTTTATTAATTTAAAATTTTTGTTATTTGATAAAAATAAATTTTTTATTATAGATATATAAATCTCATCTTTTTTATCCCTAGATCTCATTTCCATGAGATAATTTCATCCTACTTATATCTCCCTTGTATTTAGTTTTATCTTATATTAGAAGCAAACACCAAATATATAATATAATAAATTTATTATATCATAAATTTTATCTTGACTACAAAATGTCAGCCATAGTGTTTTACTAACATTAAAGAAAAGCTAGTAAACTAAGGACAAAAAATTGCCCAGTCAAGGAAAGCGCAATGCCGCGACTATTTCGTTGAGTAGACAAAATTTGTATATGGATAGATGTATTTGGATGCACTTTGGGCATCACAAACACAAATTTGTGTTTGATATCAATTGGTTACAAATTTATTAACATTAAAGAGAAGTTAGTAAACTAAGGACAAACTATCGCTTAGTTAAGGAAAGCGCGCGGCTATTTTGTCCAGCAAAAATTGCAGCGGCTATTTCATTGAGTAGACAAGCTCGCCCTTTTACGATGGTGCGATTATCATCAGAAGTTAATGGTGGGGCCCAAGACTCTGGCAATACGTTAGTTTCACGGTCAATAAAGAGTCATAGAAATTTAAGTCGTGGGTCCGCATGCCAGTGAGTCTGAGTACGACTTATCTTCTGCCTTTGCGGCTTTTTTTTTCTCTGTCGTAATCTAGTTGGGGGTGACAAAAGTCCAATAAATGAAGCACAAAAAAGTTAAAACTTGTTGTATGGATGGGCGTGATGGGTGAGGGTGAAGTAGATGGGACTTGCAAGTAACTTTGCGGATGAAGAATTTTCTAGAGTTATAGCGATGAACTTAAGAAAAAGGCTAATTACTCTTTTCGAACAAAAAATAATAAAAACAGAAAAAGAAAAAAGCCTTCAATTGTAATAAGGGATAATGGGGTTTTTTCACATAAAATATTATGCTTTTGGACATGTAGGCTGCAGATTGAGACTCATCCTTAAGGAAATTACGACAATGAAGATGATTAATTGGGATAGGTTATATGATCTTACCTTGTAGGAAGTAATTTAGCTTAAAAGTAATTTCAAAAAGAGGAGCAATGAAAGTGGTGTTAGGCCACTGTCAATATATTTTATGGTCCTATCTGCACTTCTACGGATGGTAATTTACTAACACAAAGAGAATCAGTAAACTAAAGGATAAACAATGCCCCCAATTAAGGAAAGCTCATGGCTATATTTAATATGTGGGGAAAACTACTGCAAGTAGAGGGTTTTATTTGACTAGACAAGATTGCTCTTTTATAGTGTCGAGGCCCAAGGCTCATGCCATACTTTAATTTCCCCGTTAATAAAGAGTGGTGGAGATATAAGTGGTGGATTCCACAAGGTTGTGAAGTCAGAGTGTGACTTTTCTTCAGCTCGTGCTTTGAGCTCCCATGGAGATTTTGGCAACAAGCGTTTGTGGCTTTGCCATTTTTTTTTTTTTGGTCGTAGTCTTTGTGGCTTTTAACTTTCTAGATTTTAAATCTTCATAAAAGAGTTACTCTTGCCTTAGTTTTTCTTTTTATTTTTATTTTTGTGTGTAAAACCTAGATATGCGAAGGTCCATGGGTTTATAATGAAATGCTTCTTAAAAATGCAATAAATCTCCTCCGACATTATATAGTGGTGGTAGCATACAAAAGTAGAAGTCTAAGGTTGGCTTGTCGGGGATGACAATAGACTAATGAATGAAGCACAAAAAGTTATACTTGTTGTATTGGTGGGAGCGAGGGGTGATGGCGAGATAGATGGGAGATTGAGAGCAACTTGACAGATGAAAGCTTTCCTAGAGTTGTAGCAATGAACTTTTGGAAAGACTAATTATTCTTTACAACAAAAAGTAAATAAAGCTTTTCATTGTCACAGGGACCATGGATCTCTTCACCTTTCAAACATGTTGATTGAGGAAATTATGACAACAAACTTGAATAATTGGGATAGGCTACTAACGCGTCTGATTTGAAAGGAATACCCAAAGTAATTTACAAAGGATAGGAAAAAGGAAGTCCAAATAATCTCAAGTTATTTACTATTTTTCAAGGAAAGTTGGGATTTCAACCGGTGGCAATGACTAGTGACCACTCAATTATTGCGATATCCCAATTGCTGAGGTGTCTAATCTCGTGTTATTTTGTGGGGAAAATGGTCCCTTTTTGCCTAAAAAATTCGGAGAAATTGGAGACATTTGAGAAGGAAAAGACAATAAAGTGCCTTTTTTGTTGGATTTTATCAAGGAAGCAAGCAATAGTAGTGTGTGAAAAGTCCTCTTGACCTAAACGGATGAGGAATCACGTTCAGCTATCAACTCCATGTCCATAAGTCATATTCATATACCATTGTTCAGCCAAGGTTTAATTTTTGAGTTGGGCTCATAACTAGATGATATATAGAAGGCCTGACCTCGCTGAGACTAATGGGACATAAGCTGTATATGTATCCATTTAATTAATATAATTGACAATTAAAAAATATTTCATGCATAAATTAATTGTCATTAGTAACTAGAATGATTGTGAATTCTTGATGATTGCAATTCCTGATATTGCTTGTAAAATGCAAACAAATTCCAATTGTATTAGCATCCCTTTTTATATCATAAATAAAAGGTAAAGTCCATTAGTTGTCTTTAGAGGTCATAAATTAGCTTTTATTCATCATAGATATTCATACGTGCAAAAATTATCCTAAAGGTTGTACATTATCTTGCTTAAAAATTTCTTTGGCAACCATTGAGAATACCCACTATATCACGTAAATTTCCTCACTGTCCTTTGTAATTGTAAATGCTATGTTGATGGATTTGTCCATTACATTTCAATCCCATCCTTGTAGTCCTTGAAAGGACTACCCAATCCAATAGAAATATATTATCAGACAAATTGTATGAAATACTTGCAAATTTAGTTTGTGATAGCTTCTGAGTTATCTCAATTTACGTGTTGCAAGTATATTTATATTGATAGGGTTTCATCAAAACAAAATGATGGGAATTTTGGCATTAAAGTAATTCCATAAGTAAAGTAATTTATAATCTTTTGAAATGTGTTCCATTGAATTTAGTTATCAAAATTTGTTATTATCCACAAAATGTAAAATATAGGTGACTTTTGAAAAACAATATGAAGAATGGGAAGGAGGACTGAATTTTCAAATAAAAGCAACTGTGCTAATCTTATTGATACATGCCTTTTGTGTATCATGTTTAATTAAGCACTTAATAATTGCATAGGCCCCATAATTGTAAGAATACAGAATTTGGTGCATAGTTTTATATATACAGTAAAAGTAGGCCTTGGCAATTGTATGATTTTCATATGTCACAACAAACTCGTCATTGCAAATTCGGAATTCTTGTTCTTGGAGTTCCAAAGTGTTGTTCACCATTTCTTTACTCCACACAGCAGAATTTGAGATCCCCTAAAGGTAAAAGAAAAGTACTTTTATGTAGCTCCATATCCCACGTCGAGTGGAGAATGTCTCGCTGAATAATTCATGAGTAAGATTCACCTTAAAGATCATCTTATTTGGTGATCACCCTTAGATAGTCCTTTGGGGAGATTGGGTCACGTGTATAAGGCCACGTCTGTAACAATATCAAATAATGGAACTTGATGCCTTAATGGAAAATTCAATATCTTAAAGTCCAAAAATTTTATAGAGACTTACTTCAAAAGTTTTGATGGGTCTTGTATTTCAATTCAGCTACTTAGTATGTGTTAGTTTAATTTCCGAAGCTTCAAGTGCTCCACATTATAATATTCAAGAAATTTGTGCCGAAATTTGAGTTTTCTTATTGTTGACTCCATCCAATTTAGATTGTAACTTTTATGTGACTTCAATAATTTATCAAGAAAATTCGATGATTGCCTAGTCTCGCAGGACTGTATGTGGTCATTGCAGTTTCTCTACACGACGATCTACAAATCTAAATACCAAATCCTTTTAACTAAGCGCCTTTGCATTTGGCCTTTATAGTATGTATAGATATATTTGAATGCACTTTGGCATCATGAACACAAATCTACATATTTACGTGTTTGATATCCTGTTAAATTGGTTATTGATAATGATTTACTAACATTAAACTAAGGACAAAAAATTGCCTAGTTAAGAAAAGCACACGACGATTTTGTCCAGTAAACGTTGAGGCGGCTATTTCGTTGACCAGAAAAGATTGCACCCTCATAGTGGCGATTAGCGCTAAAGTTGATGGTGGGGCCCAAGACTCCTGCGATGTATTAATTTCCCCTCAGTCAGTAAAGGGTGCTGGACATACTTGTTGCGGGTCCCGCAAGGCAGTGTGTGTGAGTCTTTACGTCTTTGCTTTTTCTTAATCGTCGTAGTCTTTAGAGCTTTTGACTTTCGCCATAGTTCTTGGTGGACACTGGCCATGGATATGAGTTGAACTCTTTTTGGGGCCGAAATTTGAGGTTGAAAGTGTTGTTGGGTTTTGCTTTATTGTACATAGAGAGATGAGCACACCTGAGAGTTGGGTTCACAGAGAGCTCAAGAGGAGCGTCATTGATGCCTCAGAAATAATCAGGAGAACACACATGGTGACGGACCTGAGATATCTCTCTCGACAGTCGATTCCCCGAATCTTTGCTTTCACTTTCAGCTCTGTCACTGTCAACCGATTGTCTACCATCTCTCATCAAGAACAGCCACCGTCTGTCCGTCAAACCCCCCTTGCTCTCCATCACAGCCTCGGAGATGAGCAATGCTCCACTCGCTTGTCCATTTCGAAGGAGAGATTCTTCGAACGAAATAAACTAGCTCACTAATCAAACTAAGCTCAGCATTGCAAGTTATTTAGCGAAGGAAAGAGTGGAATTAGAAACGGCATTAATATAGAGATTTTTTTACTCCGTTTTTCTTATTCTCTTTTTTCTTTTCCTTTGGAGCTACCTAATGATCCCCCTCTCCCCTTGGCACTCATATGTATTTACATTTTGAAAGTTCATGAATTCAAGATTTAAATTAATGGCCAATTCCGTGAGCGAATTCTGCAGGTTGCCTTTCAAAGATTGGAGACATTAGAAATCAATGGCTTGGATAACATCGGGTTTATATTTTTCCCATCCATGGTTGAATCCCTCACACAACTAAAAAAGCTGACCATATCGAATTGCAAGAAGATGGAGGCGATCATTATGGAGGAAGAAGGGTTGGGAAGGGAAACATCAAAAACTTTGACATTCCCGATGTTAACCAATTTATGCTTAGAACTATTGAAAAGTTTGACGTGCTTCTCTTGTGGACAGAGTAAGATTGATTTTTGTTTTTATCGCTAATAATTGTCTTGTAGATATGTTCTTCCCTACAATACAAATGGTGATATTCTTTTCATCCAATGAAATACCAATGACAGTGCACGAGAGAGTCAAAATCAAGATCACGTCAAATCACGCGCCACTACTCTCTTCAATCAAGAGGTACATGATTGACACTATGTTTAAATGTTAAATATATCGGACATAGGCATAGCCAAGATAAAAACTAAGTTACTTATAATGTATATTTTGGTTAAAATAATTTAACAGAAAACGAGTGTTGTACAAGCTTAAGTGTTCAAAGTTACCGACATGTATGAGTTGCAACTTCCCTCTTATAATTTCTCTAAAAAATAGTTCCCATAAAGATGGTTGAACATCTCTTATCGTACCTGCATGAAGCATGAATAGGTAACACAACTGCCAAATAGGATCTCTAAATGCTTCCGATGTTCCCAAAAAACTTAAAACTCACATCGGCCTCACATGTAAATTTCCAGACCATCCTTCATAATTGTAAATGCTCTGTTGATTGGTTTGTTTGTTAGATTTCAATCCCATTCTTGTCCTTGATAATGGAAGGACTTCCCAATCCAAAAGATATATGTCATCAAGCTAATTGTATGAAATCCTTGCAAATTTAGTTTGTGATAGGTTCTGAGTTACCTCAATTTACTTGTCACAAGTATATCTATATTTATGGGGTTTCATCAAGACAAATTGAAGGGAATGTTGGCATTAAAGTAATTCCATAAGTAATTTATAATCTTTTGAAATGTGTTCCATTAAATTTAGTAATCAAAATTTGTTATTATCCACAAAATGTATAATATGGGTGACTCTTAGAAACCAATACGAAGAATGGGAAGGAGGACTGAATTTTCAAATAAAAGCCGCTATGCTAATCTAATTGATGCATGCCTTTTGTGTATCGTGTTTAAATAAGCACTTAATCATTGCATAGGCCCCATAATTGTAAGACTATAGAATTTTTCAAGTTTTTTACCGAAGGGAAGATTGGAATTTATGGAGATTTTTTTACTCCATTTTTTTAAAATTCTCTTTGTTCTTTTCCTTTTGGGCTACTTAATAATCCCCCTCTCCCCTTGGCACTCACCTATATTTACATCTTGAAAGTTCATGAATTCGAGATTTAAATTAAGTACCAATTTCGTGAGTGAATTCTGCAGGTTGCCTTTCAAAGATTGGAGACATTAGAAATTAATGGCTTGGACAACATCGGGTTTATATTTTTCCCATCCATGGTTGAATCCTCACACAACTAAAAAGCTGACCATATCGAATTGCGAGAAAATGGAGGCGATCATTATGGAGGAAGAAGGGTTGGGAATGGAAACATCGAAACTTTGACATTCCCGATGTTAACCAATTTATGCTTAGAACAATTGAAAAGTTTGACGTGCTTCTCTTGTGGACAGGGTAAGATTGATTTTTGTTTTTATCGGTAATAATTGTCTTGTAGATATGTTCTTCCCTACAATACAAATGGTGATATTCTTTTCATCCAATGAAATACCAATGACAGGTGCACGAGAGAGTCAAAATCAAGATTGCGTCAAATCACGCGCCACTACTCTCTTCAATCAAGAGGTACATGATTGACACTATATTAAAATATTAAATATATCAACTAAGTTACTTATAATGTATATTTTGGTTAAAATAATTTAACAAAAAACGAGTGTCGTACAAGCTTAAGTGTTCAAAGTTACCGACATGTATGAGTTGCAACTTCGCACTTATAATTTCTCTAACAATAGTTCCCATAAAGATGGTTGAACATCTCTTATTGTACCTACACAAAGCATGAATAGGTGACACAATTGCCAAATAGGATCTCTAAATGCTTCCGATGTTCCAAAAAAACTTAAGACTCTCATTAGCCTCACATGTAAATTTCCTAATTGTCCTTTGTAATTGTAAATGCTCTGTTGATGGGTCTGTCCCTTAGATTTCAATCCCATCCTTGTCCTTGACATTGGGAGGACTTCCCAATCCAAAAGAAAAATGTCGTTAAGCTAACTATATGAAATCCTTGCAAATTTAGTTTGTGATAGGTTTTGAGTTACCTCAATTTACTCGTCGCAAGTATATCTATATTTACGGGGTTTCATCAAGACAAATTGAAGGGAATGTTGGCATTGAGTAATTCCATAAGTAATTTATAATCTTTTGAAATGTGTTCCATTGAATTTAGTAATCAAAATTTGTTATTATCCACAAAATGTATAATATGGGCGACTCTCTTAGAAACCAATAAAAGAATGGGAAGGAGGACTAAATTTTCAAATAAAAGCCGTTATGCTAATCTAATTGATGCATGCCTTTTGTGTACCATGTTTAAATAAGCACTTAATCATTGCATAGGCCCCATAATTGTAAGACTATAGAATTTTTCAAGTTTTTTTTAGCGAAGGGAAGATTGGAATTTTTGGAGGCTTTTTACTCCATTTTTTGAAATTCTCTGTGTCCTTTTCCTTTTGGGCTACTTAATAATCCCCCTCTCCCTTTGGCACTCACCTATATTTACATCTTGAAAGTTCATGAATTCGAGATTTAAATTAAGTACCAATTTCGTGAGTGAATTTTGCAGGTTGCCTTTCAAAGATTGGAGACATTAGAAATTAATGGCTTGGATAACATCGGGTTTATATTTTTCCCATCCATGGTTGAATACCTCACACAACTAGAAAAGCTGACCATATCGGATTGCGAGAAAATGGAGGCGATCATTATGGAGGAAGAAGGGTTGGGAATGGAAACATCGAAACTTTGACATTCCCGATGTTAA
This sequence comes from Eucalyptus coolabah, assembly GCA_014182585.1. Lineage (NCBI taxonomy): Eukaryota > Viridiplantae > Streptophyta > Magnoliopsida > Myrtales > Myrtaceae > Eucalyptus > Eucalyptus coolabah. The sequence continues at coordinate 13,726,762 of CM024626.1, forward strand.
CCAATTTATGTTTAAAACAATTGAAAAGTTTGATGTGCTTCTCTTGTGGACAGGGTAAGATTGATTTTTTGTTTTTATCGGTAATAATTGTCTTGTAGATATGTTCTTCCCTACAATACAAATGGTGATATTCTTTTCATCCAATGAAATACCAATGAAAGGTGCACGAGAGAGTCAAAATCAAGATCGCGTCAGATCACGCGCCACTACTCTCTTCAATCAAGAGGTACATGATTGACACTATGTTTAAATATTAAATATATCGGACATAGGCATAGTCGAGATAAAAACTAAGTTACTTATAATGTATATTTTGGTTAAAATAATTTAACAAAAAACGAGTGTCGTACAAGCTTAAGTGTTCAAAGTTACCGACATGTATGAGTTGCAACTTCGCACTTATAATTTCTCTAAAAATAGTTCCCATAAAGATGGTTGAACATCTCTTATTGAACCTGCACAAAGCATGAATAGGTGACACAATTGCCAAATAGGATCTCTAAATGCTTCCGATGTTCCCAAAAAACTTAAGACTCTCATTAGCCTCACATGTAAATTTCCTGACCATCCTTTGTAATTGTAAATGCTCTGTTGATGGGTCTGTCCCTTAGATTTCAATCCCATCCTTGTCCTTGACATTGGGAGGACTTCCTAATCCAAAAGAAAATGTCGTTAAGCTAATTATATGAAATCCTTGCAAATTTAGTTTGTGATAGGTTCGAGTTACCTCAATTTACTTGTCGCAAGTATATCTATATTTATGGGGTTTCATCAAGACAAATTGAAGGGAATGTTGGCATTGAAGTAATTCCGTAAGTAATTTATAATCTTTTGAAATGTGTTCCATTGAATTTAGTAATCAAAATTTGTTATTATCCACAAAATGTATAATATGGGCGACTCTCTTAGAAACCAATAAAAAGAATGGGAAGGAGGACTAAATTTTCAAATAAAAGCCGCTATGCTAATCTAATTGATGCATGCCTTTTGTGTACCATGTTTAAATAAGCACTTAATCATTGCATAGGCCCCATAATTGTAAGACTATAGAATTTTTCAAGTTTTTTTAGCGAAGGGAAGATTGGAATTTATGGATTTTTTTACTCCATTTTTTCGAAATTCTCTTTGTCCTTTTCCTTTGGGCTACTTAATAATCCCCCTCTCCCCTTGGCACTCACCTATATTTACATCTTGATAGTTCATGAATTTGAGATTTAAATTAAGTACCAATTTCGTGAGTGAATTCTGCAGGTTGCCTTTCAAAGATTGGAGACATTAGAAATTAATGGCTTGGATAACATCGGGTTTATATTTTTCCCATCCATGGTTGAATCCCTCGCACAACTAAAAAAGCTGACCATATCGAATTGCGAGAAAATGGAGGCGATCATTATGGAGGAAGAAGGGTTGGGAATGGAAACATCAGAAACTTTGACATTCCCGATGTTAACCAATTTATGCTTAGAACGATTGAAAAGTTTGACGTGCTTCTCTTGTGGACAGGGTAAGATTGATTTTTTGTTTTTATCGGTAATAATTGTCCTGTAGATATGTTCTTCCCTACAATACAAATGGTGATATTCTTTTCATCCAATGAAATACCAATGAAAGTGCACGAGAGAGTCAAAATCAAGATTACGTCAGATCACGCGCCACTACTCTCTTCAATCAAGAGGTACATGATTGACACTATATTAAAATATTAAATATATCAACTAAGTTACTTATAATGTATATTTTGGTTACAATAATTTAACAAAAACGAGTGTCATACAAGCTTAAGTGTTCAAAGTTACCGACATGTATGAGTTGCAACTTCGCACTTATAATTTCTCTAAAAATAGTTCCCATAAAGATGGTTGAACATCTCTTAGTGTACCTGCACAAAGCATGAATAGGTGACACAATTGCCAAATAGGATCTCTGAATGCTTCCGATGTTCCCAAAAACTTAATACTCTCATTAGCCTCACATGTAAATTTCCTGACCATCCTTTGTAATTTTAAATGCTCGTTGATGGGTCTCGTCTGTTAGATTTCAATCCCATCCTTGTCCTTGACATTGGGAGGACTTCCCAATCCAAAAGAAAAATGTCGTTAAGCTAACTATATGAAATCCTTGCAAATTTAGTTTGTGATAGGTTCTGAGTTACCTCAATTTACTTGTCGCAAGTATATCTATATTTATGGGGTTTCATCAAGACAAATTGAAGGGAATGTTGGCATTGAAGTAATTCCGTAAGTAATTTATAATCTTTTGAAATGTGTTCCATTGAATTTAGTAATCAAAATTTGTTATTATCCACAAAATGTATAATATGGGCGACTCTCTTAGAAACCAATAAAAAGAATGGGAAGGAGGACTAAATTTTCAAATAAAAGCCGCTATGCTAATCTAATTGATGCATGCCTTTTGTGTACCATGTTTAAATAAGCACTTAATCATTGCATAGGCCCCATAATTGTAAGACTATAGAATTTTTCAAGTTTTTTTAGCGAAGGGAAGATTGGAATTTATGGATTTTTTTTACTCCATTTTTTCGAAATTCTCTTTGTCCTTTTCCTTTTGGGCTACTTAATAATCCCCCTCTCCCCTTGGCACTCACCTATATTTACATCTTGATAGTTCATGAATTTGAGATTTAAATTAAGTACCAATTTCGTGAGTGAATTACGCAGGTTGCCTTTCAAAGATTGGAGACATTAGAAATTAATGGCTTGGATAACATCGGGTTTATATTTTTCCCATCCATGGTTGAATCCCTCGCACAACTAAAAAGCTGACCATATCGAATTGCGAGAAAATGGAGGCGATCATTATGGAGGAAGAAGGGTTGGGAATGGAAACATCGAAACTTTGACATTCCCGATGTTAACCAATTTATGTTTAAAACAATTGAAAAGTTTGATGTGCTTCTCTTGTGGAAAGGGTAAGATTGATTTTTGTTTTTATCGGTAATAATTGTCCTGTAGATATGTTCTTCCCTACAATACAAATGGTGATATTCTTTTCATCCAATGAAATACCAATGACAGTGCACGAGAGAGTCAAAATCAAGATTGCGTCGGATCACGCGCCACTACTCTCTTCAATCAAGAGGTACATGATTGGCACTATATTAAAATATTAAATATATCAACTAAGTTACTTATAATGTATATTTTGGTTAAAATAATTTAACAAAAAACGAGTGTCGTACAAGCTTAAGTGTTCGAGTTACCGACATGTATGAGTTGCAACTTTCCACTTATAATTTCTCTAAAAATAGTTCCCATAAAGATGGTTGAACATCTCTTATCGTATTTGCACGAAGCATGAATAGGTAACACAATTGCCAAATAGGATCTCTAAATGCTTCCGATGTTCCCAAAAAACTTAAAAACTCTCATTAGCCTCATATGTAAATTTCCTGACCGTTCTTTGTAATTGTAAATGCTCTGTTGATGGGTTTGTCCGTTAGATTTCAATCCCATCCTTGTCCTTGATAATCAAAGGACTTACCAATCCAAAAGAAATATGTCGTCAAGCTAACTGTATAAAATCCTTGCAAATTTAGTTTGTGATAGGTTCTGAGTTACCTCAATTTATGTGTCACAAGTATATCTATATTTATGGGGTTTCATCAAGACAAATTGAAGGGAATGTTGGCATTGAAGTAATTCCATAAGTAATTTACAATCTTTTGAAATGTGTTCCATTAAAATTTAGTTTTCAAAATTTGTTACTATCCACAAAACGTATAATATAGGTGACTCTCTTAGAAACCAAGCAGCTATGCTAATCTAATTGATGCATGCCTTTTGTGTACGGTGTTTAAATAAGCACTTAATTAGCATAGGTCCCATAATTGTAAGAGTATATAATTTTGTGCGTAGTTATATATATATATAGTAAAAGTAGGCCTTGACAATTGTATAGTTTTCATTATGTCACAACAAAGTCGTTCATTGCAAATTCGGAATTCTTGCTCTTGGAGTTCCATGGTGATCTTTACCATTTCTTTACTTTTGTATTGCTCCATATACTCCGTCCACTAGAAAATGTCTTGTGAAGTGGTTCATGAGTAAGGCCAAGGCCATAATAAGTCCATAGCAGATTCACCTTAAATGATCATCTTATTTTGTGATCACCCTTAGATACTCCTCTGGGGAGATTGGGTCATGTGAATAAGGCAAAAGTCTGTATCAACGTCAAGTAATGGAACTTGATGCCACAATGGAAAATTCACTATATTGAACTCCAAATAATTTTATAGGGACTCACTTAAAAAGTTTCAATGGGTCTTGTATTTCAATTCAACTACTCAGTATGTGTTAGTTTAATTTCCGAAGCTTCAAGTGCTCCACATTATAATCTTCAAAAAATTTGCGCCAAAATTTGAATTTTCTTATTGTTGATTCTATCCAATTTAGATTTTAACTTTTTGTGGCTTCAATATTTTATCAAGAAAAACCGATGGTTGCCTAGTCTCACAGGATTGCGTATGGTCATTGCCGTTTCTTTACATGGCGATCTACAAATCTCAATGCCAAGTGCTTTCAACTGAATGTTTTTGCATATGGCCTTTAATGTATGTATAGATATAATTGAATGCCCTTTTGGCATCACGAACACAAATTCACATATTTATGTTTGATATCCTGTTAAATCGGTTATTGATAATGATTTCCTAACATTAAACTAAGGACAAACGATTGCCTGGTTAAGAAAAGTGCACGACAATTTTGTCCAGCAAAAGTTGAGGCGGCTATTTCATTGACCAGAAAGGATTGCACTTTTATAGTGGCAATTATCACAAAAGTTGACGGTGGGGCCCAGGATGCCTGCAATTCGTTAATTTCCCCATCAGTCAGTAGGGGTCCTGGAAATATTTGTTGTGGGTCCCATAAGACAGTCTATGTGAGCCTTTAGGTCTTCGCTTTTTCATAATCGCCGTAGTCTTTGTGGCTTTTAACTTTTGCCGTAGTTCTCATTGGACACTGGTCATGGATATTAGTTGAACTTCTTTTGGGCCGAAATTTGAGGTGGAAAGTGTTGTCAAGTTGGAGAGATAAATAATGCTCCACTCGCTAGTCCATTTCTGAAGGAGAAATTCTTCGGATGGAATAAAACTAACTTACTCGTCAAGTTAAGCTTAGCATTGCAAGTTTTTTTTTTTCGAAGATGGACTTGAAGTTAGAAATGATGTTAGTATGGAGTTTTTTCCTCCATTTTTCTATTTTATTATTCTTCTTCTTTTTCTTTTGTGCAACTTAATAATCCCCTCTTCCATTGGCACTCATCTATATTTACATCTTGAAAGTTCATGATATTGAGATTTAAATTAATTACCATTTCCATGAGTAAATTCTGCAGGTTGCCTTTCAAAGATTGGAGAAATTAGAAATCAATGGCTTGGCTAACCTTAGTTTATATTTTTCCCATCCATGGTTAAATCTCTCACACAACTAAAAGAATTGACTATATTGAATTGTGAGAAGATGGAGGCAATTATTATGGAGGAAGAAGGGTTGGGAATGGAAACATCAGAAATTTTGGCATTCCCAATGTTAACCGATTTACGCTTCAAACGATTGAAAAGCTGGAGGTGCTTTTCTCGTGGAAAGTGTAAGATAATTTTTTGTTTTTATCACTGAAGATTGTCTTATAGATATAATCATCTCCGCAATACAAATGGTAATATTATTTTCGTCCAATGAAATACCAATTACGGATGCACGAGAAAGTCGAAGTCGGGATCGCGTCAAATCATGTGCCATTGCACTCTTCAATCATGAGGTATGTGATTAACATTATGTCAAAATATTAAATATACTAGAGACAAGCACAGCCAAGATAAAACTAAGTAAGTTACTTATAATGTATAATTTGGTTGAAATTTTTTAATAGAAATTGAGTGGCGTACAAGCACAAGTGTTCAGAGACATGTTTGAGTTGCAATTTCTCACTTTCAAATTCTCTAGACATAGTTTCCATAAAGATGGTTGAACATCTCTTATGGTACCTACACAAAGCATGAACGGGTAATATAGCTACCGAATAGGATCTCTAAAAGTTTTCCGATATTCACAAGAAACTTAAAACTCTGAACAACCTTACATGTGTGGCTTAGACATTGCACGCATGTACATTGAAAGCAACTGAAAAAACAATCGAGAGGAAAGTGAGCTGTAAGGTTCGAGAGGTTGGAGATGGAGAGCCTTTAAGACTTTCACTTGACTTCATTTGCACTTATAAGATCTCATTTTTATTTCATAGTCGAAGGAAGCTTTACTCTCTCTTAACTACACTAGCAAAGGGCATTGAAGCCTTCTCCGTCACCTATCTAAGAAAGACCTCTTGGTTCTTGGGCTTCGGATATCACGCCTCTTAGTTTTCCACGAACTGCAAGACCATTCTTATGAAACTTTTATTAAAGAAATAAAATACATTTTGCAAATAAGCCATTTCAGTTGAGTCATCCGAATTGTCGAGCGCATAGTGGAAAAATGTTTCCGCAGAAAATGAAATAGAGCAATGTAAGGACGGGTTGGCTTTGACTAAACTAAAAGCAATATAGGCCGTTCACCTAAAATGTTATTTATGCAGCCAAAATAGGCTGGACAAATGGGCCCTCCCATGGGATTAATACATCGACCTTCTTAGATATTTTTAATATATTATAATGAGATATTTAGCACCATTTTCTATAATTTAACTTGAGTGTATGTATATGATCTGTCATTTGCATATAACTATTGGACCTTCCAGCATAAACAGAAAATCAATTTTAGAAGGAAAATTCAATCGATTTAGTATATAGTGTTTTGAAGTGTGGAATGATGTGAGTAGGATTTGTTCATTCGACCCAAGCGATTCCTTTTTTAATCGCTTTCTCTTAGCCTAACTATGTAATTGCTTTAGAGTGATCTAATATTGATTTGAGGCATTCGGTATTAGATAAAATCATATCTCTTATTGTAGTGCACCATTTGATAATTGATCTATTGCATTTTTAATCTCAATCTCTCCATCATTTTCTTTCTAATGGCTAATATTCTTCCTCAAGCGATCCCTTAGTTGCATTCTTCTTTTACTACATCAATTTAGTTACTTCTCTAACGGTGATTACCCGTTTGACTTGCTTTTTGTCTCTTTAAATAAATTCTTCCTCATTATTAATTAATTTACGACATGGTGCAATTTCACTGAAGAATTTCATCCATATGGTAATTTAAATGACCTTCTCTATGTGATTTAACAATTGCTATGTATAGTAGCTATTTCATTCTTGGGCTAGCCAAAAAGCACAAAGGAGAGATTTTATTTGAGTTTGGGATCTATGAAATAGTAATGTCATTAGATGATTGTTATATGAGCATATCCAAATTACAATTTTGCCAATACTTAACACATTCTTGTAGAATTCCTACTTAGCACTTTTTGTTTCATCTCCAATATATTCCAATAGCCTTCCCGTTTTGAGCCATCAACATTAGCATGGAGATTTTTTTTTTTTTTTACTATGTTCTTTTTATTCTTTTTTTCTTTTGTGCAACTTAAGATAGAATTACCAATTCCGTGAATTCATAATTTACATCTTGGCACTCTTCTTTTTTTACATCTTGGAACTTCATGAATTTGTAATTTAACTAAATCACCAATTTTGTGAGTATCGCAGGTTGTGTTTCCTAACTTGGAGAATTTATACATTGAGGGCATGGAGAATATCGAGATGATATGGAACGGTCAAATCCTTGTGAATTCTTTCTCAAAGCTAAAATTGCTTTCAGTGAATGAATGCAAAAAGCTTGTGAATGTTGTACCTTCTTTCATTCTAGGACGGCTCTTGAGCTTGGAAACTTTGACAGCAAAAGCATGTGGTTCCCTTGAAGTTGTTTTTAAACTCCAGCCACTAAATCCTCTAGATGGAAATAATGTTGCTCAATCTTCATTAAAAAAGCTGAAGTTAGATGACTTATCAATGCTAAACCGTGTATGGGATAAGGAATTTTACCGTCATATTAAATTCCACTGTCTACGTTCAGTTACCCTTCAGAGATGCGCTAGGCTCACCTCTTTGTTTTCGACCTCAATAGCCAGAGATCTAATCCAACTTGAGAAGTTGGAGATCAATCAATGTGGCATTGTGGAACTCATTGAGAAGGAAGGATTAAATGAGCTGAGCATCAATGTGGAACCCATAGAAGGCCCAAGTCATGAGCTAAAAGTAGCATCATCCCTTCCAAGTTTTTTCAGCATATGAAGACTCTAGACATGTCACATTGTCATGGGCTATCAAGTGTGTTCACACCGACAATGGCTACAAATTTGGTGGAACTCACAAAATTGAGAATTAGTAAATGTGAAATATTGACAAAAGTCATTAGTGATGAGGGAGGAAAGGAGGGGTATGTAATGGCTTTCAATCAATTGAAGTATATGGAGCTTGATGGGTTGACTAGGTTGAGATGTTTCAGCTCAGGTGCATACACTTTGATGTTCCCTCTCTTGGAAGATATGATTGTGAATAGATGTCCCAAGATGAAGTTCTTCTTCGAGGGACCAATGGAGGCGCCAAAGCTGGAGAGAGTACAAGTAGGTTTGTATAAAGGGTATGAAGCAACAAAGTGCCCGTATTTTTGGAAGGGAAACCTCAACACGACCATCCAAAATATGTTTGAAGAAATGGTATGCTTCAATTACTAAATTCTATGCAACTTGGATTTTTTATTTTTTATTTTTCATCATTGATAAAGTAGTTTTTTTTTTTTCTTTTACACTAGAATTTTACGTTTAATGATGCATTTTCTGATAGGCTACATTTGCCGGGACTAAGTTTATGTGGTTGTCTGAGTTCCCGGAGCTGATTGGAAAATGGCATGGTGAACTTAATCCCGTCACGTCATCTTGGCAATTAGAAACACTAGTGGTGGATAAATGTCCATCATTTGTTAACGCTATTCCATCCAGCTTGATGCTTGTTTTAGAGAGAATGACAAGTTTGCAAGTGTGCAATTGCAAGCCTTTGGAAGAAATATTTGATCTTGAAGGGCTTGAGGCTGTGGATTGCACTCAGGTGTTGCCTCAGCTAGACTATCTGCACTTGGTCAATCTACCAAAGTTGAGGCAACTATGGAATAGAGATCTCCAAGGAACAATGTGCTTCAATTCTCTACAACATCTTAGAATTTATAAATGCAGCAACTTGAGACATGCTTTTGTTCCATCAATGGCTCGATGCCTTCCCAATCTACAAGAGATTGAAATAAAGGAGTGTGATCAAATGGAAGGAGTGATCGCAGACGAAGATGGGCAGGGAAGCGCAGTGGAGGAGATTACGTTCCCAAATCTTTGGTGGATATATTTGGAATGCTTGCCCAATTTGACTAGTTTCCTCTTGTGGAAGAATCATACGCTAGAATGCCCTATTTTATCAACGTTGAGCATTGCTCATTGCCCCAAGATGAGAAGTCTAACTAGGCAATCTTCAATGGAGATTGACAATGGCACCCCTTCACTTTTCACTCCACAGGTCAGTCTCTCAAACAAATGTATTTTTGGCATTTCATTTTAACATATTCGTTCGCGTATAACTAGACAATGCATGATGTGTGCAAACAAAAGTGCTAGATATAATTTTTTGTAATATCAATCATCAATGCTTTGCTCAAATTTGACCGGGACTCGTGTTTCATACCTAACAAAGATGACCAGAATATTTGCCTTCCCACAATAATCCATGATCACATCCATAAAGTATTAATGCAAAACAATGTAGACATTGATAACCATGTGTAGTTTTAATATCATTTAATTATATAGATCTATGTACATAATCTATTAATATTTACTTAAAAGATTAAAAGTTTTCTAATCCTCGACAGGTATAAGTATTAATTGTCCATCTCCATATATTTTTAGAAGCGTTATTTCTGTGAGCTCAAATTCATATTGTGTGCAGTACCTTAAAATTGATTACAGAGGGATTTTAAAAGAAAATTATGACAATAACCGTATGAAAACATTTACTTTTTGCAATTTCAACTATAAAGAACAAAATCGTAAACATGATTAGCATTTTAAAATGGCAAAAAAAAATATGAAGTATTGCCCACTTCATTTTTCTAATGCAGAAGCAAACTAGCATCGTTCTATTAAACATGAAGAAAAGGGGAGAAGAAAACTTCATAATTATAAAAGCCTAGTTCACAAATTGCTTAGCTATTCCATGATCATCTTCCCAATCAATGAAATTGGAGGAATTAGAGAGAATTGCTCTTTCAATTGGAGTGCTCTAACCTTCGATAATAATCAGTGCAATCAACTCTTTTATATCTTAATAAGCACCAATGCTTGAACTGGGTATTGATAATAAAATAAATACAAATAAAAAGGCCAATATGCATGAAGTTGTTCATCTTCTTTGTTTGTAAATCATACTTGAATCACTATACTCCAACAACCTATCAAATTACGTACTTGTATTATACAATAAATATTAACTCTTGACTATCATACTGAGTGATAATTAGTGTGATACTGCACACAATCTATGTCCCTCAAATTACTTTTTCCAGAAAAAGAAATGGTGAAAAAAAAAAAAAAAATAAAAGAGAGAAAAGGATAGCTGGATAATAAATAGTAGCAATTCCGTGGGCAATTGCCGGCATTTCAAGCCTTATTTCATAACTAGATGACAATATTTAGTAAATGTCCTTAGCTAAAATTAAAAATTAAAAAAATCGGAATAAATGATCCAATCAACAACACTATTGAAGAGAAAATATTAGGTGCATTAATTACACCATGGAGGATTCATATTAAATCATCTGCAAATCGACATGTGGTAAAGCTTGGCCTACCTATCAAAATATTTGCTCCCCCTCCCTTCAATAATGCCTCATTACTGAAAAAGCTATCTTTCCTCTTTTCTGTTGTGGCTTTGCTCCCTCCCTCTTTCTTTCCTCGGTGGCCTTGGCCTCCGTCTGTTGCAGTGCTGTTGTGGTGCGCTCACTAGACAAAGGCAAAAAAAAAAGAAAACAGAAAACAGAAAAAGGAAGAAATTAGACAAAGTCTATTTGATGATTTAGCTTCTCCCCCTCTTAAGAAATGTTCTCCCTGAGTCATTTTGTTTCACCTTGATCCTCCTCTTCGCGACGAGGGGGAAAAAAGAAAGTGAACCAAATCTATAGAGTCAAGTAACAATAACTCTTCTTCCTCCCCCTCCCCCTCATCTTCTTACCTTCTGTTTTTTTTTTTTTTTTGGGGCAATTGATTGGGTGGTCTGTCCAATGGTTGAATCGGAAGCTTCGGAATCACTTCTCTGAAGGTCGCCTCCTCTCTGTGCGCGTGCTTCCATGGGTTCCAAGTGATTACCCGAACCGGAGCTTGTTGGTTATGATGGGTTGAAGTCGATCTCCGATGCGGGAGCAATTTCGGCGTCGATTCGGTCGGGGCGTTGATTCCCGGCGAAAAAAAATTAAAAAAATCTTATCTTCAGCCCTCTCTTCCTCCTCCTTCGTCCACAGCCGCCCGACCTCCGCCCCTCCTCCACTGTCGCCAACGGTGGAGTTACCGGCGCCTTGATTAGGCTGACCCTCGCTATGTCCAACCCGAGCATGGTCGGCTTCCTCTGTTTTCTCCGTCTCATCGTTCTACAGATCTCGAAATCTGGCCGTCCATAGCGACGGAGTTGCAGATCTGGAAATCGACCACCGTCGCTCGTAGCCATGGACAAGCCGCTGTTGCTGGAGCCATGGTTGTAGATCTGGAAGTCCCGTCGCGAGTAACGACGGCTTATGGACTGCCATTGTCTCCTCCGTTGACGCCCACGGTCGGCTCGTGGTCGGCCCTATCCATGGCCGAGCCACCCCTCCATCGTCACAACTGCTCGTGGTCGTTGCCCGTCCTGATCTGGACTGGAGTCGTGCCTCCAGATCTGGTTTCGTCCATGGACGCAAGCCTAGCTTGTCCATGGCTCGCGAGGAGGCTCCCCCACAGATCTGGCGACCACTGCTTGTCCATGGCCATGAGCCTTGACGGTGAGTTTGAGATCTCGACAACTATGGACTGCGAGATCAAACAGCAAAAGAAAAACAGAGAAACAGATGTCAGGGAAGAATGGCCATGGATGAGAGGGCCGGAGCTTGAACGCAGCCATGGGCGAGCGGCGTCATGAACGGGCAGACCACAAAGATGACGGAGAGGGTTGGACGCCAAGCAATGGTCGCCTTGGACGCAGCGCCGGGAACTTGGCCGGTGGCGACGGCAGAGGGAGGCGAGAAGGTTGGGCTCAATGTGGATGGAGATGGAGATGGAGAAGGAAAGTGAGGTGGATTGAGATTTTTAATATTTAGTCAATGTCTTAGTCAATAAAAAAATTAAGAATAATAGGAATTGATCATCCAGTCAACACTTTCATTCCGTCTCATGAAGTTCTCCTCATGTGAAGACTAAACGCAATAAATGACAACCTCCTCCGCCACTTCTCTTTTTTGGGTCGAATCCTCAGGCACTTGAAAATGCGCGATATCGACCCAAATTTGATTGTTTTGACCTTTTTTTTCTTTTTATTACAGATTTCATGCAAGTTTTGTTTTGTTTTTTTTTTCTTGACGGAGGAATTTTTTTTTTATTCTCATAATTCTGCGCAATTCTTTCTATTGTTTTATGTGAGTAGAATGTTTAATTATAACAAGTATCTACACATTTGCTTACTTTTTAATTGTAAGAATTATCACGAATTATTTATTTATACTGTCATTTGCATGTATAAGTTATATAATACCAAGCCCACGTTCTAAGAATATTTCAAAAGTCATTATAACACTCAATCAACAATACTAATAAATTTGGGAAAGTATGAAAATAGTCATCTAATCTTTTGGTAGTGATAAGTTGTAATAGCGTTAATTTCATTTTAATATCAAATATGAGCTGTCATATACTAATTGATAGATTTAAGGAAGTGTGGAAAGTCAATTCTTTTTTTTTTTTTTTGGTGATAGGTCGTAATTGCATTAATTATATTGTAACCAAATGAAAAATATCAATACTTACTTTTCAATGAATAATTCATTGGAGGTCATGATGTAGTAAAAAAAAAAAAAATCTTGATTTTCTCCATACAAACCAAATGCGATTAGTGGGTGCACACCCACTTTTTGCCAAGGGGTGGATCACTCGGTGCACTGCAAGATTTTATTTTATTTTTCCACCTCAAATTTAAATAAATATTATTTCAAGGATGTTAGTAATGGTCCAATGTAAAACTAGTAAATTGACCCAACTTGTTTTTGCTGAGATCATAACATTATGTTATTTATTCAAGTCATTATGTTGCCCATGCCTATTAAGAAATTATTTTCTTTCAATACAAAAAATTTCCATGCATAAAAAGAAAAAGGTTGTGAACAATTACTATAATTTTTTTTTTTTATATCCGGTTCACCATATAAATTTCATGACTCTTCGCTACAGTGAATTGTATTAATTTGAAGATTCATAAGTACTGTTCGCAATTTAGTATGAATAAGTAGCAATGCTCATGGTAAATAGAGGAAATAATGTTGAGCCAAGCATTAGTTTCATCCATTCCTTCTTCAATACATACACTGCTTAAGTTCTTCGCACCCGCTATTCATATCCTTAGTTGACTGGCTCATCATCACCATGCCCTTGCTTTTTCTCTAATTGTTATGCATGTTCACCTTGAAGCAAACAAATCTAAAACATAACCGATCTTTGCCAACTAACATAATGGAAATTTTCAGCTTGTATCACTGAATCTAAATGTTGCTCTTTTCAATAGTTCTATCGGACTGCCTAGCAAGCTCCCTAAACGTTTTGCCAGTCTTCGTGCTTATTCATTACAAAAATACAACTTGTCATGCCTCCATGGAACCAACATTGTTTTGCGGGATTCATATTCTGTTCTTCTTCGTCTTTGTCCTCATTTAATTGCATAGAGAAACAGTTGAGTGAGCTATCATTGATGTTTAGTCAACGGCTCCATTCATGCATTAGCATAAATAGGAGGGCTCTCATTTCTCTCTCTTTCAATTTTGCATTGTAGGTTTTCTTATGCTTTAGATGCTCTTGCATCCAACTGGAAATAGCGCTCTCTCTCTCTCTCTCTCTCTCTCTCTCTCTCTCTCTCTCTCTCTCTGTGATTGTGACATAAGAGCTACTATAAAAAAAAAAAAAAAATGAGGACTTAGGAGGAGGGGGATTAGGATGAAGTTGAAAGGTACAGAACCAGTCTTAGCAACCATTTGAACGAACCCAAGTTCCATGTGCATAAGGCCTATCAGCCTAATTCCCAGATTTTTAAGTTATTGCTATGATTTGCCGAGTAATTAAGAAAAGTCAACATTGTCTGGTCACTCCAAAATCTTATAAATGCATTTATAATTTCATGTTTGTTGCAATGCATTATCTCTAGCCTTAGTCTTCAATCAACTTGTATAAAGGCATCAATCAACCCCTCTCTATTTATGTCACTAATGAGATCTTGACATCTCATGATTTGTGAGAATGAGGGAAGTCTGGAAATTTTCTTCTTTAAGATCATAACTCAATGCAATCACATTCATTGTGTCATTTTTTTTTTCTCAATATGGCAGGTACAATTTCCTCAACTTATGGAGATGGATCTTTCCCACATGGACAATTTAAGCAAAATATGGACTGACGGTCCTCTAGAAACTCAAACTTTTGATTGTTTATGGGAAGTGAAGGTTCTGAATTGTAAGAGCCTTGAAAATTTGTTTCCATATTGGGTGGCTACAAGTTTAACCCAACTTGAAGAACTTCAAGTGGAGTCTTGTGAGATTGAGGAAATAGTCACTAGTGGGGATGACACTCCACGCTCCAATACTACTCAAGATCTTTTCCCAGAACTAACCTCTTTGGTGTTACGTGACATGCCACGACTCAAGAGTTTCTATCCTAACTTGCCCACTTTGCATTGGCCATTATTGGAGGAATTACGAGTGACTCATTGTGAAAAACCGAGCATGTTATCCTTTGTGGCATCCATGAACAGATGGGCTCAAAGAGATGATCAACAAGACCTTTCAAATCAAGAAGCACACTCTTCATTTGAGAGGGTATGATTATAGTTGCTCTCCCTTAGTTTCTACTTTGTTCTTTAAAGCAGTCACTAATATCATATCCATTGCATATCATGTCGCGTTATGATGTTATAGAAAACATGATCTCCCCTACCTATTAGTTTGTCGACAACATTAAGATATTTCTAATATCTTATGTACACTTCCATTTGTGGACATGCATAAGATATTCCATTACCTAGAGTTACAAAAAAAATTTACAGTATTCTATTGATAACAGAATATATTCCTAATCTAATTTAATGGTGCTCTTGGGTGACATCAATAAGGATTTGACAAGAGGTCCTGTCCATTATTGACACATGTTGCACACTTGAACTTTTCTTCTCTATTTCATTTTCTACAAACTCTAAAAAAATCAAACAAACAATTTTTTTTATAACAAAAATAACATTAGTACCTTAGTGCACTATTTTCTACCGTATTTTTAATACACTAGTCATCCTGTTATCCTGTTATAATACTATAGAAAACTAGAATCCCTTTCCTATAAGTTTGTAGACAACATAAGATATTTCTTATATCTTAAGCATACTTCTGAATTTATGGACCCCATATGTTTTAGTGACATCTTGAGTGCATCCCGTTACATAAGATTCCAAAGAAGATAAATTTTTGTCAACAAGATAAGATATTCCTTATAAAAGATGAATTTAGTGAGTGCAGGGATCTTGAATTTAGATTCACTCTATCCACTTGACCAGACCAACCTCTACATGAGACTTTTAAAAGCTTGAGTCTTGAACACAAGGTTCTTGAGATATAATGAACTTTAAGAAGAGGACCACCTTCCATGCGAATCATCTTAATAGGTTTACCTTTTACAGCACATGATTTATTGTCGAAACTTTGTTGAATTTACTTCTCTTGTTGTATTGGCAATTCGACAGGACTTTCCCAACTTGGAGAGACTTTTATTAGTCAATAACAATATTCAAATGATACAAGATGGAAATTTTTCGAATGACATGTTCAAGTAAGCTAAAAGCACTAACACTAGCATGCTTTCATGATAAAAAGGCTACCTTTCCTTCCATATTCCTCCTAGAGAGATTTCCATAATTTACAAAGCCTTGAAGTCTTCTGTAGCTCCTTTGAAGATTTATTCCCAAACGAAGGGCTTGTTGAAGAAAGGAAACATCCAGTGCTTGAAAATTTAAGAGAACTTAAGTTGAACAAGCTACACAACTTAAAGTGTGTGTGGAGAGAAGACTCTTTAGTGTCGAAAATTCTTGAGCATCGAAACATTTCGGGTTTGGGATTGTCCCTGTTTGACAACAATATTTCCAACCGAGACATCCTTCCAGAATCTGACAAATTTAGTGGTGAAGAATTCCTCTGGATTGGTACATCTAGTAACGACTTCAGCCGTCGCAAATTTGGTACATCTCACTTTTATGACTATAATAGGATGTGAAAGAATGAAAGAAGTAGTGGCCGACGATGGAAACAGAGAAGGAAAAGTGATTTCTTTTGAAAAGCTAGCATGGTTGACACTTGAACATCTGCCAAACTTAGAATGCTTCTCTTCCATCCCAAGTTGCATCTTTAAGTTCCCATCTTTACGGAGAATTGAAGTGGAAGAGTGTCCGAAAATAAAGACCTTTTCTAAGGGTATACTAAGCACACCAAAACTAGTTTATGTGACACTGTTCAGATACAAGTGGGAATGGAATTGGGAGAAGGGTGATGATCTCAATACAACCATACAGAAGTTAGCAGCATAAATCAATGCACATAGAATTGGTGAGTTCCAATTGATGTCATTCTCTCATCCATATTTTTTTTTTTACTTTAGTCTTTCGGCAGCGCCGCAACTTTTTAAAATTTTTCTTTTTGTGACTTTTCTATTATTGATTTCGTCAAATCAACATCACCGTCAACCCTATCGATGGATCTCGGCTCATCCTTAACTGAACAGTAGGAAGCAAAGCGGGTCTCTCCTTCTCCTTCTCCTTCTCGATGCCAAAGGCTCTTTCTCCATCTTTCTTCTTCTTCTTCCTCCGTGGAGCGAAATTGGGGGAAGCCTCTGCTGCCTTCACAAAGGACGGAGCAAAAATGAAGCATCAGGAATTGCCAGGACTGCGAGAAGCGAAGCTGCAATTAGCGGAGCGGAGCCAAGTAGATTCAACCAGACGCTGTCGTTGTCGCCGTCGTCGCCGCCGGAGGTGGCACAACCGAGTCTGGACAGTCAGTCGTCCACTCACTTCATCAAAGAAGAAGAAGATCACACTCTCTCTCCGCATCTGTATCCGACAAATGGTAAGTTCACGTTTCTTCCGATTTTGGTGTATTATTGTGCGTGAATTAGGGCTCTCTTCTTCAAATTCGTTCCACATTCGAGTCTAAAAGCAGCAGTTACTCAAACAAGCAATATATTGCCCTTAATCTACATCTTCTGTGCTTCCCTCCTGAGCATTGGCGAGATTTCTGCGTGTTTGAGTCATAGATGGAGATGATATATTGTGTTCAAGGTCTCATGTTGAAATTTCTTTAGGGAGAGATATCTCTGGTACATCAAGTACAGATTTCTATTAGGAAAAAGGGACAAATCATGGAACTTGAAAATATTCCGAGAATTCCATGCCTTGTCAAAAATCTGAAAAGTCACTTTTACGCCTTGATCGCAATATAGTCTGGATTGTTTGAAAAATCATCTGTAATCTTGATTGGTTAAGTGATGTTGGCAGGATAAAATTTATCTCCAATTTATGGTAAAATCTTTTCATAGCAAGTCAAACTAATGAAGTGTACTTAAAACTGTCTCTAAAGTTGTCGTTTTTTAAGTACAGGCAGGTCCAAACATTTGAGCAGATTGAGGCATACTGAGCTGGTTTTTTATGGTCCCATGCGCCCAAGGCCTCTTACTGCTTTTACATCAGCCAACAAATTTCAAATGGAGCATCCCTTTTCCAAAGGTGGTGATGAGGCCTTCTTATGTTAAGTTTGGCTTGTTATGATCCCATGCTTGTTGAGTCGAGCTCATGTCTGAAAATCAAACATATGGATGTTGTTTATATCTTAGCTTATACTCTGGTTTATATGCAAGTTGACTTAATGTAATAAACCACATGACATGTTATTCAAGATTAGAGCAAAAGTTAAAGCCTGAAACGCTCATCATGAGAATTTAGAGAGGCGTGACTTGTTGGTTTCTAAGTTATGTTTATGTGAACAACGACACATTCTTTTTCTTATTCTCTCTCAAAATTTGTGAAATTCTCCTAATAAGCTTTTTGTATATTGATTTTGTGGCATTATGATTTAGGAGGTGCTAAGGGTAGTAATCAGTTATGTCTAACATGCAGAACATGTAGACATTAGTACCATGATCACAAGTACTGATGTTTAGATCATTGTAACTCAATACAATGTTGACAGTGGTACCTGTGAGAATTTTCATTTTTCTTTTGTGCCTATCGATCTGAAGAGTCTAAATGTCATGTAGCCCTCCTGAGCAGGTTTTGTATGGTTCCACATGTCCGTGGCTAGCCACTGCTCTTGAAAAAACTAGAGAATTTGAATTTGAGCATCCACTTTTGAAATTGGTGATTTGGCCACTTTTATTAAAAAGAGAATTGCAGTAAGGGCCTATTTCCTTTCATAATTGGCATATCCCAACCGTGATGCCATCTACATCTTGCCCTGTAGTCTACTATTTTCCCAAGTGGTTTTGCTTTTTATTGGAGATGTTGTTTTCTTTGAAATGTGTATGGCTTTATGTGTAAAACTAGGGCAGTTTTGATTTTGAATTTTTTTTTTAAATTATGGATTCAGAAGATTACAGATTCTTAAATAATAGATTGTACTTTTCTCACTACTCAGGTGTAAAGAAGATTGCTTTTGTTCATTGACTAAGAGGATGTGGTGAGACAATCAGTGTTAGCACACCTGAAGCGTTATCATGAGAGTTCAAAAATAGTGTACACTATTGTAGAGTCTATGAGCACTGTATCGTGACATTTTAACCTCAAATTGCAAGTTGGGATTGAAGACTTCTATTTGTCAGTTAACACTGTTAATTGAATTTACTGAAACTAGTAAATACTAGCATATATTAACATTTTGTTTGCCTTGTCTTTTTATTGTTTGTTTGTATTTAATCTTTTCCTCATCATGCTACATTGGCGGAGTGTTCCTTGTGAATTCATAAAGAAGTACATTCAGAAGAACCATTAGATTGCTACTCTTAGGTATTTGAACAAATCATGACCAGTGCAACTCAAGACCTATCAACACCATTTTTTAGCAAACATCTCTGTGGTTGGCCCATGTTTGTGAGACAAGCTTATCTGGATGAAGGGGATGTCTGCGTGTTTGAGCTCATTGATATGGATGATTTTATGGTCAAAGGCTCCATCTCCAATTATGCTTGTAAGGACCTCATTTAGGTTGATTGAGATGAACATTGGACGCATCACTTGAGGCTGTATATTAGTGAAGCAATTCCTGCCTCACTTATTCAGTTGCGACAAATCAATTGAAAGTGCACTTACTTTTGGCTTTGCTTCTCTCTCTTGACCTACTTATAGTCTTATCAGAATTCTCTTTTTTCTTTTGTCCAGGTCAGAACAGACAAGTCTGAATGTCCAGTGAGCCCCTCATAAGCAATTTTTTCATGATTCCAAGTGTTCGAGGCCTCCCACTGCCCTTGAGAAAGCTAGAGAATTCAAATTGGAGTATCCCTTTTCCAGACAGTGATGTGGCCATCTTTTCTTAAGAAAGAAGTGGTGGTAAGGCCCAGATCTCCATTCATAACTGACATGTCTCAATTATGCATGCCACCTATTCTATATATGCGCCCCACTGTGCAAATTTTTCCCACGTTAATTTGGTTTTTATAGAAACACAGGACATGTTATCTTCCGTGAAGTGATCATGGTTATATGTTTTAAACAGGAATCTTAACAACTGAGCAAAGGGACTAGGAAAAACAATAAGTTGGGACAGTAATCAGGAAATAACCTAATGACAGGGGGTGCGGAGACAGGATCAGAGGGTTGGGAAAGGCAATAACAACCATAAGTTAGCAATTTAATAGTTTCTAATTGAAGTATAAGTTCCTCCCAAAGATGACTACTTGGTACTTTCTCAGGCTGCCTAGGCTTGGGAAGAAGAGGTGACACGAAATGTCCAGCTTAAGCCATAGCTACTGCAACAGGCCTAGGCTTGGCATGACTGAGCTCACTGCAACAGCATGGCAACACTAGTCAGATATTGCTCCCTGGCAACAAATGGTTTACAAGAGCTACCATTGCAAGCAGGTTCAAACTTGCAATCGAAAATGAAGGGAAGCCAATGTGGCCTAGACCTCAAAAATTAGTGCCACCAACTCGATGGTATGAAACGAAGAAAAGAAGCTCACTTCTTTTTGGCCAGGCAAAAGAAGATCACTTACTTTCTGTGCTTGTGTGTCCATTTAGGTCCCTATGTGTAGCTTTTCATGTTTCTTCGATGCATATTGCAATGTAAGATTGGTGACTCAGATATTCACCAGATTCAACTTGTCTCTATATTGATTACACGTACTTAGTGTAGAATCTAAGAGCACAGGATTGTGATATTTTGATTTCAGATTGCAAGTTGTGAATAAAGGCCATCTCATCATGTCTTTTAGACTGCTAATATGGACTTTGGAAACTAACAACTACTAGCATAAATGTACGTTTTGTTTGCCTTTTCGCTTTAGTGTATGCTTACATTCCTATGTGTTATCATATATTGGCTGGTCAAATGTCTTCATGGGTAGAGTGTTCTTTTTGAATTCATAAATACATGCATTCAAGAAAACCAGCGAATTGTGACTCTTTGGTGCTCGGACACATTGTGGCGGTGACCATAAGGACCTATCGATGTTGTAGCGAACTTCTGTGTTGGTTGGTCCAAGTTTGTGAGTCAAACTTGTCTTGAGTGAAGGGGATGTCTACGTGTTTGAGCTCACTAATAGGGACAATGTTTAGGTTGAATCGGGATGTATTTTGGAAGTCACTTTACTAGTTGAAAGCAATTTCTGCCACTATTCTGTTGTGATGAAACCGGATAAAAGTGGACTTATATTTGTAACCGCGCTCTGTTCGGGTCTAGTTACGATCTTATCATTTTTAGGCTTAAACACATTTTCTACTTTAGGTGTCTCTCTTCAGCTTGTCACGCTTTTATCATCGCCCTTTTGGAAAGGATCTCTGGTTCAGCACTCGCCCTGGTTACTAAACCTGGTTTTGTATTACAAGAGAATGTCAAAAGTGACGTGCTTTAGTTCTAGAAAGGATGTGGAAATTTATGCAGCATACCATCCCTCATGGTCACTTTGATAGTTTTCAAATATGGGAAAGACAGCCTCTATACTCATGTAATTATATTTGATAAAAGTGTTTATATAGATACATTATCCCCAAGTAGTGATGAAATTGAAAACCCAGAGAGTGAATTCCATATACATCTTGCCCTATAGTCCACTGTTTTCCCAAATTGTTTTGGTTAGTCATTGGAATCACATGGATGTTATTTTCCTTTAAGTGTAAATGGCTACATGTGTAAAATTTTGGTTTTGAAATTTCATTTTGTTAATTTATGGATTCTTAAGATTACCAATTTTAAAATAAAAGATTGTATTTTTTTTAATACTAATCAGGTGTAAAGAAGATCACTATTATTCATAGGCTAAGAGGATGTGGTTGAGAGGATTAGTGTTAGCAACTCCTAAAGTGTTATCATGAGAGTTCAAATATAGTATATACAATTGTAGAGTCTATGAGCTCTGTCCTATGACATTTTGACTTCAGATTGCCGGTTGAGGATCAGTTAAGACTGTTGATTGAAACTCCCGAAGCTAGTAAATACAAGCATTTATTTGCATTTTGTTTGCCTTTTCTCTTTATTGTTCGTTTGTATTTATTCTTTTCCTCATCATATATTGGTTCACAAATATCTACCTCGGCAAGAGTGTTCCTTGCCAATTCATAAAGAGATACATCTAGAAGAACCAGCAAATTGTGACTTAGGTATTTAAACAAATCATGGTTGGCGCAGCTCAAGACATCTGTTATCCAGCAAACATCTCTGGTGGTTTTGCCCACGTTTGTGAGAGAAGCTTGTCTGAATGAAGGGGTTTCCGTGTGTTTGAGCTCATTGATAGCGACAATTTTATGGTCAACTCTTTAATTTGACCATAAGTGAAATCTCCGCAAGCAATGCAATGCGACTGTGCCAGCCACGCTCCCTGGTCGAAACTGGTGCAGTAGTTAAATCCCCAGGTTGTAGTGTTAAGACCTCACATTAGTCAAGACTTGATCCAAGCGTAATCATCTGTGTACCGGACGCCGTTGCATATCTTGGACATAAGCGTCACGTCCGGGTTGCTTCTTACAAGACTTGGACCCCCACAGAAGCCCCGTGAACATAAGGGTGAGCGCATGTGATGTGGCCGTGGTCATCCTAGAGCCCTTTTTTCCTCCTTTTGGCTCTCTTTGGTTTGCTACAGAGAGACACACAATTGAGTTTGGCTATGATAAGGGTTCGTCTTCATAGCGCACTCCATTTATTCGTTGCTCTTGGGCTAAGTCAGTCCCAATTTTAGTCATTTATGACGTCACGTAGATTTTTTTTTTTTAATAACTTCAACGGCTGTTTCTATGGATTACTCACCCATTAATGTACTTTGTTGTTGCCATCCTCACAAACCATAATCTCATAATTTTCAAAGAAATATTTCCTTTTCTCTCTCTCACCATGCATGAAAATTCAAAATTGAGATCCTCTAAGTTTATGAAATAAATTTATGCTACGATAAGGGAGTAAATAATAATCATTTTGTTCTAGAATTCAATTTTTCGCCATTCTTTGGACAAATTTCTGAGCAAAAATACGCATTTGATAACGGCATAAAGTTTCTATTATTGAAATAGAAAATCATTTGACATAAAATTTCTCCCCCCTAAGTAGCTAGCAGGTGGTGACCCTAAACAAACCATTTCACTTTTATTTTCTCTCTCTCTTTTTTTTTTTTTTAAGAAATAGAAAAGTATAAAATTTTTACTTCTCATTTAGTATTTCTAAGCTAACAATTTGTTTCAGAATTTGAAAAATAAAATTACATTATCAAACAGATTTTTGTTCCGAACTCGTTCCCATAACAGAAAAATAACAAAATAGAAAAAAAAATTGTTGTCATGCGAGTACCCTAAATGACCCACTTCATTATTATTTTCTTCTTTCTTATCCTATTTTGCACACACGTGTTTGCTTCACATATGAGTCTCGAATATATTTCTATATGTAACACATTGTAAACTTAGGTCAGGTAATTAATGGAGTTTGTAATACTTTTATAATCCAAATAACACCATACTTCTGTTGCTGCTAACACTACTACTCAGAATCTATTAAAAAAAAAAAAAAAAGAAGCCCAAACACCTGGATTGAACCACCCGAACTAGCCTGATAATTTTGGGCTCAAATAGTCTCCGGCCCGGCCACTAGGCCTCAAACTATCCATGAGTTTGGGACCTAAATGATTGCCAAAAACAACCCGATTCATAGATCGGAAACTGTACATATGTATGTCCCCCTATGTCAATTCCTTTCACCTGTTGAGGGCTCAACTTCTCTCATTCGCTCGTTTCTCATGTTGATCGAGATCTGGCTGCCACCAAGCTGCCATCGTCGCCTCATCAAGCCCCAGCACTCGCCATATGGCCTCCGTCTAATACGTTTCACTCACTCCTGCAGTCCCTTTTATGCTTGTTCGCATCTTGATCTCCCTTACGCTCCCTCGCTCTCTACTAGTAGAAAACTGGCCTTACTAGCTTGTTTTGATGTCTTATGGTTTTTGATTTTTGTACATGCTATTTGAAATTTTTATTTGAAATTTTTAAATAATAGATAGTCCCTCTTTAAAAAGATGCAATTACCTTTTTATTATTTTTGTTTCACAATTAATTAGTTACGTTTAGGTTGTGGAGAGCAGTGGAGAGCAAGAGAGAGTGGCCATAATGACGATTTTCATTTTTTAATTACAAAATGATGAGAATCGCCCGAATTCGTTTAAAATTTAATTGGAGTTATTATGATAATTGGGTTTTTGAGTTAATTTAAATTGAGAGACATAAGAGGAACCTCTCCGTTAAAGAATTAACAAATTTGTTGACGTTTTTACAAATCATAGCCGACTAGTGTTAGCACAATATATGATCCCTCATTGAGCTAATCGAATTGGGAAAATTGTTACTTTCACCCGGTGCATACTCCATTCATGAATTGTTCGAGCTTGGGTTGATGATTTTTCGAGAATTAATATCTAGTCAAGCTCTAACTCGAGCTACTTGAGCATTTTGCAAATTGAAAGCTTAAGTTTGCCACTACTCGGCTCTTAAAATTTTGTAATCCTAATTCAAAATATTTGATTGTTATATAATTATACATAGACATCCTCATCCACACACAAGTATATTTAGTGTATTGACTTTTCGTATGAATCAAGCTCTAGCATAAGCATGAAGTTAATACTTGGTCAAGCTCAAATCAAACACTGAGTAAGGAGTTGAGCCGATTTCAAGTTTGGCACTGTAGTGGCTTGATTAGACCCCTAGGTGCTAGCCGTTTTGACATCCAATTTGATTAATAGGAGTTAACATGTTCATTAAAGCGATTAAGAACTCTGACGTGCAAAATTCGAGTGCAAGGTTATTGTTGGGAAATCTCATTATTCAAGATGCACTCATGATTTTCGCAAGTTTCAATCCCACTATAATTTTCAATCCCTATATTAACCGATAGGTCAGATGATAAAAGTAAGTGAACATTAATAAATGTAGGAAATCTTCAAAAGTCACTTTTCCGAAGTCCTAGCTGTATTATCCATGGGACGTAGCTTGGCTTCACAAATCCTTGTTGTAACTTCTAACCGATAAAATGGCACTCAAGTTCCATGTACTTGGTAATGTTTATTGAAAATTGGGCTTTTGCTGCAATTTTTGTCACAATTTCCCTTTAATTTTCAATAACCATTTGACAATAGCAAAATTCTTAATTTTAAATATCAAATATCCTCTTGTTTATTTTTCATAAATTAACTCGGAATGTACATAAAAAAATCCTTGATAATTTTAACTTTTGAAATTATTTGGGAAATCATTAAATCTGCGTTGCGTCATTCCCTCTTTTAACAAAAACTTCCTACTTTTGAAAGGAAAGTTTCGCTATTATTTTTTGCAACTTAAAATCCTAAAAAATTTTCAATTTTCCCAAGTTTTTAGCCGAAAAATCAAATTTCATTCCCAATTATCAATATATATCAACAACATAAACTAAAAAAAAAAAGAAAACATGATAAATGAATTTCCTCTCCTTGAAGTAAATAGGGAAAAATAAATAAAATATCAACACTTCTTTACATCTGAGAAATTAGAAAGGGCAGAAGAAGAAGATCCCCTAGGCTTTCCAGTTTTGCGTTTCAAGCATTCGGTCACTCTCGGCCTTCTCTCTTTCTCTCCCCCCAACCCTTAGGCCGAGCTGCACCGCCGTATCGCGGCCTCCGACCACCGCCGCATCCACGCCGCCGGGCCACCTCGGCGTTCGGCAGCGGCGCCGCCCCTCTCTCCGCCTCCTCCTCCCCCCACCAAACCAAAGAAAATACCTAGGTCCCTCGCTTCGGTTCTCCGGGATTGCTCGAAGATGGACGAGGATCAGGAGATAGGGAGGTTCGGGATGGACAACGATTACGACGACAGGCAGCGGATCGACGGGGAGTTCTTCTACCGCCGGCGGAGGGAGAAGCGCCCAGACCAAGGACGACGTGCTTTACGGCGTCTTCGCGTCGGGGGACTCCAATTCGGACTACGACGACTCCTCCAAGAGGAAGCGGGGAAGAACTGGGACCTCCTAGGTAAGGCCGATCTGTTGAAGCCCATGATTTCGTGTCCACCGGCACGGTCATGCCGAACAGAGAGATTGATGAGAACTCGAAGAGGGAGAATGAGGATGACGAGTCCGCTGCCGTGGATGAGGATAGGCCGGGCTTGGGGGTCTTGGGAAGAACCAGCAGGGGATTGTGACGCCCATTGAAGCAAAGCTGCATCCTAAGAATATGGGTATGGGCTTCGACGACTACAAAGAAACTCCTGCAAAGGCGCCTGTTGCCTCGTTGGAGCCAGAGGAAGAGAAGCCATTACCTGACGTGCCCGGTAAGGAGAAGCTTTGGTCTAAGCAAGCGAAGAAGGCAACGCCGAAAAAACAAAGCGAAATATATTACAGCAGAAGAGCTGTTGGCGAAGAAGCAGGAACAGGGCGTTGAAATTGTCCAAAAGGTAATGGACATGCGGGGACCTCAGGCTAGGGTATTAGCAAACTTGGAGAATCTGAACGCGAAAGAGAAGGCGAGGGAGAGTGATGTTCCTATGCCCGAGCTCCAGCACGATATAAGGTCGATTGTGGACATGGCTGAGTTGGATATTCAGAAGATAGATAGGGACCTGAGGAATGAGAAGGAGAAGTTGCAAGCTGAGGCAGAACACCAGAAGAAACAACTGAATGACGTGAAGGATATAATGACATTAGACTCGCTAGCCAAGTCTTTTGGTGACATGCAAAGAAGGTTTCCTGATGATTATAAACTTTGTAACTTATCCTTGCTTGCTCGTTTGCCTACTCCCTCTGTTTATCAGAGTATTTCAGGGATGGGATCCTCTTTGGAATCCCTCACATGGGTTGGAAGTTGTTTCACGCTGGAAATCTCTATTGCAAGGACAGGAATGTCTTGATATATGGGATTTGGGATCCCCTTATACCCAGTTGGTTTCAGAAGTTGTCTTGCCTGCTGTGTGAATATCAGACATTCACACTTGGGGGGCAAGGGATCCGGAGCCAATGCTTTTCTTGAAGATTTTGTGATCAATCTTCTCACATGTGGGCGCAAATTCAAGTTTGTCGGTTTCTTCTCAAGTGAAGGGCATTTGGAATTTATTTATTTATTTTTTAAATTTTTTTTCATATTAACTGAATGTCGATATGCATGACAAAAGCAAGTATGCTAGCATCTTTGCGGCGCTGTGGCATGACTCTTCCGCAGTCTCTTTCTCTCTCTCTCTCTCTCTCTCTCTCTCTCTCTCTCGACAAACACAGCAGCCGAGCATCCGGCAGTGGCTTTTCATCTTAGAATCGGCAACATCCCGGCGCTCTTGAACTCGAACTTCCTCTCCCCACTGGATAAAGCTCGCTGATTGTCTCTTTTTATCTCTCTTATTTGCGAGAGCTCGATACCTACTCCAAAGTGCAATCAACGGCAATGGAAATTTGGAAGATGGCGAGAGGATGGGAGAAAGTAAAAGCAAAACGGAAATCAAGCAGACGAAATTTGGAATGAGTCGAAGACAATTCTAGAGTTCAATCGGAGATGGAACGTCCCGGTATTTGTCGACTGTTGATTGAGGAAACTCCGTGGTCAAGTTCCGCTGCCATGGCAGCGAGGCGAGCGGCATCTTCAAACCTGTAGCGATGCTTTTTGTGCTTCGATCGGTGCTGGAAGCGACAATCGACAGAGAGCTCAGTCTCGATGAATCGTTGGTGGGTACTCCTTTCGCGGTTGGATTCTCTCTCTCCAGATTTTCTCCGACCAGATGTTCTTTTGCATCTTTTCTCTCTCTCGATTTGGATTCTCCATATTCATCTCTACCAATTCAGATCTATCTCGGTTCAGATTCCTACAGTGAACGACACCATCAGATTCCACATTTTGAGTCGTGGCCACACTAATTCCACTCTGATTCTTGTCGTCGCTTTCCTGTCCTTGCACATGTCTGGATCAGATTTATATGTGGCCGGGCCATCTTGAGCTCATGCCACCATGGCCGCCAAACCATCATCAATGGTGTTTCATATCCAATTGAACTTCCGAGTCAAAATTTCGATTCACTCCAAAATATGTTCTGTCGATTCTTGCTTCTTTCTGTTCGCTTCCACTTCATCGCCATCTTTCAAATTCCTTTGTTTTGCCCATCTATGCCTCGCACAAAGGGAACGCGGGGTGGTGTTCACTGCTTAAAAGAGCTTTATCTGATTGCCAAGGCTGAGGTTGGATGGATCATCATCATCTGGACAGGATCCGCCGATTCGAAGGATGAGATTCTTCGGGTTCACTCTCGGCACTCTTGCCGGTCTAGCGTCGTTTCATCAACCAATCGCAACAGAGGCCAATCTGAGTCATCAACATCATCCGAAAAGATACGCCAAGCATGAAGATTGGCGGTGGTGGGCATGAAGAGAAAACAACGAAGAATAAAAAGGCGCGAAGCGAAGCGAAGCAGTGGATGGAGATGATTCGGATTTCGCGTGGGGATTGTAGGGAAAACGGGGCAAACAAGGTGAAGCCAGTGGTGGTTCTTTGGATGAGAAGGAAGTAAAGTGTTGAAAATAAAAAAATAAAAAAAAATAAAAAAAAAAAAAAAGGAAAAAGAAAGAAAGAAAAAAAAACAGACTAAAGGAAAATATAGAGAGCCCATGAGAAATCGGTCTAAAGGAAGACTTGCACGAAAATGTAATTTGTCATTCCATCGAACACCTTCCTTGCAAATTCGATCCCTCCTCCATAGTGCAATCGACGGCAATGGGAATTCGGATGACGGTGAGAGAATTGGAGAAAAACGAAATGAAACAGATATCAATAGATGAAATCATTGGAGAAAAACGAAATGAAATAGATATCAATAGATGAAATCGGAAGGTATCAAAAATGTATCCAAATTAATTTTAGAGTCGAATCGGAGATAAAATACCTGGTGGTAAGGGCGACTGTCAATCTGTTAGATATCATCATCGCACGAATGTCTGCGAGGAACTGGCTGTCCGTGGATATTTCTTTTGGCGCGATCTTCCTTCCTCCGCTTTTTGTTACGGAATCATCTCACTCTCTATTTCTCTCTTGCGCATTTCACCGAACGCCTTCTGCTCAGAGGAAGGCAGCACATTCAACGACCAGGAAACTCCGTGGGTCAAGTTCTTCGCCATGCATCTTTTTCTCTATGTCCATCTTCATTTTTCACCGAGTCTTCCTCCATCGGGGTCGTTTCCTATCCGATTGAACGTCCGAGTCCAATTTCGACTCATTCCAGAATATGTTTCGGCGATTCTTGCTTCATTCTGTTCTCTCCCACTTCATCGCTACCTTTTGGATTCCAGACGTTGTCATTCAGGTCCTTCGTTTCGCCCGTCAACGCCATGCACAAAGGGGAAGTCAAGTTGGTGTATAGGACCCGCCGATTTCAAGGATGAGATTCTTCGGCTTCATTCTCGACCCTCCTGCCGGTCCGCGAAGCCCGTCAAAAGGAAGACTTGCACAAAAGATGGAATTCCTTGAGAGGAAGATTCATCCCGTAACTAAGCCATCATTTTCTTTTTTTTTCCCCTCGAAAAAGGCATCAAAAACACCAGATGACGCCATCAACGACCCCATTGCCACGTCTCTTCGCTTCCCGTACCTTTATCGGATCTCTCCCTCCATCTCGACGCGCTCCCTTGCTCAGTGAGTTCCGAGTCACACCACCATCACCCTCGCTGCCTACTGCCGCCTTGAAACCGAGCTGCACTCGCCTCGTGATTGATTCCATCACTCACCGTCTAGAAACTTCGGTGATCTTCTCTCTCCCTCCTTCCGATTCGAATCGTGTTTTCATTTTGTGCATTCTTACGTGTTTTGACAGAGGTTTGAATCTGGTGACCTCGAGCGATGTTTAATGCTGTCGTCGTTTTCTATGCAATATTGACATGGTAGTCTTACATATCCAATCGGAGAGGCTATAACGACGACACGACACATCATGTGAGTCTCCAAAATAAATAAATAAATAAAAGAGAGGCTAGCTCGTTCGCCACAAGTAAGGTCGAAAACCTCTGTCTCCTTCAGAAGAGGGTTCCATGGCTATTGAATTTTCTAAAAATTTATATGACTGAGTCTATAATGAATATTTTCATTTCAATTTGCCCCCGCAAATTAATGATGCTCAATAAGCGATTTCAGAATCATGAAAAATCTAATTGCCATAAACTAACCAAATTGACACAATGGTAATTTTATCACATATCTTTATGCTCAAGAGCATTGGTTTATTAATTGAAATAATCATTATTTACTGAAGTTTGCCCCCACTAAGGAAAATTACTAGATACATCCATGAAGTGGCCATGATTTGATCGGGTTTCGGTCAGTTACAAATTCTGAAGTTCATTCGACAATTGAAAGCAAAATTCAATAATCGGATTGAAAATATGCGCTACGTAATTAAGTTATCACAGTTGATTTATCTATAGATCTTATATTTTGAAAGTCAATCTTAGTAAGTCTTATATATTTCTTTAAATAAATAAAAGTAACATTTGTGTTCTTTTGAATATACATCGCAAGGATATAAGTCCGCCGTCTTCTGCGATGTTCTCATCTGTTATTCTCTTTAACAAATTTGAATGCGTAGCCACACCCGATCAAACTTTTACAAAATTCTCATCAATCCCTGCCCTTTTCCCCTTCAACCGAGCGGCCACTCGTAGCCGCAATCACCACCTTATCCCTATCTTCGTCGAATGAAGACCGTGTAGTCTGCTTCTGCTTCGGAATCATAGGTAATTGTCATTTTTGAATTTGTTTGTCAGAGAAATGAACTACTCATGCATCCGTCTTTAATTATTGTAGTTTCTGCTACAGGCAAACGGAAGAGATTAGATTCTTTTTCTGTGAAGTCAAGAGTTGATCATGTGCAAGTGTTCTGCGTGAGTTCGTCCTGTGAAATGAAGGCAAGCCAAACAACCTCAGTGCAAGCTGTAATTTCTCCTATTATTTGGGATGCTCTTGGTACAGGACAAAATAGTAAAAAAATGGTTTTTTTCTCTTTTCGCTGTTTCAAAAAATTACTCGGAAGAGCTCTATCTTTTAACTGGGGTTGAAAAGTCTGTTATTTTAACTTGTGTACAATCCCATATTTTTCACTAGTACCTATCGCGACCTCTTTGAACTCTCCTAGGCACAGAGGTTAATGATTTACCAAGTTTAAGCTTAGTCTAGGCTCTCCTATAGTCTGAACTTTTAAGCCGCAAGTCATTTTCATTTAGAAATCACTACTAATAGGTTTCGATGGGCCAATTAGAAATCCAATTGCAAATCCAAGTAAAATATTGAGAGAAATGCTTATTCTAGATCAATGACTTAATCAATTAATGCACTTCTAATACCTAATTTTATTTAAAACCTCGAGATTTATTATTATTTTTTAAGGATTTTTCATGCATTTTTTGAGAAAACTGCTCAAAAAATATTTTTTGCTTTTTGCCTTTTTTTATAGAAAAAACGAAACTTTTTGGGACTTTTCTGATTTTTCTGATTTTTCTTTATTAGTCTTTTTTTAAATTATATTAAAATAATAATATTATATTATATTTAAAAGTGAGTACCGGTCGAATATCCAGATCCAGCCCGGGTCCATTGACCGGGTCGTAGCGCCCTCAGTCGG
Source organism: Eucalyptus coolabah (assembly GCA_014182585.1). Lineage (NCBI taxonomy): Eukaryota > Viridiplantae > Streptophyta > Magnoliopsida > Myrtales > Myrtaceae > Eucalyptus > Eucalyptus coolabah. The sequence continues at coordinate 13,758,368 of CM024626.1, forward strand.
ACCGGGCCTGGTTCGTGGGCCCAGTCCTGCTTAAAGAGAAAGAAAAGGGGTCACGCCCCTTAAGAACCAAATGAACTAAGCCTGACCCAATAAAGCGAAATAAGCCTAAATCAGCCCAACCCAAATACCAAACCCTAAAAACCTAGCCCTCACACCCAACCCGACTCCAAGCACAGCCGGCCCGGTTCCCCCTCGCGTCCCTTCTCCTCGCGCCGACGAGCATGGCCGCAACGAGGGACACCGCTCGTCTTGGCTTGGTCACACCCCCCTCGGCTAAACCACCAAACGAACGACGGCGACGGTGGAAACGTGGCGGACAGCCAAACAGGCGATGTCCGGGGCCGCCAAACATCAGGGAACGTCATAGTAGAACGGGACACGCACTGTAGTCTAGGTTTCGGCCAAGGACAAAGACACGAAAACTAGATCTTGTTGAGGTGTTTCATCGAACAGGCGGCGCGCGATAACGAACCGAGGGACTCCCGGCGCAAACGAGACTCATACCCGAGTCGGTACTCTTGACGAATGAACCAGGATATCCATAGTAACCGTACACAGGGCGGACGGGGGCCGGAATTCGCATCGATCGGATGGCCGCGAGCTCCGGCCCGGCATGCCCTAGAACAGGGCAAAAATAGGGCCGAGGCTCACCGGAACTTTGGCGCGGGAAAGGGGGCACGGCGACTGGTCTTTGGCTGCGCCTCGAGTGCGGTGGTCGGCAGTCTTTCCCTCCAACTCCCTTTCCTTGCCCAAACTCCCACTCGCGACCCTCTCTCTCTCTCTCTCTCTCTCTCTCAGATCTCCCTCTCTCGGGACTCTCTCTCCCTATCCAAACCTTTTGCTCAGGATTTCCTTTCCCCTCTCTCCACCCCCCCTTGAACCGAGCTAACTGCCTGGCTATTTATAGGCGGGGAGCCCGGTCGACGGAGGTGGTCCGGCTGCCGGTTCTGGGCATGTTGAACAGGCCTCCCTCTTGGCCAAACCGGCGCCAAGTCGCCGTCCCTTCTGCAGCAGGTCTGGCCGTGCTATGCTCCTCAGTTTGGCCGCATTGAAGTCCTGCTCTGCCGTCCCCTCCATCGCCGGGCTACCCTGCTCTGCTCTGGTAGGTCGTCCTCGCGCGTGAGGTGTAGAGGAGGAGGAAAGAGGAAGGAGGTAGGAAGGGGGAAAGGGGAAAGGGGAAAGGGACCCGGCCGAGGGAAGAGAGTTGGGGGCTCTTTTTATTTACTCTTCCTATTCGGCTGGATCGAAATGCCGTCTTCTACCGTGTTGATACAGCTGCAGCACCGCATGCTCCAATATTTTTGGACTTGCTGAACCGGAGTTCTTAAATTTTTAGCGCCTGCATTACTTCCTGCATTGTATCTCATAATTAATTTTTTTCTAAATTTATATCCGTGTGATCCATTTTATCCTTCGTCGGATGATTTTCTAGCAAAAAATTAAGGTCATTTTGATTTCACTTAAATCATGTGGAGCACTATAAAAGTCCATCCGCTTGCCATCTACCTGCTGTCGTCGAGCCACCACCGAGATCCCATCGCCCTATCCCTCCTAGATGTCATTGGCGTGGAGCCTAGCTTGAGGTAGCATTCCTAATCCTTGTAGGAGTAGGATTACTTTTACTTGATGCACACGATTGGATGAGATAGCCGTGCCTTCTAATGTCATGCTTAGCCCTTCCCAAACACTTTCAAGAAATTCTCTCACGCTGAGCTAGTTCCCCTCGGCACGCTCGCTGGACGTCGTGATTCCCCCTTAGCTTCCACGTGTGCCTCCAGTCTTTGGAGTGGGCGCGAAAAAGAAGAAGGGAATCACCCTATTTGGTGGATTAAAATGGGCTAGAGCCGATTTATATAATTAGTTCATTAATTCATTTATCTATCTATTCGTTTTTCGCTCTTCTTCTTGTTGTGGTTGTTTTTGCTATTTTCTTTTTTGGTACTTTTACAACCACGTACACTAGAATTGTTGACAAAAGTTCAGGTATCAACAACATACATGATAACACTAAAGTTAGTGCCATCGGAAGCTCAACACTTTCACAAATTGGTTGTTTGACAAGTGCATTATGCATTGATTACAAATTCCTTGAAGATATTTTCTAAAAAAAAAGAAAAAATGATGACGAGGGTGGAAAGAAAAAGCTCTTCCCCTTCTAAAATTAATCAGATTTTAGAGTCTCAAATTTCAATTTACATTCCATAGTGGCATTATCGAGAAAAATTTGTTAATTTGCTACTCCCCTTCTTATGAACTCATCTCTAACTTTGCTACACGTGAAGCAGTTTGAATATAATAATTCTCATTTTGGGACTCAAGATGTAACATTCTTTGAAAAGGACTAGTATTAGAGAAAGCTTCTCTTGTGAGTACGAGTGTGAGCAAAAACATAAGACAAGGTTTGGCTTTTGAGCCAAACTTGAGCAAGTCCAAATGGAAGATTGCTAGCGCCGGGAGGATACTTTGACCCATCAGAGTGTGGGATTCGGGGCTTTTTCCATCGACAAAGCCCTAAATTTGAAATGTTCAGGCACTGCATTGTCAACTTTTGTAAGAAATTCAAATAGATTTGGCTTCTTGATTATTCTATGCACATTGTTTCGATTGATTAAGTACAAATAGATTTTCTGTTTTTTCTTCGAACAAAGGATTGTATCAATCTTCTCTTTCTAATGGCATTGATTGAAGGTGTCAATGACGTTGGTTTTTATTGGGTTTACTTTACATGCATTTTGTAAATCCTGCTATGAGAATGAGTAATTTGCTTTTGATGCTTGGATGTGTATTGCTTTGCCTGACCTACTGCAAAGATACTTAACGTTTTATAAGAAGATGATTGTTGATTTATTCAAACGGTATCACCCTGAAAGTCCCATTCACCATGAAGAAGTTGGATTGATGTTGATGGCTCAAAATGTGAAGTTGAAGGAGAAGATTCGACTGATAGAAGTGATATTATGATGACTTACAATTGTACAAAATTGCAAACAAGCGCTGTATTTAGAGCCTCTCTCACACTCGTCTCTTTCGCTGCAGCACCATAATTCGGTCACTGCGTCTCCGCAGCACAACTCTTCCGCAACCGCTCTAACAACAACACAGCATCCGAGCCTCCGGTAGTGGCTTTTTGTCTATAGAACCGACAACCTTGCGCTCTCGAACTCGAACTTGCTCTCGCCGCTAGATAAAGCTTGCTAACTCTCTCTCCCTTGAACAGGGTATTCTACGAAACAGAGCCCGGCATCGTCTTATTACAAAACACCTTCCTTGCAAACTCTGGATGAATAGCTGGTGGGTGCTCCATTCGCGATTGCAGCCAAATTCATGTTCGTAACACATTTCGACTGCACCAATCCAACGACGCACGCTCCGCGATTAAAGCATTGGACGTTAACATAAGAGCCACTAGTATAGTAATTTAACCCACAAGTCGCATGTTGGACCTTAGATTAGTCGAGACTTGATCCAAAGCTCATGCTTAATCTTCTTAATCATGATATTGTTTGTCATTGCACACCTTGTATATAAGTATTGCGTTTAGGTATTGACATCTAAATTTCGAGGATCATAAAAAATTAGGAATCAACTCGGCCTTACCTATTGAAAATAGGTAACGCGACACGCTGGTAATAATATTATTTGCATCAACTGAGTTTTATTTCATTTTTATTTTCCGTTATTTTACTTCATTTCGGATGAATATAAATTTTTTAAAAAATAATTCTCAAAAATATAAAAATAAACGGAAAGGGGCCCGGGGGCTGGGTTTTCGCCCCAGCCCCTTTTCTTTCTTCCCCCTCCGCTAGGGCCCGGGCCCATCTCGCCAGCTCGCCCCCGGCCCGGCCCGGCCTCCTTTCCCCACTTCTTCCTCCTCTCCCTCACGCAACCTAGGACGCCGCGGCAGAGGAGCGGAACAGGTGGGTGATGTGACCGGAGCAGCTAGCCGGACGTCTAGCCGACGGCAGGCCCGCCTACACCTTCTCCCCGCGCCAAGCTTCGGTGGGGTTCCGGTTCGCCGGTTTTCGTTTTTGTCCGATTTGGGGTCGGTTTCCCGAGGATCCTGGCGCGGAGAGACGCGAGGCGAACGAAAGTCGCCCGATATATCGAGCTTGCCCGCCGTCCAGCGCCGCCGAGCCGAGTAGCGAGCACCGTCCACTCTCCCTTTTTCCTTGCCCTGTTTTGTCCCGTTTTGGGCTTGCCGCGCTGAGATTCGTCGTGGTCCGGCTCACCCGATTTCAGCCCCGCCGGGTTTGTGCTCGACCGTTCGTGGTTTTGGATGATTGATTGTTGCAAGCCCGAGTGCAAATTCAAGTCCCGAATGAGCTAGCGTTTCCCCCCCTCCGCCGATGCGTCCTATATGTTCGACGAAATGTTTAAGCTAAACGCACGTTCCTGTTCTTCATTGATGGCCGAAACTTGCTGGTGTTCATGTTTATATTGAACGTAAATGAGTCGTCTTTATGCCGAAGTCGGGTTTTGCTGGTCCGTTGTTTGTTGATTTTGGTGCGAGTTCGCATGTTGGGCAAGTCTAAAACCTCCGCGCGACCGGCGCCTTCCACTTGTTTAAGCACTTTGCTTAGACATAACCGTGTTGGCATCCGAAATTGACACGTCCAGCGTGTGGAATTGTGATGAACAACATCACATCAGATCCGTTTTCACGTCCTCGCTCCTTCGCCCGCCATTTGTGTCCGGCAAACTCAGTTCACGGCTCCTCCGCCCATCACTTCTCCGGTCTTGTTGCGCGCGAATTAATTGTTGCGCGCGAATTAATTGAAGTCGGAAGCGGGTTTCGTAAAAACCTTCCTCCTCAATCGTCGTCGTCTTCTCTTTCAGCTAGGGCTCTGTTTTCAAATTCGTTCCACGTTCGAGGTTATCCATGTTTCGATTTTTTTGTTATGTTTTTCCACTTGCGCCTGTGACTTTAGATCATGGTAGGCTGCCTTAGAGTCTCAAAAGGACAAGTTCCTCAAGCTAGCCAAAAAGACGAGGATTTAGAGTGTATGTATGGGTCTTTCTCTATCAAACTGGCTGTTTGAAAATGTGGATGGGCAGAGCACTCCTTGTGGCTTCATCAAGAAATGTATCCATGGAAAACAAAGAAGTTGTGGCTCTTAGGCATTTAGGCAGATCGTGGCCGGTGAAGATAAGGAGCTATCTGCACATGCATGTGGCGTTCTTCTCTGCTGGTTGGCAAACGTTTGCGATAGAAACACGTCGAGGTAGTAGATTTCTGCCTGTTCGAGCTCATCAATGGTGATGATATCGTGTTCAAAGTCTCAATTTTCGGTGCAGAAGGTGAGTACCAGCCTTCTTTGATTGTGATGAACATTTGAACGTGCCACTTCAGACCACTTGCAAGTTGCAACCAGGCCAATACAAATTGAAACTTTGCGACTTTCTTTTCGGGGAAAATTCTCTAAGGTTTTGGCGCTTCTTTGAGATTTTATGGTAAGTCTTTTCTCATGTGAGGAGCATTCAGAATTTATTTGGGCAAATCAACTGAATTTTGATAGGCATGGCAAAGCAATTTCCAGTCTACGCTACATCTTTTCATGGCTAGTCAATTTAAGAAACTTTCACACCAATGCCTAATAAATTCTTACAAGGAGACGAGGGTTAATCAATGGAATCTTGATCCCCATCTCTACCAATTTGGGATCTAAGTGGAATCCGGTCTCCTTGTCATGTAGTTCCCATCAATACTGACCCTCGAGAACATGTATCGCTAGACGACACGGGATCGTCATTTGAGGAGATTATGACATCTCAAAGTGAGAAATTTGATGGTAGAGGGATTCTAAGATAAATACCGATGTCCAAACGATCATCATATTATGTAATTAATCAAAATATTACTTTTGAGAGTGGATCGAATGGTTAAACCATTGAGCAGTACAACGGACATCCAAACAATCAAGGAATAAAAAGGGAAAAAGTCACAAATGGTCCCTATTTTATTACTTAATGTGCAATTTAGTCCATGAACTTTCGATCGGCTCAATTTGATCCTTGAACTATTGATAAATGTCGATTTGGTCCTTGAACTTTCGATCGGCTCAATTTGATCCTTGAACTATTTGATAAATGTCTGATTTGGTCCCTGAACTTCCGATCGGCTCAAGCTCCTCCGCTAGCAAGTGGACCAACTTTTTATAGATGAAAGGCTACGCGCTTGCACACTTTCCTTCGGAAGAATGGGTTCTTGTGGGCACCACACGTGCCTGAGTCCCCAACTAGCCAGTTTTTTTTTTTTTTTTGGTCAGTCATACTCTATTCCTACTCTACACTTACTCTCAGACTTTTGCCATGCCTCTTGTAGGGCGTGAGAGTCGAAACCCACTCTTGAAACTTACGCATTCCCACCCCATCCCCCCTTGAGAAGGTAGGGATTTAAATCTCTCACTTCCCCCTTCCATGTTGGAAATGTAGCCACTAGGGCGAATCCCAATGGTTACTAGCCAGGTTGAAAGAGGAAAAAGAAAAACATAAAATGTTTTGGAATAACCTTTTTCTTAAAAATAATTGATTATATCTCAAATGATTAGCTATAAAAAAATATTTTTTATTATCAATAATAACTTATATCTTTTTATTTATTCATTTTTGCAAGTGATATAAGCTATCATTCATAGAAAAATATTTTTCAAAACATAAATTTTTCATGAAACAAACGGATCAATTTTTTTTGCCGTCAAATTCGTCTCATCTTTGGCCAACAAACAAGTCATGATCTTACTTGACTCTATCAGACAAAAGACAAAATTGATGCCCCCAAAACTCCAGCAACCTTACAGAAAGCCCACTAAAGATAATCTTGTGAAAGAAATTCGTATAGCTTTTTCATTTTCAGTTTGTTTCATCTACAACATTGCAACACCGAAACCTATTTTCCGAAGAAATTGAGAGATTCACGAGGTTGCATTGATGGCAAGTGTGCGTTGTATTTGATCCTTTGCGATTCTTGAACTACGAAAATTTAGTACAGTAGAATGAGCCTAGTGAGGAATATTGTCTCTCTAATAAACATGAAGCAAAGCAAACTCAAGTAGTAATTCATTCAAACCCTAGAACACCACAGCACATAATTAACAAATCAAATTCGACATGATTGACTCATCGACTGATTACCCTCGTTAGTCGTTACCAAATGGAATAACAATTTAGAGAACACCAGTTAAGCTATACACCAATAGGTCGCCGATCAAAGTTTATGAAGGCAAAGACCATCATTGAATAGCAAAAGCAAATTACTAATTTACTAATTCGTAATAAGACAAGCATGTCCATAATCTGCCAATGATTGCGTACCCTTTCAATCATAATAAGGCAGGAAAAAAGGACAAAGGAAGCATGAAGCTTTCTGAGGCTAATACCAAAGATTAGCCTCACAAAGCTTCAAGCAAATTATCCACTCCTCACAAGTTTTCCGAGAACGGTTTTGTTTCGCCTCTTCTCTTTATGTTTTTCCCTTTTCTAGGGTTCCTTTTTTCTCTTCCCTTTCTCTCAGCATTGTGTGATATCAGCTCATGCGACCGAGCCAATTGTGGGAATTGCTAGTAATTTTCTTATTTTTCTTTCTTTTCTTGGCAAATGGAGCAACACCAATCCGTTGCAACCCATCTGAAAATTCCAATCGCATTTCATTAAAACGGGTATCATTCATCCGGCCAAACGTACAACTTGAGGTGATTGTTTTCTCTCGTGACAAAAGCAGGAACATTGGCATCTTACTAGTCGAAAAGTTAAAGAGACTAATATCAAGACTCGACAGCTGGAGCTATATAATTTGTGATAAGATATCATGCTCTTCTAATTCCTATCGATCGAGTGACATGAAAAGACTAATATAATTTCTAAAAAAAAAGGGTTCATTGTCATTACCCCACGAGAAAATCTGGGAAAAGGGCGAAACAATAATTGAAAACATGTTGAAGAGGACAAAGGAAGAGCAAATTCTTATCTGGATGCGGGGAAGCTTGAGCATAGGGGTTCTCATCATCGTCATTAATCGTTGGAGCCCCGCACATGATTAATGGCTCAATCGAGTTGGGCGCACAAATCCGGATCCAAGGCGAAAACAGGGAAAGGGCCCCGTCCTGAAGATGATTGAGGAAGTGAGGGAACACGGTAAGAACGGTGGGGTGGCGGGGTGGGAGAATACGCAAGCATACGGCTCCTATTCAATTTCGATTGGGTTTGTGAGGCTCATAATAATCCAGACACATGCTCATTAATACCACATTCCAAACCTAAAGAACTGAAAAGGACGTGCTTAAGGATGTTCTTATGCATTCTGGTTATGTTGTTCTTTATTTTGAATTTGAAATTAAGTGTCGTGGCCTAGTTAAAATTATGGGTTTTATTTTTCTCATAGGAAACACCAAAGAGGTTCATGAGAAAATATGGTGAGAATCTTTCAATGGCTAGTGGAATTGGAAAATTGTGATGAGCTGGTTTGGTCTTCAAACGGTTGGAGTGAATTCATGGAGCATTACACTATATGTGAGGGCCAATTTTTGGTCTTCAAATCTTAAGTGGACTTCATTTTCCACATAATCAAGATAGAATGCCCGCCAATGAATGCCGATATTAGGAACTGAGCCTCGGCAATTGGGGATTTGTTTCACTGAAAGTGGAAGTTGCCTGCGATTTCCATGACATTTCATTCAAGCTTGAAGTCTAGGGGATTGAATTGCATTCACCCAAGTGTCCTCGACTTTGTAAGGCAATGGAATCTAATCAGGTTTGCGAAGTTCATGACGATTCCTATGTACATTCATCAGCATAGAGTTTGGGAAGAGACAAAAGTTCGAACGGCTCGTCACGATATTTTGGAGGTATGAATCTTAATCTACTAGCTGATCTCCACTTGACTCTGTTCTCGTGTTTCATTCCAATTCCGTATTCCGTATAGGAACTCTCCACGTGATTAGGCTAAAAGAGGGAGCGTTAAAGCTAATTCATCCTTGTAGTGTTTATCTATCTATAGCTTTCCTGTGTGTGCATATGTATTTGTTGGGGGATCTCATAAATGTCAAGCCAATGGAAACAAGCTGAATGAGTCATATCAGATTTGGTTGTGCTGAAAATGACATTGGTGCGCATATCAACCTTGAAAGCTAGACCATTAGAAAGACCCAAATCCATCGCATTAGGATTGATGTCTCGGTAGTTATGAATTTCACATAATAAGAATAGCATATGCCTGAACTTTCTTCATATTCTAATTTGCAACTTCTGCAGATAAACCGAAATAGTTGGGCTTGTGCAAAGTTGTCAAACCGGCCAGCAAAATTAAACCCGACCAAATTGCAATGAGGTGAATAAAGCTAAAGAAGAGCAACCTCTTGACAAGAACAACACTAGGATTTAAATCACAGAGTCGCTAGACCATGTTAGCTCTAGTTTAATTGTGCATCGGGTCATTAATTTCTTGTTCTTTTTTTTTAAACGTGCTTTGAAAAGGATCTTCGTACTATCTTGCTCAGAAATCATGGGTTGTTTTCTTCTTTCTGATGACAAAACGGCAAAACGTGCAGTTGAGCAGAGAGCTCCCGGACTATTCCCAAAGACGCACTTCAAGAAAAGCCTGCAGATCGTGGCTCTCATATATCAGGACAAATCATGGCCGATGAAGAGCATTAGCCACGAACATTACGGAAAGTTATTTGTTGGTTGGGCTGCACTCACGAGAGAAACTTCTCTGGGGGAGGGAGGCTTGTGCATGTTCGAGCTCTATTGGAAAGGGCAACGTCGTGTTCGCTGTTCAGAGTATACATCTTCAAGACCACTGGCTAGACATAGGTGAAAAATCCCATGCGATAGGACACAGCAGAGGAAGCATCGCTTTAGCCCAGAATTGCTGGGCTAAAATCTACTTCAAATTCGACAAATCGGAGTCGGATGAAAGCGTGAGTCTTATTCTAATGAATGGAAAGATACCTTTAATCAATCCTAGTGTTACAGTCACCATGTGGGGATGATTCATGAGACGGAGGAAGCTGATTGCTTCCAGTACAAGTCACACGGCCTCATTTCCTTACTCCTTCCATAGTAAATTTCCATCATTGTCAAACCGCTCTCTATATTTCAAAATGCGAAAGGAAATTTATATTCATTTAAGCAAGAGAGAGAGAATAAAAGGATGTGAAAGCCGTCCTTCAAGTCTGTAATAATTAAATTATTCAGTGCTCTCTAGTGGCTAATGCATAGATTCTATTTATAATTGGATAGAACTGAAGAGTTGTATAAGCCAGCAATGAGCTAGAAATAGGTCCATAAGAGGACATGACCTCCTCGACTAGGGAAATGAATCACTAGACTAGGAAAAATGAACTTTGGGGGCGCCCCTGAGGGTGTTAATGGCATTAAACACAATTATTGTGAAATATGCAGAATTTATCTAAATTATATTGAGTTGGGCCTTGGATGGCATCCTATACTCATGTTGCATGATGATGATGATAAGGAAAAGTAACTAACTTGTGTGAAAATTACTGAATCTTTTAAAAATTTAGTGTCACTTTAAAATTTACATAATTTATTAATCAGATAAAAAATTTTACAAATTATGTATGGATACAAATTACTTTCAATCTCCAGAATCTGACCTCGGTTAGCTTTCCATCAACTAATGGTGTTAAATGTTTGATACGTCAATTCTACGTCATTATCTTTTTCCAAGTCGGAATTTATATATATGCTGTCTTTCTTTCTTTCTCTTTTTCATTTTTACTTTTTCTTTCTTCTCCTTCCTTTCACTATACAACAACCTGACCACCGTGAGTCAGCTGCACGATCCAATCAACGGCCCAGCCCTCCGTCCACCACCACCTCGCCACCTTCCACAACCCCAGCCATTCATCCTCGCTTCCGCCCTCGACCACCGCTGAGATTCCTGTTTTCCCCAACCTCTCGCCACATATCTCCACCACCACCGCCTCTACTCTTGGCCGATGACCCCTGGCTTCCGATGTCCAGTAGCCCGGCCGCGGCTTGTCCTCGCTGTTGTCGAGCTCGAGCTCGGCCGGCGCTCTCGAGCCTCAAATTTTGGATCTAAGCTCAAGCGAGCCTTAGATTCGACATATGGGGATCAGCTTGACCTCAGATTTGTGTTGAATAAGGTCGACGGCAGCCACAACTAGATTTTTGGAGGCCAATATCCGTCCGTCCATGGCTTTTCAATCCGAGTCTGCGGATGTTTCTTTATTCAAAATGGGTGAATCAGCAGAAAGTTCGGATTTTTTTGTTCAGAATAAGATCACGACCAGTTTTATTTTAAATATAAGTAAAAAAAAAAAAATGCAATGACAGAAGAGAAGCATTGTATAGTTAGTCACTTTGCCTTCAAGAAGCTGAAAAAAAAAGTTGGAAATGGGCTCTGGAATACAGATTTAGCTCATTCCACTGAAGAGTACAAAGAAATGTGTGCAGATGGAGTAGAAGGTCGCCGAGGTAGGAGGTCTGGATGCCGGGGTTCCGTCCGCGGTTGCCGCCGTCAAATGTGGTTGGTGGTGGCGGCGGAGGCCGGAGACACTACGGCAGCCCCAAGGAGGAAGTGGAGGTTGACAGGGTGGGATGACGGTGGCCATGGACGGACAACCTTTAGGTAGCGAAAGGAAGAAGGAAGATTAAAAAAAAGAATAAAAAAAGGAAAAGCTATATATAATTCTGATTTGGAGAAAAAGAATGAGTGAATTGACAAATTAAACGTTTAAGGATGCTGTTTGGACGGACAAAATGTTAACAGAGGTCAGATTTGGATATGAAGTCAAAGTTGGTGATTGTTTATGAGATACTAAAGAAAAAACATTTGGGGCCAAAATTGAGATTTGAACCTAAATTGGTGCTATTTTGAGGAATTAAGCCCTTGCTATTTAGAATCATTGTTTTCGACTGTGTTTTAAAAATGGTAGTGTCAATAACATGATAACAACATGAACAATAATAAGCAAGAGAATGAATTAGGGCATGGCTATTTCCGCAGCAGAAAATGCTGCAGGCAGAGTCTTTCTACTGAAGAGATGATCCTGCCCCCACGGACGAGGACACTAACACCTACAAAACACGAACGGGGCGAGGGAGTTTCTATGTGATGTAGATGTTTCCGTAATGGGTTCTCCATTCTTTTCTTTTTCTTGAGTTTAAGCTTCCATCACTTATCTGAAAATGGAGGAGCTGGACTCAGAAAAACTTTTGAACTACTACCAAATAAAAAATTGTTGGATGATGATTAATAATGTTTCATTATTTCAACTTCAAAGAGTTTTGATGGCTTAAATCTTATTCATCATAAATTCTATTTCTTTGCAATCAAAATTATCTGCAAAGAATGATGGATTCATGAGATTTGTGATTATGAAGGGTATTTGCCTGCAAAATTTCTTTCCTTGAACTAAAAGGAGGGTTTATCTGATCCCTTTGTGCATAGAGAAAGGTAGATTTGTGCCCTCAAATCCAGCGAGGCTTATTTTTGCTTATCATTTTTGTAAATCCAATGAGATTTTGTTATATATATGGGGTTGCAAAGGAGGTGATTGAATATATGCATGATCAAGTGACACAAATCATTGTTTACTTATTTATCCATAAAATCTCACACATATAAATCGTTTATCAACCAACATGCATGGCGGACTAGATCAGTCTTTCTGTTGCAAAATCATTTCCTAATTCTCTCTGCTTGACTTTAGACCTAGCAGGAGGGCCTGAGAGAACGTGAGTGAGTATTCATGCTTATAATCAAGTTTACTTAACACAAATCCGTTGGCTTGGCGGGATTATTTGTATAAGTTTAGTTATTGTGTGGAGATGCTCAAGTTATATATCAGAGAAGTATCCGCATTGTCTACGTGAAAAATTTTCAAGGATCATTCCGTCATAGCACTAAATATCTAAAGTCCATATGAAAACAGAAATCTACTATAGAAAAAGATATTTGCCTCTTTCTACTAGGCTTAAACTCGTGTCCGGTTTCATACATCGGTCCAAAGCCCAAGTACCAAATCGGTCCGTAGGGTCTAGCACTCAACATAAGCTAAGGTGAGCTCGTTCCTAAAACATCCTATCTTCTGGGCATTATTTGATGATGTAAAGCCCAAAGGAGCAATTAATCCAAAAGGAAGACTTTCCCTGCTTGAGGAGCAAAGCTTCCCGCATCTCGTATGCTCTGAATTTGATTATGCTTATCATTTTTGTTGGGTGCAAAATTTTCTTTTCAGAAATTATACTTTCCGACACAAATTATGCACCAACTTCACATACAAAATCAATTGGAGAATACGTATCTGCAAAATTATACAATAACAGCTTTTTTCTAAGATTGATGCACAACACTCTAATAGCTAGAAAGGACTTCTCCATGTTTCAAGAATTAGATTTGCAACGTTCTCTAGAAAAAAAAAAAAACATAAATAATGTGGCCACTTAGGCTCCACCTAAGATAATATTATGCACTATTGGCTAAATAGATTACTCAAATGAGAATATTCTTACATGCACTAATTCCAAAAAATCTTGACTAGAACTCAGAATTTACATTGAGGGCATGTAAATTGCAAAATATGATGAGTATTATAGGATCAATGGATGTGATTCATCCGATGAATCCGTGTAAGTATTTGTCATTCCAAGCGGGGAGGATGGACAATATTGCGATCTTGCATAGGGATCCTAGAAAAGGAAAAAGCGATGTGACTGCATTTTCAAAAAGCAAGAGAGGCTAAGGATAACTAAGGATGAAAGTAAAGCAGTGGGGACCATAACTATTTGGCATCGCCTCAAAAAGGTCAAGAGATCCATAATTAGATTGGATTTTGGTGGATTATGAGTTGATTTTAGTGCTTTGAAGCAGTGTGAATTGGATTCCAAATAGAAAGCAAAAGAGGTGGAAAAAAACATACATTGGCTCAATTGAACATTGACACCTCATTCCATTACTCATCACTTTGAGAACTTGTGCCGATGTACACTATTTTGCTTTTTCTTAAAGTATTAGACACGACATGACCGCTTTAGCGTCCACATTGGAACTAGTCATCTTCTTCAAGATTAGGATATCCATTGAAAATGACCATGAACCTAATTTAATTATCACCCACATAAAGTCCCAATTCCTTTATCAATTCAAATTTTTTTTTGAAATTCTTTACCGTGGAGACTATGGGAGTCTGGAGCAAAAGTAAGTGACAATGGACGTCGGCATCAACTTTTTCCAGTGGAAAATAAAGCATGCTTTCTTTTTTTGGTATAGTATTGCCAAAGGCATAAGGCAGGTTCATCAAATGTATGGCACTTGGTCAATTATTTGTTACCCACAAACGTTTTAGACAGTTGTACAATTCCTTATTAAAACTAGAGAGTAAATGTGACTTCTATCAATAAGGTAAGGTTTTAAAGATTTTGACATTTTCACTTAAATAAGTATGAAAGCAGAGTACAAAAATCAAGAGGATGTTTCATCTTTCAATTGAAAATTAAAACTGTCCAAGCACTAGAAATCTGCCCTTCAACAAGTCAGAGTACCACGGCTGGAAACTAAACTTAATCCAGAAATCGCGCATCATCGGGACCTCCAAAAGAAGGAAAAAAAGCACGGAAGAAACAATTGGTGAAAGCGAACGGTGAACCGACCGATCAACCTCTACATATGCATATATTTCCAAAGAATAAACCCGTCTCACTTATAGGGATGATTATGAGGGGCTCTCTTTCCAAAAATCTGTGAAAAATTGAAAGACAATACATGAAAAGTCAAAACTTATTTTCAACTAATGCTCCACATTACCTTAGTTGGGTAGAAGGCTCCAAGTTGGCTCAAGTCATATATGTCAATAAGTAGAATATCATCAAAAGTTGCCATTCAATATATAAATCAATAACACGGCCATTTTAAGTTTTAGAGCTATTTCGATTTGCATACCATTTCAAAATAAAACCTCAATTTTTTTCCCTTTCAATTAGCTTGATTATAATTTTACTTCTCTATTTTTAAATATGATTTCATGCCAACACGAGGAGTGGGCTTAGGAATAGTACCTAATCCTTTTTTGCGCTCAAATCTCTTTGCCTTCTTTGTCCCTAATCATTCTTGCTTTGTTTCGCTCTTCCATTATTCTCTCCGTCTCTTTGTTTTTGTTTTTGTTTTTTTCTGGGTTTTCTCAACTAAAAAAAAATCAAAGAAAAATGTAAAATCAATGAGACTGTTGAGAAAAATGGCAAACATCACATTAAATTCATCTCAAGAAGTATCTGTGGTTAAAGAGCAAGAGCAAAAAAAATTAGGAAAATCTCAATTATATCATCAAATGATAATTTTTTGATAATGTTCTGCTTGGACTATGAGTGCATCAACCTCGAAAAGCCACGTCTCTGCTGGCTCCGTCTATTTGTCTTCTTGACTCCTTAAAAAAGGAAGTCATGATATTTTTTTTCTTGGATTGCTACAAAATTTAACAGTTAATACTTTTGACATTTCACACATAATCAATGATGATATGGGCATGCATCTTCAATCTTCCATTACTGCTTTATTGCACCGAAAGGTGAATTCCCGAGACTGAAAGAGAAAGATTCCTCTGGTGGGCCTTCCGTTCCACCGAAACCCTTGAAAAATAGTCAGGAAGATCTTTAAAGTCGTTGTGATGATTTGGTGTATACATGCATATTCACACACATTGAGCGAGGCTATTCACGCTCCCAATTTAGCTTAAAATCACATCCTTTTAAGTAAACTCAATTATTAATAGACTTGCCTTTTATTTAAAAATAAACAAATCTGCCTTTTCCAATTTCTCTCTCATCTATTGTTTGGTCTATGTTCTTATTTACGATAGACACTTGATAAGAGTTTCCGGTTTCAATCTTGTCATCTACTCCTTTGATTTCAAAGTTTTGTTCATGTAAGAAATTACCTAAAAAACTTCTTCAACCTATGAATCATAAAAAAAAAAAAAAAAAAAAAAAAAAAGAGGGAGGCTGATTTATTTAAAAGATTGGAGCATAAGCACGTTCCGAAATATCAAATTACACTTATGCTTTCATCGAGCTTTAGCCATAATTTTTCCAATTTATTATGACCATCTTTAGTTCTTTGATCTATCATGTTCGAACTTTCATTATTTTGTAGAAGAGAATATTTCAATGAGTTAATTTGGTATAAGATTTTATTTATGAGCTTATAAGTCGGTGAATAATTAATCCTCTTTATTTAAATGGTTATAGACAAAGTTTTTGAGACATTTAGAGTTATATTTCTTATTGATAATTGGTTTTCTGAATTTATCATGCCAGTATTGAGTGAGAGTTTCATTTTGAGCAATCTCAATTTTTTTTTTTCACACTGCATCTCTAGAGTTATTTCAAAGTGGTGGTGCGGCCGTTTGATATGAAGAGATTCGTGGAAAGGTCCCAAGCTTAATTCATTAGTAGCATGTTTTCAAATTGAAAAGCCCGCCTCGTATTTTTAGTTTGTTTTTGAGTTTTCACTTTGTTTGCTTTATCCCTTATACCTATGGCTAAGACTTGAGATTATATTACGTACCCCATGAATAGTTCAAGAGCATAAATTTTGACAGGTTAAGATTGATGTCTTTCAGATTTGCACCATATTATATAGTTAAGGTTGCTGATTATAATTCTTGAAACTAACAAACTGTAAAGTGCTGTGAAATACACACATATAACACACACACACACACACACACACACACACACACACATATATATATATGTTCTCTCATTCTGTGTACTTATATTATGATCTTTCATATGCATACGTTGCTCGTTCAAATATACATGCGGGCAAACAATTCTCTATATATTCTTCAAGGAATATATTGAGGGAATAATCAAATCACAACTCTTAGACATTCAGACAAATTGTGCATAGTGAAGCTGAGGATCCATCACATCTTGTTAAAAAATGAGGACTAAATTACATTTATCTTGTTCCTTGCCAAGACCGAATTGCAATCACAAGAATTTGGTGGCGTCACTTGTAGTCTAATAAGCCATGTTTTTGCTCACATTGTGTTGTTTTTAGCTGGTAGTTAAATCACGTCTTTTACAAATGACATGTAATTGAAATTATGAGTTTCTACGAATGATAAGCATTACGAATGATAAGCATTACCTGACAAATGATTTGATGATAGCATTCAGGGCTGCTAGTTTATACTTTCATTTTCTATGACAATTTGATTAATTATTATTTTAAAGAAAGCAGCCATGGATCATTATTGGAATCCCATGATTGAACCATGCAGTCAAAAATGGGGTCCATATGTCATTAGAAGAAAGCTATGCTCGTTGCTCATGCTTGCCTGTGGTCATCCACTCTTGAAAGGATAGTAAGAGTGGCTAAAACAGCCAAGAATATGCAATAATTTGACTAGACATAAAATAGTGAGATCCGTCGATGGCTTAGTATAGGGAGCATCAAACTCCCAAAACTTTTCTTACAAATCTCAGTTGAATTTTTCTTTTAGAAATCATAACATTCAAATAATCGAAAAAAAAAAAGTTATGACACTTAAGTTTATATTTTTAGAAGTCATGTACTCAAATAATTGAAAAAAAAAATATGAGCACTCTACAAAAGTCATGACACTTGTGGTGTTTTTTTTGTGATTCTTTTTAGGGTTTTCATCCTATCGTTTTCTCAATCTTTCTTTCTCAAAAGAAAACATCAATGGATGCTGCCATCGAGAAAATTGGGAAAAATCACATTAAACTCATATTAAGAAGTAATTGTTGATTAAAGGGTCTAAGTTATGGTTAAAAGAGCAAGGACAAAAGACATTAAAAAATTCCAATCGTATCATATGGCAATTTTTTTACAACGTTCTACTTGGACTATGAGTGCATCAACCACGGACAATCCACTTCTCTAGTGGCTCCATCAATTAATCTTTTGACTCCTTTTTAAAGGGGAAGTCATGATGGGTTTTTCTTGGAATGCTATAAAATTTAATAGTAAATACTTTTTGGCCTTTGACGCATGATCAATGATGATATTGATATGCATCTCCTATCTTCCGCTGACAATTGCTTCCTTGCACCGAAAGGTGAAATTGCCAAGACTAAAACAGCAAGATTCCTCTGGTTGACAAATAGCCGTTGGGATGATTGGTGTGCACACACGCATTTGGTGGAGCTAATTATGCACCCACTTTACACGTGATACTTTGTTAGGGTCATTCCAAATTTGTCTCTACGTAATATTTCCTAGAACCCAAGGACAAAATGCTAGAATAGCCAACCTCTTATATTTCCCCTTATTACATTTTTAGCTTGCCATCACCTTTCTTTTGTCTTCTTAATTTTTCCGTTTTCACATGTAGTATCTCTTTGTTGGAAAGGGCTTTGAATTTGATTATGCTTGTCATTGTGTATGCTGGGTGTAAATTTTCTTTTTTGAGAAATTATACTTTTGATACAAAATTATTCGTTAATTCACGTACAAAATCAACATGAGAGTCACCCACCCGTGAGTAGCACAATTAGTTGAGATCTCTCATCCAGCAAAGGAGGTTAAGGGTTCGAAATCCTGTGTTGTTAGCGATTAAAGCGGGGCCCGGCAGTGGGTTCTTGGGCGTTTCCCCGACATATAGTCGTTGTTGGGCCTTTACCACGGAGGCCCATGAGACCCCAAATCGGCATAAGCTGACAAGGGCGAGGCTCCGGCGGATCCTCGGTATTAAAAAAAAAATCAACATAAGAGTCAATATCTATATAATTATGCAATAACAGTCTCTTCTCGATGCTCTGCCTCTAAGGTTGACACATAGCATTCTAATTAGCTAGAAAAGACTTCTCCTTATTTTAAGAACTGGATTTGCGACGTTCTCCATTAAAAAAATGTGCCTGCTTAGACTCCACCTAGGCTAATATTTTGCACTACTGACTAGATAGATTATTCATATATCATGATGTACTTATAGGCACTAGTTCCTTATTAGCTACGTGAGTTCTACTCAATCTAATTACAAGGAGAATGTCTCTCATGACTTAAATTGTTTCTATTTAGTCAAAATGTTTTCAAACGGTAATAATTCATATATGGGATTAGCGGTACATTGACATTTCCAACACAACATTTTTTTATGGGCAAGTTTGTCATGTGAAACTAATAAAGAGAATTTCAGCCAGCTTAATATTCAAAACAGATCACAGACCAATATTATGCCTACCTATCATATGATACTATTATTTTAACGTTATACTTACTTAGCATCTCTATCTTGCACTTATTGAATATTACTATATGATAATTTTATGTTAACTTTGTCTTTTTCAGCCAGCTTAATATTCAAAACAAATCAGAGACCAATATTATGCCTATCTATCATATGATACTATTATTTTAACGTTATAAATAGCATCTCTATCTTGCACTTATTGAAGATTACTATATGATAATTTTATGTTAACTTTGTCATTTTCTTAAGAAATGGTTCGGAATAGAAAATACACTACTCTTTACTATAAAAATTATGCTTACATAGCCCCAGAATTGACGCAATTGGTTGGGTCATTAGGGATCTCCAACTTAGAAACTAGAGATCGCTGGTTCAAATCCCACAAACTACATGCAAACTACTTTGGGTTATAGTCACCTACATAGACCAAAGATCTGAGTTTAATTGGTTCATGGAATTGGCACGATATTTCATGAGCTTCTAGATAAATGGCTCTCCACACTCGTACCCCTATATTACACGCATGTGTTGGCGCCCACACGCACTCACTTTAGGAGAATGCTAACTTTACATGGTATTACACTTACTTTAGGAGAATGCTAATTTCACATGGGATTTTTATATGCACTTATTCCTCATAAACTAGGTAGTCATTATGCATAAGATCTTTGTCAACTTAATTGCAAAGAGAACATTCCTCATGACTTTGAGGAATATTACCTATCGATCCTAAATATATTGTAAAAATGTCAATTTAGTTCTAAACTTTTCAATTTTGCAAATTTAGTGATAAACTTTTGTGCAAAATTTTAATATAATCCTTTTGGCCAATTTCCGAAGTTGAAATGGTCGTGTGTTATTCAGAATAGTAAGTGATGACTAGACTACCACGTCAATAATTTCAAGCAAAAATTCATCAAAAGGGTTTTATTGGAATTTTCCGTAAAGTTGTGAAACTAAATTGAAAAAATTGAAATGATTAAAATGAATTATCATTTGTATAATAGATTTTATGACTGATTAGATAATTTTCCCATTTCTTTAATTAGTGATAATATTTTCATTGTTACAAATTAGTCATAACCTTTTAAATAGTCAATACAAATATAAGGTTTATGAGGTAATTTGATATTCTAATCTAACAATTATGGCTGAGTTTGAGAAAAGGAGCGAGGAAGTTAAGCAGCCACCTGGTGTTCCGGTTGGCAAGCCGGCGAAGAAGACGCGAGTTTACTTTTTGCTTTTGTCTGAGTATACGAGTAGTTAAAGAAAATCAATGTCGGAATGCACTCATTCGAGGAGCCATGCGTAATGACTCAGCAACTAGCATATGAAGGAACCGCCTTCATAGTTAGTGGAATATCCCCTTTCAACGAGATTCACGTGGCAGTCGGCATAACATTTTGTTGTTGTCCCATATGATTGTCATGAAATAGGAATACGCAAGAGTGATTTTCAAAAAATTCCACGAGTTCCATAGTCACTTTGGTCGACATCTAGTCCTATTTGCTTACACTTATATATATAAATTCTGCATTTTGCTCTCCCTCGAGAAATTAAAAATGGGAAAAAAAATAGGTTTCATAAATTATGAAAAACCATATAATAACTATACTTGTCAATAAATGTGCATTTTTGAAAATTCTAAAAATCAATATTTGATAACTGCAGTATTTGAAAAATAAATGTGAAAGATAGAACCAAGCATTTGGGAAGAAAAAAGAAAAGAAAAGAGGGTTTTTGGGGGAGGGGAAGTTAGACCTGGTTGGCTATGATTTTGCGTGTTAATTTGGTCATGTAAAGAGTAGAAGTGGTCGCTATGATTTTGTGTAGTAATATTATCATCTAAAGAGTAGTAGTGTTCGAGGTGGTAAACTAGTTTAAAATGTTAAAAGGATAGCAAAAATTTAATTTTTTAGAAGTTGTAATCTAACAATTACAACGGCAGTTAAATCATAACCTAGCAATCATAATTGGCTTTATAATCTAACAATCAGCCTATTTATCATGTTATTTCTAAATTTTTAACGTGATTTCATGGACCAGCACAATGAGCGGGGGTTAGGACTATTACGTATTACCTAACCAATGCTTGTCCATCAAGACGTGGAGGAAAAACTAGATTCCTGAATTATGTTTGTCTCAAGCAGTGAATGAAAGGATGCATATCTAATCAATTTTTGTCCATTAGCATTGGAGGAAAGGATGGTGATTTCGACATTGGTGTTCGGGACCTGCCCCACGTATTAATAGATTATTTATTAGGCTACCATCATTGTCTTGATTGACGCGACCGACAACAGTCTTTTTAAATTTTTTACCCTTGGCCAGTGAAGGCTCTAAGGACGGAGCCCTTTGCTCCTAACTTTTCAGCTTCCGAAGGAATTGAGTGGGGTTTGGTTAAAGTTTTAACTGAGGTTAGAGTACGGAGCTCCATAGTCCATACCCATCCCATCATTCGTCCTCGTGATTTGGGCCTTTGTTAAGATTTTAAATCTTTCGAACACTAGTAGTACATCTCGATCGTTGTTCATCAAATATTACACAAAAAGTTACCATGTCTCTTTCTCCATTGATTGCTCTTTGACGCTCCCCTTCGTCTTTTTTCGCACTCAAATCTCTTCGCCTTTTCGTCTTTCATCATTCTTGCTCTGTTTCACTTTTTCTTCTCCTTGCTATAGCCCTACTTAGTCCTCTTTTTCTGAAGTATCTACGACTCTTTTTCATCGTTCTCTCTCTCCCTCTCTTTTTCTCTCAACTTTTCCTTTTGAGGGGTTTTTGTCCGAACGTTTTCTCGCTCTTTCTTTTTTAGAAAAAAAATCAAAGAAAATTTCAGATCGATGCCACAGTTGAGAAAAATGGAAAATTATATTAAACTCACATCAATAAATAATTATTGATACAAATGTTAAGAGTGCGTAGCAAAATTTTAATTCCTTTAATCGGAGAGGTTATTAAGAAAAAGTTTAAGTTTGAGCCCATTAACATATTCATTTGACTCATCTTTACTAAAAAAAAATGAGCTAAAAAGTTATTGATCAATTATGATATATTAATTGTTTAATACGACATCAATTCTCCATTGTGAAACTTTTCTAAACCAACTCACACATTCATCTTAACATTCGCCTCTTGCGTGTTGGCTTAGTATTATGTCTACTTTCCCTTAATTCAAGCATCATTCTCCATTAACATGACTCAATTAGAATCTTTGCTTTGGTGCATGTGCTAACAAAAATAACAATAACGCCCATCTTCATCCCTAGTCTCTTTCTCCAAATCGAATCATGAAGGTTACCATTAGGACCACATTTCTACACAACAATGCCCACCTTCATTCCAAGTCTCTTTTGCTAGATCGAACTATGAAGGCTGCCCAAAAGCCACATTGATCACGAGATTCCTTTCCTCAGATATTCTCCAAACATTGGTATACATGGATTGGCCATTAGCTATCAATCATCGGCTCTGGCATCATTTCTTAGGAGTGTCTAGTAGAAATTTGATACCTTTAAACAGAGAGATCGCCAAAGAAAAGCTCATGTCCGAGCCGGCCAATATGTTTTATTGAAGCCAAGTTCACTCAAAAATTAGGATATATTAATTGCTACATACCACACCAATTCTCCGGTATAAGACTTTCTAACACACGTCACATTATATCTCAATAAGAAGGATCTAAGTAATGGTTAAAAGAGTGAGAACAGAGAGATATTAGACGGACCCCAACCACATCATCAAATAGCAATTTTTGATAATGTTCCACGGGGAGTGTGAATGTGTCTACCTCAAACAATTCACTTATGTAGTGGTCCCATCAATTTGTCATTTGACTCCTTTTTTGAGTGGAAGTCATGATGGGGTTTTAAAATATGATATTCATTGGGAGTGGGTTTAGGACTAGTATCTAATCGGTGTTTGTCCATTAACAGTGGAGGAAATGATGAAAGGATGGATCGGGACTAGTACATTAGGGGGCGAGAGGAGGAAAGACAGATAACCCATCAATGTTTTTTTTTTTTTTTTTTTGGTGAAGATAACCCATCAATGTTTGTCCATTAGCGGTGGAGGAAACGATGGAGACACAGACAATGGTGATGGTGACAGGTCAGTAAAGGAATAATAATGCAGAAAATCATACATTTCCATACTCAAGGAATTGACTGGATGTTTAGTTGAGGCCTAACTAAGGTTAAGTTAACGAAATCCATATTATGTACCCATCTCCTCTTTTTTCCTCATGATTTGGGTGTTTGCTAGAATATCATACTTTTGTATGTCCGATTAGTGTTTACATCTTAAAATATGCACTTGAGAATTATCATTTTCAATCGATCACTTAAGTATTTAAAATTGATTTTGAAAAGATTCCACACAATGTTCCATCTTCATTTTTATTGACTTCTAATTCTATTTGTTTACACTTACATAAAAAAAAACTTTCTGCATTTTGCTTTTCCTCAAGAAAATTTAAATTGGGACAAAATAGGTTCATAAATTAATAAAAACCATATAACTCTATTTGACAATAATTGCATATTAACAGAATTTTATAAATAATTTTTTTTATGACCGCAATATTTGAAAATTAAATGTGAAAAGTAAAAGACTCTAGATAAACCCAAGCATTTGAAAAGGGAGGAGGGGGCTCCAATATGAATGAGAGAACACGAAGCAAAAATTTAGCTGTGGCACACACTCATTTCCCAAATTAATTTTTTTTTTTCATGTAAAGAGTAGCAGTATTTTAAGAAAGTAAACTAGTTAATAATGTTATTAAAAATAGCAAAGGTCTAATCTAAAAATTAAAATTGAGGCTACGTCCAACCTAACAATCACATATGACATTACAATCTAACAATTAGCTTAATTATAATGTTACTTCTATTATTCTAATATGATTTCATGGACCAACACAAGGATTGGGTTTAGGAGTAGTAGTTAATCGGTCATTATCCGTGGAGGATAGGACAAATAATTTATGTTTGTCTAATCACTATTTGTCTATTAATGAGTAATTATCTAAAAAGTCTTAAATTTATTAAAAGAAAGCCAATTTAGTCATAAATTTTTAATTTTACTAATTTAATCATAAAATTTTGATATTTACCAATATAATCATTTAATTAATTTTGGTCAAAAATCATTTATGTGATAGTTGTATGACTTAAGACGACCGATATTTACATTAGCAATTTCCATAAAAAAAATTGGTAGAATGACTATATTAACAAATTATCAAAAGAATTGTAATTAAATTAATAAAATTGAAAAAATTAATATTAAATTGGTATTTTTGGACAATATTTCAGTTTATAAATGGTGGACAAAAGGATGGATATCTAATTGATGTACGTCCATAAGCGATGGTGGAAAGGATGGAGAGACACGCATTGGTGATGGTGATGAGCAATAGAATACAAAAAATCATCCATCTCAATATACATACATATAAAGATGGTGACTTAGAAATTAGCACTGGTACCGAATTGATGTTTATATTGCGTGATCGTTTGTAAGTCCACATTGTCGTCTTGATTGAGGCGACGGAAAGCGGTCTTTTTTTATTTTTTATTTTTACTTTTGACCCGTGACAACTTGGAGCAGTGTCCTACAAGTATTCAGCTTCCTAAGGAATTCCCTGCAGAGGAAGAGTGGGAAAAGGACTTTCAAGTCACCGCTGGTCCGACTGGCCTCTCACACTATGACCCAAAAAAAATAAAAAAAAAATTGGCCCTCTCACCGAGGGCCAAGATGTACTGCATGCAAGCGTGTCCATCTTCACTTACCATTACCATGCTTTGTCCTTGTGAAAAAATGATTCAAGAAAAGTAGTTTTTATTAAGAGTAACGCGCAACCTTATCAATATGCTAAAAAATTATCGGTATGGATTCCTTGTAATATTTTTTAATGGCAAGAGATCTAACTTCAACATTAAGTTGGTAGACGATAGATGCCCCTCTTAAAATGCCAAAAAAAAAAAAATGAGGATGTACAGACCAATCATAAAGGGGTCTCGCTTTATTTGGATGCTATGAGAAAATTAAATTTCACATGTGATACTCTGTCAGGGTTGTTCCCAAATTTGTCCCTATGTAATATTTCCTTAAGAGACCAAAAAGGACAAAATGCTAAAATACCTGTTCTGTTATGGTTAACTTCCCACATTCACATTTTTAGCTTGCGGTTACTTTTACCTTGCCTTCTTTGCGTTTTTACATTTTCACCTACGGTATCTCTCTGGGGAAAGTGCTCTGAATTTGATTACATTCGGTGTGAATTTTCTTTTTGGGAAATTATACTCTTTGATATAAAATTATGCACTGACTTCACAAATAAAATCAATGTGAAAATCTCCTCTATATAATTTTGTAATTACACCCTCTACCCAAAGGGAGCCTTTAAGAATTGAATTTCATGCACTCTCCAAAAAAATTGTGGCCATTTAAGCTCCACATCAAATAATATTATGCACTACTAACCAGATAAATTATTAACATCATTGCACAATTAGTTTTAAACTCATTATATGAAAACAAATTGAGTCTTAAATTATTTCTAATTGAACCAATATAGCCCTAAATCTTTGAGGGAAAATGCAATCCAATCATTCTGACCAAGTCACACTGATTTATTTGACATGGCGGTCCAGTCAATTAACGATAATCTTACATGTAATGCTAAGGTGTGACGTTGACTATTTCAACAAAATGATGCCGTTTTTATTGATCTTAATGATTTTTTTCATGTAATTATGGGTTGAATATGAGTCTGTTGCAAACCTACAAAGATCCATGTAGAGGTGAGCTTTGACATTTTAAATTTATCTTAATTGAGTTTTAAAATTTTAATTGACTCATATACAACCTGATATACACTAATAAATTGAGCACTAAAATTGATTTGAAACCATATTGATTCCTTAACGAACTATCGCTGTCTTGAAGAACTATCCTTGTCCATTTGTTCTCTTTATTAATTACATTTTGTTATATTGATGCTAACACTGTATAAAGCACTCATTCCACGGGCGATGATATAAGTCGAGTCATTTTTGTTATTTTGACAGCTGGTAATTATATATTTTTTATTTTTTATTTTGAAGCTACACGATGTGCGTGCAATTTAAATTTTAGAAAAAAAAATCAAGCGAAGAGACTGTATCCGATACTGTGACTGCGTGGGCTTAGCTTTCGTTACTTCTATAATCGCACCTAATCAATGTTTGTGCATTAGCGGTGACCGGTCAACTGAAGGAATAGCAAAATGAAGAAAATCACCCATTTCTGTTGGTCATCGCCTACAAGTCCCCCCATTCTATTCTTGTCTGGATTGGACGCTACCCAACTTATAAAGGAACTGACTGGTGTTAGTTAAGGCTACCGAACTCTTCCCTGCTTGTATTGATTGCTCTTCCCTGCTTGTATTGATTGCTCTTCGACATTGCCTTCCATCATCCTTCTCTGCACTCAAATCTCTTTGCCTTCTTCGTCTCTCATCGTTCTTGCTCTGTCTTGCCCTTTCTTCTGCTCGGCACAACCTTTCTTCCTTCTTCTCTTCTTCTCATCCTTCGTTATCTGCTTCTCTTTTCATCGTTCTCTTTATCTGTCTCTGTTTTCTCGCTCTTTCTTTTTCGGACAAAAAATCAAAGAAAAATGTCGGCCGATTCTGCCATTTCAATTGCATGGGATGTTTTGAAGTGCTTAGTTGCTCCCCTCCAGCGTGGATTCAGCTACGTCACGTCCTCCAAGAGCTACGCCGACAATCTTCGGGATGAAGTCCGGAATCTGAAGTACGAGGCTCAGAGGGTCCGCAGTGCCGCGGAAGTGGCTGGAAACAATGTTCACGAATATCCACGAATGGGTCCCGGAGTTTCTGGCAAGTGCTGAGAAGGCCTTGAAGGAGGCCGAAGACCTATTGGAAAATTTTGAAAAGGCGAGCAAGACTCGCTGCCACGGGACTCTTCCCGACCCCAATTGTCGGTATCAGTTCAGTAGGAAGGCCAAGCACGAGACCGACGACATTAAGAATCTCATTCTAAAAAACAGTAACAGGGATATCTCCTTCAGCGGTCCCGCTCCTGGTAATGTCGCTGCTCTAATTCCAGCTGGGAGAGAAGGCAAAGATGTCGTCCAGTCAACTGCCACAGCGGCCTCCGCTTCTTCTGTCGTCTTCGAATCCAGAGCTTTGATGATACGGAACATCATGGCCGCTCTTGTGGATAACCGCTATAGCGTGGTCGGGGTTCACGGGATGGGCGGGGTCGGCAAGTCCACCCTTTTGGTGGATGCCGAGAAGAGAATAAGGGAAAAGAAGTTGTTTGATTGGGTTGCTAAGGCCGATGTGTCGGAAAATCCAGACATCAAAAGGATTCAAGGAGAGATTGCGCACGGGTTGGGCCTGGACTTAAAAAACGAGGAGTTTGTCAGCGTGCGCGCGGAGCATCTGTGCGAGAGGTTGGAAGCTGAGGGGAAGACAAAAAAGGTCCTCATAATACTGGACAACCTGTGGGAGCAGCTCGACTTGAAATCAGTCGGCATTCCTTGCGGACATAACAACAAAGTTATGGGGTGCAAGTTATTGTTGACGTCAAGAGATCAACGTGTTCTGCGAAGGGAAATGCACTGTGACAATGCCTTCGTCCTTTATGGGCTGGAAAACGAAGAGGCAAAAAGACTGTTTGAGACGGAGGTGGGAGGCAAAGTTCAAGTTGAGTTAGAACCCTTGGTGGAGGAAGCACTCTCCATATGTGCAGGTTTGCCTTTTCTAATTCTTTAATGGCGAAATGTTTTAAAGACACTAGTTACTCTGAATGGTAAGATGCTTTGAAACAAAGGGTTTCTAAAAATGAAGAAACCGGTGAGGTGATAAATAAGATGTTGCAATTGTAAGTTATGATCATTTAAAAAGTGAGGAGCAAAGTCATTGTTACGCACTTTGTGTTGCTTGTGGTGTCTCTAAGCCATCTCTTGAAACTTGGTGAGGTACGGTGTGGGTTTGGGTTATTTGGAGAAGTTAGCAACATGGAAGAAGCTAGAGATAGTTTGGCTCACTGATCCATACTCTGAAAGCCTCTTCACTTTTGTTAGAAGATGGAAGATGATTAATGGTTTCAAGATTCATGACTTGGTTCATGGGTTTGTTACCTGGTTGCTTTCAAGGATCATCCTCTTCTCATTTTGAAAGATCAAGATAAGTTGTTAACAGAGTTGTCAAAGGATAAGCTCAAAAGTTGTGAGGCAATATGCTTTCCTTATGTTAACATGAAAAGCTTCCCCAAGAATTAGATTGCCCTGAATTGCGGATCTTTTTGATGTTCACAAATAATCTATCTATTGTGGTGCCAGATTCATTATTTAACTCTATGAGGAAACTCATGGTCTTAAATCTTCTCAGGATACGTCTCATTGTTCGCCTTTGCCATTTCAATTTTGAAGAACTTATACACTTTGTGTCTCGACAATTGTTCGATAGATAATGTATCCATTCTTGGGGAGCTGAAAAGGCTACAAATTCTCAGCTTTGTGAACTCCAAAATTCAGCGATTGCCAAAAGAAATTGGGCAACTAGTAGAGCTGAGGTTATTGGACTTGAATCATTGTTCAAATCTTTGGGTAATTGAACCAAGTGTGCTTGAAGGCTTAATCAAATTGGAGGAGTTGTACATGAAGGGTACTTTTATGCAATGGAATGATGTGGACCAAACTCCACCAACTAATGCTAGTCTTATTGAGTTGAATAACATGAAGAATCTCCGAACTTTGCATCTATCCATTCTCGATCCAAGTGTGATCCCAAAGGATCTAAACGTCAAGAAATTAGCCAAGTCCAAAATTGAATTGGGTAAGTTTCTTGGTTAAGTCACCAAGGATTGAACACATTGAGCTCAAGTTGAATCCAATAAGCGATATTTTTCAGAAAGGATGCATACAAAGTATCTTAGGCAAAACTGACAATCTGATTTTGCATGGGTTGAATGGAATTGAGCAAAGTATTTGCGCATTATCCCAAAAAGGTTTTCCAGAATTAAAGCATCTACACGTCATAAGTATTCCCTCGATCCATTACATCCTCCAATCATCATCCCATACAGATTTTAAGACATTGGAGTCATTATGTCTCAAGAATCTCAACAACTTAGAGAAGATATGCACCAATAATATCTCCTCCAAGTCCTTCAGTGCATTAAAAGTAGTACGAGTTGAATTTTGTCACAAGATGGAAGTTCTATTTCCTCTTTCATCGATAAGAGAACTTCCACAGTTGGAAAAGATCAAAATTGTTGATTGCATGGTAATGTGGGGGATTTTAGAAGCTGATGAGAGTGGCAAATTTGAGTTGCGTAATTTGCATGCATTGGAATTGCGTGACTTGCCAAAAATCAAGAACTTTTGTACCACTAGGTTAGCTCCTTCAAGTAGTACATCAGATCACCCCGTAGCCACTCAAATTGCATTCTTCAATGGACAACAGGTAACTTTCTATCATAAAAAAAAAGTTAATTATTTATCAATGTTGTCTTCCTTCGCTTATTAGATGTAATGCAAATTATGGTGCTTATTTAATTTGTTATTTTTAGTTTGTTTTCTTCCTAATTGCTTTATTTGTGCATGCCTTCTTTGTAATTAGATAAAGCAATCTTCTATTTCTCTTCATTGTGTAGAAATCCAAATAATTATATGAAATCCATGTAAATTAGTTTTGATTTTGAGATATACATGCTGAGTACATATATTCATGGGCTTTCATAAGCAAAATTGAAGGGAATTTTGGCACTAAAGTAATTTCATTAGTAAAGTAATTTTAAATTTTTTGAAATGGATTTCATTGAATTTAGTTATCAAACTTTGTTATAATCCACAAAATATATAATATAGGCAACTCTCTTAAAAACCAACATGAGGAATGGATAGGAGGATCGGGTTTTTAAATAAAAGCAACTATGCTAATTTGATTGACGCATGTCTCTTTTATTTTGTGTTTAAACGAGCACTTAGTCATTGCATAGGTCTCATAATTGTAAGAGTAGAGAATTTTGTGCATGTTCATGCACACATGTACTATTTATAGTTATTTGTACTTATTTTTGGCAAAACAAACACAAATTCACAATTGGTGTTTGATATCTTGTTAAATTGGTTATTGATAGTGTTTTACTAACATTAAAGAGAGAAGTCAGTAAACTAGAGAACAAACAATTGCCTAATTAAGAAAAGGGCACAACTATTTTGTCCAATAAAAGTTGAGGCGGCTATTTCGTTGACTAGTGTATTTTCATAATGGCGATAAGCACTGAAGGCAATGGTGGGGCGCAAGACTCCTGCAATATGGGTCCCACAAGGCTGTGTGTGTGAGCCTTTACGTCTTCGCTTTTTCTTAATTGCTGTAGTGTTTGGGGCTTTTAACTTTCGCCATTGTTCTCATCGGACACAAACCACGGATATCAGTTGAACTTTTTTGGCCGGAAATTTGAGGTCAAAGTGTTGTTGGGTTTGCTTTATCCATTTCCGAAGGACTTCGGATGGAATAAAACTAGCTCACTCATCAAATTAAGCTCAGCATTGCAAGTTTTTTTTAACGAAGGAAAGATTGGCAATTAGAAATGATGTTAATATGGAGATTTTTTTACTCAATTAGAAATTTTTCTGATTTTTTATTCTGTTTTTCTTTTTTTTTTTTTTTTTTCCTTTTGTGCAATTTAATAATCCCCCTCTCCACTTGGCACTCATCTATATTTACTCTTTGAAAGTTCATGAATTTGAGATTTAAGTTAATCACTAATTCCATGAGCAAATTTTGCAGGTTGCCTTTCAGAGATTGGAGATATTAGAAATCATTGGCTTGGATAGCCTCGAGTTTATATTTTTCCCATCCATGGTTAAATCTCTCACGCAATTGAAAAAATTGACTATATCGGATTGTGAGAAGATCGAGGCGATCATTATGGAGGAAGAAGGATTGGGAATGGAAACATCAGAAATTTTGGCATTCCCTATGTTAACCAATTTAACTTGGAACGATTGAAAAGTTTGACGTGCTTTCTCATGGAAAGTGTAAGATTGATTTTTTTTTTTTTTTTTATATTTATCATTGAAGATTGTCTTGTAGATATATTCATCCCTACAATACAAATGGTGATGTTCTTTTCATCCAATGAAATACAAATGACAGGTACACAAGAAAATCGAAGTCAAGATCATGTCACATCACGTGCCACAATATTCTTCAATCAAGAGGTACGTGATTAACATTATATTAAAATATTAAATACACTGGAGATAAGCATGGCCAAGATAAAAACTAAGTTACTTATAATGTATATTTTTTGATTAAAATATTTTTATAGAAAATGAGTGTCGTAAAAGCATAAATGTTCAAAGTTGCTGACATGTATGAGTTGCAATTTCTTACTTTCAATTTCTCTACAAATAGTTTCCATAAATATGGTTGAACATCTCTTATCGTACCTGCACAAAGCATGAATGGGTAATACGACTGCCAAATAGGATCTCTAAAAGCTTTACGATGTTCCAAAAAAACTTAAAACTCTCATCAGCCTCACATGTATGGCATAGACATTGCACGCATGTACATTGAAAGAAATTGAAAAAAACAATTTAGAGGAAAGTGAGCAGCAAAGTTCAAGCGGCCGGAGATGAAGGGCCTTTAATACGCTCACTTGACATCATTTGCACTTGAAAGATCTCATTTATTTTCCTGATTGAAGGAAGCTTTGCTCTCTCTCTCTCTCTCTCAATTGCACTAGTAAAAGGAATCTAACCACTCTCCATCGCCTAAGTAAGTAAGATATCTAGGGTCTAGGGCTTAGGAAATCACCCTGTTTAGTTTTTATATGAACTGCAAGGCCATTCTTATGAAACTCTTGTTAAAGAAATAAAATACAATTCGCAGATAAAATATTTTAGTTGAGTCATATGTCTTGTCGAGTGGATAGTGAAAGAATGTTTCAAAGGAAAATGAAATAGTGATTTACAGGCGAGTCCACTTTGACTAAACTAAAAGCAATATAGGTTGTTTACCTAAAATGTTGTTTATGCACCCAAAGAGGCTGTGAAAATGGGCCCTTCCACAAAATTAAATACGTCGACTTTCTTAAATAATTTTAATTTTCTATAATGGGATATTCAAGAAAACCTTCAATATTTGAATTGGGTATAAGTATGATCTATCCTTGATATCTAACTATTGGGTCCTCCAACATGGATAAAAATCAATGAATTTTAAAAGGAAAATTCAATTGATTAAGTATATTTAGTTCTTTCAAGTGGGGAATGATGTAAGTAAGATTTGTTCGTTTGCCCATTCAATTCTTTTTTAATGGCTTTCTCTTAGCCTCACTTTTAATTGCTTTAGAGTGATATAATATTGATTTGAGGCATTTGGTATTGGAAAAATTACACCTTCTACTGCATTGCACCTTTTGATGGATGATTGGTTGGCTTTTTAATCTCAATCTTTCCATCATTTTCTTTCTAATTGCTAATATTCTTCCTCGAGTGATCCACTGCAATTTTCTTTTACTACATCAATTCCGTAACTTCTAATGTTGATCACCCTTTTGACATGGTTCTTGTTTCTTTAAATCTATTCTTCCTTGTCTATAAGTGATTTAAAGGTATGATCCAATATTATTTGTTTTGCTTTGATGGTGAATATTTAAAGTGATGGTTAAGCCATGCATCTCATACAAGATGCTTTTACAAGCGAAGATATAAACTGTACACCTCTCCTTGAATCCATAGACATATTGCAACATTGAAACATCATATGTTCTTCGAGTATTGATTGAACATTCTTGTCAATGTTTGATGTAACAAATGCATACTCATTGATCCCCTTAAAAAAGAGGCTAATTCAATCATTTAGTTCTCCTTTAAGTACCACAAAGATAATAAAAAAAAAAAAAAAAAACACGTGGTATGTGGTGTGATCTTACCATGGCACAAGTGTGTTGTCTAATTTGAACCCTATAATGAGTGCTGATCTTATGCTAACAAAGAAAAGATGGGACATTATTGTTGACATTAACGATTGAAATTAATGCAATTGTGACTGTAATTGATGCATGAGTTATTTTCACAAGGGATATATCTTTAGAAATGTGAATTTAAGGAGTTAATCAAGTTCAAATATGGATACAAGTCAAATATAAAAGATTAATAATAATGTTTGTTTCATGAGGGCACATTTCTTTCCATTGAATCACATGAGACTCGACATTTTAAAATGTAGTTATTGTGCTCGATATGTAGGATTCAAGATATATTCAACATCTGCAAACTCTAGATGTGTCATATTGTGATGGGTTATCAAAAATGTTCACACCGACAATTGCTGAAAATTTGGTGGCACTCACAAAATTGAGGATAAGTAATTGTAGAATATTGACAGAAGTCATTAATGATGAGAAAGGTGGGTATGAACGTGTGGTGGCTTTCAATCAATTGAAGTATATGGAGCTTGATGGGTTGATAGGTTGAGAAGTTTCAGCTCAGGTGGATACACTTTGATGTTCCCACTCTTGGAAGATATCATTGTGACTAGGTGTCCCAACATGAAGTTTTTCTCTCAAGGACCAATAGAGGCATCAAAGTTGCAGAGAGTTCAAGTATCCATCCATAATATGTTTGAAGAAATGGTATGCACTAGTTACCAAATTCCATGTATTTGGATGGTTTTTGACCACTAACTGAATAATCGCTTCTTGTTAGAAGTTTATGTTTAATGATGCATTTTTTTTTGATAGGGTACGTTTGCTAGAGCAAAGAACATGCTGCTATCTGAGTTCCCCGATCTGACTAGAAAATGGCACAACGAGCTTAATCCCATCAAGTCATATTGGCAATTAGAAACAATGGTGGTAAATAAATGCCCATCATTTGTTAACGCCATTCCCTCTAGATTGATGCTTGTTTTTAAAAATTTGAGCTTTTTGCAAGTGTGCGATTGCGAGTTGCTTGAAGAAATATTTGATTTGGAAGGGCTGGAGGCTATGGAAAGCACTCGAGTGCTGCCTCGGCTAGGCGAATTGAACTTGGCCAATCTACCAAAATTGAGACAACTGTGGAACAAAGATCTTCAAGAATCGCTATGCTTTAATTCTCTATTTTCACTCATCCTTTATAATTGCAACAACTTGGGACATGTTTTCACTCCATTAATGACTCAGTGCCTTGCCAATCTTCAACTAATGGAAATAAAGGAGTGTGGTCAAATGGAAGGAGTGATCGTAAAGGAAGAAGGAGAGGGAAGCGCAATGGAGAAGATTACATTTTTGAAGCTCTGGTGGATGAAACTGGAATGCTTGCCCAATTTGACTTGTTTCCTCTTGGGAAAAATCATATGTTGGAATGCCCTAATTACAAATGCTGAGCATTGCCCATTGCCCCAAGATGGGAAGTTTGATTGGGCAATCTCGGATGGAGAATGACCATGGCACCCCTTCATTTTTCACTTCCCAGGTCAGTCTTTCAAACAAATGCGTCTTTGGTGTTCCATTTGGGACATGTTCTCGTAGTATTGGACAATGCATGGTATGATGCAAATTTTGTGCTTTGTGCTGGTTTATATACATAATCTTCTAATATTTAATATGAAGATTAAAAATATTCTAATCCTCAATAAATATTACTATTATATGTACATCTCCATATCCTATTAGAAGTGTTAAGTTGGTGTAAGTTCATGAAATCATATCATGTGTAGTTAGAATTAATTAGCGAAGTTCCTAAAAAAAGTCATCATGATAACCATATAAAAACATTTACTTTTGCACCTTCAATTATAAAGAACTAAATAGCAAACATAGAATAGCATCTAAAAATGGCAAAAAAATATTAAGTAGCGCCCCTTCATATTTATTTGCATGGAATCAAACTAGTGTCAAAACATGAAGAAAAGGGAAAAAGAAAACTTTATAATTGTAAAAGCCAATTTCACAAATTGTTTAACTATTACAACTCATTGTACCATAATCAGTGGAGTCCAACTTTTTTATTTCTTAATAATCATCGATGCTTGAGCTAGGTCTTGATAATAAAAAAAAAAAAGTAAAAAGGTCAATATACATGAAGATGTTCGTCTTCTTTGTTCGTAAATCATATTTGAATCGCTATACACTCCAACAACCTATCAAATTAAAAATGTATTATACAATAAAATATTCGTCTTTTTTAAAATCTAAATTATCATATTGAGTGATAATTAGTGTGATACTGCACACAATCTATGTTTGGCAAGAGAAAATGCAGATTGCTTTTTCCAGAAAAGAAATGACCAAAAAAAAAGGAAAAAATAAAAGAGAGAAAAGGACAGCTGGATAATAAATAGTAGCAATTCCGTGGGCGATTGCCGACATTGCAAGTCTTATTTCATAACTAGATGACAATATTTAGTCAATGTCCTAGCTAAAATAAAAATTTTAAAAATCGGAATAAATTATCCAACCAACAACACCACCGAAGCGAAAATATTAGGTGCATTAAATACACTATGTAGGATTCGTATTGAATTATCCGCAAATCGACATGTGGTAAAGCCGGGCCCACTTGTTTGTTGAACATCAAAATTTTTGCTCCCTTTCTTCTTCAATAACAGCCCATTACTAGAAAGCTCTGCTTTCCTTTTTCTAGTGATGGCTTTGCTCCCTCTCCTCCTCTCTCTCTTTCCTTCCTGAAGTGACACCCCGCCTTGGCCTCCATTAGTTGCTGTGCGCTCACTGACAAAGGAAAAAAAAAGAAAAATGAAAAATGAAGAAATTAGACAAAGTCTATTTGATGTTTTAGCTTCTCCCCTCTTAAGAAATGTTCTCTCTAAGTCATTTCATTTCACCTTGATCCTCCTCTTCGCAACGATGGGAAAAAAAAGTGAACCAAATCTACAGAGTCAAGTAACAATAACTCTTCTTCTTCCCCCCCCCCCCCCTCATCCTCTTACCTTTCTTTTTTTGGGGCGATTGATTGGGTGGTCCGTCCAATGGTTGAATTGCTTCTCTGAAGCTCGCCTCCTCTCTATGCGCGTGCTTCCATGGGTTCCGAGTGATTACGCAAACTGGAGCTTGTTGGTTATGGCGGGTCGAAGTAGATCTCCGATGCGGAAGCGATTTCGGCGTCGATTCGGTCGGGGTGTTGATTCCGGCGAAGAAAAATTAAAAGTTCTTCTCTTCAGCCCTCTCTTCCTCCTCCTTCGTCCACAGCCGCCCGACCTCCGCCCCTCCTCCGTTATCGCCAACGGCGGAGTCACCGGCGCCTTGATTAGGAGACCCTCGCTATGTCCAAGCCGAGCATGGCTAGCTTCCTCTGATTTGTCCGTCTCATCGTTCTACAGATCTCGAAATCTTGCCGTCCATAGCGATAGAGTTGTAGATCTGGAAGTCGATCACCGCCGCTCGCAGCGATGGACGAGCCGCTGTCGCTAGAAACATGGTTGCAGATCTGGAAGTCCTGTCGCGAGCAACGACGGCTTATGGATTGCCATTGTCCCCTCCGTCGCCCGCGATTGGGCGTGTGGTCCGCAACCCCTCCATTGCCCGTCTTGCCCATCCTGGGCTGGAGTCGTGCCTCCAGATCTAGTATCGTCCATGGACGCAAACCTAGCTCATCCATGGCTCGCCAGAGGCTCCTCCACAAATCTGGCGACCGCAGCTTGTCCATGGCCATGAGTCTTGATGGCGAGTTTGAGATCCCTTCGTCCATGGACTGCGAGGTCAAACGGCGAAAGAGAAAAACAGAGAAATAGATGTTAGGGAAGAGCGGCCATGGACGAGACGCGCCATGGAATGGGTAGACCACAAAGAGACGGAGAGGGTTGGATGCCCGGCAATGGTCGCCTTGGACGCGACACCGGCAACTCCGACGGTGGCGATGGCTGGGGGAGCGGAAGGTTGGGTTCAATGTGGCTGGAGATGGAGGACCACCTCAACGCCACGTAGATGGCCTCCTTGGTGGAGGGCAAAGGATCTACCATCCAGTGACGGGGGTTATCCTATATCAATCATCCCAAAGAATCGAGATTTTTTATATTTAGTCATCTGACCAAAACAAACAATCAATATTTAGTCAATGTCATAGCTACATAAAAAATTAAAAATAAATGGAATCAATCATCTAGTCAACACTTCCATTCCGTCTCATGAAGTTCTCCTAATGTGAAGACTAAAACGCAGTAAATGACGACCTCCTCCTGCACTTCTTTCTTTTGGGTCGAACCCGAGGCACTTGAAAATGCGTGATATCATTTTTTATTATAGATTCTATACAAGTTTTGTTTTTTTTTTCCTGACAGAGGAAATGCCTTTTTTTCTTATTCTAATACTTTTGCGCAATTCTTTCTATTATTTTACTAGTAGAATAGAATGTTTAATTATAACAAGTATCTACACATTTTTTTACTTTATAATTGTAAGAATTATCACTAATTATTTATTTATAATGTCATTTGCATGTATAAGTTGTTATATAATACCTAGCCCCACATTCTAAGAATATTTCAAAGTCATTATAACACTCAATCAACAATACTAATAAATTTTGGAAAGTATGAAAATAGTCATATGATCTTTTGGTAGTGACAAGTTGTGATAGTATTAATTTCATTTTAGTGTCAAATATGAGCTGTCATATAGTAATTGATTTCTCCCACATCATTAGATTATTTTAGAAACTCATCAAAATCCTCAATTAAGAATATTGATAGATTTAAGGAAGTGTGGAAAGTCATTTTTTTTTTTTTTTTTTTTTCCGTGACAAGTCATAATTGCATTAATTATATTGTAACCAAATGAAAATATCAATACTTACTTTTCAATGGACAATTCGTTGGAGGTCATGATGTTTTAAAAAAAAAACACTCTTGATTTTCTCCTTACAAACAAAATGCAATTAGCTGGGTGCACACCCACTTTTTGCCAAGGGGTGGATCACTCGGTACATCGCAAGATTCTATTTTTATTTTTCCACCTCAAATCTAAATAAATATTATTTCAAGGATGTTATTAATGGTCCAATGTAAAACTAGTAAATTGACCCAACTTGCTTTTGTTGAGATCATAACACTATGTTATTTATTCAATAGAAAAATTTTCCATACATAAAAAAGAAAAAGGTTGTGAACAATTGAAGTTACTATATATGTTTTTTATATCCGGTTCGCCATATAAATTTCATAACTCTTCTCTTTTGTGAATTGTATTAATTAGAAGATTCATAAGTACTATTCGCAATTTGGTATGGATAAGTAGCCGTGCTCATAGTAAATAGATGAACTATTGTTGAGCCAAGCATTAGTTTCATCCATTCCTTCTTTAATACGTACATTGCTTAAGTTCTTCGCATCTGACCAAAAAAGCTCTTTGCACCCTCTATTCATATCCTTAGTTGACTGGCTCATCATCTCCATGCCCTTGCTTTTTCTCTAATTGTTATGCATGTTATCCTTGAAGCAAACAAATCTAAAACATAACTGATCTTTGCCAACGAAACTAACCTAATGGAAATTTTCAGTCTGTATCAATGAATCTAAATGTTGCTCTTTTCAATAGTTCTATCGGGCTGCCTAGCAAGCTCCCTAAACTTTTTGCCAATCTTCGTGCTTATTCATCACAAAAATACAACAGGTCACTCCTCCATAGCATCAACATTGTTTTGCGGGATTCATATTATGTTCTCCGTCATTGTCCTCATTTAATTGCGTAGAGAAACGGTTGAGTGAGCTGTCATTGATGTTTAGTCAATGGCTCCATTCTGCATCAGCATAAATAGGAGGGCTCTCGTTTCTCTCTCTTTCACTTTTGCATTGTAAGTTTTCTTATGCTTTAGAGGCTCTTGCGCCCAATTGGAAATAGCCCTTCTCTCTCTCTCTCTCTCTCTCTCTCTCTAATAGTGACACGAGAGCTACTATCAAAGAAATGAGGACCTCTCTCTCTCTCTAATTGTGACACGAGAGCTACTATCAAAGAAATGAGGACTCAGGAGGGGGGCGGATTAGGATGAAGTTGAAAGGTACGGAACTGGAATTCGGGAGACCTGCTTAGCAACCAGTTGAACGAGCACAAGTTCCACGTGCATAGGGCCTATTTGCCTAATTCCTGGACTTTTAAGTTATCCTTATGATTTGCCGAGTAATCAAGAAAAGTAAACATTGTCTTGTCACTCCAAAAACTATGTACCCTTAATCATCAATTAAGCCACTCAAAAAGTCGAATGTACTATTAATTTATAAATGCATTTATAATTTCATGCTTGTTGCAATGCAATATCCTTGCCCTTAGTCATCAGTCAACTTATATAAAAGCATCAATCAAGCCCTCCCTATTTATGTCTCTAACAAAATCTTGACTTCTCATGATTTGTGTGAACAGGGGAAGTCTGAAAATTCCTTCTTTAAGCTAATAACTCAATGCAATCACATTCATTGTGTCATTTTTTTTTCTCAATATGGCAGGTACAATTTCCTAAACTTAAGTCGATGGATCTCTCTCGCATGGACAATTTAAGCAAAATATGGACTGATGGTCCTCAAGAAACTCAGACTTTTGATTGTTTATGGAAAGTTGAGGTTCAAAATTGTAAGAGCCTTGAAAATTTGTTTCCGTATTGGGTGGCTGCAAGTTTAACCCAACTTGGAAAACTTCAAGTGGAATCTTGTGAGATCGAGGAAATAGTTGCTAGTGGGGATGACACTTCATGCTTCAATACTACTCAAGATCTTTTCCCAAAACTAACCTCTTTGGTGTTACATGACATGCCAAGACTCAAGAGCTTCTGTCCTAACTTGCCCACTTTGAATTGGCCATTATTGGAGGAATTACGGGTGACTCACTGTGACGAATTGAACATGTTATCCTTTGCGGCATCCATGAACAGTTGGGCTCAAAGAGATGATCAACAAGACCTTTCAGATCAAGAAGTACACTCTTCATTTGAGAGGGTATGATTATAGTTACTCTCCTTAGTTTCTACTTTGTTCTTTAAAGCAATCACTAATATCATATCCATTGCATATCATGTCGCGTTGTAATGTTATAGAAAACATGATCTTCCTTACCTATTAGTTTGCCGACAACATTAAGATATTTCTAATATCTTACGTATAGTTTCCTTTGCGGACATGCATAAGATATTCCATTACCTAGAGTTACAAAAATATTTATAGTATTCTATTGACAACGGAATATATTCCTAATCTAACCTAATGGTGCTCCTTGGCGACATCAATAAGAATTTGACTAGAGGTCCTCTCTATTATTGATATGTGTTGCACATTTGAACTTTTCTTCTCTATTTCATCTTCTACAAACTCTAAAAAAATCAATTCAAACAAATTTTTAAAAACAAAAATAACATTAGTACCTTAGTGCACTATTTTCTACTGTATTTTTTAATACACTGGTGCACTGCATAATCGTCCTGTTGTCCTGTTATAATACTATAGAAAACTAGAACCCCTTTCCTATAAGTTTGCGGACAACATAAGATATTTCTTATATCTTAAGCACACTTCTAAATTTGTGGACCACATATGTTTTAGTAACATCACGAGTGCATCTCGTTACATAAGATTCCAAAGATGATAAATTTTTGTTGACAAGATAAGATATTCCTAACAAAAGATGAATTTAGTGAGTGTAGGGATCTTGAATTTAGATTCACTCTATCCACTTGACCAAACCAACCTCTACATGAGACTTTTAAAAGCTTGAGTGTTGAATACAAGGTTCTTGAGCTATAAGAAGATGGCCACCTTCCATGCATATCATGTAAATAGGTTTACTTTTAACAACACATGATTTATTGCCGAAACTTCGTAGAATTTACTTCTCTTATTGTATTGGTTGTTTGACAGGACTTTCTCAACTTCGAGAGACTTTTATTAGTC
This sequence comes from Eucalyptus coolabah, assembly GCA_014182585.1. Lineage (NCBI taxonomy): Eukaryota > Viridiplantae > Streptophyta > Magnoliopsida > Myrtales > Myrtaceae > Eucalyptus > Eucalyptus coolabah. The sequence goes on from CM024626.1 coordinate 13,799,465, forward strand.
AATAACAATATTCACATGATACAAGATGGAAATTTTCCCGATGACATCTTTAGCAAACCAAAAGCACTAACATTGGCATGTTTTCATGATGAAAAGGCCGTCTTTCCCTCTATATTCCTCCTAGAGAGATTTAAGAATCTACACAGCCTTGAGGTATTCTGTAGTTCCTTTGAAGATATATTCCCATATGAAGGGCTTGTTGAAGAGGGGAAACATTATGTGCTTGAAAATTTAAAAGAACTTAAGTTAAGCAAGCTGCACAACCTAAAGCGTGTGTGGAGAGAAGACTCTTTAGTGTCAAAAATTCTTCAAAGCATTGACACGTTGGGGGTTTGGGATTGTTCCCATTTGACGACAATATTTCCAACTGTGGCATGCTTCCAGAATTTGACAAAATTAGTGGTGAAGAATTCCTCTAGATTGGTACACCTAGTAACAATTTCAACGGTCACAAATTTGGTGCATCTCACTGAGATGACTATAATAGGATGTGAAAGAATGAAAGAAGTAGTGGCCAACGATGGAAATAGAGAAGGAAAAGTGATTTCTTTTGGGAATTTAAGATGGTTGACACTTGAACATCTGCCAAACTTAGAATGCTTCTCTTCCATCCTGAGTTGCATCTTCAGGTTCCCATCCTTATGCTGTATTGAAGTGGAAGAGTGTCCGAAAATGAAGACATTTTCTAAGGGTACACTAAGCACACCAAAACTAGATGATGTGTCGCTGTTCAAATACAAGTGGGAATGGAATTGGGAGAAGGGTGATGATCTCAATACAACCATACAAAAGTTAGCAGCATAAATCAATGCACATAGAATTGGTGAGATTCAATTGATGTCATTCTCTCGTTCATTCATTTTTCTTATTTTTTATTATTATTTTTTTTTTTCTTTTTCTTATTTTTTGGCAGCAGAGTAAGTTTTTAAATTTTTCTTTTTGTATCTTTTCTATTATAGATACCGTCGGATCAAAGCATCATCAACCCTTATCTATCGGTCGATCTCGCCTCCCCCTTCCCTGAACAGCAGGAAGCGAAAAAGGGCTCTCCTTGTCCTTCTTGACGCCAGACGCTCTGTCTGCTGCATTCACGGAGGATGGAGCGAAAAGGAAGCGTCGGGAATTGCCAGGACTTGAGAGAAGATGGCACTGCCGAGTCTGGACAGTCAGTCCTCTACTCACTTCATCAAAGAAGAAGATCATTCTCTCTCTCTCTCTCTCTCTCTCTCTCTCTCTCTCTCTCTCTCTATCTCTCTCTGTCTCTCTCTCTCTCTCACACACTTGAACCCGGCAAACTCGTAAGTTCACTTTTCTTCCGATTTTGGTGTCTTATTGCACATGAATTAGGTTGAAGTCGGAAGCTGGTTTCGTAGAGACCTTCCTCAATCCTCGCCTTCTTCCTCAGCAAAGGCCTTTGTTCTTCAAAATTCATTCCACATTAGAGTCTAAAAGCATAAGTTCCTCAAACTAGCAATTTTATCTTAACAGTGGAGTAATTGAAATAGGGAAAAGAATGAAAGGACTATTATTGGGACATAAGCTGGTGGTTGGGGGTTCGAAAAGATAACAATCGTCTCCTTTTTTGTGGATAGATGCGTTGGAAAAGCAATTCCTAAGGCGTCTTAGAATTGAGATCCAAGTCCTCTTATATGGAGAAATTTGACAATGTGATTCAATGTCAGGGAAGTAGAATATATATGTTAATCGCACAAAGAGACTTTGTTCATATGGACAAGCAAATTGCAAAGAATGTTGCTGCCTCCATAACTAAAGAGAAAGACCTAATCAATAAGGGGCTGGCTTGTTGCGATTATGAAATTTCATTGTAGATCTAATGACTGATAATTTTGTTTTCAAATAGGAGATGCTGTTGTATTTTGTTATATTAATCAGATTTGGGGAAAAAAAGATTTTACTTTGTCAAATTGAACCAATAGTTTGATAAAACCTTATTTGAGCTGTGCTTGAAAGAATCAAACAGCTTAAGTTTAAATTTTCAATTCCATCGATGCTCCAGTCATTGATGTATTTGCTTTTTCCCTTGTGATTGTGATTTGTGTGGCTGAAATTGATATGTTTTAAATATATATATATATATAGGACCTGGAAGGCTTCTTCTGAATGTTGTTGACACCTAAATTTTGGCGACCCGCTTAGTCATTTATTGCATTAAAAAATTAGGGATTAATTTTATTCCGGAAAAAATAGTTAATTGCATAGCATATAGTTTTAGGTGCATTTGTTTCTTAATTTGCATTTACATTGGGTCGGTGACAAATGGGTTTGATTTAGTAGTTTTAAGCTTTAATTTGGCAGTCGGACTAAGCCCACGAAGCAAGTAAATTGGCTCGAGCCCGTTTTCTTTTAATGACAAAAATTACCTAAATTGAGATTTGAAATAATATTACGGTGGATTTTTTGAATTTAAGAAAATCGGGTTGCAATCTTATCTGTAGGTGATAAAATCAGGAGATGTGGAAAATAAAAGAAAAGTGATATTGCGTGCAAAAAAGAAATCTTCGCGGATGCTGATTTGAAAAGGAAAATAAAACCCTAATCTTCAGCCTATAAAAAGGTTTTCGCGTAGGGTTTCAAAGGAGGCCACAAAATCGACACATACGGCCACAATTCTAAAAAGAGGGGGATTTTCGAATTTCAGAGAGACACACGAGAGAGAGTAGAGCATACGCGAGGAATCTCGACCAGCTCTTGGCCGAGACGCTCCTTCCACGCATCCGCCCCTTCCACGGCCAGACTTGGGGTCGTGTTTCTGTTTCCATCACCGCCACATCGTGCTGCTGCCCCGGTGAGGTGTCGACGACGGCCAAGCTACTCCCTGTATACGTGCCACCTGAGAAGTCAACCGAGTCCAAACTGTTGCACCCAACCGCATTGCTGCTTTGGTTTCGTTGTTGCTACGCACTGGCGCCATTGCTCCCTGGCCCGCCCGGCGCTCGATCCTCCACGATGAACGCTGCTGATGCTACCCCCTCTGCGAAGGGATCGCGGCCTCATCTAGTAGGCAATCTTATTGGGTTTCTATTTTGCAGCAACTCTCCCCGTTTCTGTTCTAGTCTTCTTGTGGTTGCCTCCCCCGCTATGCTGGTCATCCTCGTTGACTTTGCCAAGCCGAATCAGCGAAGCATCAGCCACCACTTGCTAAGCGAGACGCCATCTTTGAGCAGCACGTCATCTTGAGCTGCCGCCCGTGAGTCATCCCGTCGTCCTTGTGCTATCACGTTGAACCTCTACCGTGATTCACGAGCCGCTGTTCGAAGGCCAAATTTGGAAACAAATATTTGGGATAGGTAAGGATTTTGTCTATGTTAATTTCCGAAAATTTTGTTTCCTTATTTGATATATTCATCGGTGCACATGATGCAATCCCCAATATGCCATGATATTCGCAACACGATTAGCCTTTTAAATTGGGAAATCTTCCTAATTTCGCAACGTACATATGATTGACGGTCCGATTTCACGCTCGAAATACGACTCGCAATCGTACGGAAAAATCACCAATCCGATCTCACGTTCGAGATATGATTCGTGATTTTATTTAAAAATTGGCCAATCCGATCTCATGCGCGAGATATGATTCGTCAATTTAGTTCCCAAAATTAAATGGATGTGGATGATGTCTTGTTTGATTTGGTGCCGTGTTGTTCTTGATGTTTTATTTGTTTGCCCCCGTAAAATTAAAAATATTTGAGTTAGATTAGATGCATGTTAGGATGTTACTTGTTTTAGATTATTTTGCATGTCTAGAATAGGAAATTTATTTATTTCGAATTTCTTAAATAAAAAATCCAAAAAAATGCATTCGTTTAGGATATTAGTTTTTTTTTTTAAATTTAAGTTGCATGTTAATTATTTGCCAATCTTAAATTTATTTTTTAAAAAAACACAAAAATCATCATGCATATGTCATGTAGAATTAGGGCATTCTTCGCACGTCATTGCATATTAGGATAAATTGCATGCTTATTAGGAAAATAAAAACCATGTGCACGTCATATAGAATTAGGTTCATACAATGCATGTCATTTAGTGATTTTTGTTAGGTCATTTAATTAGAAATTGTCCGTCATTAGAATTAGGTCATTAGATTAATTTAGATTGCATATTTAAGTGTTGCATTTCTTTAATTTCGAATCTCATGGAAAATACAAAAAAAAATTATTTTTTAGAATAAATCCATCTCATGCTTTAGGATAGACTACATGCTTATTTATGTCATATCGCTTAGGTCATATAGCTAAGTCATGTTGCCATGTCATATCATTTCATGTTAAATTAGTGACATGCATTGCATAAAGCATGATTCTCATTAATTAAGTGAAAACAAAAAAGAAAAAAAGAAATTGCGTGTTAATTAGAAATCATATTTAGGATTGTTGATGTGAATTCTAAATTAACAACGCAGATGCTTTCGTTGCTACGAGGTAAGTCCTGCAATTTATTCATTGCTTTCCTGGATGTTAAATTGGTGGTTTGCGCACTCGCATGATCGCCTCACATGTTAGGGAAATAATTTTAAAATTAATTCAAGCTGCCCGCCAAACATTTTTCGAAATAAAAAGAAAGGTACCGAAAGGGCGTTAGAGAAATCTAGCGTAACCAAGTCCCCGAACTCATAAATCTCTGGTTCGTAGGAGTAAAGTAAATCTCCCGTTACTTTACTTGGGTTTCTAATCGACCCACCAAAAATAGATTAGTGGCGACTCCTAATTTAAAAATTGCATGTTAAGAACTTGAACCGAAAGTCGCGAATTGGTATGGGCTTGGGAGAGCCCGAGTTAAGTCTAGGCTTAACAATCCATTAGCCAAATCCTAGGTGGTTCAAACCCGAAAAATTGGTCGCGACAAATGTGTACACTATTGCATTCTGGGAGCACAGATTTGACCTTGACTTTGGATGAATGACTTTCGTCATGTGGTTTACTGTCTATTAAACTCCTGAAACTAGGTAGTAATGCCTTAAACTCACTCTGTGTACAATTTAATTCTCTCATTAGGATATTGCTTATGTCTTGGTCTTTTCTTCACCATATGTTGGTTTTCCAACCGTGTACTTGTGCATTTGGCTCTTGTTCAATTCATCATGCAACATATTCGGGAAATTTAGCAAATTGTGACTCTCAGGTATTTGGACAGGTCATGGATGGTGAAGTGAAGGAGTTGTGGATGAGATTTTGTTTTTTTTTGGGCACGGTGGGGGGGTGTATGTTCTTTTCCGCTGGTCGGCCCACATTTGCAAGAGAAGGTCATTTGCATGTAGAAACTCATTGATAGGGATGATTTTCTGTTCAGAGTCCACATATTCACTGGTGCTGGTTAGGACTTGATTTACATTGATCTAGATGAACTCTGGAAGTGTCACTTTCGCTGGTCCAAGATGAATTCAGTATTCCAAATAATAACTCCTTTACATAGTCTTGAGGAATCAAGGAAGTGTACTTGTATGCCAATTGGGTTTTATGAGGTTGATCACAATATAGATGCACACTCATTAATGCTTCATTCCAAATCTGAATGAACTGAAAAGTATGTGCTTCAAGACGTACATTTTGGTTTATGCATTCTTCATTTTGAATTTAAAAACAAGTCTCATAGGCTTATTAAGATTATGGGTTTTATTTTTCCTACATGAATATTAAAAAGGTTCAAGAGGATGCTTTTGAGAGAATGGTGCAATTGTTTGGCCTGTAGAAGTGGAAAAATGTGATGAGATGGTTTGGTTAGCAAAGGGTTTGAATATATATGCAGAGCATTACTCTGTCTGAGGCTCAATTTTTCGTCTTCTAATATGAAGGGGACTCCATTTCCCGTGTTATCATAATTGATGAAAGGATGTCCGAGATAGAATATCCGCCAATCAATGTTGATGTGAGGAACCAAGCCTCAGCAATTATGGAATTGTCTTGCTAAAAGTGGAAGTTGCCTTCGATTGCCGTGATGTTTCAGTCAACCTTGAAGTCTGGGGGGATGAATTGCATTCAGCCAAGTGTCCTCGGTTTTGTATGGAAATCGAATCTGATCAGGTTTGCGAAGTTCATGGCAGTTCCTATGCACATTCATCGGCAAAGTTTGGGAGGGACAGAAGTTCGAACTGCTCATCGCAAGATTTTTTAGGTGTGAATCTTAATATTAGCTAATTCTGCCCGTGATTGTGTTGTTCTCGTGTTTGATTCAAATACGGCAGGAACTGTCCATTTTGTTAGGCTAAGAGAAACTGCGTTAGAGTTAATGCTAAGAGAAATTGTGTTAGAGCTAACTCATTCTCTTGGCATTTCTCTGTCTCTAGATCTCCCGTGTATGCATATATATGTGTTGAGACTAAATGTGCCGGCAATTGCTGTGATGTTTCTGTTGAGCTTGAAGTCTTGGGGATGAATTGCATTCAGTCAAGTGTCCTCAGCTTTGTATGGCAATATAATTTGATTAGGTTTGCAAAGTTCATTGCAGTTCCCATGCACATTCATTAGAAAAAGTTTGGGGAGCGATAAAGTTCAAACTACTCATCATGACATTTTCCAAGTGTGAATCTTAATATATTAGCAGATTCTCCCCTTGACTGTGTTGTTCTCGTATTTAATTCTAATATCATGCAAGAACTCTCCACGTTGTTAGGCTAAAAGAAACTGTGTTAAGGCTAATTCATTCTTGTAATGTTTCTTTGTCTATAGCTCTCCTGCGTGTACATACGCATGTGTTGGGGGTTCACATAAATAATGGAAACAAACCGATCCAGTCATATCAGATTTCATTGTGATGAGAATGGATTGGTGTGCATATAGGCCTCAGGAAGCTAGATCATTAGAAAGACTCAAATTTATTGATTTAGGGTTGCTATGTCAGTAGATATGGGTTTTACATAACAAGAATAGATTACACCTAAAACGCTAAAGCTTTTTTCATGTTCTGTTTGCGGCTGCTGTAGGTAAGCTGAGAGAGTCAGGCTTGTGAAGAGCTCTCGAACTGGCCAGCAAATTTATACTCGATCATCCTTTCCTCCAAATTGCGGTGAGGTGAATATATCTGAAGAAAAGCAATATGGTAAGATCCTCTAGACAATGACAACTCTTGGATTTAAATCACATAGGGTTGCTAGAATATGTTGGATCTAGATATCAATCACGTGGCAATTATTATTATTATTATTATTTTTGGTCCTTTACATGCTTCAAAAGGGATATTCATACTGTCTTCCTCAGAAATCATTGGTTGTTTTCTTCTTTCTGATGACAAAATTGCGTAATGTCTCCTTGAGCAGAGAGTTCCTGGTTCATTCCTAAAGATGCATGTTAAGAAAAGCCTGCAGACTATGGCTCTCATATTTCAAGACAAAGCATGGCGTTGAAGCTCACCAGCCCTGAACATTATGGAAAGCTATTTGCTCGTAGGGCTGCATTCATGAGAGAAACTTCTTTGAAGGCGGAAGACGCGTGCGTTTGAGCTCTACTGAAAAGGACAATATCGTGTTCAGACTATCCAACTTCAGAACACTGATAAGACTTGGCTGAATGATAATACTATGCAATATGATATAGCAGAGGAAGTTTTGGCTTAGCTCACTTTTGGCGAGAATGTGACTTTCACAATGGCTAGGCTGAATTCTGCTTCCAATTCGGCAAAATGGATAAAAGCATGAGTTTTGTTCCAATGAATGAAATGGTCCTGAATGTGTACAATGCCTTTCCTTGATCCTAGACTTAATAATCACCATGAGGGCACGAGTTGTGAGTCGGAGGAAGCTGATTACTACTTTTGATTATGTGACTTCCATTTCAGGAGACAATCTCTCAAATTTGAGGCTTCTTCAAGATTTCCAGTGGCTTAACCTAATCTTAATTGTCTCGCCAATTTTTTCTTTCTAGTAATTTTGGCAAGTTTGTAGATTGAGTTTGTGATATAGATATCCTTGCTGATTAAAGGGTTGTACGGGTGCCTGTATTTCATTTTACGAAGTTTGTTTTTATGTTAGGCCAATCATCACTCTACAAATTGCCCATGCAACTACTGAGTATCTGGCTTATGAATGTGACACATGTATGGTGATTTTTTTTTTTGAAATGTCAAAATCTCAAAATTATGTACATATGACATAAATTTTTCTTGTGATACCAAGAACTCCAAATTTATATCTGTGCGACACATTTGTTCTCCATCAAAATTGCATAAAGTTTTCTGATCCAAAATTACATCGTTTTTATTTCACTAGTGCTAATTAGGACTTGATTTACATTGATCTAGATGAACTCTGGAAGTGTCACTTTCGCTGGTCCAAAATAAATTAAGTATTCCAAATAATAACTCCTTTATATAGTCTTGAGGAATCAAGGAAGTGTACTTCTATGCCGATTGGGTTTTATGAGGTTGATCACAATCCAGATGCACACTCATTAATGCCACATTCCAAATCTGAATGAACTGAAAAATATGTGCTGCAAGACGTCCTTTTTGGTTTATGCATTCTTCATTTTGAATTTAAAAACAAGTCTCATAGGCTTATTAAGATTATGGGTTTTCTTTTTTTTCTACATGAATATTAAAAAGTTCAAGAGGATGCTTTTGAGAGAATGGTGCAATTATTTGGCCTGTAGAATTGGAAGGGTTTGAATGAATATGGAGAGCATTACTCTATCTGTGAGGTTCAATTTTTTGTCCTCTATTATGAAGGTCGCCATAATTGATGAAAGGATGTCCGAGATAGAATATCCGCTAATCAATGTTGACATGAGGAATCGAGCCTCAGCAATTGGAATTGTCTTGCTGAAAGTCGAAAATGCCTTCGATTGACGTGACGTTTCAGTCAAGCTTGAAGTCTGGGGGGATGAATTGCATTCAGCCAAGTGTCCTCAGTTTTGTATGGAAATCGAATCTGATCAAGTTTGCAAAGTTCATGGCGGTTCCTATGCAGAGTTTAGGAGGGATAAAAGTTCCAATTGCTCTTCACAAGATTTTCCAAGTGTGAATCTTTATATTAGCTAATTCTGCCCTTGATTGCGTTGTTTCTCGTGTTTTATTCAAATACCGTACAGGAACTGTCCATGTCGTTAGGCTGAGAGAAACTGCGTTAGAGTTAATGCTAAGAGAAACCGTGTTATAGCTAACTCATTCTCTTAGGCTGCGCATGGAAACAATTCTGTTTCTTTTTTTGTTTCTGAAACAGAAACAAAAAAGTGTTTCTGTTCCGGGAAACAATTTTTGAACAAAAGAACGCGTTTGGTAACGTTTGGTCGGGAATAAAAATGAATAGAAACACTTTTGGTAAATTTTATTCTTTTTTTGTTTCTTTTAATTTTTTAAACATTTTTATTTTATTATTTATTTTTTTCCTTTCTTTTTATTTTTCTTTTTTTCAGCCGGTCCCGGCCTCCGACGATCGGCCGGACAGGGCCGGCAGCCTCGCCCGGCCCACGGCGAGCTCGCCGGCCCTGGGGCGAGGCTCGGCCTCGCCTTGGCTGGGGAGCTCAGCTCGCCGGATCTTGGCAAGCTCGAGCTCGCCCGGCCAAGGCAAGGCTCGGCCTCGCCCGCGCCGGCGACGCCGAGCCTCGACGGCCGGTCGCCGGCCATGGCCGAAGCCGACGACCGGCGAAAGAAAAAAAGAAGAAAAAAAGAAGAAAAGAAGAAGAGAAGAAGAAGAGAGAGAAGAGAAATGTTTCTTCAAGAAATGTTTTCGGAGCAAGAAACAACAAATTGTTGTTTCTTTTTTTATTCTTATTTCGTTCGAAACAAAAAAAAAAAAAAAAGAACAGAAACGCAACCAAACGCGTTTGTTTTCTTTTTTGTTCCGGGAACACTTTCCGTACGAAGTGTTCCGGAAACGTTTCCATGCACGCCCTTAGTGTTTCTCTGTCTCTAGATCTCCTGTGTATGCATATATATATATGTGTGTGTGTGTGTGTGTGTGTTGAGACTAAATGTGCCGGCAATTGCTATGGTGTTTGGTTGATCTTGAACTCTTGGGGGATGAATTACATTCAGTCAAGTGTCCTTAGCTTTATATGGCAATGGAATTTGATTAGGTTTGAAAAGTTCATTGCAGTTCCCATGCACATTCATTAGCAAAAAGTTTGGGAGGGACAAAGTTCGAATTGCTCATCACGAGATTTTTGAGTGTGAATCTTAATATATTAGCAAATTCTCCCCTTGACTGTGTTGTTCTCGTGTTTGATTCAAATATCTTGCAGGAATTCTCCACGTCGTTAGGCTAAGAGAAACTGTGTTAGAGCTAATTCATTCTTGTTATGTTTCTTTGTCTATAGCTCTCCCCCGTGTACATATGTATGTGTTGGGGGATCTCATAAATAATGGAAACGAACCGAGCCAGTCATATCAGATTTCATTGTGATGAGAATGGATTGGTGTGTAGATAGGCCTCAGGAAGCTAGACCATTAGTAAGACTCAAATCTATTGATTTAGGGTTGCTATGTCAGTAGATATGAGTTTTACATAACAAAAAATAGAATATTAAAGCCTTTTTCATGTTCTGTTTGCGGCTGCTGTAGGTAAGCTGAGAGAGTCAAGCTTGTGAAGAGCTCTCGAACTGGCCAGCAAATTTATACTCGATTATCCTTTCTTCCAAATTGCGGTGAGGTGAATATATCTGAAGAAAAGCAATATGGTAAGATCCTCATGACAATGACAACTCTTGGATTTAAATCACATAGAGTTGCTAGACTGTGTTAGATCTAGATATTAATCACGTGGCAATAATTTTTTTTTTGTCCTTTACATGCTTTGAAAAGGATATTCATACTGTCTTCCTCAGAATCATTGGTTGTTTTTTCCTTTCTGATGACAAGATTGTGAAATGTCTCCTTGAGCAGGGAGTTCCTGGTTCATTCCTAAAGTTGCACTTTAGAAAAGCCCGCAGACCATGGCTCTCATATTTCAAGACAAACATGGCATTGAAGCTCACCAGCCCTGAACATCATGGAAAGCTATTTGCCCACAGGGATGCATTCATGAGAGAAACTTCTCTAAAGGCAGAAGACGCGTGTGTTTGAGCTCTACTGAAAAGGACAATATCGTGTTCGCACTATCCAACTTCAGAACCACTGGTAAGACTTGGCTAAATGATAATACCATGCAATACAATATAGAGGAAGTTTTGACTTAGCTCACTTTTGGTGAGAATGTGACTTTGAGAATGGCTAGGCTGAATTCTGCTTCCAATTTGGCAAAATGGATAAAAGCATGAGCTTTTTTTCCAATGAATGAAATTGTCCTTAATGTGTACGATGCCTTTCCTTGATCCTAGACTCAATAATCACCATGAGGGCACGACTTTTGAGTCGGAGGAAGCTGATTACTACTTTTGATTCTGTAACTTCCATTTCATGAGACAATCTCTCAAATCTGGGGCTTCTTCAAGGTTTCCAGTGGCTCAACCTGACCTTTAGAATTGTAGAGGGTAGTAACATCGGATACACTTCCTCTAAGCCATATACCAAGTCTAAATTTCAAGGTGTAACCATGAAGCTCCGGTGAACTTAATCAGATTCTGTTCATTGTCTCTTTTTGATTTCTTCAAGATTTTGTGATCAGTCTTTTTGCATGTGAGAAGTTTGTTAGTTTCTTCTCATATGGAAAGCATTTAGAATTTATTCTGTCAAATTAACTGAATCATGATATGTATAGCAAAGCAATTTCCAATCTATGCTGCATCTTTTCATGGTTAGTCAATTGAGGAAATTTTCACATCAATTTCTACTAAAATTCCTCATTGTTCAACTGTGGAGAAAGGGGTTTCTAGTCACGCATCTTTCTACCCTCGGCCATGCTGCCAAATGAAATGATATCATAGGATATAGATAAAGAAGTCCCCTAGTGTGGAAGGAATGGCTTTAGTGGGAAGTAGTCTATATGTAGATTGAGCCATTCTGAGTTGGTTTTTCATGGTCCTACACTTCCTAGACCTCTCATTACACACCTAAATTAGCTTGCAAATTCGATTTATAACTATCCTTTTTCAAAATGGTGATCCCGCATTTTATATGAATAGTTTGGTAAGATCTTGAGCTTAATTCGTCACCTATACCTAGAGCTCAATTATGATTGCTAGTGCCTACAATATCACGACCGCTTTAGCAATTGATGTCCACTTGTTGGAGTTTTTTTTTTTTTTTTCCATTTATACAACATTTATAATTGAAGCCAATAGAATACTAGAACAATATTCACTAATAACACGTATTAAAAAAGGATGTTAGCTAGCTATTTCTTTTCATCCTTTAGCACTTTCGGAAGGATAAATTAATCCTTAAATTTCCTCGACCTCAAATTATTACCTTCTTGTTCTTTGCCCTCCAATTTTATCCTTTGATTTCTCATTCCACTTAAACAATTGCATAGCTTGGTTGTTCAAACATGTAGATGTGCAAAGTATTTTGGGTGGATTCATTAAGCAACATATTCAGAAAAAGCAAAGAGCAACTCTTAGGTATTCCGATAGTGAAGCTCGTCAGGAGCTACAGACTCGTAAGAGGGGCTTGGTCTCTATATTTTTCTTCTGGTTGACTTGCATTTCCGAGAGAAACTCATATGCGTGTAGGAGACGTTTGCATGTTTGAGCTAATTGATAGGGATGATAGTATTTGAAGACTCCATTTTGAGTCTGCCTGTTTCAGCTAGTTGAGAGGGATGCTGGTGTTTGAAGATTTCATGAAATAACTCCCATCTTTAGTCGTGTTGCACCACTGACAAGCAAACTTCCTTTTCTTTGTTGATTGAAAAAACTCAGAGAATTTATGAAGACTTTGGTGCCTCGATTTGTAACGCAACGATTTAGGCAGGAATTGTGACATCCCGAATTCGACCCCATTTCGATAAAGTGAAATGGGCATTTCGTCGACGTGCCTATGGTTCGAGTGATCACTCACGAGTTAACTAATCTATGGGTAAAGCCGTTAAAGGATGTATCAGCTGTAAAATCCCTAAAAGCTACCTAATTAGTTGGATTGGGCTAAAATCACGTCTGATCGATTTTTAACCACGAAATTGAACTCGATTTCGAGAATCGAATTTTAAGCGCATCATAATTCTTATTTTTAGAATCCTGTCTCATCGTCTGTCAAATTGTTGACGAATCCGAAATTTCAATAAAGAAATTATCGAGGAAAATTAAAGACCAAAAGAAAATACAAAGGAAAAGGGGAAGAGAAAATAAAAATATAAATAATAAAATTAATTATTTTCTTTTTTTCTATCTCCCCCTTTTCTCTCTTTTTCTCTCTTCTCTCTCTCTTCTCTCCCCTCTCCCTTTCCCCCTGGTGCGGATTTCCTCTCCACCGCCTACCCTATCCCTCTCTCTTTTTCTTTTGACTAGTCAACCCTTATCTCTCTCTCTCTCTCTCTCTCTCTTCTTCTTCTTCTTCTTCTTCTTCATTCTTCGCGTGCGAACAAGTGAACCAGAAGCTGAGGAAGACCAGGAGCAACAGCTTGCTGAAGCCGCCGCTCGCCGCCCGTCCTGCACTTGCGACGCCCGCCCGTGCACGCCGTGCACTCCGCCCCGCGTCCGTCGCTGCTGCCGCCCCTCCCCCCTGCGAGTCAGCCCTGTTTGGCCCCTGTTCAGCTCGGTTCCACCCCGTCCAGCCGCCTCCGGCCACCGCCCAACCCCGCCGAACCTCCCTGGCATCCCCCTTATCCTCCGCCGCCTCCCCTCGCAGCCCTAGCCGCCGGATTAACTTCGGCAAGCCTTGAACCGCAACCCACGGAGTGGGTATCCAGCCGGTTCATGGGCCGTTTTGGGCCGTTTCCGGGCTCCGAACCCGAGCCGTGCTTTAGGAAGAATTGTTCCTCGCGTCGCCCGTCGGATTGATCCGATTTACGCGCAATTTAGTGAGTAATCTCACTAATCCTGAATTAATTGGCTAATTATGCTTAGTGTTGTTTTAGTTTTAATTAATTATGTTTAGTTTGTTAGATTAGAATAAATTAGTAATTATTAGTCAATTGTGATGCGATTTAGATAAATTGATTGTGCAATTAGCAAGTAGACGTGGTCTACTAATTATTGGAAGTGCCTCAGATTTTCCCGACCCTGGGCTCCAATTAGGCTTTTCGGGCCTAAGTGGAATTTTTAATATTTAAATATTAATTTTCGGAATTAAATTAAATAATTATTTATTTTCCGAAAATTTGACTGAGATGGCCCGGAATCGGAATTTTATGCTGATGACCGTGGTGAAGTCCGTTTATTTAATCAGGCTTTATTTTGAGCTAAATTGCATTTTTAATATTTATTATTTAATTTTCGAAATTAATAAATTAATTAATTATTTTTCGGAAATTAAGATTTTGATGGCCGACGACTGAAATCTCGTGCTGATTGTCGTGGTGCAGTCCGTTTATTTATTTGAGCTCCACGTTGTATGGAATTAAATAAATTGTGATATTTTAGGGATTTACCCTAAATTGATTGGAATTGATTGAGATTGAATTGTTGATTAGTAAATGGCCAAGTATGTTATTAAGCATTTATAATGCTTTGTTGAATTGATTTAATTATTTGATTGAGAAATCGTTGGGCATTGGTTGTCGGTATTGAAAATAAATTGGTAATCACCTAAAAGGAAATACGTGGGCTCGGTGAATTGGAATATCACCTGGAGAATGCATGTGAATTCGGTGATTGATTATGTCATCTTGGCGAAGAGGTCGCCTAAGAGAATGCACGTGGCTCGGAGACTCGTATGTCCTCCTGAAGAATACACGTGGCTCGGTGACAGGATTTGGCATCTAAAAGGGCACGTGGCTCGATGATTTGATGCGTCACTTTGGTGAACTAGTGTCTTAGAGAATGCACGTGGGCCCGACATTCCGGAATGGCATCTAAAAGAGCACGTGGCTCGGTGAATTGATGCATCACTTTGGTGAGATAGCACCTAAGAGAAAGCACGTGGGCTCGGGCATCGTAAAAAGGACACGTGGCTCGGTGATTTGATGTGTCACCTTGGCAAATGAGTGCCTTAGAGAATGCACGTGGGTCCGCTAATTAAGAATGACATCTAAAAAGGCACGTGGCTCGGTGACTTAATGTACCACCTTGGCGAAGAGGTCGCCTTAGAGAATGCACGTGGACCCAAGGTTTGAGGCACGTGGCTCGGAGACTTGGAAGGTCGTCCGGAGAATGCATGTGACCTAGTTTTTAGATACTCCTCCGTAGAGAATGATTTGTATGACATGTAATCGACTGGTTCGATTTGTTTTGAGTAAATAAGTGCCTATTGTGAATTGTATTGACTTGTAGGTGGGATCTGAGACCAAGGTAAGTCATCTGCCTTGTGCGTGTTTAGGCAACCTATAATATAATGGTTTACTAATCGAAGCTTTGTGGGGTAGAACTCGCTGAGACATAGTCTCATCCCGGTTTGGGGAAATCATTTCAGGACCCCGATGAAAAGCTGAGGAGGAGAAGTCTCAGAAGGAGAACTCGGAGGTGAAATCGAGGAGAAGGATTTTGGAAGAAGAAGATAATCCCAAGAGGGGCCTTGAGTACGGCCTGGATGGATTGAGATTCTATCTTCTTTTGAAATCTCTATTTTGATGTGAATAAAGATAGAGTATAAAGTTGTGAAGTGTTTTAGCTTGCGTTATGTATAAAAGTTTGGTTATAAGTTTCAATATGAAAAATATGGCTCTAGCTTTTTATCCCATTTTTTATTGTATTTTAACTTCTTCCGTATGTGCTTAATAAATGTTCATACATAGTACCCGAGATATCGCATTATAAAATCGATCAAGTGTGAACAAAAACAATATCAAAATGGATGAGTCATTTATCCAAGTCAGAGTCAGGACATCTAAACTAAACTCTATCATCAGATCCCCCATGAATGAATGGACCAAGATGATCACCTAAAGGCCTGCATTCTTTGCAGCAACAGCTTCTCATTACTATATGCTTATCACTACTTGCGACTCGGATACCTCTATGTAATGACATGCTTTTCCTTCTCCCCACGTGGTGTCATAGAATCCACAAAGAAACTTTTAGATCTCCATGATTTGTATTTCTAGAGAGTTTTGTGTTGATCCGCTATCACAAACACGTGTATAATCAATGTCAACATTGCTTAGGAGTGAGCTTTAGGAGCTCACCAATTCTCTACACTGCTTTGTAACAGAACGAAACAACACATAATATTGATACTAATAACCAGAAAGCAAAGCAGACCCATATAAAATTTCATTGAACGCCTAAAACACCAGAGCACATAATTAACAAATTTGATGGGATCATCGACTAATATAAAGAACAGCGGTTAAGCTATGCAACAAAGGTTACCTATATGAGGGTAAGGAGTGTCATTGAATAGCAAAAGCAAATTACTACTTCGAAAAGAGACGAGCATGTCCAGAATCTGCCAATGGTTGCTTACCCTTTCGAACAAAATAAGGCAGGAAAAGAGGACGCGGGAGACGTGAAGCTTTCTCGATCCTTCTTCTTCTTCCTCGGGAGCGAAACTGGGGGAACCTCTGCTGCACTTCACGGAGGACAGAGCGAAAACGAAGCGTCGGGAATTGCGAGGACCGAGAGAAGCGAAGCCGCACTTAACGGAGCGGAGCGGAGCGAAGTGAAGGGGGGAGAGAGAGAGGGAGATTCATCCAGATGGAGTGTTACTGTCGTCGCCGTCGCCGCCGCCGCCGCCGCCGGAGAGAAGACGAAAGTGCGACGCCGGAGATGGCATAACCGAGTCTGGATGGACAGTCCCCACTCACTTCATCAAAGAAGAAGATCATACTCTCTCTCTCTGACGAATCGTAAGTTCACGCTTCTGCACCCATCATTTCTCCCGTCCGCCAGAATTTCTTCCGATTTTCGTTTCTTATTGCGCGTAATTTTTCTTCCGATTTGCTGAAATCCTTTCCTCAATCGTCGTCATCTTTTTCAGCAAGGGCTCTGCTTTCAAAATTCGTTCCACAGTCGAGTCTTGTCCATGTAAATTTCTCAACCCACTGCTTCAGATCGTGGACCAATAGAGGTCCTCAATCGTCGTCGTCTACATCTCGTGTGCTTCTCCTGTGAGTATATGTATGGTCTTTCTTTATCACACTGGCTGCTTTGAAAATGTGCATGGAGCATTTAGTCAGATCATGGCCGGCGAAGATAAGGAGCTAATCCACACAAGCATGTGGCGTTCTTCTCTGCCGGTACGCAAGCATTTGTGATAGAATCATGTCTGTGTAGGAGATTTCTTACGTGTGTGAGCTCATTGATGGAGATGATATGAGGAGTCGCTTTTACGCCTTGTTCTTAATAAACTCCGGAGTGCTCATGGTCATGAGAATTTGGAGGTGTGACTTGCGGTTTAACATGTTGAGTTTCTGCTTGTGTGTAACTCTCTTTCTGTCATTCTTTTCAAATTCTAGAAAAGTTTCTAAGAAGCTCTTGTTCTAATCTTGATTGGTTACGTCATGATTTGTACATAAACTGTCACTAAAGTTTTCATTTTTCAAGTACAGGGAGGGCCAAACAATTAGAAGATTTGAGGCATCCGGAGCTGGTTTTTTATGGTCCCACACACCCAAGGCCTCATACTGGTCTTAAATTGGCCAAGAAATTTCAAACGGAGAATCCCTTTTTCAAGGTGGTGATGAGGCCATCTTCTGTTAAGCATGGCATGGTAAGATCCCAAGCTTATTTACTCAAACTGGCATGACTGAAAATCGAATATATCAATGTTGTTTATATCTTTGCCCATACTCTAATGTAATTCCAAGTTTACCTCATTATGTAGTAAACTACGACATGTTCTTTTCCTTGAAGTGTTCATGAGTATATGTTTAAAACCAGGTATACATCTTAATGATGGAGTAATTAAAGCAGGGAAAAGAATGAAAGGATAGTTATGGGACATAAGCTGGTGGTTAGAGGTTCGGAAAGATAACAAGTGTCTTTTTTTTTTTTTGTGGATAGATGTGTTGGAAAAGCAAATGCCGAGGCAAGTCTTAAGAATTAGAATTTGAGTTATATGTTAATCGCACAAGGAGACTATGACATGAACAGGCAAATTGCAAAGAATGTTGCTGTCTCCATAAACTCCGGACTGCTCATCATCATGAGAATTTGGAGGTGTGACTTGCGGTTTAACATGTCTTGTTTCTGCTTGCGTAACTCTCTTTCTCTCGTTCTCTTCAAATTCTAGAAGAGGTTTTTTAAGAAGCTCTTGTTTTAATCTTGATTGATTTCGTAATGATGTGGGGATAACTTCCTGACCCATGCTATATTTTTTCATGGCAAGTCCAATTAATGAAGTGTAAACAAACTGTCACTAAAGTTGTTGTTTTCCAAGCACAGGAAGGACCAAACAGTTAGCAGATTGAGGCATCCTGAGCTGGTTTTTTTATGGTCCCCCACACCCAAGGCTTGTCACTGCTCGTAAATCAGCCAACAAATTTCAAATGGAGCATCCCTTTTTCAAGGTGGTGATGAGGCCATCTTATGTTAAGTATGGCTTGGTAAGATCCCAAGCTTATTTACTGAGACTGGCATGTCTGAAAATCAAATATATCCATGCCGTTTATATCTTTGCCTATACTCTAGTGTATTTCCAAGTTTACTTAATTGTATAGTAAACCATAAGATATGTTATATTCTTGAAGTGTCCATGGGTATATGTTTAAAATCAGGTATATATCATAACAATGGAGTAATTGAAGCAGGGAAAAGAACGAAAGGACAGTTATTGGGACATAAGCTAGTGGTTGGAGTTTCGGAAAGATAGCGATTGTCTTCTTTTTTTGTGGATAGATGTGATGCAAAAGCAATTGCTGAGGTGTCTTAAGAATTAGAATCCAAGTTCTCTTATATGGAGAAATTTGACAATGGAGAAATCAGGTATATGTAAATCGCACAAGGAAACTATGTGGATATGGACAAGCAAATTGCAAAGAATGTTGTTGCTTCCATAACTAAAGAGAAAGACCTAATAAATAAGGGGGTGGCATTTTATGATTCTGAAATTTCGGACTGATAATTTTGTTGTCAAATAGGATATACTGTTGTATTTTGTTATATTAATCAAATTTGGGGAAAAAAAGAAGATGATTTTACTTTGTCAAATTGAACCAATAGTTTGATAAAACCTTATTTGAGCTGCGCTTGGAAGAATCGAACAGCTTAAGTTTGACATTTGACATACATGTGCCAGTCATCGATGTATTTGCTTTTTCCCTGTGATTGTGGTCTGTGTGGCTGAAATTTGTATGTTTTAAATATATATAAGACATGGAAGGCTTCTTCTGAATGTTTCCCTATTGCACTCTAGGAGCATAGATATTGACATTTGACTTTGGATTGATGACTTTCATTATATGGTTTATATTAAAACTCCTGAAATTAGCAAGTAATGGCTTAAACTCACGCTGTGTGATTTGATTCTCTCATTAGGGTATGCTTATATTTTGGTCTGTTTTTCACCATATGTTGGTCTTTCAACCATGTTTAGGGGCAGTCTGCTCCTATTCAATTCATCACGCAACATATTCAGGAAATCATGCAAATTGCGACTTTCAGATATTCAGTCAGATCATGGACGGTGAAGCTAAGGAGTTATGGAGACGTGATATTGGGGCGGGGGGTTGTTCTTTTCTATTGGTTGGCCCACATTTGCAAGAAAAGGTCATCTGCATGTAGAAATTCATTGATAGGGATAATGTGGTGTTCAGAGTCTACGTATCCACTAGTGCTGCTTAGGACTAGATTTACATCGATTGAGATGAACTCTGGAAAGGTCACTTTGGCTGGTACAAAATGAATTCAGTATTCCAAATAATAACTGCTGTATATAGTCTTGATGGACCAAGGAAGTGTACTTCTATGTCGATTGTGTTTATGAGGTTGATAATAATCCAAATGCACACTCATTAATGCCACATTCCAAATCTGAATGAACTGAAAAGGATGTGCTTCAAGATGTCCTTTTTGGTTTATGCATTCTTGTTATATTGTTCTTCATTCTGAATATGAAATCAAGTCTCATAGGCTTATGAAGATTATACATTTTATTTTTTCCCACAGGGAATACCAAAGAGGTTCATGAGAATATGGTGAGAATCTCTCAAAAGGATGATTTCTGAGAGATTGGTTTGGCCTGTGGAATTGGAAAAATGTGATGAGATGGTTTGGCTATCAAAGGGTTGGAATGAATTTGCAGAGCATTGCTATATCTGTGAGGGCCAATTTTTTGTCTCAAATCTGAAGAGGACTCCATTTACCATGTAATCATATTTGATAAAAGCATGTCCGAGATAGAATAACCGCCAGTCAATGCCAATATGAGGAACCGAGCCTCAGCAATTGTGGAATTGTCTTGCTAAAAGTGGAAGATGCCGGCAATTGCCATGATGTTACGGTTGAGCTTGAAGTCTTGGGGGATGAAGCCAAGTGTCCTTGGCTTTGTATGACGATGGAATTTGATCAGTTTTGCGAAGTTCATGGCAGTTCCTATGCATATTCATCAGCACGGAGTTTGGGGAGGGACAGAAGTTTGAATGGCTCATCATGAGATTTTCCAAGTATGAATCTTAATATATTAGCTAATTCTCCCCTTGATTGTGTTGTTCTCTCATTTGATTCGAATTCCATACTGGAACTCTCTACTTCATTAGTCTAGGAGTAACTGTGTTAGAGCTAAATTCATTCTCATAGTGTTTCTCTGTCTCTAGTTCTCCCATGTGTGCATATGTATGTGTTGGGGGATCTCGTAAATTCAAGCCAATGGAAACAAGCCAAACTGGTCATATCGGATTTGATTGTGCTGAGAATTGTATTGGCATGCAAACAGGCCTCAGGAAGCTACACCATTAGTAAGACTCAGAACTATTGATTTAGGGTTGCTATGTCGGCAGATATGAGTTTCACTTAACTAGAATAGACTATGCCTAGAAAGCAAATAACTTTGTTCATGTTCTCTTGCCACTGCTGCAGGTGTAAGCTGAGAGAGCTGGGCTTGTGCAACGCTCTTGAACCGGCCAACAAATTTAAACCTGAGTATCCTTTGTCCGAAATTGCAGTGAGATGAATACATCTGAAAAAAACAATGTGGTAAGATACTCATGACAATGACAACTCTTGGGTTTAAATCAGTCACTAGACTATGTTAGCACTAGGTTAATCGTGCATTGTGTCAATAGTTTCTATTGTTATCCTTCACATGCTTTGAAAAGGATCCTCCACTATCTTCCTCAGAAATCATTGGTTGTTTTCTTGTTTCTGATGACAAAATTGAGAAATGTCTATACTTGAGCAGAGATTCCTGGTTCATTCCCAAAGACGCATATTAAGGAAAGCCCGCAGACCATTGGTTTCATATTTCAAGACAAATCATGGCCATTGAAGCTCATCAGCCACGAACATTATGGAAACTTATCTGCCCGTTGGGCTGCATTCAGGAGAGAAACTCCTCCGCAGGTGGAAGATGCCTGTGTGTTTGAGCTTTATCGAAAGGGACAATATCGTGTTCAGAGTATCCATCTTCAGAACCACTGATAAGACTTGGGTGAATAACAATACTATGCAATACGATGCAGCAGAGGAAGCATCGCTTTTAGTTCACTTTTGGTGAGAACCGAACATACAGAATTGCTAGGCTGAATTCTGCTTCTAGTTCGGCAAAATAGATAAAAGCATGAGTTTTGTTCCAATGAATGGAATGGTCCTGAACGTGTATGATACCTTTCCTTGATCCTAGACTTAATGATCACCATGTAACTGGGCTGGAGTCGTGAGTTGGAGGGAGCTGATAACTAATGTCAGTTCTGTAACGTCCATTTCTGGAGACAATCTTTCAGACTTGGTGCTTCTTTAAGGTTTCTGGTGGCTCAACATGACCTTTAGAATTGTAAATGGTAGTAACGTCGAAAACACTTCCCTTGAGCCATATACCAGGTCTGAATTTCAAGGTGCAACCATGATTTTACAAGCTTCGGTGGACTTACATCAGATTCTTTTCATCGTCTCTTTCTGATTTCTTGAAGATTTCGTGATCAGTCTTTTAGCACGTGGGCGCAAATTGAAGTTTGTTGAAGGGCTTTCGGAATTTTTTATTTTTCATATTAGCTGAATGTTGATATGCATGACAAAGCAAATATGCTGGTGTCTTTGGGTCGCTGCGGCACGACTCTTCCGCATACTCTCTCGACAGATACAGCATCCGAGCCTCCAGCAGTGGCTTTTCGTCTTAGAATCCGCGCTCTCAGAACTCGCTCTTGCCGCCGGATAAAGCTCGCCGATTCTAAAAAACCCATTCTGCATCAATCCCATATACGCGCTAGAAATCTCTCTTGAGCGTTTCTTCCTTGCAAGAACTCGATACCTCCTCCAAAGCACAACCGACGGCAATGGAAATTCGGGAGACAGCAAGAGGATGGGAGAAAACAAAAGCGAAACATCCTGGAGATGGAACGTCCCGGCAATTGTGACTGTTGATCAAGGAAACTCCGTGGTCAAGTTTCGCTGTCGTGGCTGCAAGGCGACTGGTATCTTCAAACCGGTAGCAACACTGTTTGTGCTTCAGTCGGTGCTGGAAGCAACAATCGTTAGAGAACTCAATCTCAATGAATCGCTGGTGGGTGCTCCGTTCGCGGTTGGACTCTCTCTCCAGATTTTGTCCGACTAGATTTTTTTTTTTTTTTTTTTTTCTCTCTCTCTCTCTCTCTCTCTCTCTCTCTCTCTCTCTGGCTCTGGATTCCCCTGATTCATCTCCACCAATTCAGATCATGCCCACGGTGAAGCACACCATCGGATTCCATATTCGAGTCGTGACCACTCTGATTCGAGTCGTCGCTTTTCCTGTCTTTACCCATGTCTGTCGCCGGGCCATCTCAAGCTCACGTGGCCATGCCGCCGAACCATCATCAGGGCCGTTTCATGTCCGATTTAACTTCCAAGTCAAATTCCGATTCACTCCAAAATACGTTCTGTTGACTCTTGCTTCGTTCTGTTCCGCTCCCACTTCATCGCCGTCTTTCAATTCCATCGTTTCGCCCATCTACACCGCGCACAACGGGGATGTGGGGTGGTAACTCTTGCTTCGTTCTGTTC
The DNA here is from genome assembly GCA_014182585.1 of Eucalyptus coolabah. Taxonomy (NCBI): domain Eukaryota; kingdom Viridiplantae; phylum Streptophyta; class Magnoliopsida; order Myrtales; family Myrtaceae; genus Eucalyptus; species Eucalyptus coolabah. The sequence goes on from CM024626.1 coordinate 13,822,522, forward strand.
CCGCGCGCAAAGGGGATGCGGAGTGGTGTGTTCACTGTTTACAAGAGCTTTATCCGATTGCCAAGGCTGAGGTTGGATGGATCATCATCATCTGGATACGATCCACCGATTCGAAGGATGAGATTCTTCGGGTTTCGCTCTCGGCTCCCCAGCCGGTCTGGCCTTGCTTCATCGAGTGCGGCAGCTGAGGCCAATCTGGGTCGTCATCATCATCCGAGACGATATGCCAAGCGTGAAGATTGGCGGCGGTGAGCACGAAGAGAAAACAACGAAGAACAAAAAGGAGCGAAGCAGCGGATGGAGATGATTTGGATTTTGCGTGGGGATTGTGGGGAAAACGGGACAAACGAGGTGAAGCCGATGGTGGTTCTTTGGATGAGAAGGAAATAAAGTGTTGAAAAAAAAAAAGACAAAGGGAAAATACATAGTGCCCACGAGAAATCGGTCAAAAGGAAGACTTGCAGAAGAGATGTAATTCGTCATTCCATCGAGCACCTTCCTTGCAAACTCAATCCCTCCTCCACAGTGCAACCGACGGCAATGGATCTTTGGAAGACGGCAAGAGAGAATTGGAGAAAAACGAATGGAAACAGATATCAACAGATGAAGTCAAAACATGTCGAAATTAATTCTAGAATCGAATGGAAGATGAAATAACCTGGTGATAAGTACGACCGTCGATCTAACATATATCATGATCGCCCGAATGTTAGCGAGGAACCGGCTGTCCATGGATATTTCTTATGGTGCGATCTTCGTTCCTCCGTCTGTTGTTATAGAATCGTTTCACTTTCTCTGTCTCTCTAAGCGCAATTCAACGAACACCTTCTGCTCAGAGGACGCAGCACATTCAATGACCAGGAAACTCCGTGTGTCAAGTTCTTCGCCATGCATCGTTTTCTCTATGTCCATCTTCATTCTTCACCAAGTCTTCCTCCATCAGGGTCATTTCCTATCCGAGTGAACTTCCGAGCCCAGTTTCGATTCCTTCCGGAATACGTTTTGTCGATTCTTGCTTCGTTCTATTCTCTTCCACTTCATCGCTGCCTTTCGGATTCCAAATGCGGTCGCTCGCGTCCTTCGTTTCGCCCGTCTAGGCCGCGCACAAAGGGGATGTCGGGCTGGTGTATAGGATCCACTGATTTGAAGGATGAGATTCTTCGGGTTCACTATCGGCCCTCCTGCCGGTTCGAGAAGCCCGTTGAAAAGGAAGACTTGCACAAAAGATGGAATTCCTTGAGAGGAAGATTCATCCCACAACTCAGCCATCATTTTCATTTTCTTTTCCTTAGAAAAAGGCATCAAAAACTCCAAATGACGCCATTGCCGCGTCTCTTCGCTTCACATACCTTTGTCGGATCTCTCCCTCCATCTCGATGCACTCCCCGCTCAGTGAATTCCGAGTCGCTCCACCATCACCCTCATTGTCTACTGCTGCCTTGAAACCGAGTTGCACTCACCTGTTTCCAGTGTGAGCCTCGTGATTGATTCCGTCCCTCGCCGTCTTTAGAAACTTTCAGTGATAATTTTTTTTTTCCTTCTTCCGGTTTAAATCGCGTTTTTGTATTGTGGATTCTTACGTGTTTTGACAGAGGCTTCAATCTGGTGGCCTCGAGTGATGTTTAATGCTCTTGTCATTTTGCTCATCAATGGAGTTCATGTCAGATTTTTTTTTTTTCCCTTTTTTCCTTGTTTCCAATCGTGAATCCGAGACCACTTGGAAACGAGCGAAGATTGAACTGAAAACGTTGTGAGAAATTGCCGCCAGCGAGCAAGAGTTGTGCAGAGTTAAGCTCGGTCAAACAATAGTTCCGTTTTCCTCCGTTTTTTGGCATCCTATCCTATAGTTACTTCTGCATTCAGTTGTGGTGCAAGGGTGACTTACTAGCCATTCCTGATCAGTCCTTCCATTAATGCTTTTCTCTAAATCTCGACTTGAGGAAACCTCGGAACATAAGTTTTTGCATTTCCTCAAATAATTTCAGTAGTTTGTCTCAATATTTTCCGTGCTAAGCTAGCTTCACATTCTATATGGAATCCATCTACAATGTAATAATCTCTTCTACTATATGTGAGAATACCCTAGAGTTGCGTAATGCAGTCAATGGTACGAAAAGTGCTAGGTATAAACAATCGGTCTACCAACTTGGCATGCAAATGAGATTTTCCCATCATGTAGTCTTTTTGTACAATCAAGTTACTAAACTTTGATTTCAATTGCCTGATGCACTAACATTATTTTTCCCCCTATCCAATCAATGCATTATGAAGACTTTTTGAACAATTTTTCTATGCATTATTGACGTGGTGTCTTATATTTGATTGGAGATGCCATTATGATGACACGATGCCATATGGGTCTCAATTAAGAAAAAACCAAAAGACAAAAATTTTAAAAAAAGAGAGGGTTACATGGCCCTTGTGTTACAAGGGGAGGTTCTCAAGGCGTAACCCGATCGGGAGGAAGCTAAAGTGATCATAAGTATCTAAATCCTTTTTTATCCCATCAGATTTTCTAAAGATTTCTTTAACTGAGTCCATAATGACTATTTTCATTTCAATTTGCCCCGCAAATTGATGAAGGTCAATAAGCGATTTTAGAGTCATGAAAAATCTAGTTGCCATAAGCAAGCCAAACCAACACAACAGTAAGTTTGTCACATATTTTTACCAACACAATGGTAATTTCATCACATATTTTTATGCTCAAGGGCATTGGTTTATTTACTAAAATAATCATTACTTATTGAAGTTTGCCCCCACTAAGAAAAATCTCTAGATGCATCCATGGATCAACCATAATTTGGTCGGGTTTCGATTAGTTACAAATTCTGAAGTTCATTCTGCAATTGAAATGAGAATTTAATGATTGATTGCAAAAATGCGCTATATAATTCAGTCATCACAATTGATTTACCCTAAATAAGAAGGTCTTATATTTTGAAGGTCAGTCTTAATGCGTTTAATATTGTTCTTTAAAATAATAGTAATATTTGTGTTCTTTTGGATATATAACGCAATTCCAACACAAGTCCACACTTTAACTTCTGCCTAGCCAGATCAAAGCAAAATTCCCATCAATCAATCTCCTTTTCCTCTTCAACCAAGAGGCCACTCATAGCCGCAATCACTTCCCATCTTCAGTTGAATGAAAACCTGCTGAATGAGCGTTATGCGATCTTTTGCAGCCATTTTGGTTCAGTCTTTGAAAGTTGAGCTGAAAACTTTTGGGGAATAAATATCTGAAATCATTTGATATAGGACTGCACACTCTGCTTCAGCTTTGGAATCGTAGGTAAGTGTTAGTTTTTGAATTTGTATGTCAGAGAGATGAGCTAGTCATGTATCCATCTTCAACTGTTGAAGTTTCTGCTGTAGGCAAACGTGAAATCAAGACTTGATTACGTGCAAGTGTTCTGCCTGGGTTTTCTCATGTGAAATCTAGGGAAACCAAACAACCTCAGTGTGAGCTGTGATTTCTCCTATTATAGGTCTAGGAGAAAATAGAAGAAATGATAGCGTAATATATATAATTTTTTTCCTTTTGGGCATTCCAAAAATTACTCGGAATAGTTTTTGACCGGTGGCTAAAAATCTGTCGTTTTAACCTGTGTGCAATCCCAGATTTTTAACTAGTGCCAAGATACAGGATGTGGTGGCACTCAAAGAAGGTGTTGTAGCACTTCTTTGTGTTGTCATTTTGACATCTATCAAGCTAAAGTAGAATGTGATGAATGGATATTCACTAGCGTATCTATAGTTTTCTTTTTCTTTCTTTCTATAACATTTCAAACTCATTCGATTAGTGATTATGTTTGTCTCCCAGTTTCTGATTAATGTCTCTTTTTATGTTAAATGGACTACTGTGAACGGACTCGTTTTGTTCTCTTCCTATTTTGGCTGGATCGAAAAGTCTTCTACTGTGTTGATACAGCTGCAGTGACTTGCATGCTCCAATATTTTCGGACTTGCTGAACGGTAGTTCTTCAATTTATAGCATCGCCTCACTTCTTGCATTGTATCAAATTAGGTGCTTTGATGGTGGGTATCTACTATTCATAACTATCAATTTAGTAAACATAAATTTTGTTGCAAGATGCGTACTATGTATGCTAGTGCTTCATTCTCTCTTTCTTTGGTTCTTGTAGATATGGGTGGCTGCTACTATTGGTGCCTTTTACTTTGCATAAACAAAAGGATACACGCTTACTTACTTCAATTAGCTCCCACCTGAAGTATCCTCTCCCTCCACACTCCGACCCCGCTCTTTGCTTATCTTCCTATTTATATCAGTTTCTCAATTAAGAGTATTTGAAACTGAGCAAGAATAGACTTGTGGTGACTCTTGATAGTGATATTTTGTCTAATCCATGTCGTGCCAACATTGTTAGTACGCTCAGTACTTCGTCACAAAGCAACTGAAAACAGCATATAAAAGGGACATCCTTATTAAAGAAGAACCACGAGGGCACTTCAAGGCCAGTATCGTTAGTGCCTGCACAGCAAAAGGAAGAGAACTATAGAAGGTATATCTAGGAAATGTTCCAATATTCAATGAGGTAAACCCAACATAGCTAAGAAGTTCACCTAGACTACAAACCTAGAACATCTAAAAAGCAATGAATGATGTACATAATCCAGCCTCTATAGTATGTCAACAGGAAAGCTATGTCTAGAAATGAGAAGCCCATAGAAACTACTTTAATGAACATGCCTCAGATGGACAGCAAAGCTGAATGATTGCTTAGTTGAGCAGAACATGCCTATGTGATCTAATAACTTGCACAATACCATGTTAGGAGGGTAAAGAACCCATGCATGCACAGAAGTTATATGCCCTATACACTTAAAACATTTAGTGGACCGGTGAACCTCCCCGTTTGTCATGATTCTGATCTTTTTTTTAATATGATCTGCGTGTGGAATGAGCTACGAAACAATTCTTGTTCAATTGATCTTATTGGAGAATTATCCGATACTACGGTTTGGCAGCAATCCTGATGCAAAATCCTGCTGCAATATCATCACCATTTAAAAGAAAGGAAAATGATATAAACATAATGGATTGAATCTAGCATCAATCGAAAGTCAATCAACAAATGTCCAATTCCACGACCTCAATTTCACCTCAGAAGCAGCTAAGAAAACTTACGGGAAGAGGAGGGAGGAGCTATGCGGTGAAAAGAGGAGGAACAGCTTGCTGTAGGGACTACAGTGGCATTGCTGTGGTGGTACTCAATCCCCAGGTACATTGGAGGTCGCACTTCCACCCTGTTCTTTGCTTCATTTTTCTTTCAATTTATATCAGTTTCTCAAGTAAGAGTATTTGACATTGAGCAAGAACAGACCTGTGAGCATGAACAGAATGATAGCCCATGGGGTGGTCACTCTTGCTGGTGATATTTGTATAATCCATGTCATACCTACATTGTTAGTACACTCATTACTTCCTCATGAAGCAGTCAAAAAGCTACATATGAAAGAGACTTCCTTAAAATATAAAAGAAACCACAAGGGCACTTCGAGGCCGGTATCATTATGCCTGCAAAGCAAAAGGAAGAGAATTATGGAGGATATATCTAGGAAATGCTGCAATATTTGATGAGGTAAACCCAACGTGGCTAAGAAGCTCACCCAAACTGCAAACCTAGAAAATCTGAGAAGCCATGGAGGATACATAACGAAGCCTCCGTAATATGTAGCGTTCAGCAGGAAAGCTACACCTAGAAATGAGAGAATTTGCTCTGAGGATTGGAAGCACATAGAAAAGTGCTTTTCAGACATGCCTCGGATGGACATCAAGTTGAATGATTAGCTTAGTTGAACACCCCTCTGTGATTTGATTCCAATCAAACTGGTCAAAACACATTAATAACTTCCACAATGCAATGTTAGGAGGGTAAAGAACTCATGCATGCACAGGAGATAGATGTTCAATGCATACATTTAAAACGTTTAGTGGACCTTGTGAACCACCCTGTTTGTCATGATTTTGATCTGACTACATCAGCAATCGAACACACATTAACATATAAGTAAACAGGATTACATGAATACAATCTCTTGGTTGTTGTGATTCATGCAGAACCAAAACATACCCTCCAAGTTCTCAGTCTGTTCCTATTTGTAATGCCTAGCATGGCAATCATGAAAATCGTGACTACATTCCCACCAAGCACCACAACTGTGGACACCGTTAAGGAGAAGCCAATCCAAGAATAGTGAAACTGCCATACTATTCCATTTAAACTAGAAAAGACAAGGTATCAAATTTAAATGATATATATTACTAAAGCAATCGAAAAATCTATTTCCATCCTACACTTGAAAAGCCACAAACGGAGCTGCTCAATCAAAATCCCCTAAAACAACAGATGCTCTATTAACTAGTTAACGAACAAATGAAACTACTTAAACATTAATCATCATATTACTTACTTCCATAGAGAATGGGCCATAGGGACAAGAGAGAAGTGTGCAGTGAAAGCTTGTTTAAGTGGAGTCCGATCATTATTTTCTCTATAGTTGTAGTGGAACTTAGCACTTGTGGATATATATTAAAACCAGTCAGTGTAAGAGACAGCCCAATGATCGCCGAGTTGAACTAAAAGGCCTTAACCAAAAATTTGAAAGGCGAGAGCATCACGTGATCCGTTCTAAATTTAGCATCGAAAGTCATTGCATCCAACACATATCTAAAGATACAGAAATTACATGCCGAGAAAAGATTCATCGATGAAAATATGTAGATAGAAGCCCCGATCAAGACAATGACAAAAGATCAGAAACACCACAAGCGCAAGCCGAAAGTGATTCGTCAAAACCACTATGGTTTGCAAGTAAAGCGATCGGAATGAGCAACAGAACAATTCTCATTCAACCGATCTTACCGGAAGAGTTTTCCGATACTCCGATTTGGCAGTAACCCCAATGCGGAAACCCGCTGCAATGTCATCACCAATCAAAAGATGCAAAGGAAAAAAATGATATCAATATAACGGACTGAATCTAGCCATCATCGAAATTCAATCAAAAAACGTCAAATTCCAAGATCTCAATTTCGCCTCAGAAGCAACTAAAAAAACCTACGGGAAGGGGAAGGGGCAGGAGCCGCATGGTGTAAAGAGGAGGAACGGCCCGCCGTAGGGACTACGGTGGCGATGCCGTGGTGGCTCTCGATCCTCGAATACATCGGAGATCGGACTTCCCAACGATGGTGACGGCTTGGTGTGAGACGGAGGAGAGGAAGAAATGGAGGAGTTTCCAAGAAGTGCAATAGAAGGGACCGGAAAACATGAAATTGAAAAGGAAAAAAGTAATCCTGATTCATTTGGGAATTTTTTTTTAAATTTTTTTTTACCCAATAACAATTTTAAAAAAATTGCCTCAATTTAAATCGCTAGAAAATGCCGATTGTAGTGAACATTTGTCTGGTTGACGAGTTTAAATTCTTATTTAAAATGAAATCCACTTTAAACTCATTTTTAGAAAAAAGATGATCTCATTTTAGATTTTTATTTGAAATTTTTCTTAAATTATGTAATGGCTATTTTAGCGAGAAATGAGTCCTCAAACATGAAAATGAAAAGGGTGAGGGGGTTCTGGTGGTGGTCCCCAATATGCGGATGTTAGGAAGCTTGACAATATAAAAATGGAGGAGCTGGACTTCAAAGATTTTCATAAAGGTTTGTTGGGCGATGATTATTCATCTTTCGTTATTTCAATTTTTGATGGCTTGGCGTGGGAGGAGGAAGATGAAGCAATGGAGGAGTTTATAAGGAGTGCGAAGGAAGAGATTGGAAAACAATAAATTGGAAAGAAGACTTAATCCTAAAATTTTCTTTAATTTTGTTAAATTACAAATTTCAAATAAAATTGCCTCATTTAAATAATAGGAATGTCAATCACATCATGATGAAGATTTGATCCATAGATGAGCTCAAATACCATTTGATAATTTCTTTTTATCAAAGATCTTTATTTGAAATTAACTGGATTATTGCATGTTTTTATTTGAAATGAAATTTATTTTGATTTTTTTATAAATAAATGACTCAATTTCAGCTCATTATTTGAAATTTTTCTTAAATTATGTAATGGCTATTTTTAGCAGTGGAAAATGCTACAGGCATGGTGATCTTGCCCCTGCGCAAGGATGCTGACTCTCTGCTGTCCTCGGAAATATAAAGAGGGTGAGGGGGTGATGGTGGGCCCCTCCCCATCATTATTGTCTATCAACACGCGGTGAAAATTTCCGTAATTTTCTTTTTCTTGATTTTAAGCTTCCCTGGCAATGGAGGAGCCGGTTTGCACAAAGACCCGTGGACTTCGACTTGGAAAAGCTTTTGGACTATTATCAAAGAAAAAATTGTTGGATGATGATTATTGACCTTTCATTATTTCCATTTTGAAGAGTTTTGGTATTCTACATGCTTATTTATCCTATATTCTTTTTTTTACAAACGAAATTATAGCATGAAATGACGATTCATTATACAAAGATATCTTTTGTAATAATTCTTTCTTTCAATCAAAATGAGAACTAATAAGATCCATCCGTGATCTCAAATCCAACAAGATTCCTTTTTTTTTTTGGGCACATCATCTCCATCAAAATTGATGAGATTTTATTACTCATTGTTAAGCTGCAAAGGTTGTAATTTAACATGTGTACAACGGAGAGATTATTGTTTACTAATTTATTCATGTAATCTCCCACATTTAAGTTTATTAACCAAATCCGTCCATTACAAAATATGCATGTTGGACTAGGTTGGGCTTTTTGAGGAGAACTTATTTTCTAAATCTCTCCATTTGACATCAAACCTAGTGAAAGGGCTTAAAAGGACAAATAGAGCATCCATGCCTATAATCAAATCAGTGAACACGAATCTAGCAACCTAATGGGTCCATCCATTATTTGTGTAAAGTTAAGACATTGTAAGGAGAGGCCCGAGTTATATATTGAAAAAGTATCAACGTCAAGAATGTGAAAAATCTTCGAAGCTCGAAGCTCATTTCATTATAGTTCAAAGTATCGAAACTCCATACAACTACGGAAATTTATTATAGGAAAAAAAATAGTCGGCATTTCTATTGGGCTTCAACTTGTCTGACAAAGCCCAGGCTGTCGGAGGGCCCGAATATATACCAAGCCTATTTTTCTGCCCAAGGCGTAGTTTCGCATCTCGGTCCCAGCCCAAGCACGAAACTGATCCATACGGTCTAGCCCTCAACATAAGGTAAGTTGAGGTCGTTCCTAAAGCATGCTCGTTTGCGGGCGTGAATTGACTATGCAATCCGAAGGAGAAATTGGTCCAAAGCGAGACTTGCCCTACTTGATAAGCAAGCTTCGCACCCCCTATAATTACATAAGTATCGTTGCAGAGGAATGGTGCCTTAACTTTAACACATTTTGGCTCTCTTTCTCATTTCACACCCCTATAAATACACTTATTCTTTTCAATAAAAAAAAAAGATTATACTTACTTAACCTCTCTATCTTGCAATTATTGCATATTGGTATTATGATCACTTCATGTTAACATTGTCATTTTCATTTTCTTTTAAAAAAAAAAGATTCAAATTGCAAAACACACTTACTCTTTACTATAATAAATTATGCTTCCTAAACCCCACGATTGTTATAGTTGACTGGGGTGTCGGGGGATCTCCGATTTGAGAATTAGAGGTTGCTTGTTCAAATCACAAATACTACATGCAAGTTATTCTGAGTTATAGCCACCTATACAGGCCATAGCCCTAAGCTCAACCTATTAAACTTGTAGTATATTTGTAATGGGCTTTAAATAGAAGAGTCTCCACGCCCGTGCCCATAGATTATTAAAAAAATAAAAATAAAAACATACTCTAGGAGAATACTAATATAATATAGCAATTTTTTATACTCTCTTCCTCATAAACTAGGTAATCATTATGCAAAAGGACCTTATCAACTTGGTTACAAGGAGAACGTCCCTTGGGACTTAATAAATCATATATATATAAACACACACACATTTACTTATTTATTTTATATATATATATATGACACTTATTTATTTTCGATTAGATATTAGTCATCACCTTTTTGAATAGGCATATTAAATATATGGATTTATGAGCAATTTGACATGGTATTCCAATAATTGAGGTTGGCAAGAAAATTAAGCAACTTCAAGTATACCTTTTGAATTGAGCCTTTTTTTGTTTTTTCTTTCACTTATAGCGATCATTATGAGAGCTTCCTGTCAATAGATCCATGAAGATTTGAAAGATAATACATGGAAAGTCAAGACTTATTTTCAATTAATGGTCAACATTAATTAGATATGAGGGTCTAAGTTAGCCCAAGTCTAACATGTCAACAAGTTCTTCAATATCAAAACTGCAAATTGATATATTAATTAATGACAAGGTCATTTTAGAACTATGAATCGAATGATATTATGATTACCATCACTAAAAACATATCAAACACTCTGTAATTTATGACATGAATCAAAATCTTAATATAGTAAATAGGAAAATTTACCGGCTAAGCAGTTGAATCAATAGGATAGGGCCACATAGAAGCACACGAGTGCATACTAAAATTTGGATTTGACGAATTTGTTCCTTCCGAAACTCAAGCAAAAAGGAAAATGAAGAAAAGATAAAGAGCCTTGACAGACAAAAAAAGCACAATCAATGCTTTGGAATTTTGATAATGCTTGTTCCTTACCTACGGAATGTTTCTGGCACTTTAATACAAAACCGTTCGATTGATATTACTAATTCTCAACCGTCGATTATCATCTTTTCCAGTTAAAGGTTGCTGTGTTTCGACGCTTCCGTTCCTTTACCACTTCTTTGAGTGGGTCCGTTAATTTGTCTTTTGACTTCTTTATTTAAAAGTACTTATTCTTTGGTCCACTTGGTAAGATTCCAAGCGTAATTCATCGAAGGCATCTTGATATCAAGCACACAAATACTATCTATATCTTTTCTCGGATTCTTGGGTATTGACAAGTTGATGTGGTTAGTGGACAAGAAGGTCTAGATAAGTTTATAGTCCTTTTATACAGTGGAATCTAGTTTTTATAGATATGAGTACTTGGTATACATTTCCAAATTTTCTGCTTTCGAAAAGTAAAAAGTGGTAAAGGGCAATCAACGTCAACAATCCCCCGGGCATTACTATAGTCTAAATCTATGGTAAGGAGGAGCTTCCAAACTTTACCGTTGGAACCAAAGCCACATATATGCAAGAAGTCATTTTCTCAATTCCTTGTTTCAGTTAACATTATTTGTAAATGAAACCACATTCGGGTGATCAAAATCTATTTTTGTTGGTTTGGGTCGAAAAATTCTCTTAAGGTTCTGGTGCTTCGCACTCGAGTAATTTTGACACCAACACTGCAATCATAACAATCAATTGGAAAGAAATGATTATTATGATCATGTCATTAGAAAAAGAATATCAAGCTTTGTCTAAATTCTGATGTGAATTGAAGTTTCGATACGGTAAATAGGAAACTAAACTTACCGGTAAAACAGTTGAATTGAAAAGATGGGGGCCTGCAGAAAAGCACACAAGCGAATTTTTTTTTTTTGGGATTTGATAGCAATCGGTCCTTACGCAACTAAGCAAAAAGGTGAAGAACCTTAACATTCAAAGCTCTTACTCTATATATTCTTTTTTTGTGTCATCCTTATTAAAGTTATTACTTCCAAGAAAGCAACTAGATATTATCACTAGAATCCCATGATTGAACCATTCATGCAAAAGATGGGTTCCGTATGAATTCTTTTATTGATAGAGCTCTGTCATTGTAAAAAAAAAAAAAAAAAAAACAATGCATGTTTCTCAGAGGACCAGAAGATGCAATAATTTAACTAGACTTTAGACAATGGGGTGTCCCCACTCCCCCTCGAATCCACTTTTACAAAAGACGTTTTATAAGAAAAGCTAAAAAGATGAAAGCGCCAATTATTCGAGACTAGCTTAGCATAAGGAGCATCACACACGAGAGACTTTGGCTATAATGTGGATTTGATAATTATACTTTTGTTCTTTCTACTTTTGCTATCGAACCATTACATAAAGAATGATTCGACATTTTAATACTAAATTTAAGCCGTTGATTATCAACTTTTCCAGCAAAAAGAGTTGTTGTATTTCGACGCTACCCTTCCGTCATCCACTTCCTTAGTGGCTCCATCAATTTGTCTCAGATGCTCCACTGAAAATTGCTTCATTGAACCAAAAGCAAAAATTCACAAGACTATAAAATTCTTTTAGTGAGCCTTCCTTTCCATCAGAACCTTTGATAAATAGTTGGGAAAATCTTCTAAGTTAACTATATATATAAACACACATTTACGAATCCATTTAGCTTAAATCACATCCTTTTAGGTAAGCTGACCAAAATGTCCTCCACACATAAGAGTACACCCGAGAATTAATAGACCCGCCTATTATTTAAAATAAATAAATTTTCCTTTTCCATTTTCTCTCAAATGTATAGTCTTGTTTTATTATTTACCGTAGACACTTTATAAGAGATTTTGATATAAATCTTCTCAAGAACTTTTTTTATAAGAATTTATCTAAAAAAAAATCATCGGCCTATGAATCACCAACAAATGGCTGATTTTTAAAAAAAATTGGAGAATAAGAGCATGTTTGGTAACCAGGTAAACAATATTTGATTCTATTCTTTTGTTCCCTGGAACAATAAAAAAAAAAAAGAACAAAACTCCGTTTACTAACTTTTTCATTTTGGAGAACAAATTTGTTCTTAGGAATAGATTTGAAACAAAATTAAAAAGTTTTTAAAAATTGCTTATTTATTCTTGAGAGCAACTCTAAATTCAAGTCCATTTTTTTTTTTTCTTTTTCTTTTCTTCTTATCCTTTTCAACTTGGTTACAAGGAGAAAGTCCCCTGCGACTTAATAAATCACACACACACACACACATATATATATAGTTATTTATTTTCATATATATACTTATTTATTTTCAATTAGATATTAGTCATCACCTTGTTGAATAGGCATATTAAATATATGGATTTATGAGCAAAATGACATGGTATTCCAATAATTGAGGTTGGCAAGAAAATTGAGCAACTTCAAGTATACCTTTGAATTGAGCCTTTTTTTTTTTTTTTTTTTTTTTTTTTTTTTTTTTTTTCACTTATAGCGATCATTATGAGAGCTTCCTGTCAATAGATACATGAAGATTTGAAAGATAATACATGGAAAGTCAAGACTTATTTTCAATTAATGGTCAACATTAATATGGGGTCTAAGTTAGCCCAAGTCTAACTTGTCAACAAGTACTTCAATATCAAAAACTGCAAATCAATATATAAATTAATGACAAGATCATTTTAGAACTGTGAATCGAATGATATTATGATTACCATCACTAAAAACATATCAAACACTCTGTAATATTTGACATGAATCAAAATCTTAATATGGTAAATAGGAAAGTTTACCGGCTAAGCAGTTGAATCAATAGGATAGGGCCACACAGAAGCACATGAGTGCATACTAAAATTTGGATTTGACGAATTTGTTCCTTCCAAAACTCAAGCAAAAAGGAAAACGAAGAAAAGATAAAGAGCCTTTACAGACAAATAAAGCACAATCAATGCTTTGGAATTTTGATAATGCTTGTTCCTTACCTACGGAATGATTCGGCACTTTAATACTAATTCTCAACCGTTCGATTATGTGTTTCAGTTAAAGGTTGCTGTGTTTCGATGTTCCTTCACCACTTCTTTGAGTGGGTCCGTTAATTTGTCTGTTGACTTCTTTATTTAAAAGTACTTATTCTTTGGTACACTTGGTAAGATTCCAAGCGTAATTCATCAAAGGCATCTTGATATCAAGCACACGAATACTATCTATATCTTTTCTCGGGTTCTTGGGTATTGATAAGTTGATGTGGTTAGTGGACAAGAAGGTCTAGATAAGTTTATAGTCCTTTTATAGAGCGGAATCTACTTCTTAAAGATATGAGTACTTGGTGTTTTTTTTTTTTTTTTTTTTGATACCTAGGAACCGCCGTACAGCCGCCGACGTAAACCTAAGTGGCGCTAGCGCAGGACCCACCATCACTATGCCGCACTTAAGACCACTAATGAATGTGCCAGTATGCGAACCATGGGATTTGAACTCTCGTCCTACCGTGAAGAGGGTCTGAGCGCATATCAACGCAGCCACTGAATGGGGTGGTATGAGTACTTGGTATTCATATCCAACTTTTCTGCTTTTGAAAAGTAAAAGAGTGGTAAAGGGCAATCGGTGTCAACAATCCCCCGGGCATTACCATAGTCTAAAACTATGGTAAGGAGGAGCTTCCAAACTTTACCTATGGAACCAAAACCCCATATATGTAAGAAGTCATTTTCTCACTTCCTTGTTTCAGTTTACATTATTTGTAAATGAAACCACATTCGAGTGAGCAAAGTCTATTTTTGTTAGTTTGGGGCGAAAAATTCTCTTAAGGTTTCGGTGCTTTGCACTTGAGTAATTTTGACATCAATACTGCAATCATAACAATCGATTGGAAGAAAATGATTATTATGATCATAGCATTAGAAAAAGAATATCAAGCATTGTCTAATTTCTGACATGAATTGAAGTTTCAACATGGTAAAAAGGAAAACTTACCACTGAAGTACTTGAATCAAAAGGACGGGGCCCGAAGAAAAGCACACAAGTGAATAAGAAGTTTTGGATTTGATAACAATCGTTCATTATGCAACTCAAAGCAAAAAGGAGAAAAAAAGAAAAAAAAAGTAAAGAGCCTCAACATTCCAAGTTCTTACTTTACAGTCTTTTCTTGTGACATCCTATAAAAGTTATTATTTCCAAGAAAGCAGCCAGACATTATCACCAGAATAAGATGATTGAACCGTTCACGCAAAAAATGGGTTCGGTACGTATTCTTTTGTCCAATAGAGCTTTATCATTGGAAAAGAAAAAAACAATGCATGTTGCTCACGACCAGAAGATGCAATAATTTAACTAGACTTTGGATAATGGGGTGTCCCCACTCCCCACTCCCACTCCACTTCTACCAAAGATGTTTTATAAGAAAAGCTAAAAAGACGAAAGCGTCAATTATTCGAGAATGACTTAGCACAAGGAGCACCACACACGAGAGACTTTGGCTATAATGTGGATTTGATAATTATACTTGTTCTTTCTACTTTTGTGATTGAAACATTACGTAAAGAATGATTCGGCATTTTAATACGAAATCTCAGCTGTTGATTGTCGACTTTTCCAGCAAAAAGAGTAGCTGTGTTTCAACGCTACCCTTCCTTCATCCACTTTTCTAGTGGCTCCGTCGATTTGTCCTGGATGCTTCACTGAGAATTGCTTCATTGAACCGAAAGCAAAAATTCACGAGGCTATAAAAGAAATATTCCCCTAGTGAGCCTTCCATTCCATCAGAACCTTTGAAAAATAGTTAAGAAAATCTTCTAAATTAACTATACATATAGACAAACACACATTTACACACCCAATTTAGCTTAAATCACATCTTTCATGTAAGCTGACCAAAATGTCCTCCACACATAAGTGTACACTTAAGCATTAATAGACCCGCCTTTTATTTCAAAAGAATATATTTGCATTTTTCATTTTCTCTCAAATCTATTGTCTTGCGTCTTTTCTTATCTACTGTAGACTCTTGATAAGATATTTTGATATGAATCCTCTCACTTACTCTTCTTATTTCAGAATTTTTTTTTTAAACAAGAATCTATCTTAAGAGCATCTTCAGCCTATGAATCACCAACATCAATAGTATCCAGATAAATATTTATAGAACCATCCATATTAGTCATAACTTTCAGAAAAATTATTTTTTTTAAAAAAGTTAAAAATTATTTTTCAAAGTATGATAAAGTATGAATACTTGGATTAGAAATTAGTAAATTCTACGTTGATTCCCAAGGTACAGATACTTTAACCTCAATGTTGGTTGACTCCCGAGTCCAAATCTATTGAGGCGAGGCTAGCGACTTCTGTGCTTTCTGCCTTGGTATATGTTGAATATGTAGGTGTTATATACATTTCAAATTCAAATTCACGCAAGCGAGCGCATGCAAATATCTATGAAAATGTCTACTATCACGAGGAAGAATAAAGTTGCCCTTTAATGAATTTTCTTAAGTACTCTGCAAGTTCCGAGGGTCGACTCGTGCTTTCTTTCTGCCTCCGCCTTGGTATATGGTCCCACATACTAAATTGAGTTGATGACAGACTGGGTGAAGCTACACGTCACGTGTTCTCTTGGTCAAACGGTGCAATGATCGCCATTCTACGCCACGTCACCTGGATGGTTTAAGACGAATCGTTTGTTTACTATTTAACAGCTGATAATCATCTCTCTCTCTCTCCACTCGATTGCTATTCTACGCTCCCCTTCATCCGTTTCTTGCGCTCGAATCTCTTCGCCTCGTTCGTCTCGCGCTCTGTTTCGCTCTTTCTTCATCTCGGCACACCCATTCTTCCTCTGCTCTTTTTCATCGTTCGATTGCTATTCTACGCTCCCCTTCCTTCGTCCTTTTTTGGCGCTCGAATCTCTTCGCCTCGTTCGTCTCTCGCTCTGTTTCGCTCTTTCTTCATCTCGGCACACCCATTCTTCCTCATCCTCTTCCTCCTCTTCAGTATCTGCTGCTCTTTTTCATCGTTCGATTGCCTGTTCTACGCTCCCCTTCCTTCTTCCTTTTTTGGCGCTCGAATCTCTTCGCCTTGTTCGTCTCGCGCTCTGTTTCGCTCTTTCTTCTTCTCGGCACACCATTCTTCCTCATCCTCTTCCTCCTCTTCAGTATCTGCTGCTCTTTTTCATCATTTTCTCGCTCTCTGCCTCTCTGTTTTCTGGCTCTTTGTTTCTCAAAAAAAAAAAAAAAAAAAAAAAAAAAAAAATCAAAGAGAAATGTCGATTGAGTGGGCCTTCCTACTGTTTGTGATATCTTGAAGGGGCAGTTATTTTGATCAAGCGTCCAGTGAAATACGCGATGTCCTCCAAGAGCTTCGCCGACGATCTACGGGAAGAAGTCCGGAAACTGGAGAACGAGGCTCGGAGGGTCCACGATTTGGCACAAGTGGCCAGAAACAATCTTCGGAATTTCAACGATTGCTTCACGGAGTGGCAGCAAAGTGCCGACAAGGCCTTGGAGGAGGCGCGAAACCTGTTGGACGCCTTCGATAAGGCGAGCAAGACTTGCTGCTACGGGACTCTTCCCGACCCCTATTGTCGCTATCAGTTCAGCACGAAGGCCGAGGCCGAGATCAAGGTCATTCGGGAACTCGCTCAAAACTGCATCAGATTCAGGGCGGTGGACGACATTTGCTCCATCGATCCTGCTCCGAGAAATGTGGCTGCCCCAATTGCGGCCAGGAGAGAAGGCAAAGATGTCATTGAGTCGATCACTGCGACGGCCCCCATTTTTTCTACCTCGATGTCGATTAAGCTTGGGGATGCTGGCGTCTTCGAATCCAGAGCTTTGATGATACGGAACATCATGGACGCTCTTGGAAATAAAAGCAATAGTGTGGTCGGGGTTTATGGGATGGGCGGGATCGGCAAGTCCACCCTTTTAGTGGATGTTGAAAGGAATATAAGCGAAGAGAAGTCGTTTGATTGGGTCGCTAAGGCGGACGTGTCGGAAAATCCGGACATCAAGACGATTCAAGGAGAGATTGCGGACGCCTTGGGCCTTACTGAGATAAAGGACAAAGAGACAATCAGCGGGCGAGCGAAACTTCTGCACGACAGGTTGAAAGACGAGGAGAGGGAGAAAAAGAAGGTCCTCATAATACTGGACAACCTGTGGGAGGGGCTCGACTTAAACAAAGTTGGCATTCCTTGCGGACCTGACAACAAAGTCAAGGGATGCAAGTTGTTGTTGACGTCAAGAGATCGTGATGTTTTGCGAAGGAAAATGGGCTGCGACAAGGACTTCCTCCTCGGTGGGCTGAAGGAGGAAGAGGCAAAAAGATTGTTTGAGAGGATGGTGGGAGACAAAGTTCATGATGACGAGTTCAAACCCTGGGTGAAATGTAGCACTCGACAAATGTGCAGGTGTGCCTTTCCTAATTGTTGCAATGGCGAAACGTTTTAAAGATGCTGAATTATATGAATGGAGGGATACTTTGAAAAATTTGAGAAGTTTAAAGATAAAGAAATCAATGATTTGATAAATCATATGTTGCAATGGAGTTATGATAAATTAGAAGAGGATGTGAAGTCATTATTACGACTTTGTGTTGTTTATAGTACCTCCAAGCCTTCTCTTGAAAATTTGGTTAGGTATGGCTTTGGTTTGGGGTTATTTGGAGAAGTTAGTAGCATGGAAGAAGCTAGAGATAGGTTGCACTCACAGATCCGTACTCTTCAAGCCTCCTCCCTTTTGTTAGACAGTGAAGATGTTGATGGTTTCAAGATACATGACTTGGTTCGTGAGTTTGTTGCCTCGGTCGCTTCAAGAGATCACCCTCTTCTCGTGTTGAAAGATAAAGATAAGTCGATAACAGAGTTGTCGAAGGACAAGCTCAATAGTTATAGGGCAGTATGCTTTCCATACGTTGACATGGAGGAGCTTCCTCAAGAGTTAGATTGCCCTGAATTGCAAATCTTTTTGTTTTTCACAAACAATGAATCTCTTAAGGTCCCAGATTCATTATTTCACTCTATGAGGAAACTCATGGTCTTAAATCTTACTGGGATATGTCTCACTTGCTCCCCTTCATCGCCGTTTCAATTCTTGGAGAATTTACACACTCTATGTCTTGACAGTTGTTCATTAGATAATGTAGCCATTCTTGGCAAGTTGAAAGGGCTACAAATTCTTAGTTTTGTGAACTCCAATATTCATCGATTGCCAAAAGAAATTGGGCAACTAGTAGAGCTGAGGTTGTTAGACTTAAACCATTGTCCACAACTTGAGATAATTGAACCGGGTGTACTTCAAAGCTTGATCAAGTTGGAGGAGTTGTACATGAAGGGTAGCTTTAATCAATGGAATACCATGGACCAAACTCCACCAACTAATGCTAGTTTGATTGAGTTGAATCACATGAAGAATCTCCACACTCTGCATGTGTCCATTCCTAATCGAGTGTGCTTCCAGAGGATCTAAACGTCGAGAAATTAACCAAGTATGAAATCCAAATAGGTAATGTGTGGCATTGGTGGAGCAAGTGCAAAGGATCGAGGACATTAGAGCTCAAGTTGGATCCATTAGGCAATGTTCTTGGAAAGGATGCATTCAAAGTATCTTAGGCAAAACTGACAATCTGGTTTTTGGACAAGTTGGATAGAAATGAGCAAAGTGTTTGCATGTTATCCCAAAAAGGTTTTCCAAAATTAAAGCATCTAGAGGTCAAAATAGTTCCTCTATCCATTACATCCTCCAATTGCCATCCCATACACATTTTACGATGTTGGAGTCGTTACTTCTCAAGAATCTCATCAACTTGGAGATGATATGCAACAGCCATATCTCCTCCAAGTCCTTCAAGTACATTAAAAGTAGTACGAGTCGAAAGTTGTGACAAGATGGAAGTATTGTTTCCTCTTTCGGTGGTGAGAGGACTTCCACAGTTAGAAGAGATCAAAGTGGTTGGTTGCAAGTTAATGCATGCGATTGTAGAAGCTGAATGATTGTGGCAAATTCGAGTTGTGTAATTTGCATGTATTGAAATTGTGCAACTTGCCAGATATCAAGAACTTTTTCAACATTGGGTTGGCTCCTTCGAGTAATACATCAGGCGATCAAGTTAGCACTCAAATTGCATTCTTCAATGGGCAACAGGTAACTATTTATGAACTTTTCCTTCCTTTGCTAATTAGATGTAACATAGATTATGATGCTTATTCAATTTGTTATTTTCAGTTTATTTTCTTCCTAATTAACTTATCCGTTCATGCCTTCTCTTTAATTAGATAAAGCAATCTTCCATTTCTCTTTATTGGGTAGATATCCAACTAATTATATGAAAATCATGTAAATTTAGTATGTGATAGGTTCTGAGTATTTTGCAACTTACATGCTGCAAGTATATCTATACTAATAGGGTTTCACCAAGCAAAATTGAATAGAATTTTGGGATTAAAGTAATATCATAATTAATGTAATTTTTAATCTTTCACAAGGGATTCCATTGAATTGAGTTATCAAACTTTGTTATTATCCACATAATGTATAATATAGGTGACTCTTTAAAAATTAATACGAAGAATGGGAATGAGGACTGGTTTTTAAAAATAAAAAATAAAAACAACTATGCTAATCTAATTGATGCACATCTTTTATGTATTGTGTTTAAATAAGCATTTAATCATTGCATAGGCCCATTATAATAAGAGTAGAGAAGTTTGTGCATGTTTATGCCTACATATAGTATAGATAGATGTATTTGGATGTACTTTTGGCATCACAAACACAAATTTGTGTTTGGCATCCTATTAAATTGGTATTGACTTTATTGTTAGAGATAATCACCCACAAAATCTCACAATTATGACCAATAATTGGTTATCGACAGTGATTTACTAACATTAAAGAGAAATTGGTAAACCAAGGACAAGCAACTGACCAGTTAAGGAAATGCGTGTGACGATTTTGTACAACAAAAATTGCCTGGTCTATTTCGTTGACTAGACAAGATTACCTTTTTATAACGGCCCATTATCACTGAAGTTGATGGTGGGGCCCGAGGCTCGTCCAATATTTTAATTTCTCGTCAATAAAGGAGTCATGGAAGTTCAGTTGTGGGTCCCATGTGGTGTGTCTGACTACAACTTATCTTCTTCCCATGCTTTGAGCTTCCATGGTGAGAGCCCGCTTTTGAAGATATTGGAACTAGATCAGTGAAATTTTTCAAAGAGCCTTTGCGGCTTTGCCATTTTTTTTATTTTTATTTTCGCGAAGTAATCTTGTCAGGGATGACAATCGCCCAATGAACGAAACAGTAAAAAGTCAAACTTCTTGTATGAATGGGAGCAATGGGAGATGGCGAGGTAGACGGGTGATTGCGATCGACAATGCAGATGAAGGATTTTCTGGAGTTATAGCAATGACCTTATGGGGAAGACTAATTATTCTTTACCCTAAAAAAAAAAAAAAAAAAGAAACAAGAAAATAAAGCTTTCCATCGTAATCAAGGACAATTGGGTCTTTCCACCTAAAATGTTATGGTTTCAACATGTGGGTGTGGATTTAGACTAATCCTTGAGGAAATTACAACAATAAGGATGACTAATTAGGACCATATGAGATTACCTTATAGTAAGTAATTTAGGAATAAAGATACCACAGGTACTATAACTTTTGTACGAATTTACTTGAAGCAAATGTTTTTTCAATCACTTAAACATCATAATTTTATAAAATGTTTACTTGATTGTCATAATTTTGATTGATCACTAAGTGCTAAAACTTTTTAAAAACATTCACCCAAGTGCCGGAAACTTGACGTGGCATAATACTTATGGTGAAAATTTTTAAAAAATTACTGCATTCAAGCGATTGGAGAGAGTTTTGGCACTCACATGAATCGTTGTACATACTTGATGGCATTTAAATGATCGAAAAAAAAGTTATGGTTCTCAACTTAGTGTCTATATGAAAATTATGACGTGTCATTTTTCCCTAGTAATTTACCTTGAAAGTACTTTTTGCTTTATGGTTATGGGTAACTAATTTTCGTTTTCATTAGTAAACCAAATGAGTGATAATTCTTGATGACTATAATTCCCCTTATTGTTAGGAACTGCAAACAAAATCTAACCGATGCCTCCCTTGTTATATTGTAAATAATTGGAAAAGTTCATTAGTTGTCTTTTGGGGTCGTATAATTCCTTTTTGTACTGTAAATTAGCTTTTGTTTATCATATATTTTCGTAAATGCAAAAATTATCCTAAAAGTTGTAAATTATCTTGCTTGTAATTTTCCTTTAGTGACTATTTATATAACCTGCTATAAGATGTAAATTTCCATCAGGTTTCAATCCCATCCCTAGAGTCCTTGACAATGGAAGGACTTCCAAATCTAAAAGAGATATGGAGCGATGAATCTCCATTGGAGCTGAGCAATCTACAATCTCTCAAAGTAGTGCAGTGTGAATCTCTCCTGAAGGTTATCAACTCCCAGTCGTTGTTGAAACTACACAAGTTACACACTTTAATTATCAAAGATTGCGTTTCAGCGTGCAAGAAATTTTTGACCTTGATGGACCAAGCGGTAGTGGAAATGTTGAGACTCTCTCTCAATTAACCATTTTGGAATTAGATAAAATGAGGAGCTTGAGGTGCATATGGAACAAGAATCCTTGTGGAATAGTGAGTTTCCATAATTTAAAGAAGTTGGAGGTGAAGAAATGTGACAACCTTAGGTTTATGTTTTTCCCTTCCATGGTTAAATCTCTCGCACAAGTGAGAGATCTAAGGGTAGAGGATTGCAAGGAGATGGAGGCAATCATTATGGAGGAAGAAGGGTTTGGAATGGAAACATCGGAAACTCTAGCATTCCCGATGTTAACCAACTTAAACTTAAATTGTTTGGAAAGTTTGAAGTGCTTCTCTCGTGGAAAGTGTAAGATTGATTTTTTGTTTTCACTACTAAAGATCTTCTTGTAGATAGATTTATCCTTGCAATACAAATGGTGACATTTTTTTCATCTAATGAAAAATCAATGATAGGGTCACTAGAAGCTCGGAGTCAAGACCGGGTCAAATCACACTCCACTGCACTCTTCAATCGAGAGGTACGTGATTAACATTACGTCATTTTAAATATAACAAATGTATTAAACATGTAGGAGACAAAGCATAGCCAAAATAAAAACTAACTAAATTACTTACAAAGTGTACTTTGGTTAATTTTTCTCTTTTGCAAAGAAAATGAGTAGCGTGCAAGCATACGTGTTGAAAGTTGCCGACATGTATGAGTTGCAATTTCTTGCTTTTAATTTCTTGAAATAGTTTCCATAAAGATGGTTGAACATCTTTTATGGTATCTGCACAAAACATGAACGGGCAATAGAACTATCAAACAAGATCTCTAAAAGCTTTCCGATATTCACTAGAAACTTAAAACTCTCAGCAACCTCACATATACAGCTTAGACTTTGAACGTATGTACATTGAAAGGAATTGAAAAATAATTGACTGGAAAGTGAACGATAATGTTCAAGAGGCTGAAGATGAAGAGCCTTTAACACGCTCACTTGACTTCATTTGTACTTACAAGATCTCATTTTTTTCCCTGAATGAGGGAAGCTTTACTCTCTCTATATTGCACTAGCAAAAGGAATTGAGCCCTCTCCATTGCCAACTGAGCGAGATCTCTAGGTTTCTCGATTTCAGAAATCACGCCTTTTAGTTTTTACATGAAATGCAAGACCAATCTTATGAATATCTTGTTAAAGATATAAAATGCATTTTGCAGATCAACCATTTTAGTTGAGCCATCTGACTTTTCTAGTGGAAGTGGAATAATGTTTCAATAGAAAATGAAAAGAGTAATTCACCTAAATTGTTGTTTATGCAGCCAAATAGGCTGTGAAAATGGGCTTCCCATAGGATTGATACGTCGACTTTCTTAGATACTTTTAATCTTCTACAATGAGATATTTAGGACTATTTTCGATAATTTGACTCAAGTATATGTATGAGCTACCATTGTTGTCTAACTATTGGATACTCCGGTACAAGTAATGAAAAATAATGAATCTTAAAGGAAAAATTTAATCGATTAAAGAGATATTGATTTCTTTCAAGTGTGGAATGATGTAAAAAAGGTTTGTTCATTTGACCCAAGCAATTCCCTTTTAATTGCCTTCTCTTAGCCTAATTTTTTAATTGCTTTAGAGTGATATGATATTTATTTGAGGTAGGTGGTATTAGATTATTTGTGGTGCACCATTTGAAGGATGATTGGTTGGCTTTTTAATCTTAATCTCTCCATCATTTTCTTTCTCATGGCTAATAATCTTCCTCAAGTGATCCTCAGCTGCATTTTTCTTTTACTACATCAATTTAGTGACTTCTAAGTTCTAATGTTGGTTACCATTTTGACGTGCTTCTTGTTTCTTTATATATATTCTTCCTCATTATTAATCAATTTATGGAGACAAATGCGATTATATTTATATGATTGTTATATGAGCATATTCCAAATTACCATTTTGCCCATTGTCAAAAGATACTGGTTAGAATTCCTACTTTCTGTTTTGTCTCCAGCAATTCCAATAGCTTTCTTGTCCTAGAGTCATCAACATTAGTATGGAGATTTTTTTACTGACTTTATAATTTTATGGTTTTTCTTTCCTTGTTTTCAACTTGAGGTAGAATCACCAATTCCGCAAATTCATAATTTGCATCTTGGCCCTCATCTATTCTTACATCTCGAAAATTCATGAATGTGTAATTTAATCTAATCACCAATTCCTGTGAATGAATATTGTAGGTTGCCTTTCCTAGCTTGGAGACATTAGATATCAAGGGCATGGATAACATCTCAGAAGATATGGGACAATCAAGTTGCTGTGAATTCTTTTCACAATCTAAAATCTCTTTGTGTGGATGGATGCAATAAGCTAGTGAACCTTGTTCCTTCTTGCATTCTAAGACAACTCTTGAGCCTAGAAATTTTGAGGGCACAAGATTGTGGCTTGCTTGAATTTGTTTTCAAATTTCAGCCATCGAATCCTCTAGATGGACATCCTATTGCTCTTTTGTTAAAAGAGCTTAAAGTATCAACATTACCAAAGCTAAAGTGTGTATGGGATAAGGAGCTCCACCATCAAATTAAATTTCAGTGTCTAGGTTCTATTAGCGTTTTTAAATGCAAGAGTCTCACCTCTCTGTTTCCAGCCACAGTAGCCAGAGATCTAATGCAACTTAAGGAGTTGACCATCAATGAATGTGGCATTGTGGAACTCATCAAGAAGGAAGAAGGACTAGTTCCCAGGTTTGTATTCCCAAATTTAACCTCCCTCGAGCTTAAGCATCTTACAAAGTTGAAGTGCCTCTACACCGGAACACATACTTCCCATTGGCCGGCACTGAAAACCTTGAAGGTGGATGGCTGCAACAAAGTGGAGATACTTGCATCGCACCATGAAAATGAGATGCCACTTGATAAACAACCTCTTTTCTTGATAGAAAAGGTATGACCCAAGTATATTTGTTTTGCTTGTATGGTGAATATTTGAATTGATGACTAAGGTCACAGCCAAGCATCTCATACAAGTAGCTGTATACATGAAGATGTAAAAACTGTACGATTCTCCTTAAATCCATAGTAACATTACAAAATTGAAACATCATATGTTCTTCAAATATTGACCAAAGTTCTTGT
Organism: Eucalyptus coolabah; assembly: GCA_014182585.1. NCBI lineage: Eukaryota > Viridiplantae > Streptophyta > Magnoliopsida > Myrtales > Myrtaceae > Eucalyptus > Eucalyptus coolabah. The sequence continues at coordinate 13,847,903 of CM024626.1, forward strand.
CAATGTCTGATGTATCAAATCATACTCATCGAACCCCCTTAAAAAGGGGAAGCTTTTAGTTTAGCTCTCTCAAGTACTATAAAGATTGAAGGCACATGGCATCTGGGGTGATCTTACTATGGCACAAGTGTGTTCTCTAATTTGAACTCTATAAATGACTGATGTTATTCTGAAAGCAGGAAGATGGGACATTTTCGAGGTGACATTAAATACAGCATATAAAGTGTGATTTGATTATTTTAGGTAATGAACTAATTTTTTTTTTTTTTTTTTGAAAAAAGTAGAATCATGCATTCCAAAAGCACTCAATCCGTCCCATCATTTTGGAGGAAAAGATTCGATTTAAACTTAGAATCTGTGACAGACTAATGCGATTCTGTGATAGCTATAGGAGCATATCCCAGTTTCCCAATTTGCCCATTGTCAAATACATATATGGCTAGTTCTCATTAGACATTGGCCATGCATATAATTTGTACTTTTGGGCCAAAATATGAGGTCGAAAGTATTGTGGTTTGCTTTACTATATACACAGAGATGAGTAATGCTTCCCTTGCTAACCCATTTCTAAAGGAGAAACTTTCGAGATGGAATAAAACTGGCTCACTATCCAATTAAGCTCTCAATTTTAAGTGATTTTCCCATGGAAAGACTATTGAAAAATTCCTTGTCGTTTTTAGTCAGAATTTTAGAAAACTTTTCTGTATTTATATGAAATACTTCAAGGAAATAAGAAATGACATTACTGTGGAGATTTTTTTCCTCCTATTTTGTATTTTACTTTTATTTTCTTTTGTGCAACTGAATAATCTCCCTCTCCCCTTGGCACCCATCTATATTTACATCTTGGAAGTTCTTGAATTCGTAATCTAAAAGAAATTGAGTAGCGTACAGGCATTTTATGTTTCGAAATGGCCCATATGTTTGAGTTGAAATTTCTTACTTTTTATTTCTCTAGAGATAGTTTTCATAAAGATGGTTGAACATCTCTTATAATACCTGTACTAAGAATGAATAGGTAATACAAAATACAAACTACCAATCAGGATCTCTAAAAGCTTTCGATTTTCACAAAAAACTTAAAACTCTTAGCGATTTCATACATACGGCTTGGACATTGTATGCAAGTACATTGAAAGCAATTGAAAATACATTTGAGAGGAAAGTGAGCAGTAACGTTCAAGAGGCTAGAGATGAAAGGGCCTTTAAGATTCTCACTTGACTCCGTTTGCACTTGCAAGATCTCGGTTATTTTCCAATCAAAGAAAGCTTTACTTTCTCATAATTGCACAAGCAAAAGGAATCTGAGCCATCTCTATCGCCAAACTGAGCAAAGATCTCTTGGGTCCAAGGCTTCGGAATCACCCATTTTAGTTTTACAGGAATCGCAAGACCAAAGTGATCCATTCGGTGACTTCTCTAAGTGTACTGCAATTTCATCGAAGAGTTTCATCCATATTGTAACTTAAATAACCGTCTCTGAGTGATTTAACAATTGTTACGTATACTAGCTATTTCATTCTTGGGCTAGGAAAAAAAAAGCACAAAGTTTATTCGACTATTCTAGGAAATTAATGAAATTCAAGAGTTGAGAGATTTTATTTAAGCTTGGGATTATGAGATAGTAATGTATTACATATGATAGTTATATGAGCATATCCAAATTACCATTTTGCCCATTGTCAATAGAATCTATTCAGAATTCCTACTTTTTGTTTTGTCTCAACTGATTCCAATAGCCTTCTCGTCCTAGAGTCATCAACATTAGTATGGATATTTTTGACTGTTTTTACTTTGTTCCTTTTTCCCTTTTGTGCAACTTAAGATAGAATTATCAATTCTATGAATTCCTAATTTATATCTTGGCACTCATCTATATGTACATCTTGAAAGTTCATGATTGACTCAATGACCAATTCCGTGAGTGAATATTGCAGGTTGCATTTCCTAGCTTGGAGGCATTAAATATCGCTAGCTTGGATAGCATCGAGATGATTTGGGACAATGAAGTTGCCGCAAATTCTTTCCCTAAGTTAAAATCGCTTTGTGTGGATAGTTGCAATAAGCTCGTCAACATGTTATTTGTTCTTTCATACTAAAACGGCTCTTGAGCCTGGAAAGATTGGATGCAAAAAGATGTGGTTCGATTGAAGTTGTTTTCAAACTTCAACCACTGAATCATCTTGATGGACATCCTATTGCTCTTCCATTAAAAGAGCTAACGGTGTTAAGTTTACCAAAGCTGAAGTGTGTATGGGATAAGGAACTCCACTGTCAAGTTAAGTTCCAAGGTCTACGTTCTATTAGCGTTTCTAGATGCAAGAGCCTTGCATCTCTATTTCCAACCTCAGTAGCCAAAGATCTCATGCAACTTGAGGAGTTGAAGATCGATGAATGTGGCATTGCAGAAATCATCGAAAAGGAAGATGGACTAGTTCCTAGGTTTGTATTCCCAAAGTTAACCTCTCTTGAGCTTGAGTATTTGAGAGAGTTGAAGTGCCTCTACATTGGAACACATACTTCCCATTGGCCGGCATTGAAGACCTTGAAGGTGGATAATTGTGACAAAGTGGAGATACTTGCTTTGCAACTTGAGAATGAGATGCCACATGTCAAAAACAACCTCTCTTCTTGATAGAAAAGGTAAGACCTAAGATCATTTGTTTTGCTTCCATGGTGAAAATTTGAAGTGATGATTAAGGTTATAGCCAAGCATATCATACAAGTAGCTCCATATATGAACATGTGAACTGTATGACTCTTTTTTTCCTAAGTAAGACTCCTTAAATCCATAGAAATATCACATCATTGAAACATCATATGTTCTTCAAGTATTGACTAAACATTCTTGTCAATGACTGATGTATCAAATGCATCCTCATTGTTCCCCCATTTTGAAAAAGATTTAGGCTAATTTCAATGGTTGAGCTCTTTCTCAAGTACTGCAAAGATTGAGAACACATGATGTGTGATCTTACCATGGCACAAGTGTGTTGTCTGTTTTGAACCATATAAAGACTACTGATATTATGCTAAAAATGGAAACATTGGACATTATCATTAACATAAACTACTTGAAATTTGTGCAATCGTGATTGTAATTGATGCATAAGTCATTTTCACAAGGGAGATATATTTAGAAGTGTGAACATAAGGAGTTACTTAAGTTCAAATATGGATACAAGTCAAATATAAAAGATTAGGGAAAATGTTTGTTTCATGAGGGCACATTCTTTCCGTTGAATCACATGAGATCAACATTTTAAAATGCAATTATTGTGCGCGATATGCAAGTCTTATATGATAATACATGAATACTTTTTTTAACTAAGCTGGCTTTAGGTTTTGATTTGACTATTTTCTCAGGGTGCATTCCTAATCTTCAGGAGTTAAAATTGACTTTATCCGAAAGGATGGAGATATGGCATGGGCATTTTCACGATGAAGAATTCTTCAGCAAGCTTAGAGTTCTCGAGCTTCGTCGTCTCTCGAAGGAATATGTAATATCTACATGTCATTTTGTTGAGAGTTTAACCAACTTGGAAGAGCTAGTTGTATGTGAATCATATCTAGAAGACCCAATCAGCAATGTGGAAACCATAGAAGGTCCACGTCAAGAGCTAAAAGTAATATTACCCTTTTCAAGATATATTCAACATCTGAAGACTCTAAATGTGTCATGTTGTAGTGGATTATCTAGTATATTCACACCAGCAATAGCTGAAAATTTGGTGTCACTCACCAAATTGAGGATAAGTAATTGTAGAATCTTGACAGAAGTCATTAATGATGAGGGTAGTAAGGAGGGGCATATAGTGGCTTTCAAACATTTGAAGTTTATGGAGCTTGATGGGTTGATAAAGTTGAGATGTTTTAGCTCAGGTGGATACACTTTGATGTTCCCTCTATTGGAAGATGTCATTGTGACTGGATGTCCCAACATGAAGTTTTTCTCTAAGGGACCAATAGAAGCATCAAAGCTAGAGAGAGTAAAAGTATCAAAAGAAGCATTGTTTTGGAAAGGAAACCTTAACGTCACCATCCAAAATATGTTTGAAGAAATGGTACACTTCAATTACTGAATTCTATGCAATTAGATGGTTTTGATCACTCATAGAGTAATTGCTTTTTGCTAACTAGAAGTTTATGTTTAATGATGCATTTTTTGACAGGGTACAATTGTTGGAGTAAAGTTTATTCGGTTGTCTGAGTTCCCCGAGTTGATTGGGAAATGGCATAGCAAACTTAATCCTATCAAGTCATTTTGGCAATTAGAATCACTAGTGGTAGATAAATGTCCATTTTTTAATGCTATTCCATCCAGATTGATGCTTGTTTTAGAAAATTTGCAGGAAATTGCAAGTGTGCGATTGTGAGATGCTAGAAGAAATATTCGATCTGGAAGGGTTGGAGGGTGTGGAAAGCACTCGGGTATTACCTTGGTTCATGACTTTGGAATTGGTCAATCTACCAAAGTTGAGGCAACTATGGAACAAAGATCTTCAAGGATCATTGCCCTACAATTTTCTATAGGTTCATATAACCCTTTATAAATGTAGTAACTTGAGACATGCTTTCGTTCCATCGATGGCTCGATGCCTCGTTGATCTTCAAGAGATGGAAATAAGGGAGTGTGGTCAAATGGAAGCAGTGATCGCAGAGGAAGAAGGGCAAGAATGCGCATAGTGAAGAAGATTACATTCTCGAAGCTTTCTTTGGTGAAATTGGAATGCTTGCCCAATTTGACCGGTTTCCTCTTGGGAAGAATCATACGCTAGAATGCCCCATCTTAAATGAGTTGACTATTACCAACTGCCCCAAAATGAGAAGTTTGACTAGGCAATCCTTGATGGAAATTGACCATGGTGCCTCTTCTCTTTTCACTCCACAGGTTAGACCTTTCAAATAAATGCATTTTTGGCATTTAATTTAGAACATATTCTTGTGGTATTTGACAATGTATGGTATGTGCCATGTGCGGATAAAAATGCTAGATATTAATATTCGTAATATTAATCATTAATGCTTTGCTCAAATATAATCAAGACTCGTGTTTCATACCTAAATAAAGACAAACATAATATCTACCTCTCAACAGTAGTCCATGATCACATCCATAAGTTATTAATACAAAACAATTCAAACATTGATAAATAGGTGTGGATTCAAAATCTTCTAATTGTATGTAAATTTCCTGTAAGTAGTAGCATTCCCGTGCTTTGTGCAGAATTACATAATCTTCGAATATTTAATACAAAGATTACAAATTGTGATCCTCAATATATATATAACTATTAATGGTGCGTGTCTGTATTCTTTGAGAAGTGTAATCTTGGTGTCAGCTTATGTAATTATATCATATGCAGTATTTTAGAATTAATTAGTGAGGTTTCTAAAAAATTATCACAATAACCATATAAAAACACTTATTTTTTACAATTTCAAACTTTAAAGTACCGTACAATAAACATAGTATAGCATCTAAAAATTGCAAAAAAATAAAAATAAAAATAAAATTAAAAATGAAGTATTGCCACTTCATATTTTTTTTGCGCAAAAGCAAACCCACCTGGTTCTATTGAACATGAAGAGGATGGGAAAAGAAAACTTCATAATTGTAGAAACCCAGTTCACAAATTGCTTTGCTCATTGTACCATATTAATCTTTCCAATCGATGAAATTGGAGGAATTAGAGGGAGTGGCTCCTTTTAATAGGAGTGCTCTAAACTTCGATAATGATCAATGCAATCAACTTTTAATTTATTAATTATTCACGAGAGCTCATTCTTGAGATTTTAAAATAAATAAAAATAAAAAGGTTAATATTTATGAACCGATTCATTTTCTTCTTTTGTAAATAGTACTTGAGCCACTGTACTCGAGCACACTATCAAATTAGGGACCTGTGTTTTGCAATAAATAATAATTATGGATTATTGTATAGAGTGATAATTAGCGTGATAATGTCTACAATCGATATATGTTTGGAAAGAGAAAAGGCAGATTGCTTTTTCCAGAAAAGAGAAGGAAAAAATAAAAGAAGGAAAAGGACAGCTGGATGACTAGTTTTTGTTCAAAGACAGCTGGATAATTAGTGATTTCATATCACGACATCAACATCAACACGTGTCTATTAATTCCCATCGATGTGAACTTGAAGGAAAAAACAATTTATAGAATCTTATCTTCAGCCCTCTCTTCCTCCTCGTTCACCCACAGCCGTCCGACCTCCGCTCCTCCTCCGCCTCCGCTGTCGCCAACGACGGAGTCGCCAACGCCTTGATTAGGCTGACCCCCGCTATGTCCAAGCCGAGCATGGCCGGCTTCCCCTGTTTTGTTTGTCTCATCGTTCTACAAATCTCGAAATCTGGCCGTTCATAGCGACGGAGTTGCAGATCTGGAAATCGACCAACGTCGCTCGTAGCCATGGACGAGCCGCTGTCGCTAGAGCCATGGTTGCAGATTTGGCAGTCTCGTCGCGAGCAACGACGGCTTATGGACTGCCATTGTCCCCTCCGTCATCGCCGCGGTCGGCTCGTGGTCGGCCCGCCCATGGCCGAGCCAACCCTCCATCGTCTCGCCTGCTCGTGGTCGTTGCCCGTCCAGATCTGGACTGGAGTCGTGCCTCCAGATTTGGTATAGTCCATGGACGCAAGCCTAGCTCGTCCATGGCTCGCGAGGAGGCTCCTCCATAGATCTGGCGACCGCTGCTTGTCCATGGCCATGAGCCTTAAGGGCGAGTTTGAGATTCCGACGGCCATGGACTGCGAGGTCAAACAACGAAAGAAAAAACAGAGGAATAGATGTCGGGGAAGAGTGGCCATGGACGAGACGGCCGGAGCTTGAATGCGGCCATGGACGAGACAGCGTCATGAAGGCGAGACCCCAAAGACGACAGAGAGGGTTGGACGACCGAAAATGGTTGTCTTGGACGCGTGGCTGGGCAACTCTGCCCGGTGACAACGGCGGAGGGAGGCGGGAAGGTTGGGCTCAATGTGGGTGGAGATGGAGGAGAAGGCGTAGATAGAAGGCCCTGTTTGGTTCAAAGATTTGGAATGCTCATTTGGGCTCTAAAGTCCCTTGGCCAAATGCAAATTTGTTTGGTTCGTTTTTTTTTAGCGCAACTTTGGCGAGACGGTGCATCTCCAAGTGCCTCAGGCGCCTTAGCGTGCAGCTCTTGAGGTCCTTTGCAGAGTTGTATCTTCGGAACGCAACTTAGGTATTGTTCATATCTCGGTGGAGAAACCATTGGCCGCCCGAATAAAAATAAATATATTTATATAAAAATAAATATGTTTATATTTTTATATTTTATATAAATATATAAACATATCTATTTTTTTATATTTTATGTTTATATATATTTTATATAGATATAAACATATCCATTTTTTATATAAATATATTTTATGTTTAATAAATAAATAAATATATATTTATAAATATAAACATATCTATTTTTATATATATTTTATGTTTATATTTTTATATTTTTATATAAAAATATGTTTATATAAAAAATATAAACATATTTTTGCTTTTTTAATTTAATAAAAATTAATTACAAATGTAAATTTTACCAAACGGTATTTTGGCCAAAGTTGTTTCTCAATGCAAATTTTACCAAACGATATTTGCATTTCGGAAAACCTCATTCACCTAAAGGTATTTGCATTTTCAAAGTGCGTTCCCAAAAGCCGAACCAAACGGGCCCGAAGAGGAAAGTGAGGTGGACTGAGATTTTTTATATTTAGTCATCTAACAGAAAAAAAAAAAAAGCCCAATATTTAGTCAATGTCCTAGCTACATAAAAAATTAAAAATAATAGGAATCAATCGTGTGGTCAATACTTCCATTCCGTCTCCTGAAGTTCTCCTAATGTGAACAGTGAAGGCAACAAATAACAACCTCCTCCGGCACTTCTTTTTCTAGGTCGAATCCTAGGGCACTTGAAATTTGAAAATGCTCAATACTGAACCAAATATGATTTTTGGTCTTTTCTACTACAGATTCCACGCAACGCGAGTTTCAGTTATTGCTTCTTTTTTCGGTGATGAAGGAAATGTTTGTGTTTTATCTTATTCTAATACTTGTGCGTAATTCTTTCTATTGTTGCCTGCTTAATTCTTTCTATTGTTGCTTGCGAGTAGAATGTTTAATCACGAGGAGTATCTATACATTTGTTTACTTTTTTATCGTAAGAGTTATTGCTAATTATTTATTTACTTCTAATGTCATTTGCATATATAAGTTGTCATGTAATAATAGGTATCCCCACATTTTGAGGATATTTCAAAAGTCATTATAACACTGAAGCAAGAATACTAATAAATTTGGGGAATCATAAAAGTATTCATATGATTTTTTGGTAGTGACAAGTTGTGATAGCGTTAATATCATTTTTATGTCAAATATGAGTTCTGTAATAATAGGTTTCTCCACATTGTTAGATACTTTCAAATACTCATCAAAATCCTCAATTAAGAGTATTAATAGATTAAGGGAAGTGTGGAAAGTCATTTTGTTTTTTTGGCTATGACTAGTCATAGTTGCGTTAATTTTATTGTAACCAAAATATTAATACTTTGCTTCTTGGACAATCCTTCATAGGTCATAACACAATAAACAAAAAAAAAAAAAAAAATTTGATTTTCTCACCTCCGGATTTTCTCACCTCCGTACAAATAAACATCAATGTACATACTTTACCAAAAAAAAAAAAAAAAAATCAATGTACATGCTACCTATTCACTTTTGTTACTAATTTTGGATTTTTCTAAATCTACTATAGATGAAAATGGGAAGTCAATTTCTTTTAATTGATAAGAAATATATGTAGAACCAGCTTATACTATCACTGGAGCATCATAATCTTGCACCCATCAGCGCGCATTGGAGCCAATGTAAGGAAGAGAGAAGGATGATATGTATGTATATCTTGATCGGATTGCATTATGAAGCATGTGCATTAAAGCTTCTTTGAACTGTGCTTCAACTTCATTCATTCCTTAAAGAAAATAAATCTAAGAAATTCTTATCTCATCTAATGTTTCATTATCAAAAGATTAGTGCAAGCAACTTTGATAATGATCAATGTGAACAAATTTGATACTTCGAGAATCCAAGTATTCATCATTGAACTTTCCAAAAATTAAAGGGATAAGGCATTGCTAGCATAAAATGTCAATTGAGGCACTTAAAAGTCAATGCTCAATGTACTATTGATTATAAATGCATTTATAATTTCATGCTTGTTGCAATGCAATATACTTGGCCTTAGTCATTAGTCAACTTAATGAAAGCATCAATTAGTCGCTCCCTTTTTTTTTGTCACTACCAAGCTCTTGCATTCTCATGATTTGTGAGAGTGAGGAAAGTTTAGAAATTCTTTCTTTGAGGTCATTAACTCAATGTAATGATATTCATTTCGTCATTTTCTCAATATGCCAGGTACAATGTGTCAAGCTTAGGCAGATTGTTCTCTCCCATATGGACAATTTAAGCAAAATATGGAGTGACGGTCCTCAAGAAACTCTCACTTTTGACCATTTATGGAAAGTGCAGGTTCAAAATTGTGGGAGCCTTGACAATGTGTTTCCGCATTGGGTGGCTACAAGTCTAACCAATCTTAAGGAACTTCAAGTGGAGTCTCGTGGGATTGAGGAAATAGTTGCTAGTGGGAATGAGACTCCACATTCCAATACTACTCAAGATCTTTTCCCAAAACTAACCTCTCTAGTGTTACATGATATGCCACAACTAAAGAACTTCTGCACCAACTTGCCCACTTTGAATTGGCCATTCTTGAAGGAATTGCGAGTGACTCACTGTGATAAAGCGAACATGCTATCTTTTGTAGCATCTATGAGCAATTGGGCTCAAAAAGATTATCAACAGGGCCTTTCAAATCAAGAAGCATACTCTTTATTTGAGAGGGTATGATTTTTTCGGTTGCTCTCTTTTAGTTTCTATTTTGTTCTTTAAAGCACTCACTGATCTCATATCCACTACCTAATCAAGCCATGTTATATTGCTATAGAAAACATGATTTGCCTTACTTATTAGTTTGTTAACAACATTAAAATATTTCTAATATCTTAAGTATACTTTTAATTTGTGGACACCCATAAGATATTTCAATACCTATAATTACAAAAATAATTACAGATTTTTGTTGAAAGCGCAATATATTCCTAATCTAGTCTAGTGGTGCTCCTTGGGGGAAATCAATGAAAATTTGACATGAGGTCCACTTCATTGTTGACATGTGTTGCGCATTTGAATTTTTCTTCTCTATTTCATCTTCTAAGAACTCTTAAAAAAAATCAATACAAACAATTTTAACAAAAATAACATTATTACCTTAACGCAATATTTTCTCTTTGTGTTCCTTAATTGATCTCGTCTTATACATAGTCATCCTATTGTATTACTATTGACAACCTAAAACACCTTACCTATGAGTTTGAAGACAACATAAGATATTTTATTATATCTTAAGCACACTTTTAAGTTTGTGGACCCATACGTTTTAGTAATATCATCCGTGCATACCATTACATAAGTTCTGAAGATGACTAATTTTAGTTGACAAGATACGATATTTCTAATAAAAGATGAATTTGGTGAGCTTGGAGGGATCTTGATAGATTCACTCTACAAACTTAACTATACCAACCTCTATTCGAGAGTTTTAAAAGCTTGAGACTTGAATGTAGGGTTCTTGAGATATAATGAACTTTAAGAAGATGGCCACCTTCCATGCGAATCCTCTTGATAGGTTTATTTTTTACAACACATGATTTATTGTCGAAACTTTGTTGAATTTACTTCTCTTATTGTATTGGCAATTTGACAGGACTTTCCCAACTTGGAGAGACTTTTATTAGTCGATAACAATATTCAGATGATACAAGATGAAAATTTTCCAGAGGACATCTTTGGCAAGCCAAAGGCATTAACATTAGCATGCTTTCATGATGAAAATGCTGCTTTTCCTCTCAACTTCCTCCTAGAGAGATTTCAGAATCTACAAAGCCTTGAAATCTTCTGTAGCTCCTTTGAAGATATATTCTCGAACGAAGGACTTGTTGACAATGGTAAACATCCGGTGCTTGAAAGTTTAAGAAAAATTAAGTTAAACAAGCTACACAACCTAAAGAATGTATGGAGAGAATGCTCTTTAGTGTCGAAAATTCTTCAGAGCATCGAAACATTTGAGGTTTGGGATTGTTCTTGTTTGACAACAATATTTCCGACCGTGACATCCTTCAAGAATCTAACAACATTAGTGGTGAAGAATTCCTCTAGATTGATACATCTAGTAACTGCTTCAATGGTCACAAATTTGGTGCATCTCGATTACATGACTATAATAGGATGTGAAAGAATGAAGGAAATAGTGGCAAATGATGGAGACGGAGAAGGAAAAGTGATTTCTTTTGGGAATCTTGAAATGTTGACACTCCAAAATCTGCCAAACCTAGAATGCTTCTCTTCCATCCCGAGTTGCATATTTAGGTTTCCATACTTATGCTGTATTGAAGTAGAAGGGTGCCAGAAGATGAAGACATTTTCTAAGGGTATGCTAAGCACACCAAAATTAGAATATGTGTCACTATTTAGATACAAGTGGGATTGGAATTGGGGGAAGAGTGCTGATCTTAATACGACCATACAACAGTTATCAGCATAAAACAAATGCACATAGAATTGGTAAAGATTCAATCGGTGTCCTTTTCTCATCCATTCTTTTTTCTTTTCCCTTTTTATGGTAGCACCATAAATTTTTAATTTTTTTTTTTTTGTAACTTTTCTAGTATTGATTACGTCCGATCAGCGCATCATCAACTCTGTCTATCGATCGATCTCGCCTCCTCCTTCGCTGAACAGCAGGAAGCAAAGCAGGGCTCTCCTTCTCCTTCTTGACACCATGGGCGTAAAATGAAGCGTCGGGAATGCCAGGACCGAGAGAAGCGAAGCTGCTGCACTTAGCGGAGCGGAGCCAAGTAGGAGAGAGAGAGAGAGAGAGAGAGGGAGATTCAACCAGATGGAGCGTTATCGTCGTCGCTGTCGCTGGAGAGAAGATCGTAATCTCTCTCTCCTCCGCCCTTGAACCAAGCAAACTCGTAAGTTCTTCCGATTTTGGTGTCTTATTGCGCTTGAATTAGTTTGAAGCCGGAAGTTGGTTTCGTAGAGACCTTCCTCAATCCTCGCCTCCTTCTTCTTCGGCTAGGGCTCTGTTCTTCAAACTAGCAATTTTATTGCCCCTAAATTCACATCTTCCGTGCTTTTCTCGGGAGCATTGGCGAGAGAAATGCGTCTGCGTAGGACAATTTGCGTGTTTGAGCTCTCATCCATGGAGATGATATAGGGAGAGATATCTCTCTAGCATCACGAAACTTGAAAATATTAAGAGAGAATTCCATGCCTTGTCAAAAATATGAGGGGGTCACTTTTACGCCTTGTTCTCAATGTACTACAGACTGCTCATCCTCATGAGAATTTCTTGCGGTTTAACGTGTCTTCGTTTCTGCTTGCGTAACTCTCTTTCCCATTGTTCTTTTCTAATTCTAGAATAATTTTTAAGAAGCCCTATTTCTTTGTCTTGATTGGTTACGTGATGCTGCAATGATAAAATCTGTTTCCAATTTATGCTAAATCTTTTCATAGCAAGCCAAACTAATGAAGTGTGCTTAAATTGCCTCTTCACAGAACTGTCCCTCTCGCTGCTTTGCTCGCCATCCTCTTGTGGTCCAATCCAGGTACGGTTGAGGTGCCGTTGTTGTCTCACGTTTCTTTTATGTGGAGCAATAATATGGATTTAGCTTCAGTTTTTGTTCGGTTCCTTTCGAAGAGCAGTTTCTGCTGAGCATTTTTGAATTTGATTCGTACCTATTCCGCTTCTGCATTCCGCATGTCTTGACAATGGGAGGGAACTCCCAGTGTTCATCTTTTTTGTTGGGGGAATGGTTATTGGAAAAAGCGAAGGGTGTCTTCGAGCTTCTAATGTTGAAAAGGATAAGGTCATGTTTTTAGATGTGCATCCATTACAGAAAGCTTTCACGGCCTGCGATACTTGTTATGATAAGCTTTTGGATAGTGAATGCATCTAGAGTTAGGTGGTCCTATTGGTCGATCGTTCGCCCTTTTTGAAGTTGATGCAACTAGGATGGTCATGTAAGGTGTGTGCTTCGTTTCATTGGCTACGGAAGAAGATGTCAATGCAAGTAGAACAACGTCGACAGTCTTTTTGACGCCTTGTTCTCCATAAACTCCGGACTGCTCATCATCATGAGAATTTGGAGGGGTGACTTGTGGTTTAACATGTCTTGTTTCTACATGCCTAACTCTCTTTCTGTCGTTCTCTTCAAATTCTAGAACAGTTTCTAAGAAGCTCTTGTTTTAATCTTGATTGATTACGTAATGATGTGGGGGATACTTTTGACTTCTGATCTATGCTGAATATTTTCATAGCAAGTCAAATTTAAGTTGCCATTTTCAAGTACTGGGAGGACCAAACAGTTAGCAGATTAAGGCATCATGAGCTGATTTTTTTATGGTCCCACACACCCAAGGCCTCTCACTGTTAAGTATGGCTTGGTATGATCCCACGCTTATTGACTTAGACTGGCAATGTCTGAAAATCAAACATATCAATGCTTTTTAGATCTTTGCTTATAATCTAGTGTATTTCCAAGTTTACTTCATTGTGTAGTATACCACATGATACGTTATTTCCTTGAAGTATCCGCTGGTGTATATTTAAAACCAGGTATAAGTATCTTAACACTGGAGTAATTGGATGTAAGCTGGTGGTTAGAGGTTCGAAAAGATAACAATCATCTTCTTCTTCTTCTTCTTCTTGTTTTGTCTTTTTTTTTTTTTTTTTTGGATAGATGTTGTTGGAAAAGCAATTGCTGAGGCGTCTTAAGAATAGAATCCAAGTTCTCTAATATGGAGCAATTGGACAATGTTATTCAATGCTGTAAATTTAGAATATATATGTAAATCACACCAGGAGACTAGTTGATATGGACAAGCAAATTGCAAAGAATGTTGCTGCCTCATAACTAAAGAGAAAGTTCGGCAGAAAAACAACCCAAGTGCCATAACTTGGCACGGGAGAACACTTAAGTATCATAACTTTAAAATGTTACACTTGAGTGCCAGTTTTGAAGTTAAATGGGACACTTAAATGCCACTCCGCGACAATCCGGCCAAATGGCTTACGTGGTGACTTTCCGGCGAGTTTGGTTCAAAACGGTGTCATTTTGCACGCCGACGTGGCGGAGAAAATGCAAAACGACGCCATTTCGTGTCTACGTGTAAATAATAATATAAAAATTAATTAAATTAGATTTAAAATTAATTTTATTTAAAATATTCAAAAATTTAAAAATTAAGAAAATTTTAAAAATTTTAAAAATTTTAGAAAAATTTAAAAATTTTAAAAAATAAAGAAAATTTTAAAAATTTTTAAAAATTAAGAAATTTAAAAAAATTAATTAATTAAAAAAGGGGGAGGTCGAACAGGGGGCCGAGGGCGAGCCCTCGCCGCCGCCTCCCCGCCATCGCCGGGAACGACCAGGCGATGCGGGGGGGAGGGTCGGTCGGGGTCGCCAGGCCCCGCCGACTGCGGCCCTCGCCGGATCACGGCGAGGGTCGCGGCCCCTCGCCATCGGTCGGCCGGGGGTCGACGACCTCGGTTGACCCTCCCCCTCCGTCGCCGGGCCCTTCCGGGGGAGGCAGCGGCGGCGAGGGCTCGCCCTCGGCCGCCCCATTCGACCTCCCCCCCTTTTTAATTTTCTTAAATTTTTTAAATTTTTTAAATTTTTAAATTTTTCTTAATTTTTAAATTTTTTTGAATATTTTAAATAAAATTAATTTTAAATCTAATTTAATTAATTTTTATATTATTATTTACAAGTAGACATGAAACGGCGTCGTTTTTGCATTTTCTCCGCCATGTCGGCATGCAAACGACGCCGTTTTGGACCAAACTCGCCGGAAAATGGCCACGTCAGCCATTTGGCGGATTTTCGCCGGAGTGGCACTTAAGTGTCCCAGCCATTTCGATATTGGCACTTAAGTATATCATTTTAAAGTTATGGCATCTTTAAGTGTCCCTCCGTGCCAAGTTTTGGCACTCGGTAACCTCGAGAAAGTCCTAATAGATAATGGGGTGGCTTGTTATGATTCTGAAATTTCATTGTAGATCTAATGACTGATAATTTTGTTTTCAAATGGGAGATACTGTTGTACTTTGTTATATTAATCAAATTTGGGGGGAAAATGATTTTACTTTGTCAAATTGAACCAACAGTTTGATAAAAACCTTGTTTGAGCTGCACTTGAAAGAATCAAATAACTTAGGTTTAAATTTTCAATTCTATTGATGATCCAGTTATCAATGTATTTGCTTTTTCCCCTGTGATTGTGATTTGTGTGGCTGAAATTAATATGTTTTAAATATATATAGGATCTAGAAGGCTTCTTCTGAATGTATACCCTATTGCATTCTCGGAGCATAGATTTGACCTTGACTTTGGATTGATGGATTTCTTTATATGGTTTACTGTCTATTAAATTCCTGAAACTAGCAAGTAATGCCTTAAACTTACGATTCGATTCTCTCATTAGGGTATGCTTATGTCTTGGTCTGTTCTTCACTATATGTTTGTTTTTCAACCATGTAGAAGGGCAGTGTGCTCCTGTTTAATCCATTGCGACTCTCAGGTATTCAGATAGGTCATGGATGGTGAAGGTAAGGAGTTGTAGATAAGAATTTTTTTTTTTTTTTTTTTTTTTTTTTTTTTTTTGGGCGGGGGGAGGGGGTTCTTTTCCACTTGTTGGCCCACATTTGCAAGAGAAAGTCATCTGCATGTAGAAACTTATTGATAGGGATGATTTTGTGTTCAGAGTCTTGGTTAGGACTTGATTTACATTGATCGAGATGAACTCTGGAATTGTCACTTTCGCTAGTCCAAAATGAATTTAGTATTCCAAATAATAATATAGTCTTGAGGAATCAAGTAAGTGTACTTCTATGCCGATTGGGTTTTATGAGGTTGATCATAATCCAGATGCACACTCATTAATGCCACATTCCAAATCTGAATGAACTGAAAAGTATGTGCTTAAAGATGTCCTTTTTGGTTTGTGCATTCTTGTTATGTTGTTCTTCGTTTTGAATTTGAAATTAGGACTTATAGGCTTATTAACATTATGGGTTTTATTTTTCCCACAGGGAATACCAAAAAGGTTGAAATGATGCTTTTGAGAGAATGGTGCAATTATTTAGCCTGTGGAATTGGAAAAATCTGATGAATTATTTGGCCTATGGAATTGGAAAAATCTGATGAGATGGTTTGGCTAGCAACGGGTTGGAATGAATTTGCAGAGCATTACTCTATCTATGAGGGCCAATTTTTGGTCTTCTAATCTAAAGGGGACTCCATTTTCCATATCACCATAATTGATGAAAGGACGTCCGAGATAGAATATGCATCAATCAATGTCGATGTGAGGAACCGAGCCTCAGCAATTGTGGAATTGTCTTGCTGAAAGTGGAAGATGCCTTTGATTGCTGTGATGCTTCTATCAAGCTTGAAGTCTAGGGGGATGAATTGCATTCAGCCAAGTGTCCTCAGTCTTGTATGGAAATAGACTTTGATCAGGTTTGCAAAGTTCATGGCGGTTCCTATGCACATTCATCAGTAGAGTTTGGGGAGGGACAGAAATTCAAACTGCTCATCACAAGATTTTCCAGGTGTGAATCTTAATTTATTAGCTAATTCTCCCCTTGACTGTGTTGTTCTCTTGTTTGATTCAAATACTGTACATGAACTGTCCATGTTGTTAGGCTAAGAGGAACTGTGTTAGAGTTAGTGCTAAGAGAAACTGTGTTAGAGCTAATTCATTCTCTCAGTGTTTCTCTGTCTCTAGATCTCCCGTGTGTGCACATGTATGTGTTGGGACTAAATGTGGCGGCGATTGCCGTGATGTTTTGGTTGAGCTTGAAGTCTTGGGGGATGAACTGCATTCAGCCAAGTGTCCTCAGCTTTGTATGCCAATGGAATTTGATCAGGTTTGCAAAGTTCATCGCAGTTCCCATGCATATTCGTTACCAAAAAGTTTGGGGAGGGACAAATGTTCAAACTACTCATCATGAGGTTTTTTGGGGGTGAATCTGAATATTAGCAAATTCTCCCCTTGACTGTGTTGTTCTTCTGTTTGATTCGAATAATATCAGTAACTCTCCACATCGTTAGGCTAAGAGAAACTGTGTTAGAGCTAATTCACTCTCGTAGTGTTTCTCTGTCTATAGTTCTCCCGTGTGTGAATATGTCTCATGTGTTGGGGGATCTCATAAATAATGGAAACAAGCCGAGCCCGTCATATCAGATTTGATTGTGCTGAGAATCGTATTGGTGTTTATATAGGCCTTGGGAAGCTAGACCATTAGTAAGACTCAAATCGATTGATTTAGGGTTGCTGTGTCGGCAGATATGAGTTTTACACAACAAGAATAGATTACACCTAAAAAGCAAAAGCTTTCTTAATGTTCTGTTTCTGACTGCTGCAGGTAAGCTGAAAAAGTGGCGCTTATGCAGAGCTCTCGAACCAGCTAGCAAATTTATACTCGATTATCCTTTCTCTGAAATTGCGGTGAGGTTAATACATCTGAAGAAAAACAATGTGGTAAGATCCTTGTAATAATGACAACTCTTGGATTTAAATCACATAAAGCAACCTCATACTGTCTTCCTCAGAAATCATTGGTGGTTTTCTTCTTTGTAATGACAAAATTGCGCAATGTTTACTTGAGCAGAGAGTTCCTGGTTCATTCCCAAAGACACACGTTAAGAAAAGCCCGCAGACCATGGCTCTCATATTTCAAGATAAATCATCGCCGTTGAAGCTCATCAGCCACTAGCATTATGGAAAGTCATCTGCCCGTTGGGCCTTATTCATGAGAGAAACTTCTCTGAAGGTGGAAGATGTGTGTGTGTTCAAGCTTTATTGAAAGGTACAAATATCATGTTCAGAGTATCCATCTTCAGAACCACTGATAAGAGTTGGGTGTATAATAATACCATGCAATACGATAAAGCAGAGGAAGTATCGCCTTATCTCACTTTTGGTGAGAACAGAACTTACGAAATTGCTACCCTGAATTCTGCTTCCGGTTCGGCAAAATGGATGAAAGCCTGAGTTTTGTTCCAATGGATGGAATGGTCCTGAACGTGTACATTACCTTTCCATGATCCTGGACTTAGTGATCACCATGTGGGCAAGAGTCGTGAGTTGGAGGGAGCTGATAACTAATGTCGGTTCTGTAACTTTCAATTCTAGAGATGATCTTTCAAATTTGTTGCTTCTTTAATGTTTCCGGCGGCTCAACCTGACCTCTAAAATTGTAAATGGAAGTAAAGATGATTTTACAAACTCCGATGAACTTACATCAAATTCTTTTCATCGTCTCTTTTCGATTTTTTGAAGATTTCGTGATCATTCTTTTCACATGTGGGCGCAAATTGAAGTTTGGCAGCTTCTTCTCATGTGAAGGACTTTCGGAATTTTTTCATTTTTTTTTTTCATATTAACTGGATGTTGATATGCATGACAAAGCAGTATGCTGGCGTCTTTGCGTCGCTACGGCATGACTCTTCCAGAGGCTCTCGACACACCGTCCGAGCCTCCAACAGTGGCTTTTCGT
The DNA here is from genome assembly GCA_014182585.1 of Eucalyptus coolabah. Classification (NCBI taxonomy): domain Eukaryota; kingdom Viridiplantae; phylum Streptophyta; class Magnoliopsida; order Myrtales; family Myrtaceae; genus Eucalyptus; species Eucalyptus coolabah. Next base: position 13,866,625 of record CM024626.1, read on the forward strand.
CTTAGAATCAGCAATGGCTCAGCACTCTCGAACTCGCTCTCGCCACCGGATAGGGCTAGCCAATTCTCTCTTTCTCTCTCTCTCTTCCTTGCAAGAGCTCAATACCTCCTCCAAAGTGCAACCTACGGCAATGGAAATTCGGGAGACGACAAGAGGATGGGAGAAAACAAAAGTGCAACGTCTCGGAGATGGAACGTCCCCGCAATTGTGACTGTTGATCAAGGAAACTCCGTGGTCAAGTATCGTTGTCGTGGCTGTAAGGCGACTGGTATCTTCGAACCGGTAGCGACACTGTTTGTGCTTCAGTCGGTCCTGGAAGCAATAATCTTTAGAGAACTCAATCTCGATGAATCGCTGGTGAGTGCTCCGTTCACGGTTGGACTCTCTCTCCAAATTTTCTCCGACTAGATATTCTTTTGCATCTTCTCTCTCTCTCTCTCTCTGGCTCTGGATTCCCCTGATTCATCTCCACCCATTCAGATCATGCCCACGGTGAAGCACACCATCATATTCCATATTCGAGTCGTGACCACTCTGATTCAAGTCGTCGCTTTTCCTGTCCTTACCCATGTCTGTCGCCAGGCCATCTCAGGTTCATGCGGCCATCCCCGCCGAACCATCATCAGGGCCGTTTCATGTTCGATTCAACTTTCGAGTCAAATTCCGATTCACTCCATAATACATTCTGTTCCGCTCTCACTTCCTCGCCATCTTTCAAACTTCATCGTTTCTCCCGTCTACCCCGCGCACAAAGTGGATGCAGGGTGGAGCTTTATCCGATTGCCAAGGCTGAGGTTGGATGGATCATCATTGTCTGGATACAATCCATGGATACGAAGGATGAGATTCTTCAGGTTTCGCTCTCGGCACTCTCATCGGTCCAGCGTCGCTTCATCAACTGCAGCAGCCGAGGCCAATCTGTTTCGTCATCATCCTCCGAGACGATACACCGAGCGTGAAGATTGGCGGCGGTGAGCACGAAACGAAAACAACGAAGAATAAAAAGGCGCGAAGTGAAGCGAAGCAGCGGATGGAGATGATTCGGATTTTGCGTGGGGATTGTGGGGAAAACGGGACAAACGAGGTGAAGCCGATGGTGGTTCTTTGGACGAGAAGGAAGTAAAGTGTAGAAAAAATAAATAATTAAAAATAAATAAAGAGTAAAAAAGGAAAAAGGAAGAAAAAAATAGACGAAAGGAAAATATAAAGAACCCACGAGAAATCGGTCAAAAGGAAGACTTGCACAAAAGATGTAATTCGTAATCCCATCGAACACCTTCCTTGCAGACTCGATCCCTCCTCCACAGTGCAATCGATGGCAATGGGAATTCGGAAGACGGTGAGAGAATTGGAGAAAAGCAAAACGAAACAGCTATTATCGAAATTAATTTTGGGGTGGAATGGGAGATGAAACAACCTGGTGGCAAGTACGACTATTGATTTGATAGATATCATCATTGCCCGAATGTCAGCGAGGATCCGGCCGTCCGCAGATATTTCTTATGGCGCGATCTTCTTTCCTCCGCTTTTTGTTACGGAATCGTCACACTCTCTGTTTCTCTTTTGCGCAATTCACCGAACGCCTTCTGCTCAGAGGAACGCAGCACATTCAACGACCAGGAAACTCCGTGGGTCAAGTTCTTCGCCAGCATCTTTTCTCTTATGTCCATCTTCATTTTTGACCGAGTCTTCCTCCATCGGGGTCGTTTCCTATCTGATTGAACTTCCGAGTCCAATTTCGATTCATTCCAGAATACGTTTCGTCGATTCTTGCTTCGTTCTGTTCTCCCCCACTTCATCGCTGCCTTTCGGATTCCAAACGCTGTCGTTCACGTCCTTCGTTTCGCCCGTCTACGCCACGCACAAAGGGGATGTCAAGCTGGTGTATAGGATTCGCCGATTTCAAGGATGAGATTCTTTGGCTTCATTCTCGGCCCTCCCGCCGGTCCGCGAAGGCCGTCAAAAGGAAGACTTGCACAAAAGATGGAATTTCTTGAGAGGAAGATTCATCCCATAACTCAGCCATCATTTTCTTTTTCTTTTCCTTGGAAAAGGCATCAAAACTCCAAACGACGCCATCACCGACGCCATTGCCGCGCCTCTTCGCTTCACGTAACTTTATCGGATCTCTCCCTCCATCTCGACGCACTCCCCCGCTCAGAGAGTTCCGAGTCGCTCCACCATCACCCTCGCTATCTACTGCTGCCTTGAAACCGAGCTGCACTCGCCTCGTGATTGATTCCGTCCCTCGCCGTCTTTAGAAACTTCGGTGATCTTCTCTTTTCTTCTTTTTTCTCCTTCTTCCGGTTCGAATCGCGTTTTCGTTTTGTGGATCCTTATGTGTTTTGACCGAGGCTTGAATCTAGTGGCCTCGAGCGATGTTTAATGCCCTTGTTGTTTTACTCATCAATGGAGTTTATGTCGATTTTTTTTTTCCTTTTTCCTTGTTTTCAATCGTGAATCCAAGACCACTTGGAAACGAGCGACGATTGAACTGAAAACGTCGTGAGATATCACCCCAGTGAGCGAGACTTGTGCAGAGTTAAGCTCAGCCGGACAGTGGTTCGGTTTTCCTCTGTTTTTTGGCATCCTATAGTCACTTCGGATTTAGTTATCGTGCGAGGGTGACTCACTAGCCATTCCTGATTGGTTCTTCGGTTAACGCTTTCTCTCTGTATAGATTTCGAAGCAGCTTGCGACTTGGAGATGGGAGCGGCACCGATGAGTTATGACATGGAAGAGGGGACTCTGGAGATTAGCATGGGTAAGCTTTTGGCCCTCTCCGCTTTCTGAATTTTTTTCTGAGCTACGGACAATAGAAATCTGCTGGGATGCTTGAATCTTGTAATTAAGCTTTGTCTGTATTGTGGGGAGTAGCTTCGTCTCCTTGTTTGTGGCTTATCATGTCTTTTGCCATCTAAATTTCACAGTGCTCGGAATCATAACTTTAATCATGGGATAATGTTGTTTTCGAGGCTTTCCATGTAGCTTTCTCATCTCTGAAAAGTTTATGCTGCCCCTGTTTTGACAACGGTTAATGCACACATTACTTAGATCTACAAAATCTCTATCATTTCATATATATTGGTTGAGAGGTGAGGAATTATTTAGATGTTGTCCAAGTCAAATTTTTAGCATGCCTTAGTCGCTGGGTCTTGTTATCGGTTGTTCAGCCAATTGCTTCGCTACTTGCAAAGAAGAGGACTGTCTCTGGTGTTGCTGGGCCATTGGTTATACTAGACAAAGTCCAAGTAAATTTCACTGGTTATTATTTAACGAGGTTGAGTGAACTCCTATATGGACATGTTTGATTAATTTTATTGTATATCAGGGACCAAAGTCTCAATAGATAGTAAATATCCACTTGGAAGATGGAACGACTAGACGTGGGCAAGTCCTTGAAGTTGATGGAGAGAAAGCTGCTGTGCAGGTTCAGTCTAAGTTGCCAGCCTCTTCTTTTTTCCTTTAGCTCTCTTGATGCTGCATTTTTGTTGGTTGGACTGCATTACTAGGGTCACTTTGTGTGCAATACCTTTCAGCTAATGACCTAGTGAATTCTCTGTCGTTCATTGCAAGCATTAGAAAAAGCATAACATGGGATGAAATGTATGTTAAGAGGACATATGGGACAATAATTCAAAAAATTGTGATTTGAGTTTCTTGAGGAGAACATTGTTAAGAGTCTAATTAGCATTCCTTGTAGGCAATTATAGATCCTCTCCACTCTAGAGTGATGGAAGTGTCCAGTCACAGTGTGGGTTATTTTGGCTCTGAAAAAGGCTAATAATATTTCCTATATGTCTCTAATTGTTCTCAAACTTTTGTAGGTTTTTTTATTCACTAGTTTCTCTGTCAATAAAATTTAGATATGAGTATTCTACTCATGCTTGTGTGACCGGTGGCCGTTCATCTTATACTTCCAATATGTAAATCTTTCTGGTCATTCATGTTTCACTCTTGTCGCTAGGTTTTTGAAGGCGCTTTTGGGTTTGACAACAAATACATCATTGGGCAATTCACTGGTGAGGTAATTATGCATGCTGAAACTATGTTTCATCATCCTATAGAAATAAATAGTTAGATTTCTTCTTTCTGTGTTTGGGAACTAAATACTCCCACATGTTGGCAACAAGATTTCACTTGTAGCATGAGAAATAATTTGGGATATGTCATGGCCTTGGCCTCATAAAAGGCTTTCAAAAGTGCATTGTTTTTCTGCCTTCACAAATCTCTTCAGTTGTATCAACATTTACTCTCTTTAATCTTAGATAAATAAAAGAACCTTTAGAAATTTTTTGTGGAGTTATCACATTTTTCTTTTAATGCAAGTTCTGAAAATACCCGTATCCCTGGAAATGATTGGTGCACATATTTTATGGCTCTAGGAAGCCCATTGATAATGGCCCTCCCATTCTGCCGGAGGCTTACCTAGATATTTCTGGTGAGTTGTGTCATTGTGACAGTAATTTTTATTGGCCATGAAGCCATTTATGTTCCATGGAATGGCACCTATGGCTATCCCAAGAACTTTCTTGCGGTGTCTTACAGAATGGATAAACTTTCTCTTTCTTAGGAAGTTCTATAAATCCTAGTGAAAGAACCTACCCGGAAGAGATGATATACAAACAAGAATTTCCACCATTGATGTAATGAATTCCATAGCTTATCAACAGAAGATCCCACTTTTCTCCGCTGCTGGTCTTCCTCATAATGAAATAGTTGCTAAGATTTGCCACCAGGCTAGTCTTGTGAAGCAATTGGAGAAGGCTAACGGTATTTCCAAGGTATATGTAGCATTTTTGCTGTATACCAATGTTATAATGCCCTGCTCTACGAGTTTTATTGCCTCAATAATTTAATGAACTACCATTAGTTGCACAGAATTTTCCTACGATTTTGGAGTGAAGGTTCAGAATTCACTTAAAATGTATTTTGTCCTTCGAATAACTAGCTCCACTATTATCTGCTAGACTTCTCAATTGCTAACTACATTCTTTGTGAAGATTTCTGATCTTATTTTATTTGTTGCATTTCTTTGAGAATTCGATGCTTTAAGTCTACATCTTGCTCTACCATTCCAAACACTCTTTTCAATATCATTTCTGAAGATGTGCTGCAAATTTATGTAGAATGATGAAGAGGACAACTTTGCTATAGCGTTTGCAGCTATGGGAGTGAACATGGAAATTGCACAATTTTTCAAACACGACTTTGAGGAAAAACGGTCAATGGAGAGAGTGACCCTTTTCCTTAATCTGGTAATTTCTGATGAGATGATAGTTAATTGTCTTGCAGATTTTTTCTTTCTGGCAATTTTTGCAATTTTGTAGATTGAGTTTGTGATATAGATATCCTTGCTCATTAAAGGGCTGTGCAGGTGCCTGTATTTCATTTTATGAAGTTTGCTCTTTTGTTTAGGCCAATGATCCAACTATTGAATGCATCATCACTCTACGAATTGCGCTTTCAATTGCTGAGTATTTGGCTTATGAATGTGACACATCTATAGTGATTTTTTTTTTTTTTTGGTGATGTTAGAATTTCAAAATTATACCCACTATGACATAAATTTTTCTTGTGATATTAAGAACCCTAAATTTGTATATGTGCTACATATTTATCCTCCGTCAAAATTCCTTCGAATGATTTTTTAGTCCAAAAGTGCATCGTTTTTAATTCACTTAAGTCGTGTAGGGCACCATATCAACATTGTTTGTCTTTTCCATAAACTATCTAGGTAGATTTGTAATATGAAATACAGTCCATTCGCTTGCCATCTACAGCTGTTGTTGAGCCACCACCATGCTCCCACTGCCCTACCCCCCAGATGTCCTTGGCGTGGAGCCAGGTTTGAGGTAGTATTCCTAGTCCTCATAGGAGTAGTATTTCTTCTATCGGTGCACATGATTGGACAAGATAATTGCATTGTCATGCCTTCCAACGTCACAATTAGCCATTTTCATGCTACCATTACACGTTGAGGCTTTGTTTGTTGAGTATCCTTCTCAAATCCGACTTGATCTTGAATCATTCATCTCTTATTGTTTCCGTTGCTCATGTTGTTTAGTGTCAATTATGTTGGTTGTTCCTATCCCTGTTACTGTTGGGAAGGCACTTTCGTGTTGTTCATATCTTGAATTCATGGCTTGAAATCCACTTTATCAATTTTGTGTGTTAGCTATCCGTGGTCTACTCTTGCTTGAATGAACAGTGTTTGATGTCATTTGTAAAGGATTTATTTTATTTCTCACAACTTCAATTCCATAGAAACATTTAATTTTTCCTAGGCCTTTCAATTTGAGATTTCTATTTGAATTTCCTCTAATTGGAAAAATTAACCTGAAGTCATTCCCGGTTATCGAGGTGTCATCGACATAAATTAACATCGTGATCAATGAAATTCCTCTCCTTAAGGTCAGCAGGAATCAATCCACAGTTGATTGCTTGACACCTAATTTAGACAATGTCTCAAATGAACTTGCTTTATACCTTTCATTACTTCCATCACTCTTTTGACTTTTGTGATGGGGGATATCTAGACTATCTGCCCCAGCTAATCCTACGAATTATATTATATGTTTGTTGACATATGACGTGAGTGCTCACTGCTTGCGTGGCCCTTCTATGCTTTTGTTCACAGGAAGCACCTCATCGTTCTGAAAATAAATATTTCTTGTACCTAATTCTGTGAAGGAGTCATCAGAACATAGATTTCATGTCTCTATCTTTCTTTGATTTATCGCTTGGAAGCACATCCAGCAATGTACATTCTATAGGGTTTGAGCTTCGTGGATTTCTTCGCCAATCTCACGTATGATGACATTTTCTTAAAAATTCAATTTTTTTTTATTCTATTGAACAATATTATTTGTTTATTATTTTATTTTCACTTAAGGACTCCAAGAGACAAAAACTCGACTTGAGGAAACCTCAGAGCATAAGTTTTTGCATTTACTTAAATAACTTCAGTAGGTTGTCTTGATATTTACTGTGCTAAGCTAGCTTCGCATTCTATATGGAATCCATCTAGAATGTAATAATATCTCCTCCTACAAGTGGGAATATCTTAGAGTTGCATTGTACCTGATGGTCGATGTGTTCGATGGTAGAAAAATGCTAGGTATAAATAATTGGTCTACCAAATTGGTGTGCGAATGAAATTTTTCTATAAGTCAGGTAAATTTCATATGTAGTTATTCTATACAATCAAGTCACTAAACTTTGATTTCAATCGCTGGATGTACTGATGTTATTTTCTTTTCCCTTTTGCAATCAATGCATTATGAAGACTTTTTGAACAATTTTTCTATGCAATATTGACGTGGTAGTCTTACATATCTGATTGGAGAGGCTATAATGATGACATGACACACCATATGAGTCTCAATTAAGAAAAGTAAAAAAATAAATAAATAAATAAAAGAGAGGCTAGCGATTCGTTTGCCACAAGTAAGGTCGAAAACCTTTGTCTCCTTAGGAAGGGGTTCCATGGCAATTGAATTTTCTAAAAATTTATATGACTGAGTCTATAATGAATATTTTCATTTCAATTTGCCCCCGTAAATTAATGATGCTCAATAAGCGATTTCAAAATCATGAAAAATCTAGTTCCATAAAGCGAACCAAAGTGACACAATGGTAATTTTATCACATATTTTTACACTCAAGAGCATTGGTTTATTAACTGAAATAATCATTATTTACTGAAGTTTACCCCACTAAGGAAAATTACTAGATACATCCATGAAGTGGCCATGATTTGATCGGGTTTCGGTCAATTACAAATTTTGAAGTTCATTCAACAATTGAAAACAAAATTCAATAATTGGATTGAAAAAATGCGCTATGTAATTAAGTCATCACAGTTGATTTATCTTATAGGTCTTATAATTTGAAAGTCAATCTTATTAAGTCTTATATAATTCTTTAAGTAAATAAAAGTAACATTTGTGTTCTTTTGGATACACATCGCAAGCATATAAGTCCGCCGTCTTCTGCGATGTTCTCATTTGTTGTTCTCTTTAACAAATTTGAATGCGTAGCCTCACCTGATCAAACTTTTACAAAATTCTCATCAATCCCTGTCCTTTTCCCCTTCAACCGAGCGGCCACTCGTAGCCGCGATCACCGCCTTATCCCTATCTTCGTCGAATGAAGACCTGCTGAATGACCGTTATGCGTTCTTTTGAGGCCATTTTGGTTCGGTCTTTGAAGGTTGAGCTGAAAACTTTTGGGGATAAAAATCTGAAATCATTTGATATGGGACCGCGTAGTCTGCTTCTGCTTCGGAATCATAGGTAATTGTCATTTTTGAATTTGTTTGTCAGAGAAATGAACTTCTCATGCATCCGTCTTTAATTATCGTAGTTTCTGCTACAGGCAAAAGGAAGAGATTCGATTCTTTTTCTGTATAATCAAGAGTTGATCATGTGCAAGTGTTCTGCAGGAGTTCGTCGTGTGTAATCCAGGCAAGCCAAACAACCTCACTGCAAGCTGTAATTTCTCCTATTATTTGGGATGCTCTTGGTACAGGAGAAAATAGAGAAAATAGAAAAAATGACAAAGTAAAATAGTTTTTTTTTTTTTTTTCTTTTGGCTGTTTGGAAAAATTACTCAGAAGAGCTCTATCTTTTAACTGGGGTTGGAAAGTCTGTTATTGTAACTTGTGTGCAATCCCATATTTTTCACCGGTACCTATCGTGATACCTCTTTGAACCCTCCTATGCGCAAAGGTTTTAATGATTTGCCAAGTTTAAGCTTAGATTGAGGCTCATGGGCTCTCTCAAGGTCTGAGCTTTTGAATTGCAAGTCATTTTAATTTAGAAATCGCCACTAATAGGTTTGTGATTGGCAAATTAATTATAAATCCAAGTAAAATATTAAGAGAAGTACTTATTCTAGATCGATGACTTGATTACACTAGTTAATCAATTAATACCTTTCCAATATCTAATCTTATTTAAAACCCCTAGATTTGAAATTTTTTTGAAGGATTTTTCACGTATTTTTTTTTTTAGAAAACTACTCAAAAAAGATTATTTTTTGAGAAAACTACTTCAAAAATATTATTTTTAAATTTTTACTTTTTTTTAGAAAAAAAATGAAAATTTTAGGGATTTTTCTTTATTAGTCTTTTTTAAAAATTATATTAAAATAATATTACATTATATTATATTTAAAAGTGGGTATAAGTCGGATATCCGGATCCTACTGGGTCGTAGCGCCCTCAGCCATACTGGCCCTGGTTCACGGGCCCAGTCCAACTTAAAGAGAAAAGAAAAGGGGTCACGCCCTTTAAGAAATAAATGAACTAAGCCTGACCCAATAAAGCGAAATAAGCCCAATATGCCTAAATCAACCCAGCCCAAATACCAAACCCTGAAGACCCAGCCCTCACACCCGACCCAGCTCCAAGCACAGCCGCCTGGTTCCCTCTCGTGTCCTTGCTCCTCGCGCTGACAAGTATGGCAACGACAAGGGACACCGCTTGTCTTGGCTTGGTCACACCCCCCTCGGCTAAACCACCAAACGAACGACGGTGATGGTGGAAATGTGGTGGACAGCCAAACAGGCGGTGTCCGAGGCCGCCAAACATCAGGAAAGTCACATTAGAACGGGACACGCACGGTCGTCTCGGTTTCGCCAAGGACGAACACAGAAACTAGATCTTATTGAGGTGTTTCATCGAACAGGCGGCGCGCGATAACAAACTGGGGGGCTCCCGGCTCAGACGAGACTCATACCCGAGTCGGTACTCTCGGCAAATGAACCAAGATATCCATAGCAACCGTACACAGGGCGGATGGGGGCTAGAAATTCGCATCGACCGGACGGCCGCGAGCTCCGACCCGGCATGCCCCAAAACAGGGCAAAAACAAGGCCGAGGCTCACCGGAACTTTGGCGCCGGAAAGGGGGCACAACGATGGGTCTTTGGCTGCGCGTCAGGTGCGGTGGCTGGTGGTCTTTCCCTCTAACTCCCTTTCCTTGCCCAAATTCCCACTTGCGAGCCTCTCTCTCTCTCTCCCTATCCAAACCTTTCGCTCAGGATTTCATTTTCCCCTCCCTCCACCCCGCTTGAACCGAGCTAACTGCCTGGCTATTTATAGGCGGGGAGCCCGGTCGACGGAGGTGGTTCGGCTGCTGGTTCTGGGCATGCCGAACAGGCCTCCCTCTTGAACAAACCGGCGGCGAGTCGCCGTCCCTTCTACAGCATGTCTGGCCATGCTCTGCTCCTCAGTTTAGCCGCATTGAAGTCCTGCTCTGCCGTCCCCTCCATTGCCGGCCTACCTTGCTTTGCTCTGGTAGGTCATCCTCCCGCGTGAGGTGCAAAGAAGGAGGAAGGAAAAGGGAAAGGGGAAAGGGGCCGGGCCGAGGGAAGAGAGTTGGGGGCTCTTTTTATTTTCTCTTCCTATTCGGCTGGATCAAAATGCTGTCTTCTACCGTGTTGATACAACTGCAGCGTCGCATGCTCCAATATTTTTGGATTTGCTGAATGGGAGTTCTTAAATTTTTAGTGCCACATTACTTCTTGCATCATATCAAATAAGGTGCTTTGATTTGGTTTTTCATCTTTGGTTCTTCCCATGTGATTCCACCGTTCTCTAGATGTTCCGTTTGGTATTCCAAAATTTGGTCATCATGGTAGTTATCTATTATTCATGCCTATCAATTTAGTAAATGTTAATTTTGTTGCAACATGCGGACTAAATATGCTAGGACTTCATTATCTCTTTCTTTGGTTCTTGCATGTGTAGGTGGCTGCTAGTATTGGTGCTTTTTTCTTTGGATAAACAAAAGTGACGAGCGCTTACTTTTTTCGATTAGCTCCCACTAGAAGTATCCTTCCCCCTCTGCACTCCCACCCCGTTCTTTGCTCGAGTTTCTTTCTATTCACATCAGCTTCTCAATCAAGAGTATTTGAAACTAATCAAGAACAAACTGTGAGCACAAGTGAAACCATGGCCCTTGGGGACTCTTGATGATGATATTTTGTCTAATTTGCATCATATTTACAGTGTTAGTACACTCAGTACTTTGGAATGAAGCAAATCAAAAACCATGTATAAAAGAGACATCCTTATTAAAGAAGGCACTGCACGGGCACTTCAAGGCTAGCATCGTGAGTGCCTGCAAAGTAGAAGGAAGAGAACTACAGAAGATATCTAGGAAATGCTGCAAAATATTCAATGAGGTAAAACCAACATGGCTAAGAAGCTCATTCAGATTGCCAACCTAGAACATTTGAAAAGCCATGAATGATATGCAATCAAGCCTCTATAAAATGTAACGTTCGGTAGGAAAGCCATGGCTACAAATGAGAGACTTTGCTCCAAGGATTGGAAGCACGTAGAAAAATGCTTTTACGAACATGCTTTCGATGGACAACAAAGCTAAATTATTAGCTTAGTTGAGCTGAACATACCTCACTTCCGTAATTTGGTTCCTATCAAACTAGTCAAAACACATTAATAACTTCCACAATTCCAAGTTAGGAGGGTAAAGAACCCATGCATGTACATGAGTTATATGCCCAATGCATACACTCAAGACGTTTGGTGGACCGGTGAACCTCCCTGTTTGTCATGATTCCGATCTGACTACATCAGCAATCAAATGCACATCAACAGATTAGTAAACAACATTATATGATACAACCTCTTGGTTGAAGTGATTCATGTAGGAACCAAAACATACCCTCCAAGTTCTTGGTTTGTTCCTATTTGTAATGCCTAGCATGGCAATCATGAAAATGTTGACTACATTCCCACCAAACGCCACAACTGTGGACACCGTTAAGGAGAAACCAATCCAAGAATAGTGAAACTGCCATGCTATTCCACTTGAACTTGAAAAGACATGGTGCCAAATTTAAAGGATATATACTACTAAAGCACTCAAACGATCTATTACCATCTTGCACTTGAAAAACCACAACTAGAGATGTTCAATCAAATCCACTAAAACAACATATGCTCCATTCAACTAACGTATGAAACTAATCACACATTAAGCATCATATTACTTACTTCCATAGAGAATGGGGCATAGGGATGAGAGAGAAATGTGTAGAAGCTTGTTTAAGAGGAGTTCTCTGATCATTATTTTTCTCTACAGTTGTAGTGGAACTTAGCACTTGGGGACATATATTAAAACCAGTCGGTGTGAAAGGTAACTCAATGATCGCCAAGTCGAACTAGAAAGGGCTTAACCAGAAATTTGAAAGGCAAAAGCATCACATGATTCATTCTAAAGCTAGCTTCAAAAGTGATTGCATCACTTAACATTTCTAAATATACTGAATTTACATATCAAGAAGTGATGATGAATATATGTAGTAGAAGCCCAAACCAAGACAATGAGACACAACTTGGTTAAAAGCCAGAAAGTGAAATTCCTACAAGATTTCATTTCCACTATGGATATGATACTTTCCCAGTAGAATAATTCAAAAGTTATGGATTCCTCATCGAATTGAATAAAATAATCCATCCCTAGACATAAGATCAGGAACCACTATGGTTTGCTTGTGAAGCCACTGGAATGAGCTACAAAACATTTCTCATTCGACTGCTCTGATTTGATACTTCAATTTCGCAGCAACCCCGATGTCAAATCCCATGGCAACATCATCTTCATTTATGAAGACTTTTGTGTGTCAATTTGTAACGATTTAGGCAGGAATTCTAGGTAGTTATATTTCATAAATTTCCACTTCTTCATTGATGTTCAGAAGATTTACTGCTTCAATAGAAAAAAAATAACAATATACAATCAGAATAACATCAAAATGGATGAGCCATTTATCCAAACTCTACCATAAGATCCCCCATGAATGAATGGACAAATATGCTCACCTAAAGGCCTGTATTCTTTGCAGCAACAGCTTGTTCTTATCACTACTCAAGACTCGAATATCTCTACATAATTATGTGCTTTTTCTTCTCCCAATGTGGTGTCGAAGAATCCACAAAGAAACTTCCTCAGATCTTCATGATTTGTATTTCTAGGGAGTCTTTATGTTGATCTGTTGTTACAAGATACGTGTATAATTAATGACGACATTGCCCAGGAGTGAGCTCACCAATTCTCTACACCGCATTGTAACAGAACAAAACAACACATAATATTGATACTAATGACCATGAAGCAAAGTAGACCCAAGTAAAATTTCATTCAACCCCTAGAACACCAGAGCACATAATTAACAAATCAAATTTAACACGACTGAATCATCGACTAATTACCCTTGTTACCAAATGGAATAACAATTTAGAGAATAGTAGTTAAGCTATGCACCAATAGGTCACTGATCAAAGTTTATGCGGGCAAAGAGAGTCATTGAATATCAAAAGCAAATTACTACTTCAAACAAGACAAGCATGTCCAGAATCTGCAAATGGTTGCTTACCCTTTCGAACAAACGAAGGCAGGAAAAGAGACAAAGGAGACATGAAGCTTTTGGAGACTAATACCAAACATTACAAGCTGATGAAATCAACGTAATAACAAGGGTCCCATCTTGCGCCTACCATATTATGTTGAGCATATGTGTCAATGCATTATCTCATTTTTTCTGCGCCTATGTCTGACAAGGAGACTTTGAGTAAACGCCAATGAAATTTGCGACCACGCAAACCATCCAGTCCTCGACGACAGTCAGTTTAAGAAACTAGCGACTGCAAATCTAAAAACTCGATTCCCCCTCTACAATGTAATCAACGGCAATGGGAATTTGAAAGACAGCGAGAGAGAATTGGAGAAGGACGAAACGAAACACATATCAATAGACAGTTGGAACGTAATGAAATCAATTCTAGAGTCTAATCAAAGATGGAAACGACTTGATAAGTACGACTGTTGATTGACGGATATCATCATCGCCCGAGTGTCACGAGGAACCGTCTATGTGTGGAGATTTCTTATGGCGCCGTCTTCCTTCCTCCATCTATTGTTTCGGAATCATCTCACCCAGCACCTTCTGCTCAGAGGAACGCAGCACGTTCTATCTTCGGCCAAGCATCGTTTTCTCTCTGTTCATCTTCCATTTTTCACCAAGTCTTCCTCCATCGGGTCATTTCGTATTTGATTCAACTTTCAAGTCCAATTTTGATTTGTTCCAAATACATTCTATCGATTGTTGCTTCGTTCTGTTCTCTCCCACTTCACCGACGCCCTTTAGATTCCAATGCCGTCACTCGCGTCCTTCATTTCACCCTCCTCCGCCATGCCGCAAGGGGGGATATTGGGGTGGTTGTTTGACAAGAGCTTTATCTGATCGCCGAGCTAAGGTCGGACGGATCATCATCATCTAGATAGGATCCGCCTGATTCAAAGGATGAGATTTTTCGGTTCCACTCTAAGATTTCCTATCAGTCCATAAAGCCGGTCCAAAGGAAGACTCACCCAAATGATAGAATTTGTTGAGAGGAAGCTTCATCCAATACCTCGCCATCATTTACTTTTAATTTTTCCTTTTCTTTTGCATAAAAAAAACTATCAAAAACTCCATATTGGATTTATTGTGGCAAATTTATAGTTTATTTTTTTTTTTGTGATGTGAAAATCTCATAATTAGATTTTTATAAATTTGTATCCACACAACACATTTTATTCTTTGTCTGATGATTTTCTAACAAAAAATTAGGCCGTTTTGCTTTCACTTAAGCCACAAGAAGCGCTATAAGAGTCCATCTACTTGTCGTCTATTGGTCGCCATCGAGCCACCATTGCGTTCCTGTCACCCCGTCCCTCCTTGATGTCCTAGGCATGTAGCTTGGCTTGGGGTAGCATTTTTAGTCCTCATAGGAGTAGGATTACTTTTAATCGAAACACATGATTGGATGAGATAATTCGTGCCTTCTTCTAATGTCATGCTTAGCCATTCCCGAACACCTTCATGAAATTCTCTCACGCTGAGCTTGTTCCAGTCACTGTGCTCTTCGCACGCCGAATCTCACGATTCCGCCTCGGCTTACACGAGCGCCTCTAGTCTTCAAAGAGGGTGGGGAAAAGAAGAAGCGAACAGCCTACTTGGTGGATAAAATGGGCTGGAGCTGATTTATATAATTAGTTCATTTTATTTATTTATCTATCGTTTTCGCCCTTCTTTTTTTTTGTTGTGGTTTTTTTTTTTTTTTTTTTTGCTATTTTCTTTTTTTTTTTGGGTACATTTACAACTTCATACACTTGAATTGTTCACAAAAGTTCTGGTGTCGACAACATACATGATAACACTAAAGTTTGTGTCGTTGGAGGCTCAATACTTACATAAATTGGTTGTTTGGCAAGTGCATTCTGGATTGATTTACACATACCACGAAAATATTTTCCAAAAAAAAAAAATGATGACTGAAGCGGAAAGAAAAAGCTCGTCCCCTTCTTAAATTAATCAAATTTTAGAGTCTAAAATTCCAATTTGCATTCTATGTTGGCATTCGAGCAAGTACAAATGAAAGACTGGTAGAGTGGGGAAGACACTTTGACCTATCAAAGTTTGGGACTTGGGGCTTTTTCCATCAACAAAGCCCTAAATTCGAAATGTTTCTCCTCTATTAATTTGGGTGGGAAATTTGAAGAGATTTGACTTCCTAACTATTCTATGCACGTTTCGATTGATTAAGTACAAATAGATTTTCGTTTTTTTTTTCTGAATAAAAGATTTTATCAATATTCTCTTTCTAGTGGCAACCATTGAAGGTGTCAGTGACATTGGTTATCATCAGCTTTGTTTTATATGCATATTGTAAATCTTGCTATGAGATTGAGTAATTTGCTTTTGATGCCTGATTGTGTATTGCTTTGCTTCCGGCAAAGACCTACTGCAGAGATACTTAATGTTTTATTGGAAGATGACTGTTGATTTATTCGAACCCTATGATCTTGAAAGTCCGATTCATCGCAAAGAAGTTAGATTGATGTTGATGGCTCAAAAGCTGAAGTTGAAGGAGAAGGTTCGACAATTGTACAAAAATGCAATCAAGCGCTGTATTCAGAGCTTATCTCACGCTCATCTCTTTTGCCGCAGTACCATAGATTTGTAACTGCGTCTCCGCAGCACGACTCTTCCACAACCTCTCTCTCGACTACACAGCATCCGAGCCTCCGGTAGTGGCTTTTCGTCTAAGAATCGACGACACCTTGCACTCTCGAACTCGAACTTGCTCTTGCCGCCAAATAAAGCTCACTGATTCTCTCTCTCTCGAACAGGGTATTCTTCGAAACAGAGCCCAGCTTCGTCATTCGACAGAACGCCTTCCTTGCTCGATTCCCTCCTCCACAGTGAAATCGACGTTCCTCAAATCTAGATAAATAGCTGGTGGGCGCTCCATTCGCGGTTGCAGCGAAGCATCAGCTACAGCGAAGCATCGCTGGAGTAAAGATTACATAAAGGAGAGAGAGAGAATCGAGAGTAGCGACCGGGAGAGGGAGACCGACGAAGGAGCTGAGAATTTTTATAATTCTCTTTTCTCTTCTCTCTTTTCTTTCATCTATATTTTTTGTTATTTATTTATTTATTGCCAGTGAAAATCCACGTGTCAACGACAATAAAACTCTAAAGCCCCTCCTTTGCTTGCATAACGATAAATCCTTTGTGCTCTCTCATTCATTCATCAATTGTCAGCTTTTGTGAAATTAATGCCGAAAGGGAGAAAAACGCTTAAAGATCTTTATTATTAAAAATGGACTTGCAATCTCATTTGAAATTTAAAGAATTCATTTGAAATTTAGTGAATCCGCATTGCTCTTATTTGATGCTACGGTCAAAAGGTTGAAGCCATGCTTCGTTGGACGAGCATAACTCTTGAATTTGATCATAAGCAAAAATTCATGCCCATAATACATTTCGATTGCGTCAGCCCAACAACACAATTTTAGCGACTAAAGCATTGGGTGTTATCATAAGAGCCATTAGATAGTAGTCTGACCCGATTCACGATACTAATCACCATTGCACACCTTATCTATAAACGTCGCATGTAGGTGTTGATAGCTAGATTTCGAGACTTGTAAAAAAATTAGAAATCGACTTAGCCCTACCCATTTTCATCAAGTAATGCGACATGTGAGTATAAATATTATTTGCATCAATTAAGTTTTATTTCATTTTTATTTTCCTTTATTTTACTTCATTTCGGATAAATAGAAATTTTTTAAAGAAGAATTCTAAAACAAATATTAAAATGAACGGAAGGGGCCCGGGGGCTGGGTTTTCGCCCCAGTCCCTTTTCTTCTCTTCGCCCCTCCGCGAGGGCCCGGGCCCATCTCGCCAGCTCGCCCCCGGCCCGGCCCGGCCTCCTTTCCCCTCTTCTTCTTCCTCTCCATCCCGCAACCGAGGACGCCGCAGCAGAGGAGCGGCAAAGGTGGGCAACGTGACCAGAGCAGCTGGCTGGAAGTCCGGCCGGCGGCAGGCCCTCCTGCCCCGGGTACGGACGGACGGGTAAAGCGCGGTGAGAGCGAGCCGCGAGGGGTGTGGGGGGAATCGTGAGGGAGAGGGAGATCGGGGAGAGAGAACAGAGAACGACTCCGGTGACAGCCGTGCCTGCGTCGCGGCCGAAATTCCACGGGTGTCGCCCTCTCTCTGCGCCAAGCTTCGGCGGGGTTCCGGTTCGCCGGTTTTCATTTTTGTCCGATTTGGGGTCGGTTTCCCGAGGATCCCGGCGCGGAGACGCTCGAGGCGCACGGAAGTAGCCCGATCTATCAAGCATGTCCGCCGTCCAACGCGGCCGAGCCGGGTAGGGAGCACCTTCGACTCCTCTTTTTCCTTGCCTTCTTTGTCCCGTTCTGGGCTTTGCCGAACTGAGATTCGTGGTGGTCCGGCTCACGTGATTTCGGCCCCGCCGGGTTTTTGCTCGACCGTTTGTGGTTTTGGATGATTGATTGTTGCAAACCCGAGTGCAAATTCAAGTCCCGAATGAGCTAGCGTTTCCCTCCTCCCCCATACGTTCGACGAAATGTCGAAGCTAAACGCACGTTCGTATTCTTCATTGATGACCGAAACTTGCTGGCGTTCGTGTTTATATTGAACATAGATGAGTCTTCCCTATGCTGAAGTCGGGTTTTGCTGGTCCGTTGTTTGTTGATTTTGGCCCGAGTTCGCGTCAGGCAAGTCTAAAACCTCCTGTCAACCGGCGCCTTCCGCGTGTTTAAGCATTTTGCTTAGACATAACCGTGTTGGCATCCGAATTTGACACGTCCAGCGTGTGGAACCGTGATGAACATCACATCAGGTCCGATTTCACGTCCTCGCTCTTTCGCCCCTTGCCCGCCGTTTGTATCCAGCAAACTCAGTAAGTTCACGGCTCCTCCGCCCATCGATTCTCCTCTCTGCCAGAATTTCTTCCGATTTTCATGTCTTGTTGCGCGCGAATAAGTTGAAGTAGGAAGCTGGTTTCGTAAAAACCTTCCTCCTCAATCGTCGTCGTCTTCTCTTTCGGCTAGGGCTCTGTTTTCAAATTCTTTCCACGTTCGAGTTATCTATGTTACATCTTTTCATTGGTTAGTAAATTAAGGAAATTTTTACATCAATGTCTACAAAATTGCTCACTGTTCAACTGTGGAAAGAAGCATTTCTAGTCACCCACGCTATTATCCTCAGCCATGCCGCCAAATGATATGATATCATAGGATATAGATAAAGAAAGTCCCCTAGCTTGGAAGGAGTAGCCTTATTATTTCTATTTATATAGAAATGGCAAGTAGTCCATATGCAGATTGAGCCATTATGAGTTGGTTTTTCATGGTCCTACACTTCCCAGACCTCTCATTACTCCTAAATTAGCCCACAAATTCGATTTATAACTATCCTTTTTCAAAATGGTGATTCCACGTCTTATACGAGTTGTTATAATTGCTAGCACCAGTGATACCGCCACTGTTTTAGTAGTTGATGTCTACTTGTTGGAGATTTTTTTTTCCATTTATACAGTGTCCATAGTTGAAGCCAATAGAATCCTAGAACAATACTCATTAATAACATGTATTAAAAAAATGATGTTAGCTATTAAATTATTTCATCCTCAAGCACTTTTAAACAGATAAATTTATCCTTTGATTTATTCGACTTCAAATCATTACCTGCTCTTTGCTCTCCGATTTATCTTTGGATTTCTCATTTCACTTATATAATTTCATAGCTCAGTCATTCGAACATGTAAATGTGCAGAGTATTCTAGATGAATTCATTAAGCAACATAGTCAAGAGAAGCAAAGAGCAACTCTTAGGTATTCCAACAATGAAGTTCATCGGGAGCCATAGACTCGTAAGAGGGGCTATGTCTGTGTCCTTTTCTTCTGGTTGATGTGCATTTCAAAGAGAAACTCATTTGCGTGTAGGAAATGTCTGCATGAATGGATGAACGAAGATAATCACCTGAAGGCATGCATTCTTTGCCGCAATAGCTTCTTGATACTATGTGCTTATCACTACCTATGACTCGGTACCTCCACATAACTATGTGTTTTTTCTTCCCCACATTTTGTATCGAAAATCCACGAAGACACTACCTCAGATCTCCATGATTTGTATTTCTGGAGTCTTTATGATAATCTGCCGTCACAAGATACATGTATACAAAAACAAATGCAGCAAATGGCCTATCATCAATGACAATGTTGCCTAGGAGTGAGCTTTCAGGGCTTGCCACTTTCCTACACTGCACGTTGTTACAGAATGAAACAACACATAATATTGACACTAATAACCATGAAGCAAAGCAGACCCAAAATAAATTAATTCAACCCCTAGAACAGCAGAGAAGGTAATTAACAAATAGAAATCGACGAGACCAAATCATCGACTAGTTACCCTCGTTACCGGATGGAACAACAATTTAGAGGTTCATGTAACAATAGGTCACCCATCAGAGTTTATGAGGGCAAAGAGACATCGAATGGCAAAAGCAATTACTACTTGGGAACAGGACAAGCATGTCCAAAATTTGTGAATGATTGCTTACCCTTTCAAACAAAAGGAGACATGAAACTTTCTGAGGCTAAAACCAAAAATTACAAGCTGAGTTAAGTAGAGTAATTACAATGGTCCCATCCTGCGTCAACGATCTTATAATGGGCACATGTGCCGTGTATTATCTCATTTTTCTGTGCTTATGTTGATCCCATCATAATATTAATATCAACTGAAAAGGAGACTTTGAGTAAACACCGATTAAATTTGCGACCACGCAAAATATTCACTCCTTGACAACAACGCATTCAAATAATGCAACTAAACACACTGCATTAATAAATTAGTGACTGCCAATCTGAAAAAACCAGAGGATGAGGAAGCACTTTGTTGGAGGGACATACCGGAGATGCTACACCATTTATGAGCAACTCTCATTTCGCACGCCATGAGCTATTCTCGCGTCTGATAGATCCTGAGGGTGACGAGTGATCTAATGAGGCCAGATCCGGAAAAGCTTCCTCCAGGTGGGATGGCTATGTCTTCAAGAGGCTTGGGAATGATTGGCACCGACTCCTGCTGCAGCTCCTCTTGAAACGATAGGTACTGATGTATTGCCAGCCGACATGTAGTTCATCTTTGCAGCAGAATTTATAACGTAGTCAATCGCCTGCATAGCGAAATTGAATGTCATAAACTCCACAACAGGCCTGAGACCATAGAAAGCAGCGCCGACTTCAACTCCAGCGAAACCAGCCTCTGTGATTGCAGTATCAACAACCCTCTCAGGTCCATGCTTCTGCCCAAAAAGAAAAAAACCGTATTCTCCGACCTCCTCACCCATTAGAAAGACTCTAGGATCTGCAGATATTTCATCGTCAAATGCAGTATTCAGAGCCTCTCTCATAGTCATCTCTTTTGCTGTGGTGGCATAACTATGTAACGCGTTTCTGCGTCACAACTTTTCCGCAGCCTTTCTCTCAACATCACAGCATCCAAGCCTCTGGCAGTGGCTTTTCCTATTAGAATCAACAACATCATGCGCTCCCAAACTCGAACTTGCTCTCACCGCCAGATAAAGCTCGCTAATTCTCTCTCTCTCTCTCTCTCTCTCTCTCTCTCTCTCTCGAATGGGTATCCTTGAAACAGAGTCCAGCTTCGTCATTCCATCAAACACCTTCCTTGCAAACTAGACAAATTTTTCTCCGACCAGAATTTTTTTCACATCTCTCTCTTCCTGTGGCTCTGGATTCCCTATTCATCTCCAGCAATTCAGATCATCCCCACAGTGAACGACACCATCAGATTCCACACTCGAGTCGCAGCCACTCTGATTCAAGTCGTCGCTTTCCTGTCCTTATCCATGTCTGGATCAGATTTATCTGTGGCCGGGCCATCTCGGGCTCACGCCGCCATCGCCGCTGAA
Organism: Eucalyptus coolabah; assembly: GCA_014182585.1. Lineage (NCBI taxonomy): Eukaryota > Viridiplantae > Streptophyta > Magnoliopsida > Myrtales > Myrtaceae > Eucalyptus > Eucalyptus coolabah. The sequence goes on from CM024626.1 coordinate 13,887,955, forward strand.
CCATCGTCAGGCCCGTTTCATTTCCAAGACAAATTTCGATTCATTCCAGGATATGTGCTGTCGATTCTTGCTTCGTTCTGTTCGCTCCCACTTCACCGCCGTCTTTCGGAATTCCATTATTTCGCCCATCCACGCCGCGCGCAAAGGGGGATGCCCGGTGGCGTTAACTGTTTACAAGAGCTTTATCCGATTGCCAAGGCTAAGGTTGGATGGATCATCATCATCATCATCTGGACACGATCCGCCGAATCGAAGGATGAGATTCTTCGGTTCCGCTCTCGGCACTCCCGCCGGTCCGGCGTCGCTTCGTCAACCGCGGCAGCCGAGGCCAATCTGAGCCTGTCATCATCATCCGAGACGATACGCCGAGCGTGAAGATTGGCGGCGGCGAGCATGAAGAGAAAAAACAAACGAGAATTAAAAAGGCGCGAATCGAAGCGAAGTGGGGGATGGAGATGATTCGGATGTTGTGTGGGAAAACGGCGCAAACGGGAGAAGCCTGGGGTTGTTCTGGATGAGAAAGGAATTGAGTTTGAAAATAAAAAAAATATTTAAAAAAAAAAAAAAGAACCCACCGTCGTTTTCAAAAAAAGCCGGTAAAAAACTCCAAATTATATTCATTTTTGTTGCATTTATTTTTCTTTCTGTTAAAATTATGTCCATGGCATATTTATCTAAATTTTTCTTATGACATAAAAAATCCTAAGTTTGTACCAATATGACATTCACCTTTTATTAAGATTTCGTTTGATGATTTTATATTTTTTTTTTTTCGGTTGAAGTTGTTTTTATTTCATTTGACGTCAACATCATTTACTTTTTGTCATCCATATAAGCAAATTTTTTAATCATACTTATTGACAGAGGGTAAATATGTTAAAAAAATTAAGGTAAATGTGTCATAGTAGGTAAAATTTAGAATTTTTTTATGGTTTTTCCCCTTTTTTTCTTGGATTCATCAATAATTAGTCACAACTCATAATTGAGAATATGTCGATCTCTCTCATGGAAGCAAGTCCATCTGCTTGTTGCTTATTGGCCATCACCTGGCTCCCATTGCCCTTTCCCTCTTAGATGTCCTTGGTGGTGATTATGTCAGCTGTCCTTGTCCCTATTAGCATTAGGAAAGCGCTTTCGTCTCTAGATTGCTCAAATGTTGAATTCACGGCTTGAAATTCGCTTTCATAAATCATGCAAATCTGTCGCCTGTGACTCATTCTTACTTGAATGAACGGTGTTTTGATGTCATTTGTGAAAGGAAAATTCCACTTTTATCCCTCACAACTTCAATTCCGTAGAAATATTTTTAATTTCCACATGTCTTTCGACTTCATATTTCTATTTAAATTTCCTCTTATTGGAAAATTGACCCAATATCATTTCCGGCTAATGGCGTATGACGACGAATGGCGTCGGAAATGAGGGATTCCAAGATTTCAAGCGATCTTCAGCTGGGAATGGGTCGTGGCTTTATTAGCATGTAGGGTGGGCTATAGAGGGCTGCAGCCGATTAGGCTTGATGGACTTAAGACGAAATTTCATCTTGTCAGAGCTATGTGAATTGGGCCACGAACCAGAAAAGCCCCCTTTTGAACACCCATCATTTTCTAAACGTTTTAATTTTTTAATTAGTTTAGTATTTGTTTGTTTATCTATTATTTTTCGCTCTCTTTTGTTGTTTTTGCTATCTTCTATTTTTTACTTTCATAGAGACGGACACTTGAATTGTTGATAAAAATTCAGGTGTCAATGACATACGTGATAACACTAAAGTTAGTGCTATGGGAAGCCCGATACTTTTGTGAATTGGTTGGTTAACAAGTGCATTCTGCATTAACTAACACATTCCCAAAAATATTTTCTACAAAACCAAAAATCATAATGAATACACTAGCCAATTCTTTTGGTGACATGCAAAGAAGGTTTCTTGATGATTATAAACTTTGTAACTTATCCTACGTTGCTTGCTCATTTGCATTCCCTTTGTTTATCAGAGTATTTTAGGGATGGGATCCTCTTTGGAATCCCTCACATGGGCTGGAAGTTGTTTCGCGGTGAAAATCTCTATTGCAAGGACAAGAATGTCTTAATATATGGGATTTGGGATCCCCTTATACCCAGTTGGTTTCTAGAAGTTGTCTTGCCTGCTGTGAGAATATCAAGCATTAACACTTTTTGCGAGCATTTGGACCACTGACCCACTGGAAATTCAGAAGACAACAAGAGAATTGGAGAAAAACAAAATGAAACAAATATCAACGGACGAAGTCAGAACGTATCGAAATTAATTCTAGAGTCGAATCGGAGATGAAAATGACCCAGTGGTAAGTATGACTGTTAATCGATGGACATCATCATTGTCTGAATGTCACGAGGAACCAGCTGTTTGTGGAAATTTCTTATGGCACGATCTTCCTTCCTCCACCTATTGTTTCACAATCGTCTCGCTCTCTATTTCTCTCTAGTGCAATTCATCGAACACCTTTTGCTTAGAGGAATGCAGCATGTTCTATCTTCGACCAAGCATCGTTTTCTCTCTGTTCATCTTCCATTTTTCACCAAGTCTTCCCCCATCAGGGTCGTTTCATATCCGATTCAACTCCAAGTCAAATTTCGATTCGTTCCAAATAAGTTCTGTCAATTCTTGCCTCATTCTTTTCTCTCCCACTTCATCGCCGCCTTTCGAATTCCAATGCCTGTCGCTCATGTCCTTCATTTTGGGGATGTCAAGGTGGTTGTTTGACAAGAGCTTTATCCAATCGCCGAGCTGAGGTCGGATGGATCATCATCATCTGGATAGGATCCACCTATTCGAAGGATGAGATTTTTCGGTTCCACTCTTGGATTTCCGCCGGTCCAAGAAGCCCCTCCAAAGGAAGACTTGCTCAAAAGATGGAATTCGTTGAGAGGAAGATTCATCCAATATCTTGTGATCATTTCCTTTTAATTTTTCTTATTCTTGAAAGAGCCATCAAAAACTCAAAGTAGATTTATTGGGATATATTTATAGTGAAATTTTATTTGTGATGTTGAAATCTGAGAATTAAATTTTTCTAAATTTGTATTATTCTTCATCAGATAATTTTCCAGCAAAAAATTAAGTCACTTTCCAGCAAAAAATTAGGTCATTTTGATTTAGTTAAACCACGTGCAGTGTTTATCTACTTGCTGTCTACCAGCCGCCATTGAGCCACCACTAGGGTCCCATCGCCCTATCCCTCCTAGATGTCCTTGGCATGGAGCCCAGCCTAGGGTAGCATTCCTAGTCCTTGTAGGAGTGGGATTATTTTTAATTGATACACATGATTGGATGAGATAAACCGCGCCTTCTAATGTCATGCTTAGCTATTCCGAACACCTTCATGAAATTCTCTCGCGCTGAACTCGTTCCCCTCGCTGTGCTCTCCGCTTGGCGAATCTCGCGATTCCCCCTCGGCTTCCTGCGCGCCTCCAGTCTTCGGAGAGGGCAGGGAAAAGAAGAAGGGAACGCCTACTTGGTGGATGAAATGGGCTGGAGCTGATTTATATAATTAGTTCATTATTATTTATTTATCTATTATTTTTTCGCCCTTTTTTTTTTTTTGTTTTTTTTTTTTTTTTTTTTTTTTTTTGGTACTTTTACAACTACATATGCTTGAGTTGTTGACAAAGCTCAGGTGTCGACAATGTACATGATAACACTAAAATTATGCCATCGAAAGCTTGACCCATTCGTAATTTGGTTGTTTGACAAGTGCATTCTGCATTGATTACTGCATTCTTTGGAAATATTTTCCAAAAAAGCAAAAAATGATGACAAGGGCGGAAAGAAAAGGCTCTTCCCTTTCTAAAATTAATCAAATTTTAGAGTCTAAAATTCCAATTTGAATTCTATGTTGGCATTACTGACAAAAATTTGTTAAATTGGCACTCCCCCTTCTCCTTGTGAATTCTAATATACGTGAAGCAGTTTGAATATAATAATTCTCATTTTGGAACTTAAGGTCTACCATTCTTTCAAAAGGACGAATATCAAAGAAAGCTTTCTCTTGCGAGCACAAGAGCGTAAGCAAAAACATGAGATAGGGTTTCACTTTTGAGCCAAAAGCAAGTAAGTCCAAATGGAAGATTGGTAGCAAGGAAGACACTTTAACCCATTAGAGTTTGGGATTTGGAGCTTTTTCCGTCAACAAAGCCCCAAATTCAAAATGGGCACTACACTGTCAATTTGTGTGGGAAATTCGAAGAGATTTGGCTTATTGACTATTCTATGCATGTTGTTTCTATTGATTAAGTATAAATAGATTCCCTATTTTTTCTTCAAACAAAGGATTTTATCAATCTTCTCTTTTTAGTGGAAATGATTGAAGGTGTTAGTGATGTTGGTTTTCATTGGGTTTGTTTTATATGCATATTGTAAATCCTACTATGAGAATGAGTAATTTGCTTTTGATGACCTGATTGTGTATTGCTTCGCATCTAGCAAAGACCTACTGCAAAAGATACTTAACGTTGCATAGGAAGATGATTATTGATTTATTTGAACGGTATGATCTTGAAAGTCCCATTATGATGATGTACAATTGTACAAAAATGCAATCAAGCACCGTATTCAGAGCCTCTTTCACACTCATCTCTTTCGCCAAAGCACCATGCAACCCGCATCTCCGCAGCACGATTCTTCCGCAACCTCTCTCTCAACAATAGAGCATTTAAGCCTTCAGCAGTGGCTTTTCGCCTTACAATCGACCACATCTTGTGCTCTTGAACTCGAACTTGCTCTCGCTGCCAGATAAAGCTCACTAATTCTCCCTCCTGAAAGAGGTATTCTTCAAGACGAAGCCCAGTTTCGTCATACCACAGAACACCTTCCTTGCAGACTTGGTTCCCTCCTCCACATTGCAACCGATGTTTTTTAATCTGGATGAATAGCTGGTGGGAGCTCCATTCGTGGATGCAGAGAAGCGTCAGCTGTAGAGAGATTCCAATTGACAGCTTCACTCCCTTTTGGTTTCGTAGAGAGAGAAGGAGATTCTTCTCTGCTCAATGTGCATCGCTGGGTGGAGATTAGATCAAGGAGAGAGAGAGAGAATCGAGACGGAGCAATCGGGAGACAGAGAGACCGACGAAGGAGCTGAGAATTTTTATTATTTTCTCCTCTCTTTTCTTTTCTTTCATCTGTATTTTTTGTTACTTAAATATTTATTGCCAGTAAAAATCCACGTGTCAACGACGATGAAACTCTAAAGCCCCTCCTTTACTTACATATCAGTGAACCTTATGTGCCCTCATTTAATCATTAATTGTCAGCTTTTGTAAACTTAATGCTTTGTGGCCTCTTTCCTCCTTATTGAACCAACGAAAGGGAGGAAAAATGCATGGAGACCCTTTATCCTTAAAAATGGACTTGCAATCTCGTTTGAAATTTAAATGAACTGATTGATCGTTTAGTGAATTCATATTGCAGTTGAAGCCATGATCTAACACTAGACGGGCTTAACTCTTTAATTTGAGCATAAGCGAAAAATCATATCTGTAACACATTCTGATTGTACCAGCTCAACAATGCATGCTCTATAATCAAAGCATTGGGCGTCACCATAAGAAGCACTGGCATAATAGTCTCAGGTCGCGGTGTTGGACCTTAGATCAACTAGTACTTGATTTGAAGCTCATACCTAATCTTCCAATTCACAATACTGATCGCCAATTGCACACCTTGTACACAAATGTTGCGTCTAGGTCACTTCTCATGAGAATCAGACCCTATAGAATTCTCATGAACATAAGTGTGATTCTATGTGATGCATACTTCTGTCATCCTATAGTCCTTTGGTCCTCCCTTTTGGTTCTTATTTGGTTTACTAAAATAAAAAAAAAAAAAAAAAACACCCAATTGAGTTTGGCTTATAAATAGGGTCCTTTCTACGGTGCACTTCGTCATTCATTTTTTGTTTTTAGGCTAAGTAAATCTCGCTCTTGGTCCTGTATCATGTCATATAGATGTTTTTTAAATCAGTTTTTGTATGAAATCTCTCTCTCTCTCTCTCTCTCTCTCTCTCTCTATATCTGTATGTATGTATGCATCAAAAATTTAGTCGAAAGGTGGGATCCTCTAATTTTAGGAAATAAATTCACATTATGATAAATGACCCACTGCAAATTTTTGGCCTCTTTCCCCTCCTACTTTAAACATACGTTTCTCCCTGACGAGAAAGTACTCAGTAGTTAGAATGCACCATGGCATAGGCGAACGTGGCATTTTTGTTGAAGTCCAACAAAAAAATGCCATGTGTCGATGATGTGGACATAAATAAAAAAATTAGAACTCTCACACTCTCTCTCTCTTCTCCCTCCGCCGTCCATAGCTAGCTCCTCCATCTGCAGTCATCAGCAGAGTCGCTGGATCCACATCCAGGGCAACCATCTATGGTCGAGCCACCCGCTCTGTCATCGCGCCAGCCTGCATTCGTTGCCCATTCATGGCCGAGCCAACAACCCACAATAACTCGCAGCTCGTCCATTTGCTTCCCCGAGCGGTCAACCAAAAGTAGAGACTTTCTAGTCAATCTCACTTTGAGACCATCAAAGCATACGACACTAGAGTGAAGGTTCATCATATTAAAAAAACTCAAGGTTGATATCTTTAAAGGGCCATCAAATATGTCTCTGTACAAATTTGGAAATGGGCGCTGCTCCAAATTGTCTCTCTTTTATATAATTATATGAGACCAGCAAGCGATGTCGACGCTCGTCCATGGCCATCGTTGATGTCGTTCGTCAAGATCTGGAATTCTGGGCGCTCGCAAAAACATGAAAATCCAAGGTCCATGGTCGCCGGAGGAAACTTGGAAATCCAAGGTCCATGGCCACCGGCGGGAGTCATCAGAGCTCACGGTGGAAACACGAGGTCTCTGGCCACCGGCGGAGTCGCCGACGCTCGCAGAGATTTGGAAATCAGAGGACCCTGGCTATGGATGGCTAGGGACAGCGTAGAATGGAGAGGAAAAAAAAAAGAGTGAGATTTTTTATTTTTTATTTATTCCACGTCATCAACACGTGGCATTTTATGATTGGACCTCCAAAATGCATACCACATCAGCATAAGATAAAGTAATATTGTAAACTTGAGTCATATAATCGTCATAATACTATACCACTGCTATTAATATTACAACTAGGGTTGTGCCCAAAAAAGAAAAGAAAAAACATGGGCCGGAAAATCGAGACCGAATTGCCAAGCCAGACTGATTTTTTTGGGCTAAAATAGTCCCGAGCCAGGCCACCATTCCTCAAAAAAATCTTTCAGTTCGGCCCGATATAAGCAATTTGGATTTTAATTAAAGCTCCCATACCCGCCCTGTTCATAAACTAGAAATAATGTCTCATTTTCCTTCTCCCCGAGGCCTCTGCCATCTTACCTTTTCATGAATACTTAGGTCTCAACCTCTATCATTCTCTCTTCTCTCATGCTCATTGAGTCATCCAATCCCCACTAAGCAGCCACCGTGGCACCATCGAGCCCCTACTGTGTAACCGCCGAGCCCCACCACTCGCCATATGCTCGCTCGTGTCATGGTCTCCCTCACGTTCCCCCACTCTCCAGCAAGTAGCAAAACAGGTTCTAATGCCTGTTCTAAAGGTTTTAGTTTTAGGACGTGCTATTTGAATTTTTGATGGAAAGTTAAAAAAAAAAAAAAAAAAACATGCATTTTTCAGATTTTGGGCCATGCCCAATCGTATTGGGTCTGGGCCTTATGGCATGGTTTCGGTTTGGGCCAGGTCCTTGGGCTAGAATATCCCAAGCCACGTATTTTTTGACGGGCCAAAGAATTGGCAAGAGCCCGCTGGGATCACATTTTAACTCATTCATGAAACGTATGCTAACTCAATATAAATTTGGATACACCACATTTGGGAATCTAAATAATTGACACAATGCAAAAAAGATGCAATAACGTGGATGCACTAAATTACTTCATTTGGGAGCACATGAGATTGGCCATAGTTACACTTGATGTTTCATAAAATTCATGCAATTTCGAAATTTCATACTACATAAAAATTTTTTGTCTTTAGCTCATCCAAGGGGAATCGATAAAGCAAATTGGACTATATATCTCCCGGATAAGAACCGGCCTAAAGTTGTCCTGTGAAGCAACTTCCGCTGGTCGCTTCATTCGGCCAAACCAGTCACGGGTCGATCTATCAATATAGAGCATCCATCATGTAACATTGCTGGTGTCTTACTGTTCCTCGACCCCTCGTTGCTCCTTTTCTCACTTCGCTTTCGTGTCTTACTGTCAAGCATTTTGGCCTCGGTCACCGAGCAATTAATTCGTCCTTCTTCAGACTGCAATGAAAGTAAATATCTTCATAGGATTCCCTATCGATTGTCATGAACCAATCGCAATGAAATGTACTATACATGATTCAGATTTGCGCAGCATCCTTACAACAATTATTTACTCTTCTGAAAAGAAGAGCAGGTGCATGGATTCACAGATTTTCTGTAGTCCCCTCCTTTAAACTCAAAGTTACGTGCGCGATCTCAAGCTGTCGAATAAAAGAAAATTGATGTCAACCGTTGGATTTGGCAAGACAATTTTGTCCTGCCAAACCCCACTGTCCCATACACGCCAAAAATAAATAAAGCTGAGCCATATCATCATTGCACTGATCAAAGGATTCTCTAGCTTTACACTTTTGACTTTTAGCAATTATCACTAAAATTCAACATGGACCCATACTGAAGCACGTTCTTATGGAAACTGATCTTGCATCCAATTTGCAGAATTTGAAACTTATTAGTTTTCTTCCTTTCCTTTTCGCACTTCGGTTTGACCATGATAACTTATTGTCATGGACATGTTGCTTTAATTTTTATTTTTTTTTATAATAGAGTATTAATTCCAAAAATTTCCTTAAGAAGATGTGGAAAGGATCTCTAGAGCTCGGTGCTTCTCAAGGCTCTGGCCGGTTCAGCTCGAACTATAGAACTAGAAATGTGAAACAATGGCATGTTTTCGCTATAGAAAGGATAGAAATCACAGAGCTTTAGTCCATTGGTCATGTTCATATCATAGTTTTCAAATATCAAGGGAAATCCTCTTTTTGCCTAATATTATTTGATGAGAGTGCTCGGGAGACATTATGATGACGTATAGTTGCACAAAAATGCAACCGCTAAAATAAACTTAGCATGCAATTCACTAGATCTATTAAAATGAACTCATATTTGATGAGTGAATCATTATATGAGTTAGTTGTATTCATAAAATGAATTATAAATAGGTTTAGAATATCAAAATCCAAAAATATATGGGTGTTAAATGAATTTATAGTTTATCTTAACCTAACCACCTTTGTAACTATTTCCAAACCCTCTATGAGAAAAAATGAACTCCTCAGACTATTTCAAATTTAGAGAAGTCTTAGTGAACCCCAAGATAGGCCTCACTTTACCCTTTTTAAAAATATCAAGATGGCTTCATTTTTCCTCATTTTTTTTATTAATCTTATAAGTTTATTTAGGATGAGGCTAACTTTACATGATATTTTTTTATATGCACTTACTCATCATAAACTAGGTAGTTATTATAAAAAAGATCCTAATAAACTTAATTAAAATACAGTGTCCTCACGACTTTAATTATTCATAACATTTTTTTTTTGTTAGAAATTAGTCACAACATTTTCAAATAATCATAATAGATATATGGATCTAGGAGCAATTTCACATTCTTATCTAATAATAAGAATTATACATCTTCAACTTTATTTTGTGAATTGAGTTTTCTTTTATCACTTAAAGGGATGCCTTGAGAGGCTTTTTGTCAATAAATACACGAAATGTAATACGTGAAAATCAAGATTTATTTTCAACTAATGGTTAATATTAATTAGAAATAAGGGTCTAAGTTAGCCCAAGTCTAACGTGTCAATAAGGAGAACATTATCAAAAATTGTTATTCAATATATAATTTTTACATGGCAAATCATCAAGAACACAAATCTTTTTAGCTCTTACTGCGACATCACATATCAGGGAAAAGTATCTAAAAAGTGTGTGTTTGTTTGCTTAAACCATGCAAAATTAATTCTCCCTTTTTCTCTTCTCATGAACCTATTGTCTTAACATTTTAATTATACCAATTTAGTTATAATTATTTTCACATTTTGCAAACTAAATTTATTTGGACAATTATAACATGGATGTTAGTAGTCTTACATGAAACCATCAGCACTAACATGGATAATTTTAAATAATATTATAATATTTTTTTTGATTTTTTATAATTTTTTTGGTTATTTGCTTTTCTTTTCTTTACTTTTTATCGTGAATGAGGATTGCCCAGGCCTCATAAGTGGCAAAGAGGACCCTTAGCCAAAAAAATTAAAAGAAAACTAAAAAAAAAAAAATTATTAAATTTAAATATTATTTAAAAATATCTACATCATCACCAACAATGTTACGTTGGAAAGTTAGTGTTCTACATTAATCATTTAATTAACAAAAATTGGAAAAATTTATAACTGAATTGATAAAATATGAAAAAAATAAAATTAAATTAGAGCAATGTAATAAATTTATAACTTTTTTTGGTATTTTTTTCCTTATCATCGCAAAACAAGGGTTTATTGAAGTGAAGGGAAAGCTTGGCCATTTGGGCCTCATAAAGTGATTCGTTAGTTTTTGCTTAATAATCAGTGGCTCTTTGCTTAATTGATCATTGCCTCGGGAGGGGTGAAGTGGGAAGGCAATGTTTCTCAACAGTAAATCTATTTGTCCTTATTTAGACTATGATAATATCTTCAAAGGACCCCTCATCGATTGTAGTGAACCAATCGTGATAAATTGTACGGTGGTGCTGCACATGATGTTCAGGTTTCCGAAACACACAACCCCAAATTTAACGATAAAAATTGTCAAAGTAGCGGGCCAAAGTTACGGGCATGATCCCAGCCATTAGATAAAAGAAAATGAAGTAGTGAATTTTGCCGCCAAACCCCACTGTCCCATGTCATCACCAGTAGTTGCACATCAATTCAATCATTGTGTAAACCGTAGTTTGAATTCTCTAGCTTATAACCCTGTGAAATGAAGCGACTATCACTACAATTCAATGCGCAGCGCACTGCTCATGGATAGAAATTGCAGCCATGCTGTAGAATTTAAAACTTCCTAGTTTTCTTCCTTTTCTTTCTGCACTTCGGTTTACTATGATGAGTTGTTGTATAATAAAGAATTAATCCCAAAACGTTTCTTGAGAAGCTGTGGAAAGGATCTCCCCTCAATGCTTCTTAAGGCTTTGGCTGGTTCAACCTGGACTATAGAACTAGAAAAGCAAAACAATAACATCTTTTCTTTGTGGAAAGGGTGTTGAGGATTAACGGACTATTACTCCATTGGTCATGTTCACCCCATTTTTCCCAAATATAAAGGAAACTTCTTTTCACCCAACATTATTCAACGAGAGCGCTTCAGAGATGTCATGACACATACAATTATAGGACAATGCAATCATTAATTTAAACTAAGTGTGCAATTATTTGGGCCTCATCGAGAGAGTTGTTAGTTTTAGCTTAATAATTGGCAGCCCTTTGCTTAATTAATCATTGCCTCAATAGTGGCGATGTGGGAAAGCAATGTTTCTCAATGGTAAAAGCTAAGACGCCAGACATGTGAGGGCACCCGGTCAGTTGTTATTCCTTTATGAGGATGCGGGAAAAGGAGGTTGTTGCCGTCTCAGCTTCCCCGATTATATTCTTAATTAATCTACATGTCTCTCTCAACTGCCCTAATTAAAGCAATCTTATGTATACTTATATGTTTGTGCAGTAGCAGCGGAGAAAGGACATGGAGATAGACTTCGTTGACGGTGAATGGTCAAGTAAAGGAACAGTAAAATGCATAAAACCATTCACTTCTAGAAGGAGGACTCGTCGCATTAAAGGCCATCTCTGCTCCCATAACTATCCTCAGTTACACCATCCCTCCCTCTCTCACAACTACCCTAATGAAAGCAATCTTTTCGTATATGTAGATGGTTGTCCATGAGCTATGAAAGAAAGGACGTGCAGCCTTGGACATTAGTGACGATGACTGATCTGGAAACAATAAATTGCCAAAAAAAAAAAATCATCCATTTCCACATATAATCTTTTTATGTTTCATATATTTTTAGTTTTTTCACTAAATTGTTTATAAGACTATTATATTTCTTGTCTTGATGGAGGCAACCAACACATATGATACTCGAATTGCAACTCTAAGTCATTCATACATGATGCACAATGAAACTAAGATCCATCGCATCTTATCAAAAGGATGAAGACTAAACTACATGTCATAATCTCTGCCAAGTCCAAACTATAGTCATAAGAGTTTGATAGTATCACTTTCAGTTTTGTAAGACTTGTTTTTTCTAGCATCACAATCTTTTAACTAGTGTTTAATTAAATTACGTCTTTTACAGATGACAAGTACTTGAAAATATACCACCCGCTAGGGTGGCTCTGCTGGTTCGGAACTCCCTCCCCGCACCAGAGGTCGAGCGTTCGAGTCCCCTGCGAAGCAGGGTGATGCTGGCAGAGCATTTTCGGCGACTTACCCGGTGCGTGTGTGTGGTGACGCGTGTCTAGTGTTTACTCTCCGAGCTTTAGCCGTGCGGGGTTCTCTGGATCACCAAAAAAAAAAAGTACTTGAAAATATGGTCCCTATTAACAGTGAACATTACATGGTGACTATTTGATTATTAAAGATTATATATAAGAAAGTAGCTATGCAGTAGTACGACAATCATGATTGTACTATGCCTGCAAAAGTGACTCTTTTGTCTGATAGGGCTCAGTGGTTGGAAACGTTCCTTGAGCATCTTATCGCAACTTTTGTCACTTTGCTTCAATGACACGGTCAAGCATCTTTGCCTCGGTCACCGAGCAATCTCTTTGTCATTTCTAAGACTTTAATCACATGAATTTTACATGATAATTTTTTTATATGCACTAATTCATCATAGACTAGGTTATTATTACGTAAATTATCCTTATCAACTTAATTACAAAGAGAACGTCTCTCATGACTTTAATTAGTCATAACGTTTAGAAATTAGTCACAATATTTTCAAATAGTCATCATAGATATACAGATTTATGAGTAATTTCACATTCTAATCTAATATTTATGGTTGGCATAATAATTAAAGAACTTTAAATTTATTTTATGAACTGATTTTTTTTTCACTTAATGGGATGCCTAGAGGGGCTTTTTGTTAACTAATCAAGGAAAGATATTATATGAAAAATCAAGGCTTATTTTCATCTCATGGTTAACATTAATTAGTTAAAAGGGTCTAAGTTAGCCCAAATTTAATGTGTGTATAAGAAGAACATTATCAAAAACTTCTATTCAATATATAATATCTACATTAGCATATCATCGAGATTACCCATCCTTCTACCTCTCTTAATGGGACATCACATATCCTTACACAATAAGGGTTAATTGAAGTGAAGGAAAAGGTTGTACATTTGGGTTTCATCAAAAGAGTTGGAAGTTTTAGCTTAATAATTGGCGAGATCTTTTGCTTAATTGATCATTGCCTTGGGAAGGGTGAAGTGGGAAAGCAATATTTCTCAGGTAGTAAAAGGAAAGAGGACAAACAAGTGAGGCACCGGGCCGGTCGTGTACGTTTACGAATGCTTAGATGTTTGTCCAACAGCGGTGGATGAAAGGACAGAGGTAGACAATGGTGATGGTAAGTAAAGGAACATTAAAATGCAGAAAACCATCTCCGTTCCTCCATCGACTCTCTATTTCTATCCCTCTCCCACCACTTACCCTAATTAAAAATCGTCTATTTCCATATTATGATAAGGACATTTTTCTTGGACATTAGTGATGGTCACTGAATCATTTGTCAATCTATTATTGTTCTTATCTTGATGCAGTGACGGACATATAGCGCCCCTTTTGTATCTTTATTTTTGGCCAGTGATGACGTGGGGCCAGTCTGCTTGCCACTCAACCCTCTAAGCGGAGCTCCATCCATACCCATCTCCTCTTTCTTCCATGGGTTTTTGAGTCATTCTCAAATTTCTAAATTGCTGGATAGCTAATATTAAAAAGTCAGCTGTTTATTATAAATTTTTCCAGCAAAATGTTGCTGTTTTTTTTTTTATGCTCCCTGTCCTTCAAAAAATTTAAAAGTGAAAGAAAATTAGGGTTATAAATTATCAAAAGCCACATAATTTTACTTGTCAATATTTGCATATTTAAAAAAAAAAATTAAAACTGACTTGTGATAAATACAATGTTTTAAAATAAATCTTAAAATTAAAATACTCCAAAGAGACCCAAGCATTTGAAAGAAAAGGGCGAAACTCCAATCGTAATGAGAAACCATGAAACAAAGGTAGTGGTAACTTAGAATTGAGTCTCATATTAATATTGTCCTGTATAGAGTAGTAGTGCTCAAGAAAGTAAATTGGTTTAAAATGTTAATAAAGAATGGCAAACGTTTAATTTATTTAGAAGGTTTGATCTAACAATTCCAATTGATGTTACATCTAACGTAACAACTATAATTGACATTATAATCTAACAATTTGCTTAAGTATAATGTTATTTATATATTTTAAATATGATTGTATTGATTCGTGCAAGGAGCGGGTTTAAGACTAGTACTTAATCGGCGTTTGTCCATTAATGGTGGAGGAAAAGATGAAAGCATGGACTAGGACTAGTACATTAGCGGTGGAAAAGGATGAAAGGACCATTTGCGGTGGCGAAGGATGGATAACTCATCAATATCTGTCCACTAATGATGGAGGAAAGAATGGAGACATGGACATTAGTGATGGTGACTGGTCAGTAAAGGAACAATAATGCAGAAAATCGTACACTGATATGCTCAAAAGGAATTGATTGGTGCTTAGTTAAGGCCTAACTAAGGTTAGGTTAACGAGCTCCATAGTCTATACCTATCTCCTTTTTTTCCACCATAGTTAGGGTCTTTGCCAGAAAAGCATCCATTTATATATCCATAAATTAGTGTTTACATCTTAGATATTCATTTCAAGATCATAACTTTCAATTAAATTATTTAAAATGTTTATTCTGCCTGCCCGAAATCCAACATGGCATTATACTTGGGATGAACATTTTTTAAAAGTTATGACATTTAAGTAATCAGAAAAAAAAAAATTATGACACTTAAGTTAGTACTGTACAAAAATTACAACACTCAGTGATGTGTTTTTTCCAAGATCTTTAGCAACAAAATATGCAAGGAATCACTGGAGTTTGATTGTTGGGTCCACCATGTCTCATGTAGCATGCGACCACTTAGACTAATTATCAACCACTCGAGCCCACATTTGATAAAGATGTGGCTAGATCTACTACTACCTCGTTCATTTGTAATTTGAGGCTTTAGCCACTCAGACCAAGCAACAATGCCATTTATCTAAATATAAACAGCATCGTTTCATGTGATTTTAGTTCAAATCACACCATCACCTTTACAAGTAGGACAATCAAATATGGTTGACTCATCACATAAATCAGAGTAAACTTGACCAAGTGGACTTGATTACACTTTCCTCAAAAAGTTAGGACTTAATTAATTGAATTGAAAGATTTATGACTCAATTACATTATGTATAATATGTCTAATATCGATTGTGCAATTTTCCGAGCAATACTAAAATACTAGTACCTTGAACTTTGATGAAAGTAGAAGATTCATGTGTGTGTCTCCATATTAATCATGACACGATCTTAACCTCGTACATTTCATGATTTCTCAAGTAAATTGATAATTTTCTCTTGTCAAGTCTAATTTTTTGTCCTCCCTTCATCGTGAAACTCTATTTCCACATGTTGAAACTCCCTATTATTAAAAATAATTAGAGAGAGTGATATTTGGAAGATATTTGGGTTTCAATGCTTATAATTTGGGTTTCTAGTGAAAATCACGTGATAAGAAGAAAGAGATCATTTGCGCTCGTGAGGACTGGGTTCATGCAATTAAAAAACTATTTTGTTTCTTCAAAATTTGGTTCTGATGGCAACAACGAACAACCTTCACCCACGTGTGATGGATTTTCTTAAGCCTCGCTTATAGTCGAGGTCAAGTTGATCCTTTCTATTTTTCTTATTTTTACAATTGTTCAAGTCGAAATAGCTCATTTTTTCAAATACTCCTATTTTTGAAATTGTAATGTCATCTCGCTCTAGAGTTTCGAGTAAGCTTTTGTCTGACTAGGCACCAATCTAGAGTTTTTAATCGTTTGAATATTATCAAGAAAACGTAATACCACAATTATAAGAATTAGTTTATAGAACTGATTTATAAAAGTGATGTGAATAAGTTGGCCAGCCTATCACATTGTCTGGTCAATCATTATGCGGCCATCTGAAGTGAAGACGTTCATGGGAAGATCCCAAGCATAATACATTAGTGGTATGTTTTCAATTTGAAAGCTTGCCTCTAATTTTAGTTTGTTGTTAGCTTGAGTTTTAACTTCATTTGTTGTATCCCTTATACCTAAGGATAAGACTTGATATTATATTATGTATGCAATGTATAGTCTAAAAGTACAAACTTTGACAGGTTAAGATAGATGATTTTTGGATGATGCAACCTATCGCATTGTTAAGACTGCAGATTATAACTCCTAAATCTAGCAAATACTATCAAGTGTTGTGAATATACATATTATTATGTTTTCTCATTCTATGTGCTTATATTATGGTCTTTCATATTCATACGTTGCTTGTGCAAATATGCATTGTGGGAAGACAATTCTCTTTGCATTCTTGAAGGGATATATTGGAGGAAATAATAGAATCGCAAATCTTAGGTATTCAACCAGATTGTGCACGATGAAATTGAGGATCCATCACATCTTGTCCAAAAGACAAGGACTACATTACATTTACCTTTGTTCTTTGCTGAGTTCGAATTGCAATCACAAGAGTTTGGTGGTGCCATTTGTAGTTATATAAGCCATTTTCTTTTTCACATCCAATCTTTTAACTAGTGTTTAATTAAAGGACATATTTTACAAACAGTAGGTACTTGAAAATATGAGTTTCTATTAACGATAGGCATTACATGGTGAATGATTTTATTATAGAACTCAGTACTCTTAGTCTATACTTTCATTTTCTATTTGAGTTGTTAATTTCTAAGAAGGCAGCCATGCATTATTACCCCAGTCCTATGATTGAATCATGCATGCCAAAGTGGGGTCCACATGTATTCTTTCATCTCATTGGAAAAAAGCTATGGTTGTGGCTTAGGTCTAGAAGATGCAATAATTTGATTGGACATCAGATATTGGGGTGATTGGACATCAGATATTGGGGTGTCCTCACTCCCTGTCGAGTCCACATTTGATAAAGAGGTGGTTGGAGCTATTACTACTTTGTCCATTGATAATTTGGGGCTTTAGCCACTTGACCAAACAACAATAAGGTTTATCTAAGATCAAACAACATCGTTTCATGTAATTTTTGTTCACATCACACCATCACCCTTACATATAGGATAATCGGTCATGATTAGACTGACATGTCAAATAAATGAGGCAAAATTGGGCCGAGATAATTTGATTACACTATTCCTCAAAGAGTTAATACTAAATTAAATTAATTAAAAGGTTTTGAACTCAATTACATTATGTATAATATTTTCAATACCGACTATGCAATTTTCCTGACAATACTAAAGCACCAGTGCCTCGAACTTTGATGAAAATAGAAGATTCTTGGGTATGTCTCCATATTGATCATGGCATAGTCTTAACCTCGTAGATTTCAGAATTTCTCAAACAAATTGATAATTTGCTGTTGTCAATTTTGACAGCCTAATTTGATGTATTCCCTTCATTGTGAAACTCTATTTCCATATGTTAAAAACTCCACACTATTAAAGTAACTAGATAGAGTGATGCTTCGAAGATATATGGGTTTCTACGTTATCCAAGTGAAAATCACGCAATACAAAGAGTGAGATCATAGGGCTCATGAGGATAGGGTTCATGCAATTGAAAAACCATTTTGTTTCTGCAAAATTTGGCTCTGATGGCAATAAAGAACATCCTTCACTCATCCGTCAAGGTCAAAATGATTTTCTATTTTTCTTATTTTCACAATTGTTTAAGTCGAAATCGCTCATCTTTTCTATATTATATAATTTTTCCCATTCTCTGTGCTCATATTATGGGCTTTCATATTCAAACATTGCTTGTTCATATATGCGTGTAGGCATACAATTCTCGTTGCATTTTGAAGGGATATATCAAGGGAAATAAATGAATCGCAATTGTTAGGCATTCAAATAGATCGAGCATGGTAAAGTTGAAAATCCATTACATTTTGTCAAAAAGATGAGGACTAAATTGCATTTACCTTATTCTCTACCAAGTCCCAACTGCAATTACAAGAGTTTGGTAATGTCACTCGTGGTTTTATAAGCCATGTTTTTTTTCTCATATTGCCATCTTTTAACTAGTGTTTAATTAAATGTCATCTCTTACAAATGGTGGGTACTTAAAAAAATGAGTTTCTATTAACGATAAGCATTACACGGTGAATGATTTGATGATAGCATTTAGTTCTCTTACTCCTTTTCTATGACATCATTACTAAAGTTATTATTTCCAAGAAGGTCATGAGTGAACCATGCATGCAAAAGTGAAGTCTATATATGTACTTTTTTGTCCAATAGAGCTCATATTAACTATAAGCATTACAAGGTGAATGATTTGATGATAGTATTCAGTTTTCCTACTCTATACTATCCTTTTCTATGACGTCATTATTAAAGTTATTGTTTCCAAGAAGGCCATGATTGAACTATACATGCAAAAGTGGGGTCTATATTTACTCCTGTCTGATAGAGTTATGTCGTTGGAAAATAGCTTTGCACATTGCTTAGGCCCAGAAGAAGCAATAATTTAACTAGACATTAAATGGCCGGATGTCCCATCTCTCTCGAGTCCAAGATACTTTTTGAAAAAGCTAAATAGAAGAAACCGGAGCATCAAACACAAGATTTTGGCTACAATGTGGAAATAAATTAATAGATTAATGATAAGCCAAGCTGGTTATAATGGGATCTTTGGCAGCAAAATTTGCAGAGGAATCATGAAAATTTGAATGTTTAGGTCCAAGCACGCCTCATGCAGCAAGCAACCACTCAGACTTTATCGACACCACTCAGATCTTATCGACTTTTTCCAGTAAAAAGCTACCATATTTTGACGGCACCCTCCTTTCTTCGTCTCTCTCTGTTCTTGCCCTGTTTCACCCTTTCTTCTTCTCAGCACAACCATTCTTCCTCCTCCTTCCTTCTTTTTCTTCAGCATCTGCTCCTCCTTCCTCCTATCATCCCAATGGCACGGGTAGACATACAACGTGGGCACATTTCACACTAGACAATCTACATCCCATGTATATGGTCCACATCATCATCAACTCGTTTTGCATGTTTGACAAAAAGGATTTGAATAATATTATATATAATGTACGTATGCAGTTGGCAAAAAAAGAGAGTTCAAAGACCTACTGATTCAAAAAAAATTCAATTACTAGGATGCCTAACTCCCTTATTAATTATCAGATCCCGTGCCGAAACTAGTTCGAGCCATCATTTTTTTTTTCTTTTAGAAAAATGCAGTGAATAAAAACCGTTTCTTTCATTGGTCTTTGCTAAAACATGTATCGCGGCTCACAAGATATTACCGAGTATCATTTGAGGTACACACGTTTTGGTGATGAAGTGTCTAGAAGAGCTTTATTTCACAGGTTGCCTTGTTGATTCACGCATGGTGCGTAGATTTGCAAACGAGTTCTACTTTCTGGGCCAATGCCAACACATGTCCCTTTGAGCTCCGTTGATGTACCATCAAATTCCTATCAATCTTCACCGAAGAAGATGCGTTTGTCCAAGACTCCTCAAAAGGTGCGACCATCCCAATGCATCGAGTACATTGACAAGATCAATAATCTGATTTTAGCAGATCCATCAGGACAGACTATTGAAGAGTGGGAAATGGAACAGCTCATCAGGAAATTTGAAAAAGAAAAGGACGAAAGTTTTGACAGCTCAATGAATACTTCGAGTGAACAAAAACACCTATGTGTACCATGTAAGGCATCTTGTCTTACACGATGCCTCACAGCCTGTATTATTGAGTCCACTATGCATTATTGGTGTGGGACTCGCTCTCTCTTTCTCATAAGAAAAAATCAATGACAATTGTCGATTGATGTTGCCGTTTCAGAATAATAGGAAAAATTACATTAAACTCATATCAATAAGTAACTTTTAAAGAGCTACAACAAAGGGACATTAACAAAATTCCAACCATATCATCATATGGCAATTTTATGATACTTATTTCGCTTTCTAATCTAATAATTATGGTTGGCATAAAAATTAAGCAATTTTAATTTTATTTTGTGAACTGAGATTCCTAGAGAGGGGCTTTCTGTCAACAAATCTGCAAAAGATAATGCATGAAAAGTCAAGACTTATTATTAACTAATGGTTAATATTAGTTAGATATAAGGATCTAGGCTAGCCCAAGTCTAATGTGTTAATAAGGATAATATCATAAATAAAAAAACTGCTATCTCTACAATGGCAAATCATTAAGATCACTCATCTCTTGAATTCTTAATATCCTCACGTAACAAGGGTTAATTGAAGTGGAGGGAAAGCATGCTCATTTGGGCCTCATCAAGAGATTCGTCAGTTTTAGCTTAATAAGCAACGACTCTTTTGCACAATTGATCATTGCCTCGGAAGGGGTGAAGTAGGAAAGTAACGTTTGTTGACAGTAAAAGGAACGACGCCAGACAAGCGAGGGCATCCGGTCAGTTCACGCATTTACGAATACATGGGTGTTTGTCCAGTAGTGGTGGACGAAAGGACACGGAGGTAGACATGGGTGACGGTGACTGGTCGAGTAAAGGAAGTAAAATGTAGAAAGCCACCTCAGCTCCTGCAAGTACCCTCAATTACTCTCCCTCTCTCCCTCTCTCCCTCTCCCACTCCTTTTACCCTAATTAAAGCGATCTCCCATATATTTAGATGGTTGTCCATAAAGTGGTGGAAGAAAGGATGTGGAGACTTGGACATTAGTGACGATGACTGACCAAGGAACTGTAAAATGCAAGAAAAATAATAATAATCTATTTCCATATATATGCTTTTTATCAGTCTTTTATCATTCTTGTCTTGATGAGCGACCGATATACAGCGGCCTTTTTGTTTTCTTATTTTTGGGCAGTGATGACGTGGGACCAGTCTGCTTACCACTCAACTTCCCTAAATGGAGCTCCATCCATACCCTATCTCCTCTTTCTTCTGGGGATTTTTGAGTCATTCTCAAATTTCTAAATCGCTCGATAGCTAGTATTAAACTCAGTCGTTTATTACAAACTTTTCCAGTAAACACTGAACCTTTGTGCTAAGTACAATATTTGAAAAATGAGTATTAAAAGTAAAATACTCCAAATAGACCCAAGCATTTGAAAGAAAATGGGGAAACTCCAATCGGAATGTGAGACACGAAACAATGTTAGTGACGACTCGGAATTATTTTCCATATTTTGTCTAGTAAAGAGTAGCAATACTCAAGAAACTAAACTGATTTAAAATGTTAATAAAGAATGGAAAAATTTTAATTTATTTGAAGTTTTGATCTAACAATTCCAATTGAAGTTACATCTAATGTAAATTGAATTGTAATCTAACAATTTGCTTATTTATAATGTTACTTCAATATTTTGTATACAATTTGTTTAGGACTGGTACCTAGTCAGTGTTTGTCTACTAACGGTGGAGTAAAGATGAGGAAACTTATGCATTGGGGATGATGGCTGGTCAAGTAAAGAGACAAGAAAACCATTTCTATTACCATGTTCAATTTTTAATTAAAAAGTACTGGGAGACACCGAAAGGAGATCTACCCCACGATAGAACTAATAATTTATTTGCTGATTTTGCTAGACTCACAATGGGTTGAAAATCACTCAGCGCAATTCCATAGGGACTTGCATGGCATTGGTTATGCTTTTCAATATCATTTCAAGTTCAACTGGCTTAAAAATTTTGAGTGTCTTATGTACACCCGGTCGCACTAAAATTGAGTTGAAAATGGGTTTCTTATGCATATCGCCACGTCTAGATGGAACTACAAGTCACGTGGATTTTGATCTGTCCTCTTCCTTTTGTTCTCTTTATTAATTACATTGCTATACCGAAGAATGACCAACTACAGAAGGTACATATTATGCATGAGTGATGATTTAAGTCCAATCATTTTAATAATTTCGTTTTAATTGAAGGCGTTATATATATTTCAGATTCTAATCATCACTCCGTGTTGATTCACAAAAGTGCCCACATACAAATATTGATAAAAATATTAATATTATGAAAAAGATTAAAGATGCTACTTATCACGTGCATGGGTGGTCTTGGCCTGTCCTTATCACGGGGCGCGCCTATCTTTCTATTTGTTGCCCTTTCTTAATTACATTTTGTTATATCAATGTGACGGAGTGTTTAAAGTATTCATATAATTCAAGTCAAATCATTTTGTTATTTTAGCAGTTGGTAATCATTTGTATTTTATTTTTGTAAGCCTCTTTGATGAGCGTGCAACTTACATAATGCAAAGAAATCAATTTACTCCACAATTATGACGCGACGAACAACTCTCTTAATTAAGGAATTGATTGGTTTTTAATTAAGGCCTCAGCTAAGATTAGATTTTAATAAGATCTATGATTTGTTGTCCACAGGAGTAGTAGACCATGCACGAGCCTTGCGAGTTGGGTTTTCCTTCCAAGTAAAATATTAATTCATGATACGATACGTTATCTCTTATTATATCGAGTGACGGTTGTTGTAACTTCTCATCTCTCTTGAAAAATCAATTTTATAAATGAATCGTATGTCTTGAGATCATTAATCAAGTCAGAAATTATACTAAATATTTGGCAAAACAAAATCATATATCATAATTAAACAACTATCTCGTGATTATGATAAAATCTTTGTTTTAACATTTATGGTAAAACGAATTAAATAAATGTACTATCGATAATCTAGGATTTACACATTGAATGATACATTCCCATCTACTTGTTCGTATAGTTGCCGGTTTAGAAAGTTAAGTTTATGTGATTATCCACTGCCTAATTTCTCCCCATGAAAGCACAACGTCATAGACTCATCATGCATTGCGTGCTATTTAACTTATACTGTTATAATGACTAAAATGTTTAGTATCGCGCAACAACTAATTTCATTTATGTATCTATTTAGGCTAAACTCTTGTCGTGAAAGGTTATAAAACTGTCATGCGGTGCATGCTATGGTGCTACTTGACTTTACACCATTGGTAGGGTGTCATTGACAATTATACATTTAATTATATTTACAAATGATAGATGCATATCCATGTACTATAACCCTCTATTTTTTTTTTTTTTTTTGTTCTATAGACTTTTTGTAATAATAGAGAATTTTTTATCCTATTGATTTTCTATCCATTGTTTTTTTTTTACTTTTTAATATTTATTTATCTGCAAAGCATGTACCATAATTTTGTTTTTATGATGATAGATAATTCTTTGAATTCTCTAATGTCATTTATTTGTCAAATAAAGATTATCATGTGGTAAATGATTTCTAATCAACTAGGTATTACAATGAGTCAGTCAAGGTGTTATAAACATTTCAATTTATAATCGTCACCCTCTTTTGAGTCAAACCAGCGGTTGCGTACAAATATCGATGAAAATATTGATTGCATGAAAAAATATTAAAGATGCTATTTATCACAATCATGTATTAATTACATATAAAAAAATCACGAATTTTCTTCAAGCACTCATGAATTTCCAACGGTCCCCACGCGCTTTTGCCTTGGTATGTGGCACCGACAGCGCCGTGTGAACGTTCTCCCAATTGTCAGCTCTTTTTTGGAATTTTAACCCTAAGGAAAGGAAATCACGGTAAGTGACAATGTCACGTGGGTGGCCCCGTCCTTGTCCATTTATTCTCATTATTAATTACATTTTATTATATTGGTGCTGACACACTGTGTAAAGTACATATTCGGAGGGCGAAGGTTTAAGTCGAATCACTTGTTTACTGCTTTAACCACTGCCAATCATCTCTTTCTTTCTACAATTCACTGCTATTCCACGCTCCCCTTCCTTCATACTTTCTTGCGCCCAAGTCTTTTCGCCTGGTTCGTTTCTCGCTCTGTTTCGCTCTTTCTTCTCCTCGGCTCAACCATTCTTCCTCCTCCTCTCCTTCTTCAGTATCTGCTGCTCTCTATTTCATCACTCTCTCTCTATCTCTGTTTTTTCGCTCTTTGTTTCTCAGGAAAAGAAGCAAAGAGAAATGTCGGCCGACTCTGCCGTTGCTATTGCATGGGATCTCTTGAAGTGGGCAGTTACTGCAATCAAGCGTCCAGTAAGATACGTGATGTCCTCCAAGAGCTTCGCCGAAGGTCTTCAGGAGGAAGTCCAGAACCTGGAGAACGAGGTTCAGAGGGTCCACGTTCTTGTGGAACATGCCAGAAACAATGTTCGGAAGTTCAATGATGTCTTCGCGACGTGGGAGAATAAATCTGGCGATGCTTTGAAGGAGGTGCGAGAACTGTTGGGCAAATTCGAAAATACGACCAAGACTTGCTGCTACGGGACTCTTCCTGACCCCAAATGTCGCTATCAGTTCAGCAGGAAGGCCGAGGGCAAGATCAAGGTCATTCAGGAACTGGCTCAAAAATGCAGCGGATTCAAAGAATTGGACGACATCTCCTTCAGGGAACCTACTCCGGGGAATGTCCCTGCTACGAATTCGGCCAACAGGGAATGCAAAGATGTTGTCCAGTCGACCACCCCAACGGCCCCTCCTTTTTCTGCCTCGACGTCGTTTGTGCTTGGGGACGATGGCGTTTTCGAGTCCAGAGCTATAATGATACAGAACATCATGGACGCTCTTGCCAATAACATCAATAGTGTGGTCGGGGTCTACGGGATGGGTGGGGTCGGCAAGTCCACCCTTTTGGTGGATGTCCAAAGGATGATAAAGAAAAACAAGTCGTTTGATCTGGTCGCTAAGGCTGACGTGTCGGAAAATCCAGACATCAATACAATTCAAGGAGATATTGCGAACGCCTTGGGCCTTACTGAAATAAAGAACAAAGAGACTACCACTGGGCGAGCGGAACTTCTACACGAGAGGTTGAAATACGAGGAGAAGAAGAAAAGGAAGGTGCTCATAATACTGGACAACCTGTGGAAGGGACTCAAGTTAGAATCAGTCGGCATTCCTTGCGGACGTGACAATAAAGTCATAGGATGCAAGTTACTGTTGACATCGAGATTTCGAAATGTTTTACAAAATGAAATGAGCTGCGACAAGGCCTTCGCCCTAGGTGGACTGGAGGAGAAAGAGGCAAAAATATTGTTTGAGAGTATAGTGGGAGAAAAAGTTAATAATGACGAGTTCAGACCCCTGGTGGATGAAGCGCTCCACAGATGTGCAGGTTTGCCTTTGCTGCTTGACGCAATGGCGAAACAATTAAAACTCGCTGCTCTACGTGAATGGAGGGATGCTTTGAAACAAATTGAGTGGTCTACAAACGATGGAATAAGTGGAGTGATAAATAAGGTGTTAGAACGGAGTTATGATCATTTAGAAAGCGAGGATGCAAAAAGTTTGTTACAACTTTGTGTTGCTTATGGCATCTCTAAGCCCTCTATTGAAAACTTGGTGAGGTATGGCTATGGTTTGGGGATATTTCAAAAAGATAGCAGAATGGAAGAAGCTAGAGATAGGTTGAGCACACTCATTCGCACTCTTCAAGCCTCCTGCCTTCTGTTGGACAATGAAGGCACGGATGGGTTAAAGATACATGACTTGGTTCATGACTTTGTTGCCCAGTCCGTTTTAAGAGATCACCCTCTTCTCGTGCTGAAAGATAAAGACATGTTGACAACACAATTGCAGAATGAGAGGCTCAAAAGTTGTTCGGCGCTATGCTTTCCATATATTGACATACAGGAGCTTCCCAAAGAATTAGATTGTCCCGAATTGCGCATCTTTTTGCTTTTCAACAACAATATGTCTCTTGAGATTCCAGATTCATTTTTCAACTCTATGAAGAAACTTGCGGTTCTACATCTAACTGTGGTACATATCACTCGTTCACCAACGCCATTTCAATTCTTGGAGAACTTACATACTTTGTATCTTCATTATTGTTCGCTAGAGGATGTGGCCATTCTCGGCAAGCTAAAAGGGTTACAAGTTCTTAGCTATATGAACTGCTACATTCAACGATTGCCGAAAGAAATTGGGCAACTAACAGAGCTGAGGTTGTTGGACTTGAACCATTGTTCAAATCTTCGGATGATTGAACCGGGTGTGCTTGGAAGGTTGACCAAATTGGAGGAGTTGTATATAGAGGATAGCTTTAATCAATGGAATCCCGTGGAGCAAACTCAACCAACTAATGCCAGTCTGATTGAGTTGAATCACCTGAAGAATCTTTGCACTCTACAGGTCTCCATTCCCGATCCAAAAGCGCTCCCAGAGGACCTAGATGTCAAGAAATTAATCAAGTATAAAATCCAGATAGGTAATGCACAGCGTCGGAGAAAGGACTTAGGATCGAGGATTTTGTACCTCAAGTTGGATCCAAAAATTGATGTTCTTCGAAAAGGATGCATACAAAGTATCTTAAGTAAAACCGACGATCTGCTTTTGGCCAAGTTGAACGGAAGTGAGCAAAGTATTTGTGCATTATCTCAAGAAGGCTTTCCAAAACTAAAGCATCTAATGGTTGAGAATAGTTCCTCTATCCAATACATCCTCCAGTGTCGTTCCCTTAGTGCTTTTGAGATGTTGGAGTCATTACTTCTCATAAAGCTCAACAACTTGACAAAGATATGCTACAGCCATAATTCCTCCTCCAAGTCCTTCGGTAAATTAAAAGTAATTAAAGTCAAAAGTTGTGACAAAATGGAAGTTTTGTTTCCTCTTTCATTACTGAGAGAACTTCCACAACTAGAAGAGATTAAAGTTGTTGGTTGCAAGTTAATGCATGGGATTGTAGATGTCGATGATTGTGGCAAAGTGGAGTTGCAAAATTTGCGTATAATGAATTTGCACCAATTACCAAATATCAAGAATTTTTTTTCACCACCGGAACAACTCTTTTGAGTAGTACATAGAGGACCAATTTGGCACTCAAATTGCATTCCTCAATGGGCAACAGGTAACTTTCTATCAAAAGAATATAATATTTATTGCTTTTTCCTACCTTTGCTAATTAGATGCACAACATATCATGTTGCTTATTCATTTTGTTATTTTCAGTTTATTTTTTTTCCCGATAACCTTATCCATTTGTGCCTTCTTTGTAATTAGATAAATCAACCTTCAGTTTCTCTTCATTGCGTAGAAATCCAACTAATTATTGAAACCCATGTAAATTTAGTTTGTGGTAGGTTCTGAGTTATTTTCAATTTAAATGCTACTAGTATATCTAAATTAATAGGGTTTCATAAAGAAAAACTAAAGAGAATTTCAGCACTAAAGTAATTCCATAAGTAATTTTAAATCTTTTGATATGGATTCAATTGAATTACTTATCAAACTTTGTTATTATCCACAAAATGTATAATATAGGTTTCTCTTAAAAACCAATACGAAAATGGGAAGAAGGACCTTTTTTTTTTTTTTTTTTTTTTTTTATTTAAATAAAAGCAACTAGGCTAATGTAATTGATGCATGTCTTTTGTGTTTCTTGTTTAAATAAGCAGTTAGTTATTATATAGACCCCATAGTTATAAGAGTATAGAGTTTTGTGCATGTTCATGCATGCATATTGTATACATAGACATCTTTATACTGTACTTTTGGCATCACAAAAACAAATCCACAATCTATGTTTAATATCCTATTAAATTGGTTATTGATAGTGATAGACTAACAATAAAGAGAAGTCAGTAAACTAAGGAATGATCATTGCCCAATTAAGAAAAGCATGTGGCTATTTTACACAGGGAAAATATTGCTATGAGTAGAGCCTTTTAATTGACTAGATAAGATAGCCCTTTTAAAGTGGCCCAATTATCACTAAAGTTGATCATTGGGCATGAGACTCACAAAATAGATTAGCTTCCCCGTCAGCAGAAAGCAGTAGAAATATAAGTTGTGGGTCCACACGCTAGTGACTTGTCTTCTTCCCTTGCTTTGAGCTTCCATGGAGTGAGCGCTTTCAAAGATAATGGAACTACATCGGAGAAATTTTACAAAAAGCATTTATGGCTTTGCTTTTTCCTTTTCATTTTTCACATCATAATCTTGTATGGTAGATCCTCTTAGTATAATCTTTACCCCAAGTTTAAAGAAGATGACAAATCATTCAAGTTCAACAAGGGTGAGCAATTACAAAGTTGATAAAGTAGCTCTGCATAAAAATAATTAATTGCATTCAATTGAAATGGAAGGCGATTATTTGTAGTATATAAAATTCTAGACTAGTAGGTGGAGGAAACATAGTTAACAGTTTAACTAGCTTAGTGATAATATTTAATAGGAGATCCTTTTGGTATAATCTTTACATCAAGTTTAAAGAAGATGACAAATCATGCAAGTTTAAAAATGGGAGCAATTATAGGTGAAAATCTTTTGTTATTTGTTTTTATCAATGAAAATGATGTTAGGCCGCTGTAGATATATTTTATGGTCCTATTTGCACTTCTACGGATAATAATTTACTAACATGAAAGAGAATTAGTAAACTAAGGATAAACAATGCCCTCAATTAAGGAAAGCCCATGACTGTATTTTATATGGGTGAAAACTGGGGTTTTTTTATTAGACAAGATTGCTCCCTTATAGCGTCGCAGCCCAGAGGCCCATGCCATACGCACAGCCCAAGACTCCTGCAATATGTTAATTTCCCCGTCAGTAGAGGGTCGTGGACATGTTTGTTGTGGGTCCCGCAAGGCAGTGTGTGTCAGCCTTTACGTCTTCGCCTTTTCTTAATTGCCGTAGTTTTGGGGCTTTTAACTTTGCCATTGTTCTCATTGGACACTGGCCATGGATACCAGTCGAACTATTTTTGGGCAGAATTTTGAGGTGGAAAGTATTAATTTTGCTTTGTTATATAAAAAGAGACAAGTAATGCTCCACTCGCTAATCCATTTCCAAAGGAGAAATTCTTCGAATGGAATAAAACTAGCTCACTCATCAAATTAAGCTTAGCATTGCAAGTTTTTTAGCGAAGGAAATACTGGCAATTAGAAATGATGTTAGTGTGGACATTTTTTTACTCCATTTTTCTGTTTTATTCTTCTTCTTTTTTGTTTCCCTTTTGTGCAATTTAATAATCCCCCTCTTCACTTGGCACTCATCTATATTTACTCTTTGAAAGTTCATGAATTCTAGATTTAAGTTAATCACCAAATTCATGAGCAAATTTCGCAGGTTGCCTTTCAAAGATTGGAGACGTTAGAAATCATTGGCTTGGATAGCCTCGAGTTTATATTTTTCTCATACATGATTAAATCTCTCACACAACTAAAAAAACTGACTATATCGGATTGTGGGAAGACGGAGGCGATCATTATGGAGGAAGAAGGGTTGGGAATGGAAACATCAGAAATTTTGGCATTCCCAATGTTAACCGATTTACACTTAGAACAATTGAAAAGTTTGACGTGCTTCTCTCATGGAAAGTGTAAGATTGATTTTTTGTTTTTATCATTGAAGATTGTCTTGTAGATATATTCATCTCTACAATACAAATGGTAATATTCTTTTCATCCTATGAATGCCAATTACAGGTGTACGAGAAAGTGGAAGTCAAGATCGTGTCACATCACGTGCCACTGTACTCTTCAATCAAGAGGTACGTCATTAACATTACCTTAAAATATTAAATATACCAGAGACAAGCATGGCCAAGATAAAAACTAAGTTACTTATAATGTATATTTTGGTTAAAATATTTTTATAGTAAAAATGAGTGTTACACAAACATAAATGTTCGTTAAAATATTAAATACGCTAGAGTTGGCCAAGATAAAAACTAAGTTACTTATAATGTATATTGCATGAAAATGAGTTGCAATTTCTTACTTTCAATTTCTCTACAAATAGTTTCCATAAATATGGTTGAACATCTCTTATCATACCTACACAAAGCATGAATGGGTAATACGACTGCCAAATAGGATCTCTAAAAGCTTTTTGATGTTCCAAAAAAACTTAAAACTCTCATCAGCCTCACATGTATGGCATAGACATTGCACGCATGTACATTGAAAGAAATTGAAAAAACAACCGAGAGGAAAGTGAGCAGCAAAGTTCAAGCGGCCGGAGATGAAGGGCCTTCAATACGCTCACTTGACATCATTTGCACTTGCAAGATCTCATTTATTTTCATGATCGAAGGAAGCTTTGCTCTCTCTCTTAATTGCACCAGTAAAAGAAATTTAAGCACTCTTCGTCCCCTAACTGAGCAAGATATCTAGGGTCTAGGGCTTCAGAAATCACCCTGTTTAGTTTTCACATGAACTGCAAGGCCATTCTTATGAAACTCTTGCTAAAGAAATAGAATACAATTCACAGATAAGATATTTTAGTTGAGTCATATGTCTTGTCGAGTGGATAGCGAAAGAATGTTTCAAAGGAAAATGAAATAGAGTGATTCACAGGCGAGTCCACTTTGACTAAACTAAAAGCAATATAGGCCTTTTACCTAAATCGTTGTTTATGCACCCAAAGAGGTTGTGGAAACGGGCCCTCCCACAAAATAAATACATCGACTTTCTTAAACAATTTTAATTCCTATAATGGGATATTCAGGAAAACCTTCGATTATTTGACTTGGGTATAAGTATGATCTATCCTTGATATCTAACTATTGGATCCTCCAACATGGATAAAAATCATTGAATTTTAAAAGGAAAATTCAATCGATTAAGTATATTTAGTTCTTTCAAGTGGGGAATGAAGTAAGTGAGATTTGTTCGTTTGGCCCATTCAATTCCTTTTTTAATGGCTTTCTCTTAGCCTCACTCTTTAATTGCTTTAGAGTGATATAATATTGATTTGAGGCATTTGGTATTGGAAAAATTACACGCCCTATTGTATTGCACCTTTTGATGGATGATTGGTTGGCTTTTTAATCTCAATCTCTCCATCATTTTCTTTCTAATTGCTAATATTCTTCCTCGAGCAATCCACTGCAATTTTCTTTTACTACATCAATTTCGTAACTTCTAACGTTGATCACCCTTTTGACATGGTTCTTGTTTCTTTAAATCAATTCTTCCTTGTCCGTAAGTGATTTAAACGTACAATCCATTATTATTTGTTTTGTTTTGATGGTGAATATTTAAAGTGATGGTTAAACCAAGCATCTCATACAAGATGCTTTTACAAGCAAAGATATAAACTGTACACTCTCCTTGAATCCATAGACATATTGCAACATTGAAACATCATATGTTCTTCGAGTATTGATTGAACATTCTTGTCAATGTTTGATGTGACAAATGCATACTCATTGATCCCCTTAAAAAAGAGGCTAATTCCAATCATTTAGCTCTCTTTTAAGTACCACAAAGATAATAAAAAAATAAAAAAATAAAAAACACGTGGTATGTGGTGTGATATTATCATGGCACAAGTGTGTTGTCTAATTTGAACCCTATAAAAGGTGCTGATCTTATGCTAACAAAAAAAAGATGGACATTATTGTTGACATTAACGATTGAAATTAGTGCAATTGTCACTATAATTGATGCAGGAGTTATTTTCACAAGGCATATATCTTTAGAAATGCGAATTTAAGGAGTTAATCAAGTTCAAATATGGATACAAGTCAAATATAAAAGATCGGCGATAATGTTTGTTTCATGAGGGCACATTTCTTTCCATTGAATCACGAGACTCGACATTTTAAAATGCAATTATTGTGCTCGATATGTCATGGATTCAAGATATATTCAACATTTTCAACATCTGCAAACTCTAGATGTGTCACATTGTGATGGGTTATCAAAAATGTTCACACCGACAATGGCTGAAAATTTGGTGGCACTCACAAAATTGAGGATAAGTAATTGTAGAATATTGACAGAAGTCATTAGTGATGAGAAAGGTGGGTATGAATGTGTGGTGGCTTTCAATCAACTGAAGTATATGGAGCTTGATGGGTTGATAGGGTTGAGAAGTTTTAGCTCAGGTGGATACACTTTGATGTTCCCGCTCTTGGAAGATATCATTGTGACTAGATGTCCTAACATGAAGTTTTTCTCTCAAGGACCAATAGAGGCATCAAAGTTAAAGAGAGTTCAAGTATCAAAGGAAGCGTGGTTTTGGGCAGGAAACCTCAACATCACCATCCAAAATATGTTTGAAGAAATGGTACGCACTAGTTACCAAATTCCATGTATTTGGATGGTTTTGACCACTAAATGAATAATAGCTTTTTGCTAGCTAGAAGTTTATGCTTAACGATGCATTTTTTTTTTGATAGGGCACGTTTGCTGGAGTAGAGAAAATGTTGCTATCTGAGTTCCCTGGGTTGATTGGAAAATGGCACAACGAACTTAATCCCATCAAGTCGTATTGGCAACTAAAATCAGTGGTGGTAGATAAATGTCCATCATTTATTAACGCTATTCCATCCAGATTGATGCTTGTCTTAGACAATTTGGGCTATTTGCAAGTGCGTGATTGTGAGTTGCTTGAAGAAATATTTGATTTGGAAGGGCTGGAGGCTGTGGAAAGCACTCGAGTACTGCCTCAGCTATGGGGATTGAACTTGGCCAATCTACCAAAATTAAGGCGATTGTGGAACAGAGATCTTCAAGAATCGCTATGCTTCAATTCTCTAGAAAGTCTCATCCTTTATAATTGTAGCAACTTGGGACATGCTTTCTCTCCATCAATGGCTCAGTGCCTTGTCAATCTTGAACTAATGGAAATAAAGGAGTGTGGTCAAATGGAAGGAGTGATCGTAGAGGAAGAAGGAGAGGGAAGCGCAATGAAGAAGATTACATTCCCAAAGCTCCAGCGGATGACGATGGAATACTTGCCCAATTTGACTTGTTTCCTCTTGGGAAAAAATCATATGCTGGAATGCCCCAAATTAGAAATGATGATAATTGCCCATTGCCCCAAGATGGAAAGTTTGATTGGGCAATCTCAGATGGAGGATGACCATGGCACCCCTTCATTTTTCACTTCCCAGGTCAGTCTTTCAAATAAATGCGTCTTTGGTGTTTCATTGGGACTTGTTCTCGTAGTATTGGACAATGCATGGTATGATGCAAATTTTGTGCTTGTGCCAATTTATATACATAATCTTCTAATATTTAAGATGAAGATTAAAAATATTCTAATCCTCAAATAAATATTACTATTATGTGTACATCTCCATATCCTATTAGAAGTGTTAAGTTGGTGTAAGTTTATGAAATCATATCATACGCAGTACTTTAGAATTAATCAGCGAGGTTCCTAAAAAAGTTATCACAATAACCATATAAAAACATTTACTTTTTGCAATTTCAATTATAAAGAACTAAAACAGAAAACATAGAATAGCATCTAAAAATGGCATAAAAAATATTAAGTATCGCCCCTTCATATTTATTTGCATGGAAGCAAACTAGTGTCGTTCTATTAAACATGAAGAAAAGGGAAAAAGAAAACTTCATAATTGTAAAAGCTAATTTCACAAATTGCTTAACTATTACAGCTCATTATACCATAATCAGTGGAGCCAACTTTTGTATTTCTTAATAATCATCTATGCTTGAGCTAGGTCTTGATAATAAAAAAATAAAAATAAAAAAGGTCAATATGCATGAAGTGGTTCGCCTTCCTTGTTCGTAAATCATATTTGAATAGCAATACTCCAACAACCTATCAAATTACGCACCTGTATTATACAATAAATATTAACTTTGGTTTATTATATTGAGTGTTAATTAGTGTGATACTGCGCACAATCTATGTTTGGCAGGAGAAAATGCAGATTACTTTTTTCAAAAAAAAGAAATGGCTAAAAAAAGGAAAAAATAAAAGAGAAAAAAGGACAACTGGATAATAAATAGTAGCAATTCAGAGGGGCTTACATTGCAAGTCTTATTCCATAACTAGATGACAATATTTAGTCAATGTCCTAGCTAAAATTAAAAAATTTAAAAATTGGAAAAAAGTTATCCAAGCAACAACACCGCCGAAGGGAAAATATTAGGTGCATTAAATACCCTGCGTAGGATTCGTATTGAATCATCCGCAGACTGACACGTGGCAACGCCGGACCCACTTGTCAGTTGAACCATTAAAATTTTTGCTCCCCCTTTCTCTTCAATAACAGCCCATCGCTAGAAAGCTCTGCTCTTCCTGGTATGGCTCTCCCTCTCTCTCTTTCCTCCGCGAAGGTGCATCTCTATACGTGAACCACACCACCGCCTAGGCCTCCATCAGTTGCGGTGCGCTCACTGGACAAAGGAAAAAAAAATTGAAAAAGGAAGAAATTAGACAAAGTCTATTTGGTGTTTTAGACTTCTCCCCCTTAAGAATTGTTCTCTCTCAGCCATTTCGGTTCACCTTGATCCTCCTTTTCGCAACGAGGAAAAAAAAAAGTGAACCAAATCTACACAGTCAAGTAATAGTAACTCTTCTTTCTTCCCCTCGCCCCCCTTCCTCTACTTTCTTTTTTTGGGGCGATTGATTGGATGGTCCGTCCAATGGTTGAATTGGAAGCTTCAGAATTGCTTCTTTAAAGCTCGCCTCCTCTTTGTGCACGTGCATGGCATGGGTTCTAAGCGATTACGCGAACCGGAGCTTGTTGGTTATGGTGGATCGAGGTGGATCTCCGATGCGGAAGCGATTTCGGTGTCGATTCGGTCGGGGCGTTGATTCCGGCGAAGAAAAATTAAAAAAATCTTATCTTCAGACCTCTCTTCCTCCTCCTTCGTCCACAGCTGCCCGACCTTCGCTCCTCCTCCGCTGTCGCCAACGGCGGAGTCACCAGCGCCTTGATTAGGCTGACCCTTGCTATGTCCAAGCCGAGCATGGCCGTCTTCCTCTGTTTTGTCCGCCTCATCGTTCTACAGATCTCGAAATCTGGCTGTTCATAGCGACGGAGTTGCAGATTTGGAAATCGACCACTGTCGCTCGTAGCCATGGGAGACGCTGTCGTTGTTGCCATGGTTGCAGACCTGGAAGTCCCGTCACGAGTAACGACGGCTTATGGACTGCCATTGTCCCCTCCGTCGACACCCACGGTCGGCTCGTGGTCGGCCCCGTCCATGGCCGAGCCACCCCTCCATCGTCACAACTGTTCGTGGTCGTTGCCCTTCCAGATTTGGACTGGAGTCATGCCTCCA
The DNA here is from genome assembly GCA_014182585.1 of Eucalyptus coolabah. Classification (NCBI taxonomy): domain Eukaryota; kingdom Viridiplantae; phylum Streptophyta; class Magnoliopsida; order Myrtales; family Myrtaceae; genus Eucalyptus; species Eucalyptus coolabah. The sequence continues at coordinate 13,923,404 of CM024626.1, forward strand.
GTTCTGGTATCGTCCATGGACGCAAGCCTAGCTGATCCATGGGTTGCGAGGAGGCTCCTCCACAGATCTGGCGACCACTGCTTGTCCATGGCCATGAGCCTTGACGGCGAGTTTGAGATCTCGATGGCTATGGACTACGAGATCAAACAGCGAAAGAAAAAACAGAGAAACAGATGTCAAGGAAGAATGGCCATGGATGAGAGGGCCGGAGCTTGAACGCGGCCATGGACGAGCGGCGTCATGAATGGGCAGACCACAAAGACGACGGAGAGGGTTGGACGCCAAGCAATGGTCGCCTTGGACGCGGCGTCGGGAACTCCGCCGGTGGCGACGGCGGAGGGAGGCAGGAAGGTTGGGCTCAATGTGGATGGAGATGGAGATGGAGAAGGAAAGTGAGGTGGATTGAGATTTTTAATATTTAGTCAATGTCCTGGCTACATAAAAAATTTAAAATAATAGGAATTGATTATCCAGTCAACACTTTCATTCCGTCTCATGAAGTTCTCCTCACGTGAAGACTAAACGCAATAAATGACAACCTCCTCCAGCACTTCTCTTTTTTGGGTCGAATCCTTAGGCACTTGAAAATGCGCGATATTGACCCAAATTTGATTGTTTTGACCTTTTTTTTTTATTATAGATTCCATGCAAGTTTTGTTTTTTTTTTTTTTTCCTGACGGAGGAATTTTTTTTTTATTCTCATAATTTTGCGCAATTCTTTCTATTGTTTTATGTGAGTAGAATGTTTAATTATAACAAGTATCTACACATTTGTTTACTTTTTAATTGTAAGAATTATCACTAATTATTTATTTATATTGTCATTTGCATGTATAAGTTATATAATACCAAGCCCCGCATTCTAAGAATATTTCAAAAAGTCATTATAACACTCAATCAACAATACTAATAAATTTGGGAAAGTATGAAAATAGTCATCTAATCTTTTGGTAGTGATAAGTTGTAATAGCGTTAATTTCATTTTAATATCAAATATGAGTTGTCATATACTAATTGATAGATTTAAAAGTCAATTCTTTTTTTTTTTTTTTTTTTTTTTTGGTGACAAGTCGTAATTGCATTAACTATATTGTAACCAAATGAAAAATATCAATACTTACTTTTCAATGAATAATTCATTGGAGGTCATGATGTAGTAAAAAAAAAATCTTGATTTTCTCCATACAAACAAAATGCGATCAGCAAGTGCACACCCACTTTTTGCCAAGGGGTGGATCACTCGGTACACTGCAAGATTCTATTTTATTTTTCCACCTCAAATTTGAATAAATATTATTTCAAGGATGTTATTAATGGTCCAATATAAAACTAGTAGATTGACCCAACTTGTTTTTCTTTGAGATCATAACATTATGTTATTTATTCAAGTCATTAGGTTGCCCATGCCTATTAAGAAATTATTTTCTTTCAATACAAAAAATTTCCATGCATAAAAAAAAAGAAAAAGGTTGTGAACAATTGAAGTTACTATAATTTTTTTTATATCCAGTTCGCCATATAAATTTCATGACTCTTCTTTGCGCAGTGAATTGTATTAATTTGAAGATTCATAAGTACATTGTTCGCAATTTATTATGAATAATTAGCAGTGCTCATGGTAAATAGAGGAAAAATGTTGAGCCAAGCATTAGTTTCATCCATTCGTTATTTAATACATACACTGCTTAAGTTCTTCGCACCCACTATTCATATCCTTAGTTGACTAGCTCATCATCACCATGCCCTTGCTTTTTCTCTAATTGTTATGCATGTTCACCTTGAAGCAAACAAATCTAAAACATAACCGATCTTTGCCAACTAACATAACGGAAATTTTCAGCTTGTATCACTTGAATCTAAATGTGTTGCTCTTTTCAATAGTTCTATCGGACTGCCTAGCAAGCTCCCTAAACTTTTTGCCAATCTTTGTGCTTATTCATTACAAAAATACAACTTGTCATGCCTCCATGGAACCAACATTGTTTTGCGGGATTCATATTCTGTTCTTCTTGTCTTTGTCCTCATTTAATTTGATAGAGAAACAGTTGAGTGAGCTATCATTGATGTTTAGTCAACGGCTCCATTCATGCATAAACATAAATAGGAGGGCTCTCATTTCTCTCTCTTTCAATTTTGCATTGTAGGTTTTCTTATGCTTTAGATGCTCTTGCATCCAACTGGAAATAGCGCCCTCTCTCTCTAGAGCTACTCTCTCTCTCTCTCTCTCGATTGTGACATAAGAGCTACTATAAAAAAAAAAAAATGAGGACTTAGGAGGAGGGGGATTAGGATGAAGTTGAAAGGTACAGAACCAGTCTTAGCAACCATTTGAACGAACCCAAGTTCCATGTGCATAAGGCCTATCAGCCTAATTCTTGGACTTTTAAGTTATCGCTATGATTTGCCAAGTAATTAAGAAAAGTCAACATTGTCTGGTCACTCCAAAATCTTATAAATGCATTTATAATTTCATTTTTGTTGCAATGCATTATCTCTAGCCTTAGTCTTCAATCAACTTGTATAAAGGCATCAATCAACCCCTCTCTATTTATGTCACTAATGAGATCTTGACTTCTCATGATTTGTGAGAATGAGGGAAGTCTGGAAATTTCTTCTTTAAGGTCATAACTCAATGCAATCACATTCATTGTGTCATTTTTTTTCTCAATATGGCAGGTACAATTTCCTCAACTTACACGGATGGATCTCTCTCACATGGACAAATTAAGCAAAATATGGACTAATGGTCCTCAAGAAACTCTGACTTTTGATTGTTTATGGGAAGTGAAGGTTCTTAATTGTAAGAGCCTTGAAAATTTGTTTCCATATTGGGTGGCTACAAGTTTAACCCAACTTGGAAAACTTCAAGTGGAGTCTTGTGAGATTGAAGAAATAGTCGCTAGTGGGGATGACACTCCACGCTCCAATACTACTCAAGATCTTTTCCCAAGACTAACCTCTCTGGTGTTACATGACATGCCACGACTCAAGAGCTTTTGTCCTAACTTGCCTTTGAATTTGCCATTATTGGAGGAATTACGAGTGACTCATTGTGAAAAACTGAGCATGTTATCCTTTGTGGCATCCATGAACAGATGGGCTCAAAGAGATGATCAACAAGACCTTTCAGATCAAGAAGCACACTCTTCATTTGAGAGGGTATGATTATAGTTGCTCTCCCTTAGTTTCTACTTTGTTCTTTAAAGCAGTCACTAATATCATATCCATTGCATATCATGTCGCATTATGATGTTATAGAAAACATGATCTCCCCTACCTATTAGTTTGTCGACAACATTAAGATATTTCTAATATCTTACGTACACTTCCATTTGTGGACATGCATAAGATATTCCATTACCTAGAGTTACAAAAAAATTTACAGTATTCTATTGATAACATAATATATTCCTAATCTAACCTAATGGTGCTCTTGGGCGACATCAATAAGGATTTGACAAGAGGTCCTCTCCATTATTGACACGTATTGCACACTTGAACTTTTCTTCTCTATTTCATTCTCTACAAACTCTAAAAAAATCGATTCAAACAATTTTTTTTATAACAAAAATAACATTAGTACCTTAGTGCACTATTTTCTACTATATTTTTTAATACACTAGTTGTCGTGTTATCCTGTTATAATATTATAGAAAACTAGAATCCCTTTCCTATAAGTTTGCAGACAACATAAGATATTTCTTATATCTTAAGCATACTTCTGAATTTATGGACCCCATATGTTTTAGTGACATCTTGAGTGCATCCCGTTACATAAGATTCCAAAGAAGATAAATTTTTGTCAACAAGATAAGATATTCCTTACAAAAGATGAATTTAGTGAGTGCAGGGATCTTGAATTTAGATTCACTCTATCCACTTGACCAGACCAACCTCTACATGAGACTTTTAAAAGCTTGAGTCTTGAACACAAGGTTCTTGAGATATAATGAACTTTAAGAAGAGGACCACCTTCCATGCGAATCATCTTAATAGGTTTACCTTTTACAGCACATGATTTATTGTCGAAACTTTGTTGAATTTACTTCTCTTGTTGTATTGGCAATTCAACAGGACTTTCCCAACTTGGAGAGACTTTTATTAGTCAATAACAATATTCAGATGATACAAGATGGAAATTTTCGGATGACATGTTTAGTAAGCTAAAAGCACTAACACTAGCATGCTTTCATGATAAAAAGGCTGCCTTTCCTTCCATATTCCTCCTAGAGAGATTTCAAAATTTACAAAGCCTTGAAGTCTTTTGTAGCTCCTTTGAAGATTTATTCCCGAGCGAAGGGCTTGTTGAAGAAAGGAAACATCCGTGCTTGAAAATTTAAGAGAACTTAAGTTGAACAAGCTACACAACTTAAAGTGTGTGTGGAGAGAAGACTCTTTAGTGTCGAAAATTCTTCAGAGCATCGAAACATTTCAGGTTTGGGATTGTCCTTGTTTGACAACAATATTTCCAACCGAGACATCCTTCCAGAATCTGACAAATTTAGTGGTGAAGAATTCCTCTGGATTGGTACATCTAGTAACGACTTCGGTAGTCACAAATTTGGTACATCTCACTAATATGACTATAATAAGATGTGAAAGAATGAAAGAAGTAGTGGTTGACGATGGAAACAGAGAAGGAAAAGTGATTTCTTTTGGAAAGCTAAGATCGTTGACACTTGAACATCTGCCAAACTTAGAATGCTTCTCTTCCATCCCAAGTTGCATCTTTAGGTTTCCATTCTTACAGTGTATTGAAGTGGAAGAGTGTCCGAAAATGAAGAACTTTTCTAAGGGTACATTAAGCACACCAAAACTATATTATGTGTCACTGTTTAGATACAAGTGGGAATGGAATTGGGAGAAGGGTGATGATCTCAATACAACCATACAGAAGTTAGCAGCATAAATCAATGCACATAGAATTGGTAAGATCCAATTGATTTCATTCTCTCATCCATTTTTTTTTTCTTTAGTCTTTCGGCAGCGCCGCAACTTTTAAAATTTTTCTTTTTGTGACTTTTCTATTATTGATTTCGTCAAATCAACATCACCGTCAACCCTATCGATGGATCTCGGCTCATCCTTAACTGAATAGTAGGAAGCAAAGCGGGTCTCTCCTTCTCCTTCTCCTCCTTGATGCCAAAGGCTCTTTCTCCATCTTTTTCTTCTTCTTCGTCCTCCGTGGAGCGAAATTGGGGGAAGCCTCTGCTACCTTCACAAAGGACGGAGCAAAAATGAAGCATCAGGAATTGCCAGGACTGCGAGAAGCGAAGCTGCAATTAGCGGAGCGGAGCCAAGTAGATTCAACCAGACGTTGTCGTTGTCGCCGTCGTCACCGCCGGAGGTGGCACAACTGAGTCTGGACAGTTAGTCATCCACTCACTTCATCAAGAAGAAGAAGAAGATCACACTCTCTCTCCGCATCTGTATCCGACAAATCGTAAGTTCATGTTTCTTCCGATTTTGGTGTCTTATTGGGCGTGAATTAGGGCTCTATTCTTCAAATTCGTTCCACATTCGAGTCTAAAAACAAGAGTTCCTCAAACTAGCAATTTTATTGCCCCTAAATCTACATCTTCTGTGCTTCCCTCCTGAGTATTGGCGAGATTTCTGCGTGTTTGAGCTCTCATAGATGGAGATGATATATTGTGTTCAATGTCTCATTTTGAAATTTCTTTAGGGAGAGATATCTCTGTAACATCAGGCACAAATTTCTATTAGGAAAAGGGAGAAATCATGGAACTTGAAAATATTCCGAGAATTCCATGCCTTATCAAAAATCTGAAATGTCACTTTTACGCCTTGATCACAATATAGTTTGGATTGTCTGAGGAATCACCTGTAATCTTGATTGGTTAAGTGATGCTGGAAGGATAAAATTTATCTCCAATTTATGCTAAAATCTTTTCATAGCAAGTCAAATTAATGAAGTGTACTTAAACTGTCTCTAAAGTTGTCGTTTAAGTACAGGCTGGTCCAAACATTTGAGCAAATTGAGGCATCCTGAGCTGGTTTTTTAAGGTCCCATGCGCCCAAGGCCTCTCACTGCTCTTACATCGGCCAACAAATTTCAAATGGAGCATCCCAATGGAGCATTCCTTTTTCAAAGGTGGTGAGGAGGCTCTCTTATGTTGACTTTGGCTTGGTATGATCCCACGCTCATTGACCCAAACTCATGTCTGAAAATCAAACATATGGATGCTGTTTATATCTTTGCTTATACTCTAGTGTATTTCCAAGTTGACTTAATGCAGTAAACAACATGACATGTTATATTCCTTGAATTGTTCATGGGTATATGTTTGAAATCAGGTATATGTCTTAGCAATGGAGTAGTTGAAGTAGGGGAAACAATGAAAGGACGGTTAGTGGGACTTAAACTGGTGGTCGAGGTTTGAAAGAATAACATTTGTCCCCTTTTTGTCAATACATGTATTGGAAAGCAATTGCTGAGGCAAGTCCAAAGAATTAGAATCCAATTCCTCTTATATGGAGAACTTGACAATGTTATTCAATGCTGTAAAAGTAGAATATATATATAAATCACACAAGGAGACTAGTTGATACGGACAAGCAAATTGCAAAGAATGTCACTATCTCCATAACTAGAGGGAAAGACCTGAAAGATAAAAGGGTGGCTAGTTATGGTTCTGAAATTTCATTGTAGATCTAATGACTGATAATTTTGTTTTCAAATAGGAGATACTATTTTATTTTTTTACATTAATGGAAATTTGAGAAAAAAAGATGAGTTTACTCAGTCAAATTGATTCAGTATTTTGATAAAATTTGAGTTGCGCTTGAAATAATTGAACAGCTTAGATTAAAATTTTCACTTCCATCCGTGTTCCGATCATTGACGTCTTTGCCTTTTCCCCTGCTCTTCTGGTTTGTGTGGCTTAAATTCATCGGTCTCAAATATATATGGGACATGGAAGGCTTTTTCTGGTCATGTACCCTATTGCTTCTAGGAGCATATATTTTGATATTTGACTTTGGGTTGTAGTCTGAGATTGTCTACTATCATTATAAGGTTTATTGTCAATTAAAACTCCTAAAAGTAGCAACTACTGCCTTATATTCACGCTGTGTGATTAGATTCTCTCATTAGTGTATGCTTATGTTTTGGTCTTTCTTCACCATAAGTTGGTTTTCAACCACATAAATGAGGAGACTACTCCTGTTCAATTCATCAGGCAACATAATCAGGAAAACAAGCAAATTGCAACTCTCAGGTATTCAGATGGGTCGTGGATGGTGAAGCTCAGGAGCCATGGACGTGGTTTTTTTCGTTGCTTGACACCCAATTGCTAGAGAAGCTCGTTTGCATTTAGGAGATGTTTGTGTGTTTGAGCTCATTGATAGGGGGGATGTGTGTTTAGAGTCTACATTTCCACTAGTGCTAGTAAGGACTTGGTTTACATTGACCGAAATGAATTTTGGAAGTGTCACTCTAGATAATCCAAAATAAATTCAGTATTCATAGTTATATCTCTTTGTTTAGTCTTGGTGAGTCAATGAAGTGTACGTCTTCCATTCCCATTGGGTTTGTGAGTTTCATAATAATCCAGATGCACACTCATTAATGCTACATCCCAGGTCTAAATTAACCAAAAAGAATGTGATTCAATGTGAAAGCGAAAATTATAACCTAAACGCTCAGCATGATAATTTAGAGGTGTGACTTGTTGGTTTCTAAGTTGCGCTTTTCTGCACAGCGTTGCATTCTTTTTCTTGGTCCGTCTCAAAAGTTATGAAATTTTCCTGATAAGATTTTGTATATTGATTTGGGTGACATTACGATTTAGGAGATGCCAAGTGTAGCTAATGTGTTTTGTCTAACGTGAAAAACATGTAAACGTTAGTAACATGATTGGATGCATTGATTTGTAGATCGTTGTAACTTGACAGAAGGTTTACAGCAGTACCTATGAAAACTCTACTTTTTCTTTTGTGCAAGTTGGACCAAACAATCTAAATGTCAAGTGAGCCCCCATGAGCAGTTTTGCATGGTTCCATGTTTCCGCGGCCTCCCCTGCTCTTGAAAAAACTAGAAAATTTGAATCGAGTATCCATCTCTGAAATTGGTGATGTGGCCACTATTATTAAGGATAGAACTGCAGTATGGCCCGTGTCCTTTCATAATTGGCATAGCTCAACCATGATGCCTTCTACATCTTTCCCTTTAGTCCACTCTTTTCCAAAGTCGTTTTGGTTTTTAGGAATCGCATTAGATGTTATCTTCCTTGGAGTGTTCATGGCTTTATTTGTAAAACCGGGGCAGTTTTGATTTTGAAATTTTATTTTTTAAATTTATGGATTCATAAGATTACCAATTCTAAAATGAAAGATTCTATATATATATATATAATATATATATATATATATATATATATATATATTTTTTTTCCAGTAATCAAGTGTAAAGAAGATTACTATTATATATAGACTAAGAGGATGTGGTGGGGACGATCAGTGTTAGCAACTCTTGAACTTTTGCCATGAGAGTTAAAAAATTATGTACACTACCGTAGAGTCTACAAGCACTGTATTGTGAAATCTCAACTTCAAGTTGCAAGTTGGGATTGAAGACTTCTATTACCCAGTTAATACTATTAATTGAACTCCCTGAAACTAGTAAATACTAGCATAAATTTACATTTTGTTTGCCTTTTTCCGTTTATTATTTCTTTGTATTTATTCTTTTCCTCATTATACTACATTGGTAGTGTTCCTTGTGAATTCATAAAGAAACATTCAGAAGAACTAGCAAATTGCAACTCTTAGGTATTTGAACAAATTATGGCTGGTGCAGCTCAAGACCTATCAACTCCATTATCCAGCTGGTCGGGCTGCATTTGTGAAAGAAGCTTATCTGGATGAAGGGGATGTCCACATGTTTGAGCTCATTGATAGGGACGATTTTATGGTCAATCTCCATCTCCAATTATGCTAGTAAGGACCTCATTTAGGTTGATTGAGATGGACATTGGAAGTGTTGCCTGCAAGTAATTCATGTCTTTTTTATTCAGCTATGACAAATCAATTGGAAGTGCACTTACTTTTAGCTTTGCGTCTCTTTCTTGACCTGCTTACAGTCTTACCAGAATTCTCCTCTTTTTTTTTGGGTGCAGGTCAGAACAGATAGTCTAAATGTCCAGTGAGCCCTCTTGAGCAGCCTTTTCATGGTCTCAATTGTCTGTGGCCTCTCACTGCTCTTTAGAATGCTGGAAAATTCAAGTTAAGAGTATCCCTTTTTCCAGATGGTGACATGGCCATCTTTTCTTAAGAAAGAAATAATGGTGAGGCCCAGATCTCCATTCATAACTGGCATATCTCAATTATGAATGCGACCTATCTTATATATGTGCCCTATTGTGCTATTTTTTATTGCATTAATTTGCTTTTTATAGAAACACAGAATATATTATCTTCCTTGAAGTGGTCATGGTTATATGTTTAAAACAGGCTCCTTAACAACTAAAGGGACTAGGGAAAAACAATAAGTCGGACAGTAATCAGGAAATTACCTAGTGATAGGTGGGTGTGGAGACAAGGTCAGAGGGTTGAGACAGGCAATAACAACCATAAATTAGGAATTTAATGATTTCTAATTGAAGTATAAATTCTTCCCAAAGATGACTACTTGGTACTTTCTCTGTCTTCTAGTTTAAGTATAAATTCCTTCCAAAAATGACTACTTGGTACTTTCTTTGGCTGCCTAGGCTTGGGAAGAAGAGGCAACACGAAATGTCCAGCTTAAGCAATAGCTATTGCAACAAGCCTAGGCTTGGCATGACTAGGCTCACTGCAATAGCACGGCAACACTAATCGGATATTGCTCCCTGGCAACAAATGGTTTACAAGAGCTACTATTGCAAGCAGGTTCAAACTTGCGATCAGAAATGAAGCGAAGGTAGTGTGGCCCTAGACCTCAAAAATTAGTCCCACCACCTCCGTGGTATGAAAAAAAAAGAAAGGCAGCTATTTTTTTTTTTTTTTTTTTTTTGCCAGGCGAATGAAGATCACTTTTTGTGTATATGTATCCATCTAGGATGCTAGGTGTAGCTTTTCATGTTTGTTCAATGCATATCGCGATGCGAGATTGGTGACTTGGAAATCCACTAGATTTGTGCATGTCTCTATATTGATCACACGTACTTAGTGTAGAGTCTAAGAGCACAGGATTGTGATATTTTGATTTCAGATTGCAAGTTGTGACTAAAGACCATCTCATCAAGCCTTTTAGACTGCTAATACAGATCTCTGGAAACTTCAAATAGTGTCATAAATGTACATCTTGTTTGCCTTTTCACTTTAGTGTATGCTTACATTCCTTGTCTTATCATACATTGACTGGTCAAATGTCTTCATGGGCAGAGCGTTCCTTATGAATTTATAGAGACATGCAGTCAAGAATACCAGCAAATTGTTACTCTTAGGTATTCAGACACATTGTGGCTGGTGACCATCAGGAGCTATGAGTGCTACGCTGCAGTGCACTTCTCTATTGGTTGGTCCAAGTTTGGGAGAGAAACTTAGTCTTGAATGAAGGGCATGTCTGCATGTTTGAGCTACTTGATAGGGATTATTTTTAGGTTGAATTGGGAGGTGAACACTGGAAGTGTCACTTTAGGCCATATACTAGTTAGAAGCGATCTATGCCTCTTTTCTGTTGTGATGAACCGGATGAAAGTCCACTTTTATTTCTGACTCTGCTTTTTTCTGAACTAGTTACAATCTTATAATTTCTAGGCCTAGCCACTCCATTTATCGGATATTGTGATGAATAGCCTCGCACACATTTTCTACTTTGGGTATTTCTCTTGCGCTTGTAATGCTTTTATCATTGCCTTCTTGGAAAGGACCTTAGTTCAGCATTATCGTGGTTCTGGTTATTCAACCTGGTTTCGTAGAACAAATAAAATTTATGCAGTATGCCATCAGTTATGGTCACCTGATACTTTTCAAAGATGGGAGAGATAGACTCTATGCTCATGTAATTATATTTGATTAAAGTGCTTACATAGATACATTATCCCCTCTAGCAAGATGAAATATAAAACCAAGAGGGCGAATTCCTCTCGAGAAAATGGGAAGAGTCTAAAGACCTCACGGACCTTGAAGATTCATAGTGTTCCTGGCCATGTTGGAAACCATTGGCTAAACTGCATTTACCTTCTTATCTGCCTTCTACGGCGATGAATTCCTTTTCAATTTTTGAGTTTCAAAGTGATTAAATTGCACACTCATTGATACGACTTTTTAAAATAATATGCTTGGAGCCAAAGAGGACTAAGCTTCCAACGTCAAAGAGTGACAGAAGTTCCAAATTGTTCCTCAAGATAATTTGGAGGTGCGTGCACATGACATAGTTTTCTTAGTCACTCTTCAAATTTTTAAAAATTTGATGAGAAGCTTTTGGTATGTTGGTTGATGGCATTGATTTGGGTGTTCGAAGTTGTAGTCAATCAGTTATATCTAATACGAAGAGCGTGCAAAATTCTGTTTTATGTTCGCTCTTGTTGATTTCCAAACTATGCTGGATCTTTTCATAGTAAATCGAAAAAATTCACATATGTGCCCATGAGAGTTCTTTTTTTAACCGGAGGTCGGACCAAATAGCCTAAATGCCCAGTGAACCCTGTTGAGCCGGTTTTTCAGTGTTTTACTTGTCCAAGGCCTCTCACTGCACTTGAATAAGAGAATTTGAGTCAGAATATCCCTTTTTCAAAATGGTGATATGACAATTTCTTGTCATAAAAGGAAAAGAACTGTACATTCCTCATCTCCATTCATCATTGGCATATTTCAAATATGAGACAACGTGACATGTTATATTCGTTGAAGTATTTGTGGCCAACCGACCATCCTAATAGTCGAGTAATGGAACTCAGTAAAATGGCAATCAAAATGGTAATTGTGATACAACCTTTATGGTTGTGTGTGTTGATTCAGATTATTAACTAGTGCGTCTACCTTGAAATAATCTACTTCTCTAGTTGCTCCATCAATTTGTCTGTTGCTCCTTTTTAAAAGTGGAAATCAAGATGCGGACTTTTTTTAAATAATATTTCAATTTTTTTGATTTTTTTTATAATTTTGTTATTTTCTTTTCTTTTCTTTATTTTATTTTTTTCCTGCCCTTAGGGTCGGCCTGGATGTGGGCGCGCAGCACCTCACCCAGACCAAGTGAGGGCTGGTGAGGGTGTGCAGGGGAAAAAAAAACAACTAAAAAATCCAAAAGAAAAAGAAAATAAAAAATTCAAAAATATTAAAATATTATAAAATGTCCACATCACTTTCAGCAGTGTTATGTCAGCGCCAGCTGATCAATATTAGTAGAATGGACTTAATTGACACAAATGCAAAAAGTTTAGAATTGTATTGACAAAAAAAAAAAGATTCAATTAGCACAATTACAATAAGTTTATGAGTTTTTTTTTTTTTTATAATTCTCCTGACATTGTTTTCTTATTAGTGAATTTTGTCTCGCAATTCAAGGTACAAAACGGCATTGTTCTTCAGAAAAGCTTGAAAACTTATATATATTAAAATAATTTTGTGAGAATGAAATATCTTTTTTATCAAGGAGTAGAAAAGGAAAAGGAAAGACAAGCAAGCAAGAGAATAAAAATAAAAAGAAATTACTCTTTGCCATGCCAAATCTAACCTAAAGGTAACAAACTGTCAACACGATACAACTTTTATTTATATCACAAGATTCTATATGCTCTTCGTCCATTTATTACTTGTCAACTTTTCCGGACCTGATACATCATGACCCTTTTCCTCTTTCTTTCTTGATTCAACAATAGGGGGAGAAAAAAACACATCGGACCCTTTTCTGCAAAGATGGACTCACGGTCTCATCCAAATATGAAGTAATCGATTAATTGCTCATTGAATTCATATTGCTCGCATCTAATTCTATAGTCAAAAAACTGAAGCTATGCTTGGCATTGAGCGTGCACAACTCTTTAATTTGACCACAAGCGAAATCCATGCAAGTAGTACAGTCCGACTACCCCAGCACGGTAGCACACTTTCCACGGCCGAAGCATCTGGCGTTGCTGTAAGAGGCACTGGTGCATTAGTTGAATCCCCCGATCGCGGTGTCAAACCTCAGATCGGTCAAAACTTGACCCGAAGCTTGTGCATAATTGTTCAGGTACTGCACGCCATTGCATATCTTGTACATAAGCATCACATCCAGGTCACTTCTTACGAGTCAGACCCCCACAGAAGCCCCATGAACATAAGTGTGAGTGTATGTGATGTGGACAAGGTCATCCTAGAGCCCTGTTTTCTCCCTTTTGGTTCTCTTTGGATTGCTACGAGGAAACACACAACTGAGTTTGGCTATAGAAAGGGTTTGTCTCCATAGTGCTATCCATCATTTATTCTTTGATATTAGGCTAAGCCAGTACCAATTTTAGTAATTTATGATGTCACATGGATTTTTTTGATAACTCCTAGAGCTTTTTCTATGAATTATTTGTTCATTAGTGTAATATGTTGTTGTTGTCCTTGCAAACCCTAATCTCATAATTTTTAATGAAATTCCTCCACCCTCTCTCTTACTATGCATGAAATTTTAAATTGGGATCCTCTAAGTCTACGAAATAAATTCACATTATGATGAATTTTCTTTTTTTTTTTTTTTTTGTCCTTTTCTCCTCTTACTTTGCATAGACATGTCATCCTCATGTACTAGTCTTGAATATATTTCTATATGTAACATTGTAAAGTTTAGGTCATGTAATTAACAGAGTTCCTAATACTTATATAAGCCGAATAAAACGATACTTCTGCTATTGCTAATACTACTACTAGGAGTGTATTAAAAAAAAAAAAAAAAAAAAAAAAAGTCCGAAAACCCGGATCGAACCATCCAAATTGGCCTGATAATTTTGGGCTCGAATGGTCTTGGGCCAGCCCACTTGGCCTCAAACTATCCTTGAGTTTGGGACATGAATGATTGCCAAACCAGCCCGATTCATAAATCAGAAACTATACATATATATGGCCCCTATGTCAATTCCCATTCCTGCTGGTTGAGTGCTTGACTTCTCTCATTCTCCCATCTCTAATGCTGGTTGAGATTCGGCCACCGTTGAGCTGCCATTGCCACCACCATCGAGCCCCATTTATGTGGCCATCGATCCCCACACTCACCGTATGCCCTCCGTCCAAGACGTCTTGCTCACTCCGTCAATCCCTCTTCTGCTTGCTCACGTCTTAGTCTTCCTTACGCTCCCTCACTCTCTACTAGTAGAAAACAAGTACTTACTAGCTTGTTTTGATGTCTTAAGTTTTTTTTTTTTTTTTTTTCGTACATGCTATTTGAATTTTTTTATTTTAAATTTTCAAATGATAGTTAGTCTCTCTTTAAAAGATGCAATTATCTCACGATAAACTCTAAACTTGTACATTGTGATAAATTTACCTTATATTAAATTTTATTGTCAAATTATTAAGTTAGATGACACATGACAATTGACGGAGGTATCAATTTGGGGTTTTCTCCTCCATTTGTCACAATCATACTAGTTTGTGATTTTTTATAGTATTAATCCATTTTAACAAAAACCAACAATAGTAAAACTATCACAAATGTATCAATTTATGATTTTTAATAGTCAAAATACTAATTTGGGGTAAATGTGTGATGTACCAGTTTTGGGTTTTGGTTAGTCAAAAATTAGTTTGAAATAAATTTATCGCGTGTATACCAATTTTAGATTTTTTGTGACATTAATTCTTTATTACTTTTTTGTTTAACACTTTATTAGTTACATTTAGATAGTAGATGGTAGTGGAAAGTGGCCGCTAATGACAATTGGCACTTTTTAAGTGCTAAATGACGAAAATTGCCTCTGAATTCATCTAAAATCTAATCCGAGCTATCATCATAATTTGGTTTTTAAGGCAATCTAGATCAAGTTATCAAAGAGGAACCTCTCCCTTAAAGAATCTACAAACGTGGTAATGCTATTTTATAAACCATATTCTCTAATATCTTTATGTTCAAATGAAAATTTACGTAGAATAATAATCGAGTCGGGAGAATCATTACCTACACCCAGTGCAAACTCAATTCCTCTCACAGCAAGCATGTATGAAGGCCTAATAAGAGTGAAACTAAGTCAAATTATTCACGAGTTGTCTGAGCTTGGGTTGATGATCATTTGAGAACTAATATTTAGTCGAGCTCTAACTCGAGCTACTTGAGTATCTTGCAAATTGAAAGCTCAAGCTCATCAATACTCAGCTCAATAAACTTTGTAAGCCTGATTAAAAAAAAATCAATTGTTAATAAAATTAAATATTAACATCCTCATCTGCACACATGTAATATATAGTATATCATCTTTTTGTTTGAATCAAGCTCCAGCATTAAACTAATGTTTGGGTGAGCTCAAATGTTGTTTTAAACATCGAGTATGAAGTTGAGTGGATCTCGAGTTTGGCATTGTAGCGGCTCAGGTGGCTCAATTAGAGACCCCTAGGCCCTAGCCGTGTTGACATCCAATTCGATTAATAAGAGTCTATGTGTCCATTGAAGCGATTAAGAATTCCAACATGCAAAATTATCAAGAAATCTCATTGCTCAAGATTGGGTTGTGCTCTTGGTCACGCAAGTTTTAAATCCCCTATAATTTTCAATCCCTGTATTAACCAATAGCTTAGATGATAAAAGTAAGTGAACATTAATAAATATAGGAAATCTTCAAAAGTCACCTTTCCTAGGTCCTAGCTGTAATCTCGTGGGGGACGTAGCTTGGCTTAAAAAAATCCTTGCTGCAACTTTTCTCGGACAAAATGGCACTCCAGTTCTCTCTCCTCAGTTCTATGTATTTGTTTGTTTACTGAAAAGAGGGCTTTTGCGGCAATTTTTGTCTCAATATAATTTAATTTCGGATAACCATTTGACAATTGAAAAATCCCTCGGCCGATAAGAAATTTTTAATATCAAATGTCCCCCTTTACGTTTTTCATATATTAACTTGGAGTGTACATAGAGAGATCCTTGATAATTTCAAACTTTTTGGATTAATTGGTAAATCATTAAGTTGCGTCATGTTAGTCTCTCTCAACAATTTCTTCCTATCATTTAAAAAAAAGTTCCACTTTGATTTCTCGCAACTTCAAATCTTAAGAAATAATTTTTTCAATTTTCCTATGTCCTTTATTGAAAAATTAACCCAATTTCATTCCGATTATCATTATATATCATCAACACAAACTAAACAATCACGATAAATGAATGTCCTCTCCTTGAAGTAAATAGGGAATAATAAAAAAAAATCAACAATTGTTAACATCTGAGAAATTAAAAAGGGAAGAAGATCCGTCAGGTTTTCCAGTTCTTGCGTTTCTAGCATTCGGTCACTCTCTGCTTCCTCTCTCTCTCTCTCTCTCTCTCTCTCCCCCTCTCCCTCCAACCCTCGAGCCGAGTTACACCGCCTGATAGCGGCCTTCGACCGCTGCTGCCGCATCTACACCGCCGGGCCACCTCGGCGTTCGGCAGCAGCGCCGTCCCTCTCTCCGCCTCCTCCGAACACTCCCCCACCCCCCCCAAAAAAAAAAAAAAAAAAAAAACTAGGTCCCTCGCTTCGGTTCTCCAGGATTGCTCGATGATGGACGGGGACCAGGAGATGGAGAGGTTCGGGATGGACAGCGATTACGACAATGTCAGTCGATCGATGGGGAGATCTACTACCGGCTGCGGTGGGAGAAGCGCGCGGAGACCAAGGACGACGTTCTCTACGGCGTCTTCGCGTCGGGGGACTCCGATTCGGACTACGACGACTCCTCCAAGAGGAAGCGAAGGAAGAACAGGGACCTCCTAGGTAAGGCCGATCCGTCGAAGCCCGTGAATTTCGTGTCCACCGGCACGGCCATGCCGAACAGAGAGATTGACGAGAACTCGAAGACAGGGAATGAGGATGAAGAATCCGTTGTCGTGGATGAGGATAGGCCGGGGTTGGGGGTCTTGAGAAGAACCAACAAGGGATTGCGACATTCATCGAAGCGAAGTTGCGTCCTAAGAATATGGGTGTGGGTTTCAACGACTCACAAGGAAACTCTTGCAAAGGCACCTGTTGCCTCGTTGGGGCCAGAGGAAAAGAAGCCATCGCTTGACGTGCCCGATAAGGAGCTTTGGTCTAAGCAAGCGAAGAAGAGAACGCTGAAAAACAAAGCGCAGTATATTACGGCAGAAGAGCTGTTGCCGAAGAAGCAGGAACAGGGCGTTGAAGTTGTGCAAAAGGCACTCGACATACGCGGACCTCAGGTTAGGGTGTTAGCGAACTTGGGGAATCTGGATGCGGAAGAGAAGGCGAGGGAGAGTGATGTTCCTATGCCCGAGCTCCAGAGTGATGTTCCTATGCCCGAGCTCCAGCACAATATAAGGTTGATTTTGGACCTGGCTGAGTTGAATATTCAGAAGATTGGTGGGGACCTGAAGAATGAGAAGGAGACAGCTCTGAGCTTGCAAAAAGAAAAAGGAGAAGCTGCAAGCTGAGGCAAAACTCCAGAAGAAAGAACTGAATAACATGAAGGAAATAATGAATACGCTAGCCAAATCTTTTGGTGACATGCAAAGATGGTTTCCTAAAGGTTATACACATTGTAACCTATCCTGCATTGCTTGCTCATTTGCACTCCATCGGTTTATCAGAGTAGTTCAGGGATGGGATCCTCTTCGGAATCCCTCACACGGGTTGGCAGTTTTGAGGTGGAAATCTCTATTGCACGGACAGGAATGTCTTGATATATGGGATTTGGGATCCCCTTATACCCAGTTGGTTTCAGAAGTTGTCTTGCCTGCTGTGAGAATATCAGGCATTAAAACTTGGAAGGCAATGGATCCGGAACCAATGCTTCGATTTCTTGAAGAATTTGTGATCAGTTTCTCGCATGTGGGCGCAAATTCAAGTTTGTCAGTTTCTTTTCAAGTGAAGGGCATTTGGAATTCATTTACATTTATTTTTTTCATATTAACTGAATGTTGATATGCATGACAAAAGCAAGTATGCTGGCATCTTTGCGTAGCTGTGGCATGACTCTTCCGCAGTCTCTCTCTCTCTCTCGACAAACACAGCAGCCGAGCCTCCGGCAGTGGCTTCGGCGCTCTTGAACTCAAACTTGCTCTCCCCGCTGGATGAAGCTCGCTGATTCTCTCTTTGTATCTCTCTTCCTTGCGAGAGCTCAGTACCTCCTCCAAAGTGCAATCAACGGCAATGAAAATTTGGAAGATGGCGAGAGGATGGGAGAAAATAAAAGCAAAACGGAAATCAAACAGACGAAATTTGGAATGAATCGAAGACAATTCTAGAGTTCAATCGGAGATGGAACGTCCCGGTATTTGTTGACTGTTGATTAAGGAAACTCCGTGGTCGAGTTCTGCTGCCACGGCAGCGAGGCGAGCGGCATCTTCAAACCGGTAGCGACTCTTTTTGTGCTTCGGTCACTGCTGGAAGCAACAATCGTCAGAGAGCTCAGTCTCGATGAATAGTTGGTGGGTACTCCATTCGCGGTTGGATTCTCTCTCTCTCCAGATTTTCTCCGGCCAGATGTTCTTTTGCATCTTTTTCTCTCTCACTCCGGATTCTCCTTATTCATCTCCACCAATTCAGATCTTTCTCGCTTCAGATTCCTACAGTGAACGACACCATCAGATTCCATATTTGAGTCGTGGCCACACTAATTCCACTCTGATTCGTGCCGCCACTTTCCTGTCCTTGCACATGTCTAGACCAGATTTATATGTGGCTGGGCCATCTCAAGCTCATGCTGCCATCGCCGCCAAACCATCATCAAGGGTGTTTCATATCCAATTGAACTTTCGAGTCAAAATTTCGATTCACTCCAAAATGTGTTCTCTCGATTCTTGCTTCTTTCTGTTCAGTCCCACTTCATTGCCATCTTTCGAATTCCTTTGTTTCGCCCATCTATGCCTCGCACAAAGGGAAAGCGGGGTGTGGTCACTGCTTAAGAGAGCTTTATCTGATTGCCAAGGGTGAAGTTGGATGGATCATCATCATTTGGACAAGATCCGCCAATTCGAAGGATGAGATTCTTTGGGTTCACTCTCGGCAATCCTGCCGGTCCGACTTAGTTTCATCAACCAACCGCAACAGAGGGCAATCTGAGTCATCAAAATCATCCGAAAAGATACGCCACGCGTGAAGATTGGCGGTGGTGAGCACGAAGAGAAAACAAGGAAGAATAAAAAGTCGCGAAGCGAAGCGAAGCAGTGGATGGAGATGATTCGGATTTTGCGTGGGGACTGTGGGGAAAACGGGGCAAACAAGGTGAAGCCGGCGGTGGTTCTTTGGATGAGAAGGAAGTAACGTGTTCAAATTTTTTTTTTTAAAAAAAGAAAAAGAAATAAAAGGCGAAAGGAAAATATAGAGAGCCCATGAGAAATCGGTCAAAAGGAAGACTTGCACGAAAAATGTAATTCGTCATTATATCGAGCACCTTCATTTGCAAACTCGATCCCTCCTCCACAGTGCAATCGACGGCAATGGGAATTCGGAAGACGGCAAGAGAATTGGAGAAAAACGAAATGAAATAGATATAAATGAAATAGATATCCGGCCACCCAGTCTTTCGACTGGCGATATCATCACCCTGAACCGCGCCCAGGCAACCGTGGGGAAGGCTTCACGGGGTTCAACCGTTGCCGCCCGTGTCCCTGTAAAT
Source organism: Eucalyptus coolabah (assembly GCA_014182585.1). NCBI lineage: Eukaryota > Viridiplantae > Streptophyta > Magnoliopsida > Myrtales > Myrtaceae > Eucalyptus > Eucalyptus coolabah. Next base: position 13,943,123 of record CM024626.1, read on the forward strand.
GGGACTGTGGCCAGGTCGGCAAATGGGGCCGGAATAATGGGGATGTCTGGCTGGTGGATAGGATCTGCCGATTCGAAGGATGAGATTCTTTGGGTTCACTCTCGGCCCTCCCGCGGCTTCAAGAAGCAGCAAAGACTTGCACAAAAGATGGAATTCTTGAGAGCAAGATTCATCCCATAACTCAGCCATCATTTTCTTTTTCTTTTCCTTGAAAAAGGCATCAAAAACTCGAACGACGCCATCAAGGACGCCCATTGCGTCTCTTCGCTTCAAGTACCTTTATTGGATCTCTCCCTCCATCCCGACGCGCTCCCCGGCTCAATGAGTTCCGAGTCACTCCACCATCACCCTCGCTATCTACTCGCCTCGTGATCGATTCCGTCGCTCGCTGTCTTTAGAAACTTCGGTGATCCTCTCTCTCTCTCTCTTTCTTTTCCTGTCCTTCTTCCGGTTCGAATCATGCATTCGTTTTGTGGATTCTTAGGTGTTTTGACAGAGGTTTGAATCTGGTGTCCTTGAGTGATGTTTAATGCTATTGTCGTTTTGCTCATCAATGGAGTTCATGTCGGATTTTTTTCTTTTTTTCCTTGTTTCCGACCGTGAATCCGAGACCACTTGGAAACGAGCGATGATTGAACTGAAAACGTCCTGAGAAATCGCCGCAGTGAGCGAAAGTTGTGCAGAGTTAAGCTCGGTCGAACAGTGGTTCGGTTTTCCTCTATTTTTTGGCATTATATAGTCACTTCTGGATTCAGTTGTGGTGCGAGGGTGACTCGCTAGCCGTTCCTGATCGGTCCTTCGGTTAACGCTTTTCTCTGTATAGATTTCCGAGCGGCTTGGGACTTGGAGATGGGAGTAGCACCGATGAGTTATGACATGGAAGAGGGGACGCTGGAGATCGGCATGGGTGAGCTTTCGGCCCTCTCCGCTTTCCAAATTTTTTTTTTTTTTGGAGTTACGGACAATAAAAATCTGCTGGGATGCTTAAATCTCGTAATTAAGTTTTGTCTGTATTGTGGGGAGTAGCTTTGTCTCCTTGTTCGTGGCTTATTATGTCTTTCGCCATCTAAATTTCACCGTGCTTGGAGTCAGAACTTTAATCATGGGATATTGTTGTTTTCGAGGCTTTCCATATAGCTTTCTCGTTTCTGAAAAGTTTATGCCGCCCCTGTTATGACGATGGTTAATACATTTATTATTTAGATCTACACAATCTCTATCATTTCATATATATTGGCTGAGAGGTGGGGAATGATTTAGCTCTTGTCCGAGTCAAATTTTTAGCATGCCTTAGTCGCTGGGTCTTAGTTATCAGTTGTTCAGACAATTGCTTTGCTGCTTGCAGAGGATAGGACCGTCTCTGGTGTTGCTGGGCCGTTGGTTACACTCGACAAAGTCAAGGTAAATTTCACTGGTTATAATTTTATGAGGTTCAGTGGACTCCTATACTAACAAGTTGGATTAATTTTATTGTATATCAGGGACCAAAGTATCAAGAGATAGTAAATATCCGCTTGGGTGATGGAACGACTAGACGTGGGCAAGTCCTTGAAGTTGATGGAGAGAAAGTTGCTGTGAAGGTTCAGTCTCAGTTGCCAGCCTCTTCTTTTTTCCTTTAGCTCTCTTGATACTGCATTTTTGTTGTTTGGACTGCAATATTTGGGTCAACTTTGTGTGCAATACTTTTCAGCTGATGACCCAGTGAATTCTCTGTCATTCATTGCAAGCATTAGAAAAAGCAGAACATGAAGAGTATTATCTTAGGTATATGTGATGAAATGTGAGAACATCATATGGGATGATAATTGAAATGTGATTGAATTTCTTGAGAACAATGTTAAGAGTCTAATTAGCATTCCGTTTAGGCAATTATAGATCTTCGTTGCTCTCGAGTGATGGAAGTCTAGTCATGGTGTGGGTTATTTTGGCTCTGCAAAAGGCTAATAATCTTTCCTATATGTCTCTAATTGTTATCAAACTTCTGTAGGTTCTGTTATTCACTAGTTTCTCTGTCAATAAAATTTAAATATAAGTATTCTACTCATGCTTGTGTGATTGGTGGTTGTTCATCTTAGACTTCAAGTACGTAAAGCTTTCTGGTCATCCATGTTTCACTCTCTTGTCGCTAGGTTTATGAAGGTACTTCTAGGATTGAAAACAAATACACCATTGTGCAATTCATTGGCGAGGTAATTATGCATGTTGTTTGTTTTTGTTTTCCTAATAAAACAATGTTTCATCATTCTGTAGAAAGAAAGAGTCAGATTTGTTTTTTTTCCATATTTGGGAACTAAATGATCCTACATGTTGGCAACAAGATTTCACTTGTAGCATGAGAAATAATTTGGCATATGTCTTGGCATTGGCCTCATGAAAGGCTGTCAAAAGTGCATTGTTTTTCTACCTTTACAAATCTCTTCAGTTGTGTCAGCATTTACTCTCTTTAATCTTGGATAAATAAAAGAACCTTTAGAAATTTATTGTGGAGTTATCACATTTTTCTTTTAATGCAGGTTCTGAAAACACTTGTGTCCTTGGATACGCTTGGGTTCATATTTAATGGTTCTAGAAAGCCCATTGATAATGGCTCTCCAATTCTGCTAGAGGCTTACCTGGATATTTTTGGTGAGTTGTGTCATTGTGATAGTAATTTTGATTGGCCATGAAGCCATTTATACTCCATGGCACCTATGGCAATCCCAAGAACTTTCTTGTGGTGTCTTATATAATAGATAAACTCCCTCTTTTTAGGAAGTTCTATAAATCCCAATGAAAGAACCTACCTAGAAGAGATGATACAAACATGAATTTCCTCCATTGATGTAACGGATTCCACAGCTTGTGGACAAAAGATCCCACCTTTCTTTGCTGCTGGTCTTCCTCATAACAATATAGCTACTTAGATTTCTGCCAGGCTAGTCTTGTGAAGCGATTGCAGAAGGCTGATGGTATTACCAAGATATATGTTGCATCTTTGTTGCATACCAATGTTATAATACCCTGCTTTATGAGTTTTATTGCCTCGATAATTTAAGGAACTACCATTAGTTTTACAGAATTTTCCTACGGTTTTGGAGTTCAGGTTTAGAATTCACCTACAATGTATTTTATCCTTTGACTAACTAGCTCCACTATTATATGCTAGACTTCTCAATTGCTAAATGCATTCTTTGTGAAGATTTTTGATCTTATTTTATTTGTTGTTTTTTTGAGAATTCGATGTTATGAGTCTTCATCTTTCCATTCCAAACACTCTCTTTCAATATTATTTATGAAAATGTGCTGCAAATTTATGTAGGATGACGAAGAGGACAATTTTGCCGACAATTTTGCCAACAATGTTGCCATAGTATTTGCTGCTATGGGAGTGTACATGGAAACTGCACAATATCTCAAATGTGACTTGGAGGAAAATGGGTCAATGGAGAGAGTGGCCGTTTTTCCTTAATATGGTAATATCTAATGAGCTAATAGTTTATTGTCTCGCAGATTGTTTCTTTCTGGCAATTTTTGCAAGTTCGTAGATTATCCTTGCTGATTAAAGGGTTGTACGGATGCCTGTATTTCATTTTACGAAGTTTGCTATTTTCTTTAGGCCAATGATCCAACTGTTGAATGCATCATCACTCCACGAGTGGCGGTCACGACTGCTGAGTATCTGCCTTAAGAATGTGACACATCTATAGTGATTTTTTTATTTTTTATTTTTTGTGATGTCAGAATTTCAAAATTATATCCGCTATGGATGATGATATGCGGGGCTTGGGGGCCTTGGGAAGAACCAGCAGGGGATTGTGACACCCATCGAAGCAAAGTTGTGTCCTAAGAATATGGGTATGGGTTTCAACGACTACCAAAGAAACCCCTGCAAAGGCGCCTGCTGCCTCGTTGGAGCCAGAGGAAAAGAAGCCATCACCTGATGTGCCTGGTAAGGAGAAGCTTTGGTCTAAGCAAGCGAACAAGACGATGCTGAAAAACAAAGCGAAACACATTACAGCAGAAGAGTTGTTGGCGAAGAAGCAGGAACAGGGTGTTGAAGTTGTGCAAAACGTACACGACATGCGTGGACCTCAGGTTAGGGTATTAGCAAGCCTGGAGAATCTGAACATGGAAGAGAAGGTGAGGGAGAGTGATGTTCCTATGCGCAAGCTCCAGCATAATATAAGGTCGATTGTGGACCTAGTTGAGTTGGATATTCAGAAGATCCATAGGGACCTGAGGAATGAGGAGGAGAAAGCTCTGAGCTTGCAAGAGGAAAACAGAAGCTGCAAGCTGAGGCAGAACTCCATAAGAAACAACTGAATAATCTAGCAACTAAATTGTGCACATGGAACAGCGGAAGCACAATCACGGTAGAGTCTGATTCCATTAGTTATGATGCCAAATTGCGCTGAGTTAGCAGCATGTGATTGGGGAGGGGTGACCCATAGCGCCGGAGGTGTGCAAGAACATAGCCACATCCGAGGGATCATTGACAACTATGGACATCGAGTCGAGGCTCAGCTCGGCTCTACGTCGGTCAAAGAGAGTGATTTTGGTATCGGCAGAGTGAAGATTGGCGGTTAGGTGGGGGATGTTGAGCTTGGAAGCAGCGGATTGAGCCCGTCGGTTTCCTTCTTGCAGTGTCAATAGGAGCTTCGGTTCTGAGTCGGAAAGGTAGAACTCGAGCACCTTAGCTGTGTAGAAGGGATTGAGCGGAGCTGCGGTGGCTCGGCAATGGATTACCGCTGGAAACAGGATCACAAACTGCAAAACAAACACATTTTCCAATAAGAAAACTATCACACCAGTCCCTGCGGATTGGAGATACACACACATGCAGGATATGCAGACAACTAATTTGTCAACGTTTAATTTCATTAAAACCATCCATCTCCTTTTGATAAGCGTTGACTTTGTTTTACGATGAATCGGTGCTTGTACGTCCCAGAAAACAAGCCTTGGACCCGACAGAAAATTCTCTTCATGCTTTTCCCATTTCAATTTGTTCCTGTTCAATTTGCACCACGCACTCGCAGAAATTTCATGCCTCAGATGCAATTTTTTCAGTAGAAATCGATGCCATTTCCGTCTCTCTGTTCTCGAAGTACTGTAAAACTCCAAGAAACATCTACCTCTTTCTTTCCCAAGCTATTTACCAGTCGATGTTTCGCAAGTCATCGATCTCATCATTAGAAATTCATCGTCACCGCAATCTTCCAGATATTGCATCCTCCAATTTAAATAGCATCATCCGTACTCACGAACAGACCGAGATGACACAGACATACCTCGATGTTGTTGAGGAAAGTGAGCGCGACGGTGTCGGTGCGAGGCAGTGATGGGCGCGGTGGCGCGGTTGACAAGCTCCTGCAGCTGCATGTGCGTCAGGTTGAGCTCCTCGCAGGGGGAGACGGCTCTCTTGTTGGGGAAATCCGACGTTGCCTTCTTCAATAGGTCCGTGACCGTAAGCTCTCCTATTGCTAACCACAGGGAGCGAATCGATGGGAATCGACTTCAGCCAAAACTAATCCCTGATCGAATTGAAGAGGGGCACAACAATCGCTTGGCGAGACGAGAATGAAGGATCGACAAGAACAGGAATTCGCACGAAGGAGAATGGGGGAAACTGGAGCGTTCGATGACGGAGGAGGAGGAGGAGGGAGGAGGGTTGCGTATGCATATGGGATGGAGATGAGACCAGAGGGAGGGAGGGAAGTTGGTACAATCGAGGTGGCTCCACCGCCAGTGCGAGCTCGGTTAAGGTGGCGACTGAGACTTAACGGATCAAAGGCTAGAACTAGTCTCCCTAATGTCTTCGCGAGAAAATATTCAATGAACTAATGATAGCCACGTAATCAATACATTTGTCCATTCGGTGGACGACAAGTGGCACTATGGGGCCCGCTCTGTCAGCAAGTCAGCAGGTCAGCAAGTCCATTCTGCACGACAAAACAAATGTCGTCCAAGTTTGAGGTAAGAAATGAAAACCACAGCATCAGAAAAGGTCATTGCCAAAGGATTAATTGAGCACACGAATGACAAGAGTCATGACACCATTTGACAAATGACATCCTATTCCGACAAAGTCGGCCATAATAAGGGTTCAATAAGTTGAGAACAAATCGAATTTTTATGTAATATCATTTTGTGGTTTTAGGATTGAATCGAATCTCTCTTCTTCTTCTTCTTCTTCTTTTCTTCTTTCTACATACTAATCTAGTTTGAGCATTTCATCAAACAAGTAATATGCATTTTGACAAAAAAGAGAACAAAAACAAATCCATGCGCACCCATACTGATCTAGTTCGAGCATTTCATCAAAAAAGTAATATGCATTTTGATCAAGGAGCTCATACGCAAATTTACGGCAACGATTGACTTTCAGATCATCACGACAATAACAGTACAAGTTCGAGTTGCTAATAGAGCTTCAATCTCAACTGATTTACTCACAGACATTAGCTAAAGCTAACAGGCTCTGTTTCGTTCATAAGCGGCAGAAACAGAGTGTGTGGAATTTACCTTGATGACATTTAAGTTTTTGACCTCGGACGGTGATCAGATCACTGACAAAGCTCCTGGTGGTGTTGACGCCGATGATCGGGGCCAACGAAAGCGGAACAACCAAGGTTCGTGAACTTGCGAGCGTCCTGACCAGAAAACAGAGCAGAACGAGAGTTGGCCTTGCTACAACGAAACCGGCAATGGCGGAACGGCTACAAGGGTGGCTAATGGTGTCTGAAGGACGACGGAGAAGGAGAGCCGATCAAGAAGCCTCAAGAATTCCCGAGAAAGAGAGTTTCTTCGTCAGGTTCAGCGTATGCATACTGTTGTGTTATCGCTGAGCCTATGGCGGCCGTCAATGGTGGCTCAACGGTGGCTGGTTTGGCGATTGGAGATGGCGGACGGTGGATTTCTGGTGTTGATTAGTAGTGGAGAATCTTCTGGAACTCGGTTGATCAAGAGGGAGAGAGAGAGAGACTGTGGATTGAGGGCTGCGGTGAGGGAAATTGTCTGGGCCGAGGTTTACTCTGATGGGCCTGGCATGATCTGGGCTACGATTGTGGATCAGACCCAACAGATCGGACCAGGCCCTCTCAATTCTGACCAAGTGGGAGCTTTTTTATTGCTTTCTTTTTTTTTTTAAATTTTCTTTATTATCTTATATACCTTTACAAAAAAGCATGTTCAACTTGCTAGCAAAAGAATAATTTCACAACTGACTCTGTTGCAATCCCTTATTTGTGCAATATAGCGACGTCATTCATTGAGGATAATTATCATACCTAGCTCTATAATCCTTGATTTGAATTTGAGCACTGATGGCGTGGTTGCACTCATGCTTGAGTTGATTTCTTGCAAAATCATTAGGTCAATAGCTCGTTGTGCACTCCCTAACCAAAGCAATCGGCATGCCAAATGTGGCTTCGTTAGAATAGGCAAACCCCTCAAGTTTAGTAATAAACCTCATATCAAGACATAATCCAAAACTTGTGAATAAGTTTCCAATTCGCGGTTCTCCATTGCAAGACTTTCGGGACACTTGTATGATACTCAAATTACATAAATTGCCCATGACCATAAGTGTAATTCTATGTGATGTAGTTCTTTGATTCACTTTTGTTTATACTATAGAGAAACACACCATTGGAATTTGGCTATAAAAGTACTCATTCTCATAAGACACTCCGTCACTTTTGATTGAACGTGAATCTGCATGGCTTTCATTGTTTCGAAATTTGAGCTGTCTTCCATTTCATGAATAGGCAAATTTTGCATTTGTCATTAAAGACAAATTTCATGACGTCCTTGCAAACCCCCAATCTCATTACCTTGTATAAAGTGGAATCTTCTTGTTGAATGTCTTATTTCTATCTGTTTATTTCCTAAAATTCGCAGGAGCTATAATTGCATAATATATTGTCTCCCCATAAATTTAATTTGTATAAAATTTCCAAGACCCTCCTCACGTTTGGTGCCCAGTTCACACACCACTTTGCATGCTCTTGATATTTAAAATTCCCACTTCGCATCTTAAGATTGACTAAAAAGACCGAATCACCCTTCAATTAATGTACATAAATTCAATCGGGGCGAGAAAAGTGGAAGGGCATTTTTTAAAAGAAAATGACAGTTCAGTCTAATTTTAAACTCTAATTAATAAATTCTAAATGATGCACGATTAATTGAGTTTCATGCAAGTTATATCACCTTTTTTTTTTTTTAAGAAAACACGCCTCGGAGAATGTCTCCATCAAATAATACCCAGACAAACCTCATGAATTAGATAATATAGGCGAGAACCCTTATGAATTAACCTAAGCAAAAGATGACTTGCAATTGTTGGTGTGAAAAAACTGATTCATGTGAGTTTCCTACGGTACTAAGCCTAAGAAATTTCTATGTGCACATTAACACTACATTTGTTTTGCAAAAACAAGTTTCGAGAAAATATTTTCCAAATTTTCGACGTTCATTTACTAGAAAATAAACTGATTGGGAATACATTTTCCGTCAACAAAAAAAAAAAAACTTTTTCAAAAGTGGGAAAATGTTTTCCGTTTTTTTTTTTCCATCCCCTTTCTTTCACTTCTAAACCAAACACTTTCTTTCACCAAACACATTTTCCTTTTATTTTTATTATTTTATTTTATAAAAAATTCGAATTTTTAATTATTTTTAAAAATTTCCTTCTTCTTCGTACTCTCCTCATGTCCGCGCACGGTTGGCATGTGTCCGCACACCACAGCACGCACCGTGGCCGAAGCACTCGGCCACGGTGGAAAGAAGCATGCGTAGTAGTCGAACCCCTTTTCCGCGACAGTGGACCTCAGATCGCACGGGATGGTGTAGAACGCCACAGCATAATCGTCCTGATCAGAGTACTGCTCTCCACTGCATACCTCGTCCACAAAAGTCAAGCGTCCAAGTAGCAGAGCATCGACGCTCACGAGGCGCGTGCATTCGGGAAGAGGAACACACGAACGGGAGCCTCAGCAGAAAATTCTCTATCGGATCAACCCCATTTCCAGACGCTACTCCATCTTCGCTCTCTCTCCGTCGCCTCAGTCCACCGGTTGCCACCGTCGCTCATCCTCCATCGCCAGCCAGAACTCTTATGCACTCAGCACAAATCACACACGGTGGGGAGGCTCAGAGATTTCTGAACGTCCAGAGAGTTATCTCTCTCGGCTTCTTGCTTCGTATGGTGACCTTCGACAAACCTCCCGGCACCGTTAGCATCATCTCCGATCATTGCTCCATGGGCAGGCCGTAGCTCTGTTAGCACCTGTTTTCCAGTGAGTTTGCTCGGACTGCTCTGAACTTGTTCGTTTCTCCTTCGCTGGCTCCGATCCTCAGCATCATTGTCTCAGACAACCTCTTCCTCTCATCCGATAGTCCTTCGTGCATCGGATAAAATAAACACTATAATCTTCTTCTTCGTTCTTAGTTTCATGAAGAGAGACTCAGGCATTTTTGTGTGATTTTTATTGTCAAATTCACTGCTGGCGTGTCAATATGCACGCTACAAGTGCTTTGTATGATCGTCGCTGAAGTGCTCACCGTGAAGTGTTCATGGTAACAATCTGAATCACAAATCAACATTCACTGCAATGCATGTTTGTCTGTTAGATGGTCGATACTTGTTTAGTTCTTCCTGCAAAATGTCTTGCAAAGATGATTCCGTCTACATCTATGTTACTTTGAGATCGCCAAGTGTAGGTTGCTCTCTTTGGCGGTTTCTGGAGTAATGTTCCATAAATTGTACAATCTGTTCTACTGGGAGGAGAAAGAAATTCTCAGCATTATCTCCCGAATGCTGAAAATATATTTTCTGCATTCTGTTATGTCATTCTTCGTTTTAAATTCGAAATCAAGTTCCGTAGGCTTATTAAAATCATGGGTTTTATTTTTTCCCATGGGGAACTTCAAAGAGGTTCATGAGAAAATATGGTGAGAATTTCTGAGAGCGTCCAACGGTGCAATTATTTGGCCTATGGAATTGGGAAAATTGCGACGAAATGGTTTGGGAGGGTTAGAATGAATCCATGAAATCTTACTTGATAAAAGCTCGTCCAAGATAGAATATCCGCCATCGACGCGAATGCCAATGGCGAGGAACAGAGCCATGGCTATTGTGGATTTGTCTCGATGAAAGTGGAAGACGTCGGTGACGGCCATGATGTTTTGGTCTGAGCTTGAAGTCTTGGGGGATGAATTGCATTCACCTAAGCATCCTCAGCTTTGTGAGTTTGCGAAGTTCATGGCAGTTCCCATTCGCGTTAATTTTAGCAGAGAGTTTGGGGAGAGACAGATGCTCGAACTGCTCGTCACAAGATTTTCGAGGTGCGAGTCATAATCTACGAGCTAAACCTCCCCATGCGACTGTGTTGTTCTCTTGTTTGATTCAAATTCCGTACAGAATCTGTATGGGTTGGGGGGATCTCGGAAATGTCAAGCTAATGGAAACAAACTGAATCGGTCATATAGGATATGATTGTGCTGGAAAATGACGTTGGTGTTGTGCCTATAGGTCTCAAAAGCTAGACCATTAGAAAGACTCGATCTATTGTTTTTAGGTTGCTATGCCGGTAGATACCAGTCGCACATAACAGGGTATGCCTAGAGATTGAAAGCTTTCTTCTCTTGTTTTGTTTGCAATCGACACAGGTAAAGCTGAAAGAGCAAGGTGCGTGCATAGGCCTCAAACTGGCAAGCAATTTAAATTCAGGTATTCTATCTTGCAACTTGCGGTGAGGCAAATATATTATGAAGAAAACAATGTGGTAAATCCTCGTGGCAATGGCTGCTCTTGGATTTAAATCACATAATCGAAACATAGTAAATGAAAACATCACCTAATAAACCAAGCTCATAATCAAGGGATCGAAAGTAAGTAAATACGGAAATTAAAGTCTGAGAATTCAACTCGATACAATGTTGGGTAAAGAATATATATTGTCTCATTATCAAGCCTTGGGACAAAAAAATCTCATAAGTTAAGTCCAGAAATTAAAACCAAGCCTAATGAAGACATACGTCGAAGTGACCCAAAATGTAATCCTAATATTAAAGCAAACGGGAATTTTTTTATATCATTTATTTTCATTTTTTTTTTTCTTTATCCATTTCATCTAAGAAAAACACAATGTAAAATTTTAATTTATTTCAAGATTCAAGAGATATGACCTCCCTAAACCCGAAGAACATGAATAAAATGAAATTCAAATAAAATCATTCTTAAAACATAATCGCCCAACTGAGACTTGCCTTTGTCTACCATTTTTATCTTTTATTTTATTTTATTTTTAATTAGTGAAAACAAAATAGGAGAATTTATCCGGAAACAAATGGACCCCAAATATATCCACTCTAGCTATTTGACTCACGAACATTCTTAGCTAAAGCTCACGGGCTCTGTTTTTTTCATAAGCGGCAGAAACAGAGTGTGTGGAATTTACCTTGATGAGAGTGAGGTTTTGACCTCGATCGGTGATCAGATCGGAGACGAAGTCCCTGGAGGTGTCGACATCGACGATCGAGGCCGGCGAAGGGGGAGCGACCAAGGGTCCATGCTCTTTCGGCCGTCTTGATCAGAAAAAAGAGCAGAATGAGAGGAGGCCTTGCTGCAGTGAAGTTGGCGATGGCGGAGTGGCTACAGCGGTGGCTAACAGTGTCTGGAGGACGATGGAGAAGGGAAAACTGATGAAGAAGCCTCTAGAATGCCTATATGTGATGTGCGCAGAGATGAATTCATGGCAGGCCTTGATTCCCTTCTTCCTTTGCGAGCGCGCGTAAAGATGTTGGTTCCATTTAACGTTTGACTAAATGGATTAGATGACACCATTGTCAAGGTTAGCATTTTCATCCAAGTCGAGATCCTTTATTCTGGATATTCATTCTATTTAGGCCAGCCCCTTTGTAAAGTTTGATCCATCAGTGTCGTGTTTATTTCAATCAATCTTGTGATTGCGCTAAAGATTAATTTGCCCATGTTGCTCATCCTTTTCCCATTAGAGATCAATATGTGATCTTAAACACCTAAAACTCTCTCACACGGCTGGTCGATATTAATTTCATTGGCGTGCTCACGATCTGCGAAAGACATCGAAAAAATGAAGACAAAAATTAGAGGTTCTCCACTTTATATCTGCCTTACAAATGTTCCCTACATGGGTACGAAACAAGATGGATTTACTCCTATTGAACATTATGCAATTATACCTTTGATTTGTTGGATTTGTATTATTAAATTATATCCTTTAATTTGTTGGATTCGTGCAATTCATAATCTTTTCCCTGTTTGCATCTCTTCCTTACATAGCATATTCACAGATGATTCAGTAATCGACTCGAAAATCCCCACATACTCCAACAAATTAATTATTGCATTTCTCATTATATTGAAAAACAACAATGTGACAAAAAAGATGGGGAATAATTTGTATCTCCTCTATTTTCTTTTTATCCTTTTTGTTAGCTTCTGAATGCCTATTGTACTGCGTATATATGCCTTTCATGAAAAAAGTGCACTAAGCGGGTCCTTTCATTGATGCTTCTAATTTTCAATTGACTGCAAATTGTATGTGGTCTAGCGCAAATGGTTTGACGGGCCGAGGCTTATTCTGATGGGCTTGGTACGGTCAGGGTTGCGCTTGTGGATCAGGCACAACAGACCGGAACTGGCCCTGTCAATTCTGACTGAATTGGACATTTTTTCATTACTTTCTTTTTTTTCCTCGTTTTTGTTTGGGTTTTTATTTATTTTTTACTATTTTTCATATCATATTTTTATTTTATTTTTACCATAGTGCGTGTTCGACTTGCTGGCAAAAATTCAAGTGTCAATAGAGGCAACATTCCATCATTTGGCCGAAGAATTACTTTATATTGAACTCTACTACAATCCTTTATTTGCACAATATTGAGACAACATTATTGTGAAAGAATAGTCCTCGTATTTAACTCTACAATCTTTGAGTTGAATTTCAGCATGATAATGTCGCTGCGCTCGTGCTTGAGTTGATTTCTCATAGAATCGATGCATGGTGTATAGCCTGGGCCTTGAAGCACACCATTACATGCTCCATCCATGCAGCACACTGCGGTGGAATCATTATACATGCTATAATAGTTGTACTAATGCTTGCCATCTTAGTGCCCAAGTCCTTTAGGATGATTTTCACTATAGTTGCAGTATGGAACCAAAGGGAAATACCGTCGCTTGCTATAGATTATCTTTGACAGGATCATGTCTACTACATAGCTCATTGTGGTGCACAAAAGAAAAGAGCTAGTGATGTACGATTCCTTGAAACGCCATCATGATATTCATATAGGTGATTTGTGTATTTTCAAGACTGCTACTTTATTCCTATAGTATCAATTATCTTGTGGATCCATCCAAGTCTTACAAAGTAAAACGTTATTGCATGGATTGATGTCATGTAGTTAATATAACATGTAGGCAACATATGAGTTGGGTATAACCACAATGAGTTCGCGTCTAGCATGTGGAATTGCGATGAGCATTTGACATTAGTGCTGGTGAGAGTTTTAGAGAGTTGGTATGAAAAGGGGCTAACTCGGAAAGCCAGGGAGTGGCATAACTTTTTCCCCTTTGAAATATGAACTAATCTTTTGTTTACAAGTCCTAAGTTACTCGGTGAAATCGTAGTACTTATACATGATTCTGCAATCTTGAATTGTGCTCCGGCGGTATGTGGACAAACTTTTGTTATTTGCTTCTGGGTGATATTCATGCAGCCGGCACGATTTGATTGGGTCAATGCCCGACTGCACACTCCATGGCCAAAGGAGTCCACATCACCAATTGGCTTAGCCAGGATAGTTAAACCCCTCAGTTTCGGTAATAAGCCTCGTATCAATTGAGACATAGTCCAAAACGCCCACGTAAGCTGTCAATTCATGGTGCTTCTCTCCACTAGAAATCTTTTAGATAAACAGAGATGTCGGATCACTTATAGTGTTCAAGCTATACAAAATCCCCACGAAGGTAAGTGTGATTCTTTGTGATGTAGACATCTAGCATATGTGGTTCTTTCATTCACTTTTGTTTAGAAACACAAGATTGGAATCCGACCATAAAAAGGACTCGTTCTAATAGGGCACTCCCTTGATAAATTTATATTCTTTTTTTTATTTCTTTTATTTAATATTATTATTTTTCCTTTTTTTTTTTTTTTTTGGGTTAGGTAGCTGATTTCTTAGTCATTAATCACGTAAAATGAATCTTTGCTTTAATCAAACTTTAGAGCAATTCCAACTAATCGTCCAGCCGTTATTATGACATAAGCAAAAATAACTTAGTGAGTCTCCATCAGTCTTGGAATCTTGACTAAATGCAAATCTTCGTTGTTTTCATTACTTCAAGGTTTGTCATACAAGACAAAATTTCTTGACGTCCCTATAATGCAACCCCTCATCTCACAACCTTGTGTAAAGTAGAATATATATATATATATATTTATGAATGTCTTATTTCTATTTGCTTATTTCCTAAAATTCACACAAGGTATAATTGAATCAAATATTATTTTTGCCTTAAATTTAATCCATATAAAATTTTCCAATACCCTCACAATTGGTTCGCAGTCCCCACACCACTTTACATGGTAGATGTTTGAAATTCCCAATTTGCATCTTAGATTAACTTGAAAGACCGAATCACCATTCAATGGTGAACAAAACTTAAGTTGGCGTCAGAAAAGTGGAGGAGCATTTTTTCAATAAAAAAGTGAAAACATAGTCTAATTTAAACTCTACTGAACAATAAAAATTCTGGATGATGCGTGACTAATCGGGATTCAAGCAAGCTGTATTGTTTTTATTTTCTTTCTAAGGAAACTTTTATGTTGATCGAATTCATGCAACTATTGTGCAACCTAGGAAATTTCTATGTGCGCACTAAGCGATAAAGATCCTTTGCCACGGTTTGTGTTCGCGTCATGCCATCAGCTCGGGGCTCCGTATAGCTCGCTCTATCGCTTACTCAGTTCTCTCTCCTTCCCTCTCTCCACACCACCACCGTCAACATCTCATCGCATCTAGCCATCTCAGTTGAGATTTTCCGAGATTCGACGAGGATGAAGAACAGATCTGGAACCCACCGGTGTGAGGTTCATAATAATCCAGATGCACACAGTCATTATTGCCACATTCTGAATCTAAATGAACCGATAAGGATTTGCTTCAGGATGTCCTTTTCGGTTAATGCATTCCTATTTGGTTGTTCATTTTGAATTTGAAATCAAGTCTCTTAGGCTTATTAAGATTATGGGTCTTATTCTTCCAACAGGGAATGCCAAAGAGGTTCATGAGAAAATAGGGTGAAAATCTCTCAAAAAAGGATGCTTGTCAAAGTGTGAAATGGTGCAATTATTTGGCCTAAGGAATTGGAAAAATGTGATGAGATGGTCGTACTTCAAAGGGTTGAAATGAATTTGCAGAGCATTTACCCTATCTGCGAGGGCCAATTTTTGGTCTTTAAATCTGAAGTGGACTCCATTTTCCATGTAATCATATTTGATAAAGGCGTCTCCGATATAGCATGTCCGCCAATGAGTGGTGATGCGAGGAACCGAGCCTCAGCAATTGTGGATTTGCCTTGCGAAAGTGGAAGATGCCGGCGATTGCCGTGATGTTTCGGTCAAGCTTGAAGTCTTGGGAGATGAAGTGCATTGACCCAAGAGTCCTCGGCTTTGTAAGGCAACAAAATCTGATCAAATTTGTGAAGTTCATGGCGGTTCCTATGCACATTCATCATTGCGGAGTTTGGGGAGAGACCAAAGTTTAAACTGCTCATCACGAGATTTTCGAGGTGTGAATCTTAATCACTAGTTAATTCTCCTCCAGACTCTGTTGTTCTTGTGTTTGATTCAAATTCTGTATAGGAACTCTCCATGACGCTAGTTAAGAGAGACTGTGTTAGAGCTAATTCATCCCCGTAGTTCTTCTCTGCCTCTAGCTCTCTAGTGTGTGCATATGTATGTGTTGGGTGATCTCATATATGTCAAGCCAATGAAGACGAGCAGAACCGGTCATATTGGACTTAAATGTGCTGAAAATGACATTGCTGTGCATATAGGCCTCAGAAGTTAGACCATTAGAAAAGCTCGCATCTATTGATTTAGCATTGTTATGTCGATGGACATGAGTTTCACATGACCAAAATAGTGTATGCCTAGAAATGGAAAGCTTTTTTCATGTTCTGTTTGCGACTGCTGCAGGTAAGCTGAAAGAGCTGAGCTTGTGCAGAGCTCTTGAACCAGCCAGCAAATTTAAGCCCGGTATCCTTTCTTCTGAAGTTGCAGCAAGGTAAATATATCTGAAGAAAAGCAACGCGATAAGATCCTCATGACAAGGAAAACTGTTGGATTTAAATCACACAGAGTTGCTAAACTATGTTAGCTCTAGGTTAAGCGTGCATCGTGTCAATAATTTCTGTTTTTATCCTTCAGATGCTTTGAAAAGGATCCTCCTACTGTCTTCCTCAGAGCTCATTGGTTGTTGCAAAATGTCTACTTGAGCAGAGAGTTACCGGCTCACTCCAAAAATGCGCATCAAGAAAAGTCCGCAGACTGTGGCTCTCATATTTTAAGACAAATCATGGCCGGCGATGCTCATCAGCCACGGTTATCATGGAAAGTTCTCTGCCAGTTGGACCGCATTCACAAGATAAACTTCTCTGAAGGCAGGTGGCAATGTGTGCTCGAGCTTTATTAGAAGGGATGATGTCATTTTTGGAGGGTCCTTTATCAGAACCACTGAGAAGACTTGGGTGAACAATACCATGCAATGGACACGGCAGAGGAAGCATTGCTTTTAGCTCAATTTTGGTGAGAACAGAACTGCAGAATTGCTAGGCTGAAATCTGCTTCTGATTCGGCAAAATGGATAAAAGCACAAGTTTCGTTCTAATGAATGGAATGCTCCTGAATGTACATGATACCTTCCTTGATCCTAGTGTTAGCAGTCACCATGTGGCCACAGGTCATGAGACGGAGGAAGCTGATTGCTAATGTCGATTTGATAACTTCCATTTCTGGAAACAATCTCTTGAATTAGTTGCTTCTTTAAGGTTTCCGGTGGCTCAACCCAACCTTTGGAACTGTTGAAGTTGTAGTAGCATCAAATACGCTTCCCTTAAGCCATGTACCAACTCTGAATTTCAAGGCACAACCCATGGTTTTACAAGCTCAATGTGGACATACATTAGATTCTATTCATCGTCTCTTTTCGAATTCATGAAGATTCTATGACGAGCCTTTTTTGGCATGTGGGCGGCACAAATTGAAGTTTTCTTAGTTTCTTCTCATGTGAAGAGCATTTGGAACTCATTTTGTCAAATGAACTGAATCTGATATGCCTGGCCAAGCGATTTTCCAATCCATGCTGCTTCTTTTCATGGTTAGCCAATTAAAGAAACTTTCACACCAATGTCTACTGAATTCCCTCATTGTTTTAAACGGGGAAAAGGGGATTTTCATGCCTCTCTTGCAGCCATCTCTGTTGCCGCAGTAGCATAACTCTGTAACGGCGTCACTGCCACACAACTCTTCCGCAACCGCTCTCAACAAAACAGCAATCAAGCTGGATAAATATCGCCGATTCTCCATCTCTCTTGAACGGGGCGTTCTTCGAAACAGAGTCCGACTTCGTCATTCCATCAAACACCACTGACGGCAATGGAATTACGCCGGGGGAGAGAGAGAGAGAGAGAGAGAGAGAGAACAAAGGCGAAACAGAAAATCAAACAGACAAATTGGGATGAAAACGACCTGGTAAGGGTGAATATCGAATGATGGATTCCGTCATCGCCTGAATGTAGCAAGGAACAGCTGTCTGCAGAGATTTCTCGAAGCAACGTTCATCGGAGAGAGTTCGTGGGCAAAGGGAAGGTCTGGATACTGTCTGCCAATTCAAAGGATGGGATTTTTTTGGGTTTCACTCTATCGGCCCTCCCGCCGGTGCGGCGTCCCTTCATCGACCGACGCAATCTGAGGCCGATCGAGTCGTCATCGTCCGAGACTGATAGGCCGAGAGCGTGAAGATCGGTGGCGAGGCTGAAGAGAAAACAACGAGAGCTAAGCCGGTGGAGATGATCGCGTTGCCGCGTTCTGTTCCCGGTTTGAATGAACAGTGCTTTAATGTCATTTGTGAAAGCAAAATTCCACTTTTGTTTCAAACAACTTTCTAATTCCGTAGAAATATTTTAATTTTTCTTAAGTCTTTTGATTTGAGATTTCTATCTAAGTTTCCTTTAATTGGAAAAATTAACCAATTTCATTTAACATCGGTTATCGAAATGTCATCACTATTTGCGATGCATTTTAATAACAATTATTTACCTTATCTTTTTTGTGCCTAGAGATTTTTATGCAATTAAGTCCTAAAAAAAAAGCAAATTTAAGTGTCAACAACCTTTACACAAAATCCCAACATAGTTCTTCTAGTCAATTGACCCTAATCTAACATCCGATCGATGGCCTTTTGACATGGCATGCTGACATGGACAGTTGTCTTGTTAGTGGTATATGGCAGCAATTGATTAGAATAATTATATTGGAATTTGGCACAAAGATTTATGAACACATTAGTAAGATTGGAGATTTTATTACTAAATTAACGTCCATACAATAGGTTTAAAATTGAATTGGTAAATTTTTCCCATTCAATTTGGGTTGGATTCATTTAATGAGTCCAAACTTGAAACATATCCTAACAATATCTTGTTGCTTCAAGATCTACTATTGGGAATTTTGTGGGGATAAGTACACTAATGGTGCCATAAGTTGTATACGGCGCTCACTTTGGTGCCAAAAGTTTCCGTCGGATCACTTAAGTGCCAAATCGGAGAAAAAACGATCACTTTGGTGCCACCGACAACAGATTCCGACCAAAATGATTACGTGGCTTTTATATTTTTTTAAAAAAAAATCGAGAAGCTTTTTAATCGACGTCGTTTTCCGTCTTCCTTAAGAAAACGACGTCGTTTTGCCATCCTACGTGGATACCCTCACAAAAACGACGCCGTTTTGTTAATTTTATTTGGAGATTGAAATTAGGGTTTTTTTGTCCGCCATTGCTCGTCCATCGTCGCTCAGCCGCCGTCCCTCAACCACCGTCACTTGGCCGCCATCCCTCGACCACCGTCGCTCAGCCGTCATCCCTCAACCTCCATTGTAGTTGCTTGCCACGGTAAGACAAAAGAAAGAAAAAAACGAACAGAAAACTCAAGAAAGAGGGAGGTGTCGACGATGAGGGTAGAGGAGGGGATGGCGAGGCCACGGCCGCCGCCTTTGTAGCAGCTGGCTTCGCCGACAACCTCCGTGGCATTCCAGATCTTCGCAACTACCATTGGCCGGATCGCTCGTGCTTCTGGGGATTCTTCGAGCCCGCGTTTCCTCTGCACTTGACAATATTTCTTGGGAAAAGGTGGTGATGAGGCTGAGATTCGGCGATTTGAAAGGTTGATAAGGTGATTAAAAATGGGGGAAAACTACCGGAGGAGGGCGGAGGCGAATGCGTGGTTTCTTTCTGGAAAATTACTGTTGTTGCTGGTTCTCCGCTGCTGGTGTTGTTGGTTTGGTGCTGTTGGTGTTGCTGGATCTGTTCGGGGAAGAAGACGAATCCGCTTGGGGAAGAAGACGACACAAAACGACGTCGTTTGGGGATTTAGGGTTTTGAATTTGGGGGAAAGACACAAAACGGCGTCGTTTTGGTGTTAGGATGCTAAAACGACGTCGTTTGAAGGCCTAAGTGATCTAATGGAAACTCCGACGAGCCACATCAGCATAAGAAATTAATAAAAAAAGGCCACGTCAGATTTCCGATCGATTCGATCGGCGTTGGCACCAAAATGAGCGTTTTCAAATTTTTTGGCACTTAAATGATCCGACAGAAACTTTTGGCACCAAAGTGAGCGCCGTACACAACTTATGGCACAATTAGTATACTATCCCGAATTTTGTGTGTGGTCAAGCTCAAACATTGTCAAATCAAATTGAACCATTCTTGTAGACAATTCATCAATTCAAACAAATATAAAGATCAATGGTGTCACGGCACCTCTCGTTCTATGTTCATATCACACTATGATGAGATCTTATTAATTATTAATTTTCTTAGAGGTAATGCATCATGAGACAATAAAAACTCTGGTTAATTTCTGAATGCGTATTGCTCATACCTAAGCCTACAATCGCAAAGCTGAAGTTGCGCCCCAATGTTGTATGGGCACACTCTCTTGATTTCCGTGTGGGCAAAATTCATGCAGCTACTATAGTCGGCATGTGTCAACGCACCGTTGCATGCGCCGTGGCCGAAGCACTCGGCTTGGAAGAAAGAAGCATCGGTGTTGTAGTCGAACCCCTTTTCCACGGTGTTGAACCTCAGATGGGTCAGGACGGTATCCATTGCCTCAGCATAATGTTCCCATTCTGTGTACTGCTCTTGCATTACCCTGTCCATAAATGTCACGTCCAGTTCACTTCTAATGATACAAAGACGATGTGAAAGTACGATGAGCAGGACCCGATATTCTGCGATGTGGACATGATGATAGCGATCGCTGTCTTCCCCTCTAATTCTCTCGCGCTTTGCATAGGGAAACACACAAACTGAGTTGGGTATAAAAAGGGCTCACTTCTCATAGGATCCTCAGTCATCGATTCATTTGGTTTTAAGAGTCTTTCTTAGTCGTTATGATCAATATTAGAAATGATCTGGGGGGGCGACAATTTGTGCCAAATTTTTCAGAAATCTTGGTGGAGTCTTTATTGGATCAAAAGGGTATTGCTCCTCAATCTAACTGGTTAATTTGTCACATATATATTATATAATCTGAGTTTGTTGACGTCCTAGCAAATCATACTCTCGTATCCTTATATATTATAAAGTGGGAATTTATGTATAATAGCCAGCTTGTGCTTGCACAATATATGATCCCTTGTCTTGCCAGTCGAATGGGGAAATTCCTTTTCCCTGCACCAAACATATACTCGAGTATCATTTCAAATTGAAACTGGACAATTAAAAAAAAATAATATTATAAAATTAGGCATAGACAACCCTAGCCATAAGCGTGCACCCACACACGCAGATATTTATGTGAAATTAATACGTACCCGATCGCAAATTGAGTTTTGAACATTGAGTATGGGGGTTGAGTGGATCTCGACTTGGGCACTATTGTGGCTCGTTTAGACAACTAGGGCCAGCCATGTTGACACTAAATTTGTCTAATTGGAGTTGAAGTCTCCATTGAAGAGGTTGAGAATCTCACATTCAAAAGTCGAGTTTGAGGTTTTCATTACTCACGATTTCATTGCAATCTTCATCATGCAAGTATTAAGTCCTCCATATTAAGCAACTAGCAAGATACATGGGTCTAAGATTATATTTGTTATATTACTTTAAATATTTGTGTTGACAAAAATTTTTGCAAGAAAAACAATATATTGAAAACTATGGCAATATATATCTTCATATCAATCAAATCTTCGCTAGAGTTTATGTGTAGTTTTATTTAATAAAGTGGACTCGAACCGCATCATGTAGTTTCGAGATGTGGAATCGCAATATATATCAAACATAATATAAGTGCATGTTGTCAATCAATAAGTTGTCTAGGACTGCATTCAACCGCATTCATTGTATTTCCATACGGACCATAAAGGTTATATTGCTGTCCGTTGCAAATTCTGCTTAGCATGGTCGAGTCTAGGGTACCACCCACCGTGGTGCACAGAGAAAGGAGCCCCATAATAATGCCTACGACCCCTTGAAACGTCAACATGATTTTAATATACATGATTTGTCCATGTCTCAAGTAAATATTTCTCTGTAAGTTTAAAAATCAGCCAGTTGCGACTACATATAAGGGGGTCGACTCCATAGGTTGGGCTGCTACTCTAATATCATTACATCAGTGCAAATGTCGTTGAAAGAGGTGACAACATCCTTGATTATTCAAGTGTCTTCTCTCTTGAATGTTCTTCGCCAAGAGATTCACAACTTCGTCAATTCACCCATCCTTGTCTATGCTTTTGCAATATATGGTTCAATAGGCATGAAATAGGTTGGATACTCTTATGATCATGAATAATATGCTCCACCCTACAATATCAGTTGCTTCTAAATCTGTCCAGATTTTACTATTAGTGAAATTAACGCTAAAAATTGACAGGATATTGGAATCAAATCAATGCGACGCCAAAGCAGTAAACAAGGAACAATCAAGGACATAAGAAATTTAAATGATTCAATCTGAATATTGGTATCTACTCCATATGAAAAGTCGACAGCAAATAATCTATTAATAATCGAAAAATTAAATTTACAATATCCCATACGCTTGAGTGTTTCCCGTGCTTAGATTAAGTCCAAACCCACATTATTTACAAATAAATAATTTAATTGGATGTCCAGCTCACAGCACGAATCTCTCGATGTTTTGTGGCCTAAAGAAAGAGCTTCACTGCCGCTTGAAAGAATCAGAGAAAACCCGTGCACCATTTCTCTTCCCCGTGTGGGCCGGCCCATCCCTTTTTCTTCCGGCCCGGCCCGCTCATCCCTTCTCTTCTCCTTCCTTTGGACAATGGCCCGAGAACAAAAGAAAGAAAAAACCAAGAGAGAGGGGACGCAGAGAGGGACGGGGAAGAGGACAGAAAGGACGGGGGCGCTAGCTCGCATTTGCACAACCGTGAGGTCCCCCTCACGCACCGACGCCCCACCAGCATATGCACTGATCTCCGGTGACACTCTCGGCGAGAGCGAGCTTCAGGATTTCTGATGCTGCGAGCCTCAAGTTTTTCGATGCTGGTCGGGACGTGACACACCTCAGATCTCCACCATCAAGGCGTTCCCACAGTAGAGTTCACCAAGCTCGACCGCTGAGCACCATAGCCACTGCTACAGCAAAACGGACAAGTTGCCGCCTTCCCCCGACGCCAGCTCAACGCCATAGCCGCTGTAGTAACAAGCTGCCGCCAAGCTTATCCTGGCAACCTCGCTGTGACTCGCCCCTGCTCCAACTCGTTTTTCGTCAGCCACACAGCATGGACGCCGGCTTTGCAAGCTTGTTATGTAATCCTTTTGAGCAATGTGGCCCTAAATCTATATGCTAGTTTCGGCTATATATAAAGGGGTCAATTCCATAGGTTGGGCCGCTACTCTTATATCATTACATCAGTGCAAATGTTGATGAAATAGGTGACCACGTCCTCGATTATTCCATCGTCTTCTCTCTTGAATATCATTAGCCAATGAATTCACAGCTTCCTCGGTTCACTCGTCCTTCTCTATACTTTTGTAGTTTATGGTTCAATAGGCATGAAATAGGTTGGATACTCTTTATGATGAAGAATCATATGGTCCATCCTATAATATCAGTTGCTTCCGAATTTGTCCAAGTTTTACTGTTAGTGAAATTAACGTGGAAATTAACAAGATCTTGAAATTAAATCAATACAAAAATTGCCAAAGCAATAAACAAGAAACAATCAAGGACACAAGAAATTTATATGAGTCGATCCTAAGATCGCATGCTCGAGGAAAGTCGGCAAAGAACTATTCTATTAATAATCGGATAATTTAAACAATATTCCATACACTTGAGTGTTTCCCATACTTAGATTAAGTCCAAACCCACATTATTTACAAATAAATAATTTAATTGGATGTACAGCACGAATCTCTCGATGTTTTGTGGCCAAAAGAAAGAGCTTCACCGTCGCTTCAAAGAATCAGAAAAAATCCATCCACTATTTCTCTTCCCCCGTGCGGGCCGGCCCATCTCTTCTCCTTCCGGCCTGGCCCGCTCATCCCTTTTCTTCTCCTTACTTTGGACATTGGCTCGAGGACGAAAGAAAGGAAAGAACAAAGAGGGAGGGGACGTAGAGAAGGTCGGGGTAGAGGACAGAAAGGACGCGCCTCAGATCTCCACCATCAAGGCGTCCCCACAGCAGAGTTCACCTAGCCCGACTGCTTAGCACCATAGCCACCGCTCCAGCAAACCGGACGAGTTGCCGCCTTCCCCTGCCGCAGCAACAAGCTGCCGCCAAGCTTATCCTAGCAACCTCACCTGTGACTGCCCCTGCTCCAATTCGTTTTTCATCGGCCAGCCGGTGTGGACGCTGGATTTGCAAGCGAGCATCCCGTCGTCTCCGGTGACGACCTCAACTAGGTTGACGTCGGTCCCTGTCCGAGATCCTGACGCTGACGCCTCGCTGCTGCGCCATGCGAGCCAGCCACGTGTATTCCACCGCCACCGAGGTTGCGTTGCATCGACGGTTGCCCCAGTGTCACACGTTGTCAAGCGTCACCTCGAGCAAGCACCACCATCACTGTGGCCGAAAGTCAAGCAGTAACACGATCCACACACTGAGACGTGCCACCGCGAGGTGACGCTGCTGCACCACCACCTCGAGCTTGCCCTGTTTTCTTTGTGTTTTGCAGACCGTCCAGCGAATCCCCAGTGATCCCGGTGGATATCTCACGAGCCGCAAGCCTCCACATCACGCCGAGATCCCCGACGTGTGAGATCGTCCTTACCTAGCCGCCACAACTGTATCTTTCTTGTTGCAGGTTTTCTTCAGTCGAGTTGGCGTCCAATGCCGAGACTTCCGAGGAGAAAGACACAAGAAAAAGAGAAGGCGAGGGCAACGAACATACTTGAGCCAAATCAATTATTGTGTTTTGCTGGTTCACGGTCGTGTTGCTCCTACACGCTGCCACTTGGACCTCCGGAAGACTTGTTGCTGCCTCTGGTTTCTCCTGGTTGGTGATGGCTCCTGCTATGCCGCGAATTTTAATTCTGTCCTTCGGTGTTCCTTGCTGTTCTGAGACATGTCTTGCTCCGGCAAGCCCCGATCCAGTCCGACTCCGATAAAAGTTACAAGCGCCCAAATTAGGTGACGATTTTGTCCGATTTGATTTGAAACTTTAATCGCTAATTTTGGATTGATTTCAATATCTTATTACAATATTTGGGATTTTATGTGTCATCCAATTAAGGCAAGCATTGTTGATAATAGTCAATTTAATTGTTAATTTGATCCGTTAAGATTTCAAATCATTTTTTTAATTACTTCGACTTAATATTAGATAACTATTGTGCCTAAAAATTGTGATAATTTTAATTTAACCCATGAGACAATGAGTTATTTTTCAGTTTATCACAATCTCTTAAATTGAATTTTTCATGAATTGCGCGTGTGGATTAAGTGAGATCCGATCCTTAACTTGGAGGACTGCCGTGTTCTGAAAATACCACAAAAAATCATCCTAGAATGGATTAGATTCCTTTTCTTAGTACAAATTACATGTTTAAATTAGGGCATTTTTTAAATTACGATTTTTTATTAAAAAGACCAAAAATATCATGTGCTTGTTATATAGTTTTAATTTCATGTCTATCTGCTATGTCATGTCTTGTGCATGTCATATAGTTTTTAGTTGCAGCATCATTATGCCACGTCATCGTGCATACCATCGTGCCACATCATGTGCCCTATCCATGTCACCACATATGTCATGTCATTGTTCGCATGCCATTTAGTGATTATTTCTCGTCCTTAGAATTAGGACATGTAGTCGAATATCATCACTTCTTTACATAATTGCATTTAGAGTAAGCTCACATTGCATAAAACATAGTTTTCATTAAACAAGAAAAAACCCAAAAATAATTGGTTGAAATTGTGTGTTAATTAGAAACCATATATAGGTTGAATGTGTGTGTGTTTTTTTTTTTTTTTTTCTAATTAACCTTGTAGATGCTTATGTTGCTTTAAGGTAAGTATCATTTCGTTAATGATTACGTACATGCATGATCACCTCATATATTAGTAGATAAATTTAAAATTAATCTAGACTGACAAAAATCTTTTTGAAATGAACAAGATTAGATAATAGAATGACACTAATTGATTAATTAGTGTAATCAAATCTCCGATCCTAGATTTTTTGATTCTATAGAAATTGAGATATAGTCTCATATCTCACTTGATTTCTAGCCGATTTCAGTAGGCTAGTGGCAACTCCTCATTAAAAAGAATTTATAGCTTCAATTTGGCTTAATATTGAATACTTCAACGTCGCACAAGGTGTGGCCATGGGAGAGTCCACACCTAATTGAGGGCCGTAGGCCCAACTTTTAAGAAATACCTCTAAATCTATTTTCTTTCCTATTGAGGGGTAGGTCGCAATAGTGTTTTTTTTTTTTTTTTTTTAAATTAAGACGTCCACTCTGCGACATTTAAACAAACCACATCTTGATCGGTCAAACTAGTCCAGGAGTGAACGTTTATCTTCTCCAACACAATTAAAAAAAAAAAAAAATCCTTTGTGCCAAAGAGATAAAACAAAATCTGCAACTTCCTTATTTCAAGACCACTTCTCACCGTTAATTTGAATTGACTCAGATTTGCCTGGAACGCCTAGTTCTCGCTACAATATATGGAGTATATATCTTCTAATCATATCGGATTTCATAATACTCAAACTCGAGATATAATTTAATACTTACAAAGTGGAGGAGTTATTGCATGGATCGATGAGACACGGTGAGTAAAAAGATAAGTAACATGAGTGTTTGCATATAACCATGACAAGTTCGATAAAAGATTAAGCATTATTGAGATGCATCTATAAGTTGTGTTAGAAAATGCATGGAGTAGTTAAGATATCATGATTCGTCCATAACACAAAGGCTTGATTTTTTAAGTGAAAGTTGGTTTAATTGGATATATTGATAAGCTCAAACTTAGGCTCCTTTTTGCAATCTCCCTAGAAGAAGCTGCGCATTTCCAATAAATGATATCATATACTAGCATTTTCCAATGTTTTGACTGCTTGTGTTAAACAAATGAATTGACTGCGGAAGGTTTTACTCATGGGACTCTCTGCTTTCTTTATCTCACTTGCCGTCAGTTCGTCTAGTGCCTTTCGATTGGGGTCCGCTTTGGGTAGCCTCCTGCTCGATCAATTTCTCAGAGTTGGAAGCTGGCAGTACCTCGACTTATAGAGTCAGCAGTTGGACATATTTTGGGGAGTTGCCAAGAGGTCTGAATTTGCACGAGAAATCACAGGTATATAGTTCGGTAAGTTTATTTTCTCGTTCCTCACCGATTATTAACTAGTAGCCCACTCTAGTGTATATCTGTATTCGGTGAATATCTCAAAAAAGGAATTTCGTGACGGATGCAACTTTCTGGCAGCCTTGATGGTTCACTCTAGCAGAAGAGACTTGGGGTAAAAGTGAATGTTGTGTTGTAACAATGCGATCATGATGATAGCCTTCATAATTCGGTTGAGAAAGAGAGCAAAAATGAAGGTGAGTTTTGAAGATTTAAGCTTAAGACATGTTGATGTAGAAGGGTACCCAAATTAAAGGAGAGAAGACCTATACTAAGCTCACACATGAGATTTAGTTTAAAGTTCCCAATTTGCATATTGACGAAATCACCCTTCAACTACTGAACAGAAGTTAAATTGGGCTTAGAAAAAGAAGGATCATTTTTAAGAAAACTGATAACGTGGTCAAATTTAACTTTAATAATAAAAAGTTTCTAGATGAGGTGTGACTAATCAGGATTTTTGCAAGTCATAACGACTTGATTGATTTCAAGTCAGGCTCCAACTTTAGCTACTCGAGTATCTTGTCAAATTGAAGTTCAAACTTGCCAATACTTTGCTCAACAAGCTTGTTAGCCTAATCTTGACTAATTTGTCCATTGATTTATATCATAATCCTATAGTACATTTTAACAATAGACATTAGAATTTCATGAAATTTTTGAACAAAAATCTGAAACTCATGTGTATCCACTTCGAATGTTGATTATTTTCTATTTAATTGAGAAAACTTTGTACTTGTCAAGATCTAGCACTGCTAATTTTGATTGGGGTCAAGCTCAAACATTGTCAAATCAAATTGATCCATAATGGTAAACTTAATCAATTTTAACATATACGAAGATCAATGGCACCAACGAAGCCACTCACATTCCACATTTGTAGTACTCTTGTGATGAAACCTTATTGAACTATAGATTTTCATAAACGTGCCACCATTATGGGCAAAAGAACGCTTCAAGTGCCATAACTTTGGCCAAAGGGACACTTAAGTGCCATAACTTACGAAGGTATACTTAAGTGCCAAATTAAAAAAAAAAAAAAAAAAAACGGATCACTTGAGTGCCACTCCGGCCAAAGTCCGGCCAAAACGCCAACGTGGCGTTTTTCCGCAAGCGCCCAAAACGACGCCGTTTTGCACGCGACGTGGCCAAAACGGCGTCGTTTTGGGCTGACGTGGCAAAAAGAAAATTAAAAAATTAATTAAATTAATTTTAAAATTAAATTTAGTTAAAAATAATAATTTTAAAATTAAATTTATTTAAAATATTTTAAAAAATAATAATTTAAAAAACTTTAAAAAATTTTTTTTTTAAAAAAAAGGGAATGGGGGAGGCGGCCGAGGATCGCCCTCGCCCGCCGCCGCCCGCCCGCCGCCACCGGAAGGGGCCGCGGCGACGGTGGGGGAGGGTCGGCGGGGGTCGCAGGGCCCTGGCCGGGCGGCGACCCGCCAGCCGGGCAAGGGCTCGCGAGCCCTCGCCAGATCCGGGCGAGGGCTCGCGAGCCCTCGCCGGGATCGCCCGGCGAGGGCCGCGAGCCCTCGCCGCCGGTCGGCGGGGGTCGCCGCCCGGCCGTGGCCGGCGACCCCGCCGACCCTCCCCCGCCGTCGCCGGCTCTTCCGGGCGGCGGCGGGGCGGCGGCGGCGCTGAGGGCGATCCTCACCCGCCTCCCTTGTTCCTTTTTTTTTTTTTTTTTTTAATTTTTTTAATTTTTTTTTTAATTTTTTAATTTTTTTTTAAATTTTTTAATTTTTAAATATCATTTTTAAAAATATTTTAACTAAATTTAATTTTAAATTTAATTAAATTTAATTATTTATTTATTTTGTTCCACGTCCGTCGAAACGACGCCGTTTTGGCCACGTCAACGTGCAAAACGGCGCCGTTTTGCCGCGTCTTCGCGAAAAAAACGCCACGTTGGCGTTTTGGCCGGATTTTGGCCGGATTGGCACTCAAGTGATCCCTTTTACTCCGATTTTGGCACTTAAGTGTACCTTTCGTAAGTTATGGCACTTAAGTGTCCCTTTGGGAAAGTTAAGGCACTTGAGGGGTCCGCACGTCCACCATTATGATATTGGACATTTTTCCAAAACAAGCTTAGGTTAATTTCCTAAGTTTATATTGCTCGTACCTAAGTCCACAATCACAAAGCTGAAATTGTACGCCAATATTATATGGGCACACTCTCTTGACTTCCTTGTAGGTGAAATCCATGCAGCTAATATATTCTGTGTGCATCAATGCACCTTTGCATGCACTGTGGCCGAAGCACGCGGCATTGTGGAAAGAAGCATGCGTGCGGTAGTCAAAACCCTTTTGCGTGTTGGCAAATCTCAGATCGCCCAGGACGCTGTCCCATGCCAAGGAATAACTGTCCCATTCGTAGTATTGCCCTCCATCGCAAACCTTGCAGGCAGGAGTCACGTCCGGGTCACTTCTAATGATGCAAATACATCGCGAAAGTACAAAGAGAAGGACTGCGATTGCCGGTGTTGTGGACATGACGATGGGGTTCACTGTATTTCCCTTCAATCCTCTTCGTTTAGAATACAAAAACCCAGGAATTGAGTCGGGTATAATAAGGGCTCATTTCTCATTGGGTCCCCCAGTCATTGATTAATTAGGTTTTCCATGGGATCTTAGTGGAATTTTCATTGGATCAGAAGGCTTTTGCTTCTCTGTTCAATCGGTGAATTTGGCATATATATTATATAATACAAGTTCATCGACGTCCTTACAATCCATATTTTCTCATATCCTTGCATGCCAACTTGTGCTCGCAAGATATATTTCGTTGTCATACTAGTCATGTTGGTAAAATTACTACGTACCCAATATATACCCTTTTCCTCTATCAACGAGCATATGCGAAAACTTAGTTGGAGTGAAACTAAGTCAAGCTCTCATGAGTAGTCTGGTCTTGGGTTGATGATTACTTGAGAAGGGCTCGACTGATTTCCAGTCAAGCTCTAGCAGGAAAAACTCGAGTATCTTGTCAAATTGAACTCAGGGTTGCTAATACTCAGCTCAACAAGCTTGTGACTCTAATTCAAACAAATTAATTGCTATAAAGTTAGACATGGACATCCGTAAGTAACCACACACACAGATATATCCATAAAACACAACAATACCTCGACTTCTTATTTGAATCAAGCTCCAGCGGGAAAATTATACTTAATTGAGCTGAAATCAAGTTCCAAACACTGAGTACGGGAGTTTTAGTCTATCTTGACTTGGGCGACCTGTTTAGACACTTGATTCCCAGCCTTGTTGACACTAGATTCGGGTAATTGGAGCCAACATGTTCATCAAAGCAATTGCAGATTCTCATGTGCAGGACTTGAGTGCAAGGTTCTTGTTGAGAAATCTTATTACAATGATATGGTTGCGATCTTCATTGTGCAACTTTTAAGTGCCCAGAATCTTTTAATCCTCTATATCAAGCAACTAGCAAGATATAAAATTGGAATACTTATTGAATTATAATATCTGCACATGCTATGAATCAAGAAGAAACACGAAAGCACTAAGAATGTCTATTCCGTTCTCTTGATAGCTTTTCTGCATTTGTTGGAATATTCATGCTATCCAGATATGGAAAAGGCGGGCAAGTTATTTATGCATATTCTTCTTGAGAGCAAAATTAATAGTTTCTTCTATCCTCCATTTGCTTCTTTCAAAAATTAGGATCTTTGGAGTTTCATTATAGTCGAAAAGAATGGTAGATTCTAACTTTATCTCGGTGCCAGCTTTTAATAATGGAATTTTGATGCTTTTTCTAATGAAATATCGACTTTTATTACCATCTTGTTTCGTTGATTATCCCTCAACATCACATTCTCAAAGTGCACATAAGCAAAGTGTAACCAAACCCTCTCCTAGATCTAGGCGATGGCGAGGCTGGACCACAGCCGCTCCTCGCCCTTGTGTAGTGGTAGTGCACTGGGGACGAGAGTCAGACACGTGGGGTTTGGCTGGTCCTAGGTCCTTGTGTTTATTGGTGCACCACTACCACATGAAAGCGAGAGCAAGTAATCCTCGTCGTTCAAACAAAAAAAAAAGAAAAAGTAATCAATCCTCTTCGTAGCCCATAAATGCGTGCTTGTGCTTGATGCCGCAGTAAGGGTGGTGATGGCACCACCAAATTTATTTTTTTAATAGCTATTTTGGGCACCACATTAGCATTTGCTCGGTGCCTTATCGATCTCAACTGACGTAATTTTTTTTTTTTTTTGGAAATGCCATGTTATATTTTGTTCACTAAAAATGGAGGAGATAATGGGAAGTAATTGACAATTTTTTTAAAACAAATTTTAGGAATTGGTAGTACCACTTGAAAGTTTGAATTAGTTTGTACTTACGCATTGCTTAATTGCACATTTTTTTATATATAAATTTTACATCTGTGATATAACTATATCTGTAGCACATTTGTCTGTTTTATTTTTATGATTTAACTGATAAATGAAAATATTAATAGATGAAATACAAGACTAGTGTTGTACTTATTTCATTTGATAACCAAATTAGTTGTTAGCTCTCCCAAATGAAAACCGGCCTAAAGTTCTCCCTTGAAGCAACTTCCACATGTCACTTCATCGCAACGTGTGCTGTTGTGCCAGAGCCGACATATTCGGGCAAAGTAGTCACTGGTCAGTCTATCAATTTGGAGCATCCATCATGCAACCCCACTGGTCGCTCCAAGTTACGTGCACAATCTCAGCCATCAAATAAAAAGAAAATTGATCTCAACCGTTAGATGATAAGGCTTCTTGACCATGTGATAAAGATAAATTTATGTGAACAGTTGGATTAATCATGAGCTGGACTATATCACCATTGCCTTAATCAGTGTGTAAAGTGTAGTTTGATTCTCTAGTTTTACAATCGTGAAATGAAGCAACTATGACTAAAAAATTTTTGTAATAGAGAATTAATTCTAGGAAGTTCCTTGAGAAGATGTGGAAAAGATCTCTCCAACTCGGTGCTTCTCCAGGTTCTGGCTGATTCAACTTGTACTGTAGAACTAGAAATGCAGAACAATGACATGGTTTTGCTATAGAAAGGGTGGCGGAAAATCTGTAGGCATTACTCCATTGATCATGTACACCTCATAGTTTTCAAATATAAATAGAACTCCTTTTTTTGTCTATTATTATTCAGTGAGAGTGCTTTGAAGAATTATAATAACATAGAATTGTAAAAAAAAAATGCAATCACTAATTTAAATTAAGCATGCAATGCAGTTAAATTGTGAAACATTTGAAAGGCTAGTTAATACGTGCATGAATTATATGGAACATAGGCATGGTTTAGCATTTTATTAAACGAGATTAACCTAGATTCACTCCCTAGCAAAGGGATCTTAGTATATGAAAACATAGCAATATGGACTAGCCACATAGCGACATGAAAAAGTTAATCGAAAGATGAAGAAGATAAAAGCATTGTAACAATTAATATAGAGGAATGGCGAGAGAAAAAAAGTTCCAGACATTCATCAATTTAGGCCCACGAGCAAACTAGGCCGCATGCCGGCAACAAGCTGGGCATGTCTCGATCACGGGCTAGGCCCAACCCTCGTCACAAATTGGGCTCTCTGTAGTTTTGGTTTTATTCAATGTTGGTCATTGATTTAAAGAAAGTTCTCAGTCTCTATGAGCAAAAAACTTATTTATAAGAGACAAGTGTTCGATCTACCAAGAATGCAAAGGACACTAGTTAGACTTTAAATTAATGATTTAGAGAAAATTCTCAATCTTCTCCTTTTTTTTACCACTAGATTCTTCGCAATATACCAGAATCTCTGCCTTTTCTTCTTCAAAATGGAGGACTCTCCATGAGTATCCCTTGGACACAAAGCTGAAAAGAAAACGTCCCCGGTATCATGAACAAATTGATGGGATCGGTGGAGTCCGCACCTTCGACGAATGCCCTGATTCTTACTTAAGGTTGTCCGAGGTGGCAAGGAATCATGCCCAAGCATGGTATGATTTCATGGTATGATTCCATGTTATTACGAGAAAGAGAGAGAGGGGCCGGGCTTCAACAGGGCTTTCTAACCTAACCTTGAGAACTGAAATGGGCCAAGGATTTGCATGCATGCAGAGGCCTTGTTAGAAAATCACATTAATCTGCACCCCGATGGCTTAAAATTCTTGCATGAAATTTTCGGTCGGGTCATGCATCGATCTGATTCACAAAATTCCATAGTCCTATGTAATTCCCGAATGTGGAAGAATTTATTTAAAGAATGGGAACGCCAGACTATTCAGGCTGACATTTTTCTTTTTTGGTCATACCATTTGTTTTGGGTTGGAAATTAGTCATAAACTTTTAAGTAGTCATAATATATATACACACACAAACAGATTTACGAGTAATTTGAAACTATAATATTACAATTATGGTTGGTGAAAAAATTAAACAATTTCAAATTTTCCTTATTAGCTGAGTTTTTTTTTTTTTTTTCACTTAAAGGGATGATTTGAAGGGCTTTTCGTCAACAAATGTGTGAAAATTTGAAAGATAATACATGAAAATGCAAGACTTAATTTGAACTAACAGTCAAAATTAATTAGATATAAAGGTCTAAGTTAGCGCAAGTCTAATACATCAATAGGTAGCACATTATCGAAATTTGCTACTCAATATACATATATTACACGGCTATTTTACATTTAATTGAGTGTTTACCTTATTGGTAATTTAAAATTTTATGTTACTGTGAAATTCAAAGTGAATAAAAATAGAAGTTTCCAATTGATTATGTTATTAAAGTTATTATTTTTAAGAAAGCAGCCATGCACTATCACTAGAAATCCCATGATTAAAGATGCAATAATTTGAATGGACATTAGATAGTGGGGTGTCCCATCTTCCTCTTAAGTCTACCTTTAATAAAGGTGCTTTATTAAAAAAAGTTAAAAAGACAAAACCTTGATTATCTTGATCATACTTTTTCCTCACACAACTCGAAACAAGAAAATATAAAGCGTCTTACGTTCATATATCTTAGTCTTTACTTTCGCTTTCCATGATGTCCTTATTAAAGTTATTATTTTTAAGAAAGCAGCCATACATTATCACTAGAAATTCCATGATTAAAGATGCAATAATTTGAATGGACAATAGGTAGTAGGGTGTCCCATCTTCCTCTCAAGTCTACCTTTAACAAAGATGCTTTATAAAAAAGTCAAAAAGATGAAAGCGTTGATTATCATACCTTTCCTTATGCAACTCAAAGCAAGAAAAGGTAAAGCACCTTAACATTCAAAGATGCTAGTCTATACTTTCATTTTCCATGAGATCCTTATCAAAATTTCTATTTCCAAGAAGCAGCCATACATTATCACTAGAATCCCATTATTAAAGATGCAATAATTTGAATAGACGTTAGTTAATGGGGTGTCCCATCTTCCTTTCGAGTCCACCTTTAATCAAGCTACTTTATAACAAAGCTGAAAAGACTAAGCGTTTTATTCGTAAATGGCTTAGCACAAGTGACACAATACGTAAGAGATGTTCACTACAATATGGAAATAAAGCAATAGATTAATGATAAGCCAAGTTGGTTACTGTTGGGAAAAAACAGGGCGACTGGCTGCAATTTTCATTTTTGCCGTCCAAATCGCTTCTGTTTTGTTCCGTGCCTCTCTTGTGGTGAGTTTGTTTTGGCTTACTTGTGTAATAGTCTTGTTTCAGACAGGTCGTGTTGCTTGCTGGGGGGCTGTTGGGGGTTATTCGCTGCTATATACCGTTGACCTTTTGTCTAAGTCAAACATTAGAGCTACAGATTTGGTGAATTTGTTCTTTAGCCGCTCAACCAAGCACTGAAGCCGTTTATCCAAGAACAAACAGCGTTGTTTCATGTAATTTTATTCCACATTACACAATCTTCCTTACACGTAGGACAATCGAACATGATTGGACTAATACGTAAGATATATTAG
Source organism: Eucalyptus coolabah (assembly GCA_014182585.1). Taxonomy (NCBI): domain Eukaryota; kingdom Viridiplantae; phylum Streptophyta; class Magnoliopsida; order Myrtales; family Myrtaceae; genus Eucalyptus; species Eucalyptus coolabah. The sequence continues at coordinate 13,978,218 of CM024626.1, forward strand.
GCAAAACTTGACCATGAGCACTTGATTACACATTTCCTCAAAGACTTAATTCTGTACGATATGCTCGATAATGATTGTGTGATTTTCTAGCAATACTATAACACTAGCATCCCAAACTTTGATGAGAATATAAAATTCTTGTTTTTGTCTCATATGATGATACGGGATTCATCGAGTAAGTTGATTATTTTTTACTTGTCAATTTTGAACATCTAATTTTATCTACTGCCCTCATCGTGAAATTCTATTTACACATTAAAAACTACACGCTATTAAATTAATTAGATAGAGTCATATTTGGGACATATTTGGGTTTAATACAAATCATTTTGATCTTAAGTGAAAATCATGTTATGAAAAGGTTGATATTATTTGGGCTTATGAGGGCCGAGTTCATGTGATTAAAAAACCATTATGTTTCTTCAAAATTTGGCTCGATGGGAACAAGGAACATCCTTCCCGGATGCGTGATGATTTTCCTAAAGCCATGGTTATGGTCAAGGTCAAGCCGATCTTTTCTATACTTCGTATTTTTACAATTGTTTGAGCTGAAATAGCCCATCTTTTTAGAGTACTCTTATTTTTGAAGTTGTAACGTCTTCTCGATCTAGAGTTTAGAGTAAGCATGTGTCTAGTTAGGCACCAATCACGGTAAAAGTTTTTAATATTTTTACACATATAGTTTGAATATTATCAAGAAAGAGTAGTGCCACAACAATGAGAATTAATTCATAAAATTGATCTATAAAAGTGATGTGAATAAGCGAGTTAGGCTATCACATCGTTTTGCCAATCATTTCCAAACGTATTACTCTTAGTGGCATTCAATTAGCCAACAAATTTGAATCAAAGCATCGGTTAATCCAAACTGGTGATACGGCCATATGATGTGAAGAGATTCGTGGAAAGGTCCCAAGCTTAACTCATTAGTGGCATGTCTTCAAATCGGAAAGCTTGCCTAGAATTTTTAGTTTGTTTTTGAGTTTTTACTTTGTTTGCTTTACCCTTTACATCTCTGGCTATGACAGAGATTATATTATGTACCCTATGTATAGTTTAAGAGCACAATTTTTGACAGATTAAGATTAATTTCTTTCAAATTTTGCACCATATTATATAGCAAACTAGCAAATACTACCAAGTGCCGTGATTATACATCTTGTGCATTCTCTCATTTTGTTTGCTTATATTGTGGTCTTTCATATTCATACATTTCTTGTTCATATAGGTATGCGGGCAAATAATTCCCCTTGGATTCTTCAAGGAATATATTGAGGGGAAATAATCAAATCGCAACTCTTAGGCATTCAGATGAATTGTTCACAATGGAGTTGAGGATCCATCACATCTTATTAAAAAATGAGGACTAAATTACATTTACTTGTTCTCTGCTAATTCGAACTACAATTGCAAGAGTTTGGTGGTGCCATATGTAGTTTTACAAGCCAAGTTTGCTCACATCATGATCTTTTAACTGGTACTTAATTAGATCATATGTTTTACAAATGGGAGGTTCTTGAAAATATGAGTTCCTATTAACAATAAGCATTACCCAGCAAAAGATTTGATGATAGCATTCAAAACTCTTTGTCTATACTTTCATTTTTTTATGACATCCTTATTAAAAAGTTTTTATCTCCAGGAAAGTAGTCATGCATTATTACCACAATCCCATGATTGACCTATGCATGCAAAAGTTGGGTCCATATGTACTTTTTTTTGTCTGATAGAGCTTTGTCATTGGTAACAAAAGCTACAACAATGCTCAGGCTTGCCTAAGGTCATCCGCTCTTAAAAGGGTTAATAATAAGGGAGTGACAAAACCAAGCCTAGAAGATGCAATAATTTGACTAGACATTACATAGTGAAAAGTCCTATCTCATTCTTGAGTTCACTTTTAATAAAGATGCTTTTGGAAAAAGCTGATAGACAAAAGCCTTGATTATTTGAAAAAGGCTTAGCATATAGCAAAGAATCAAACACGAGATTTTGGCCACAACGTGGAAATGAATCAACAGATAAATGATAAGCCAAGTCAGTCATTATGGAATCTTAACAATTTTGGTTCCTTAAGTAGGGAATGATTTGACAATAACACTCAGAACTCTAAGTCTATACTTTCATTTTCTATGACATCCTTATTAAAGTCATTAATTTCAAAAAGAAAAAGAAAAAAAACAGCCATGCATTATTACCCCAATCCCATGATTGAACCATTTGTGCAAAAGTGTGGCCACGTGTTGTGTATTCTTTTGCCAATCATTGGAAAAAAAAAAAACTATGCGCGTGGCTCAAATCCAGAAGACGCAATAATTTGACTAGGCATTAGATATTGGGGTGTCCCCACTTCCTGTCGAGTCCACATTTGATAAAAGACATGGCTAGAGCTATTACTACATATCCATTGATAATTTGGGGCTTAGCTGCTCAACCAAAAACATAACGTTTATGCAAGATCAAATAGCATCGTTTCATGTAATTTTATTTCACATTACACTATCATCCTTACATATGGGATAATTAGGTAAAATTAGATTGACACATCAAATAAATGAGACAAAACTTGGCTAAGATGATTTGATTACACTAATCCTCAAAGAATTAAGACTAAACTAATTTAATTGAAAGATTTAGAGCTCGATTACATTATGGACAATATGTTGAATACCGATTGTGCAATTTTCCCAACAATAATAAAACACTAATACCTCAAACTTTGATGAAAATAGAAGATTCTTTTCCATATTGATCATGACACAATCTTAACCTTGTAGATTTTGTAATTTCTCAAGTAAATTGATAATTTTTTTCTTGTCAATTTTGATCGTCTAATTTGATGTCCTTCTTTCATCGTGAAATTCTATTTCCACATGCTAAAAACTCTCCACTATTAAAGTAATTAGATAGAGTGATAGTTGGGAGATATTTGGGTTTCAATATTTATTATTTGGATCTCAAGTCAAAATTTGGCGATACAAAGAGTGTGATCATTTGGGCTCACAAGGATTGGGTTCATGCAATTGAAAAACCATTTTGCTTATTCAAATTTGGCTCCGATGGCAACAAAGAATATATTCCGCTCATCAATGATGCATTTTCCTAAGCCATGTTTATAGTTAAGGTCAAGTTGATCATTTCTATTTTTCTTATCTTTACAATTATTTAAGTCGAAATAACTCATCTTTTGTATCTTTTCTTATTTTTCTTATTCTATGTTATGATGGTCTTTTATATTCATTCCTTCTTCCAATATGCATGTAGGCAGACAATTCTCTTTGCATCCTTCAAGGGCTATATTGAGGGAAAGAATCTAATTACAACTCTTAGGCATTCCGATGGATCGTGCATGGTGAAGCCGCAAATCCATCACATCTTGCCAGAAAGATGAGGGCCAAATTACATTTACTTTGTTCTCTATGTAGTTCAAACTACAATCACAAGAGTTAGGCAGCCTCACTTGTAATTTTATAAGCCTTGTTTTATCTCACATCGCAATCTTTTAAGTGGTGCTTAATTAAATTACATCTTTTATAAATGGCAGGTACTTAAAAACATGAGTCTATATTAACGATAAGTCATGGCAAATGATTTGATGATAGAATTCATGACTCTTAGCCTATACTTTCATTTTCCTTGACATCATTATTAAAGTTATTATTTCAAAGAAGGCAGTGATGCATTATTACCATAATCTCATGATCGAACAATGCATTCAAAAATGGTGTATATATGTTCTAATTTGTCTTATTTAGCTCTTGGAGGATGCAGTAATTTTACTAAATATTGGATAGTGAAATATCCGATCTCCCTCTCAAGTCCACCTTTAACAAAGATGCTTTTGAATAAAGCTAGTAAAACAAAAGCGGAGTATCAAGCCCAAGAGATTCCGGCTACAAATGTGGAAATAAATCAATAGATTAATGAAAAGCAGGGAAATCTTGATTGTAATCAACTTTTTCCAACAAAAAGTTTCTGTATTTTGACGCTGCCCTTCCTTCATTCTTTTTTGCTCTCAAATCATTTAACGTTTTCCTTTCATTTTCTCATTCTTTCTTTTTCAGAAGAAAAATCAAAGAAAATTATCGATTGATGTTGCCATTTGAGAATAATAGGAAAAATTAAACTAAACTCATTTCAATAAGTAATTTTTAAAAGAGCAAGAATAGAGAGACACTAACAAATCATCATATGGTAATTTTATGATAATTATTTCACATTCTAATCTAATTCTTATGGTTGGCATAAAAATTAAACAATTATATTTTGCGAATTGAGTTTTTTTTTTTTTTTTTTTTGGCTTAAAGGGACGTCTAGAGGAGCTTTCTATCAACAAATCTACAAAAGATGATATATGAAATGTCGAGGCTTATTTTCATCTAATGGTTAATATTAATTAGTTATAAGAATCCAAGTTAGCCCAAACTCAACGTGTCAGTAAGAAGAATATTATAGAAAACTGCCATTAGATATATAATAGCTACATTAGCAGATCATTGAGATCACCTATCCGTTTAACTCACTTAATGGCACATCACATATTCTCATGCAACAAGCAAGGGTAACTGAAGTGAGGGAAATGCTTGTTCATCTGGGCCTTGTCAATAACTGGTGATTCTTTTGCTTAATGAATCATTGCCTCAGGAGGGGTGAAGTGGGAAAGCAATGCTTCTTGACGGTAAAAGGAAATGGGCCAGACAAGCGAGGGCACCTAGTCAGTTCATCCATTTACAAATATTTAGATGTTTTTTTTTGGTAAAGAATATTTAGATGTTTGTCCAGTGTTGTTGAACATAAGGACATGAAGGTAGACATGGGTGATGATGACCAGTCGAGTAAAGGAACAGTAAAATGCAAAAAACCATCTTAGCTCCTACAACTACCCTCAATTATCCTCTGTTTCTCTCCCCTCTCTCACCAACTAATCCTAATTAAAGCGATCTTTCGTACAATTAGATGGTTGTCCATGAGTAGCGGAAGAAAGGACTTCAAGACTTGGACATCAGTGATGATGACAGATCAAGGAATAGAAAATTGCAGAAAAATCATCCATTATATATATAATGTCTGTGTGTGCGCGCTTTTTAAAAGTCATCAATTTCTGTCAGTGAATTATTTATCAGTCTATCATTGTTCTTCTACGGAGCGATCAACAGATAACAACCTACCACCGCCCGCGGTGGCCGAGCTGGTTAAGGCTTAGTACCCTCAACCGAACGAGGGGAGGAGTTCGAAACTTGCCGGACGCAGTGTGTCATGCACAAACGCGTCTTAAGCTGGGGATGGACTATCGGTGGGAGGCCTACCCCCGGGGGTTTACTTCCGCCGCGAAGCGGCGACCGGAGGTTCCCTGGGTTACCAAAAAAAAAAAAAAAAAAAAACAGATAACAACCTTTGTTGTAATTTTATTTTTGGCCAGTGACGATGTGGAGGCAGTCCACTTACCACTTAACTTCCCAAGTGGAGCTCCATCTAGGGGTGAATATCGGTCTAGAGTCAATCTTGGACCAGCCCAATCCTGCCAATCCTGGTTTGGTTCCCAAGGAGATCAGGTCGATCCTTGGTCTCGAGATTCCTAAACGAGCACTTTGTGTGGGTTGGTCTTCGGTCCTAAGAGTTTAGGATCGGTCCAATCCGGACCAACCCGATTTTATTTATATTATATATCTAATATATTATTTATAATTTTTTATATAGAGAAAACCCTAAAATAAACTGCGTCAAGCAACATTAAATAGCTCATTAGTAAGGAGTTTAAGTAATTTTACACTGTTTTTTAATAACTTAAATCTTTTAATATCTTTTACGGTGTCAAAAACCATAATTTACAAAGGAGAAATATGTTTTTATGGGGAATTATCATGGTGTTCAAAAGGGCATAAATAGCTCCTCACGGCATTTTCCTCTAATACTCGTTTTCTTTTGTCTTATTTGTCTTCTTAGTCTTTAATTTGCCAAAATCGAAAGAAATAACTTCTCCGCTCGCCATTTGACACTCACCTCACTCGCTTTGGGTCACTCGTGCCGCTCGCCGCTTGATACTCGCTTGGCTTGTTGCTCCATGCTCGATGCTCGGTGCTCACCCCACTCCACACTCGTCACTCGCCTCTCTTAGCTGACCTCGCTCGTCACTGAACCTAGAGTCGGTCCGGTTCTCGCTCGCCTTTTCAGGGGAATATAAAAAATGAAACAAAAAATTATTGGTTTGTCTTAGGTTGATGCTAGAATCAGACCAAACCCATTGGGTCGATCTGGTCCTCTATTGTCTTTTAGATAGTACAAAAATGAAATAAATAAATTATCGGTTGATCCCGGGTTGACCTTGGAATCGGATCGAACCTACTAGGTCATCCAGTCCTTTGTCCTAAGCTCAATAGGGTCGGTCCTCAGTCTTAAGAATTAAGGACCAGCATTGTACGGGTTGGTCCTATGGTTAGAGGGTGGACCGGCCCAACCCGGACCATGCTCACCCCTAGCTCCATTCGTACGCTATCTCCTCTTTCTTCCTTGGGTTTCCTAGTCATTCTTAAATTTATATATCACCGAATAGCCAGCATTAAAACTCAGCCGTTTAATATAAACTTTTCGTTGCAAAATGTTGCTTTATTTTTTACGCTTCCTGTCCTTCAAAAAATTAAAATTGAAAGAATAATTAGGGCTATAAATTATCAAAAAATTTAAAAACCTTCATTCCAAATATCCGAAATCTAACGTAGCATAACACCTGAGATGAACACTTTTAAAAAGTTATAGTATTTAAGTGATCAAAAAGTTATGGCACTTAAGTTAATGCCGTACAAAAGTTACGACATTTGTGATGTCCTTTTCCTAAGATCTTTAACAGCAAAATATGCAAAGAATCATAAGAGTTTGATTGTTAGGTCCAGCACATCTCATGTGGCATGCAACCCCTCAAACGAATTATCAATCACTCAAACATACACGAGAATCTTCAAAGGATTCCCAATCAATAAAGCTCTGTCGTTGGAGAAAAGCTATGCACGTTGCCCAGATCCACAAGATGCAATAATTTGAATAGATATTAGATAAACCGCGTGTCTGCACTCCCTCTCGAGTCCACATTTAATAAAGATGTGACTAGATCTATTACTACCTCATTCATTGGTAATTTGAGGCTTTCACCACATGACCAAGCAAATACGCCATTTATCTAAAAACAAACGGAGTCGTTTCATTTAATTTTAGTTCACATCACACCATAGCCTTAAAGGTAGGACAATCATCCATGATTAGGCTGATGTGTCATATAAATCAAGCAAAGCTTGTACGAGCAAACTTTATTGCACTTTCCTAAAAAGTTAACATTAAATTGATTGGATTAAAAAGTTTATAACCCAATTATATTCTGTAAAATAATATTTAATATGGATTGTGCAATTTTTTGAGCAACACTAAAACACCAATACCTTAAACTTTGATGAAACAGAAGATTCTTGTGCATGTCTGCATATTGATCATGACACAATCTTAACCTCGTACAATCCATAATTTCTCAAGTAAATTGATAATTTGCTCTTGTCAATTTTGTTTGTCTATTTTTTTGTCATCCCTTCATCGTGAAACTCTTTCCATATGTTAAAACTCCCCACCATTAAAAATAATTAGATAAAGCAATATTTGGAAGATATTTGGGTTTCCATGCTTATCGTTTGGGTTTCAGTGAAAATCACGTAATACAAAGAGTGAGATCATTTGCGCTCCAAGGACTGGGTTCATGCAATTGAAGAACCATTTTGTTTCAAAATTTGGTTCTGATGGCAACAAGGAACAACCTTCACTCACGCGTGATGGATTTTCTTAAGCCATGCTTATAGTCAAGGTCAAGCTACCTTTGCTATTTTTCTTATTTTTACAATGATTGAGTCGAAATAGCTCATTTTTCCAAGTATTCCTATTTTGAAAATTGTGTAATGTCTTCTTGGTCTAGAGTTTAGAGTAAGGTTTTGTCGGACTATGCACCAATCAAGATAAGAGTTTTTAATTCTTTCACACATATTATTTGAATAATTCTAAGTAATAATTTATAAAAGTGATGTGAATAAGTTGGCCAGCGGATCACGTCGCTTAGTCAATCATTTCCAAATGCATTTTTCTTAGTAGGATTCAATTAGCCAACAAATTTGTATTTAAGCATCTGTTTTTCATAGTGGTGATTTGGTTATCTTATATGAAGATATTCATGGAAAGATCCCAAGCATAATACGTTAGTGGCATGTCTTCAAATTTGAAAGCTTGCCTAGTATTTTAGTTTTCTATTAGCTTGAGTTTTCACTGAGTTTGTTATATCCCTTATACTTACGAATAAGACTTGAGATTATATTGTGTACCCAATGTATAGTCTAAGAGCACAAATTTTGACAGTTCAAGATACATGGCTTTCGAATGATGCACCCTATCATATTGTTAAGGGTGCAAATTATAACTCCTAAATTTAGCAGATACTTGTCAAGTTCCGTGAATATCCATATTGTTATGTTCTCTCATTCTATGTGCTTATATTATGATCTTTCATATTCATACATTGCTTGTGCAAAAATGCATTGGGGAAGATAATTCTCTTTGCATTCTTGAAGGGATATATTGAGGGAAACAATTGAATAATAAATCTTCGGTGTTTAGACAAATCATGCACAATGAAGTCGACAATCCATTATATCTTGTCAAAAAGATGAGGACTAAATTAGACTTACCTTGTTCTTTGTCACATCCAAACTGCAATCATAAGAGTTTGGTGGTGCCACTTGTAATTTTATAAGCTATTTTTCCTTTTTTTGCATCCGATCTTTTAATTGGTATTTAATTGAAGGACATCTTTACAAGTAGTAGGTACTTAAAAATATGAGCTCCTATTAACGATAAGTATTACATGGCGAATGATTTGATTTGATGATAGCATTCAATGCTCTTCATTTATACTTTTGTTTTCTATGATATCCTTATCAAAGTTATTAATTTCTGAGAAAGTAGCCATGCATTATTACCCCAATCCCATGATTAAACCATTCATTCAAAAATTGGTCCACGTGTATTCTTTTGTTGGTCATTGGAAAAAGGGTATGCACGTGGCTCATTTCTAGAAGATGCAATAATTTGACTAGAAATTAGATATTGGGGTGTCCTCACTTCCAGTCGAGTCCCATTTGACAAAGATGTGACTTGAGCTATTACTACCTCATCCATTGATAATTTGGGGCTTTAGCTGCTCAATCAAACAACGATAATGTTTTTCTAAGATCAAATAGCGTCATTTCATGTAATTTTTGTTCATATCACACCATCACCCTTACATATAAGATAATTAGTCATGATCAGACTAACATGTGAAATAAATGAGACAAAACTTGGCCAAGATAACTTGATTACACTATTCCTCAAAGAGTTAAGACTAAATTGGTTCAATTGAAAGGTTTAAGACTCAATTACATTTTGTATAATATGTTTAATACTAATTGTGTAATTTTCTAAGCATACCAAAACAACAGTACCTTGAAATTTCATGTAAATAGAAGATTCTTGGGTATGTCTCCATATTGATCATGACACAATCTTAACCTCGTAGATTTCACAATTTCTCAAATAAATTTTGGCTATTGTCAATTTTGATCGTCTAATTTGGTATCCTTCCTTCATCATGAAACTCTATTCCCAAACGTTAAAAACTCTATGCTATTAAAGTAATTAAATAAAGTGATATTTCGAAAATATTTGTGTTTCAACATTTATCATTTGGATCTCAAGTGAAAACCGCATAATAGAAAGCGTGAGATCATTTGAGCTCATGAGGACAGGGTTCATGCAATATAAAAACCATTTTGTTTCAGCAGAATTTGGCTCCGATGGCAATAAGGAATATCAGGGTAATATGATCTTTTCTATTTTTTTTTTTTTTTACAATTGTTTAAGTTGAAATAGCTCATCTTTTTTTATATTATTTAATTTTTCTAATTCTTTGTGTTTATATTATGATTTTTCATATCCATACATTGCTTGTCTGAATATGAATGCGGGCAGATAAGCCCTTTTGGATTCTTCAAAGAATCTATTAAGGAAAATAATCGAATTGCAACTCTTAGGCATTTAGACAGATCGCGCACGATGAAGTCGAAGATCCATCACATCTTGTATTGCATTTACCTTATTCTCTACCAAGTCCGAATTGAAGTTTGGTAGTGTCTTTTGTAGTTTTATAAGCCATGATTTTCTCACATCACCAGCCTTTAACTAGTGTTTAATTAAACCGTATCTTTTACAAATGGCATGTACTTAAAAATATGAGACCCTATTAATGATAAACATTTTATGTCGAATGATTTGATGAGAGCATTTAGTTCTCTTGCTTTATACTTCCATTTTCTATGGCATCATTGTTAAAGTTATTATTTCCGAGAAGGCTGCAATGCATAATTACCCCCAATCTCATGCTTGAACCATGCATGCAAAAGTGAGGTCGATATGTACTCTTTTGTTTGGTAGAGCTCTGTCGTTGGAAAATATCTTTGCATGTTGCTCAGCCAAAGGAAGCAATTATTTACCTTGACATTAAATAGTGAAAACGTTCCATCTCCCTTGAGTCCAAGATGCTTTTTGAAAAAGCTAAATAGACGAAAGCAGATCATCAAACACAAGATTTTGGCTACAATGTGGAAATAAATAATAGATTAATGATAATCCAAAATGGTTATAACGAGATCTTTGACAGCAAAATGTGCAGAGGTATAATGAAATTTTGATTGTTAGGTTCAAGCATGCCTAATATAGCATGCAACAACTCAAACGTTATCGACTTTTTCCAGCAAAAAGTCGCTGTGTTTTGATGCCATCATTCGTTCTTTTTTGCCCTCAAGCCTCTTCGCCTTCCTCGTCTCTCTTCGTTCTTGTTGTGTTTCACCCTTTCTTCTCCTATCATCCCAATGGCACGGTAGACAAATGACGCGCGTGCATTTTGCGGTAGACGATCTACATCCCACGTAATCATCATTGCTGTTGACCCCTAGTCTGTATTATTGAGTCCACCATGCATTGTCAGTGTGAGACTTGGTCTTTCTTTCTCTTAAGAAAAGTCAAAGAAAATTGTCGCTCGATCGATGTTGCCTTTCGAAGATAATAGGAAAAATTACAGTAAACTCATATCAATAAGTTTAAAAGGGCAAGAACAGAGAGACATTAACAAAATTCTAACCATATCATCATTTGGCAATTTTATGAGAATTATTTCACATTCTAATCTAATAATAATGGTTGGCAAAAAAATTAAACAACTTCAATTTTATTTGTGAACTAAGTTTTTTTGTTTTTCACTGAAGGGACACCTAGAGGAGCTTTCTATCAACAAATTGTGAAAGATAATACATGACAAGTCACGATTTATTTTCATCAAAACTTTTTTTCAACAAATGGTTAATATTAATTAGATATAAGGATCTAAGCCCAAATCGATTATGCTGATAAAAAGAACATTACCAAAAATTGCTATTTACTATATAGTCTCTATGTCGGCATATCATCAAGATCACCCATCTCTTTATTCTTAATGGAACATCACAAAGTTTATTTGCTTCTATCATCTCAATGACGTAGTAGACATATGACGCGGGTGCATTTCGCAGTAGATGATCTACATCTCGTGTATATAGTCCACATCATCATCAACTCTGTTCACATGTTTGACAAAAATGATTTGAAATAATTAAAAATATATATATATATACAATGTACTGACACAATTGGCAAAAAAAGAGTTTGAAGACCTACTAACAATTTTCGCAAAAAATTCAATTACTACGATGCCTAAATTCCTTATTAATTATCAAATCCCGCTCCAAAGCTAGTTCGAGCCATCATCTATTTTTTTTTTTTTAAAATGCAGTGAAGGAAAACCATTTCTTTTAACCCACCCTGCGGTGAACGAGTTGGTTCGCGCTTTGACCCATCATCCGTGAGGGTAGAGGTTCGAAACTTCTTGTCCGCATTGCGCAATTTAAGTGAGGTGCTGTGGAAGGTGGGTCCCCACGTTAGTGTCCCCGGGTTTATGTCGCTAGCCACCGGCTGTACAACAATTCCCGGGTGATAAAAAAAAAACCATTTCTTTTATCAATCTTTGCAAAAATATGCATCGCAACTCACAAGATATTGTTAGTATCATTTGAGGTGCACCCGTTTTGGTGATGAAGTATCTAGAACGGCTTTGTTTCACATGTTGCCCTATTGATTCGTGCATGATGCGCAGAGTTTGCAAACTACTTTTACTTTGTGGGCCAATGCCAACACACGTCCCTGTGAGCTCCATTGATGTACCATTAAGTTCCCATCCATTTTCACCGAAGAAGAAGCATTTGTCTGAGAATCCTCAAAAGGTGCGCCCATCCGAGTGCATTGAGTACATTCAAAGGATCAATAATATGATTATAGCCGATCCATGAGACAGACTATTGAAGAGCGGGAAATAGAACAGCTAGGGCAGAAGTACAGCGCAAGTGCCATAACTTGGCACCGAGGGACACTTAAGTGCCATAACTTTAAAATGGTATACTTGAGTGCCAGTTTGAAGTTAAATGAGACACTTAAGTGCCACTCAGCGAAAATACGGCCAAATGGGCGACGTGGCGACTTTCAGGCAAGCTCGGTCCAAAATGGCGTCATTTTGTACGGCGACGTGGCGGAGAAAATGCAAAAACGACGCCGTTTCGTGTCTACGCGTAAATAATAATATAAAAATTAATTAAATTAAATCTAAAATATTCAAAAAAATTTTAAAAATAAGAAAATTATAAAAAATTATAAAAAAATAAGAAAAATTTAAAATTTTAAAAAATTAAGAAAATTTTAAAAAATTAAGAAATTTTAAAAATTTTAAACATTTAAAAAATTAAGAAAATTTAAAAAAAATTTAAAAAATTATGAAAATTTTCAAATTTTTTAAAAAATTAAGAAAATTTTAAAAAATTAAGAAAATTTTAAAAATTTTAAAAAATTAATAAAATTTTAAAAAATTAAGAAACTTTTAATTTTTTTAAATTAATCAAATTTTAATTTTTTAAAAAAATTAAGAGAATTTTAAAAAATTTAAAAATTAAGAAAAATTTTAAAAAATTTAAAAAAAGGGGGAGGCCGAACGGGGCGGCTCCCTCGCCCGTCGCCTCCTCGCCGCCTCCCTCGCCGTCGCCGCCTCCCTTGCCGCCGCCTCCGCCGCCACCGTCGCCTCTCCGCCGTCGCCGGGAATGGGGCGGCTCCCTCGCCGCCTCCCCGCCGGCCCTTCCCAACGATGGTGGGGAGGCGGCGGCGGCGAGGAGCGCCCGTTCGGCCTCCCCTTTTTTAAATTTTCTTAATTTTTAAAAATTTTTAAAATTTTTATCTTTTTTAAATTTTCTTATTTTTGAGAAAAATTTAAAAATTTAAAATTTAAAAAATTAATAATTTTTTTAATTTTTCTTTTTTAAAAATTTTCTTAAATTTTCTTAATTTTTTAAATTTTTTTAAAATTTCTTATTTTTTAAAATTTTTTAAAATTTTCTTAATTTTTTTAAATTTTTTAAAATTTTTAAATTTTTTTTAAAATTTTTAAATTTTTAAATTTTTTAATTTTTAAAATTTTTCTAAAATTTTTAAATTTTTTTTTAAATTTTTAAATTTTTTAAATTTTTTTAATTTTTTAAAATTTTCTTAATTTTTACATTTTTTAAAATTTTCTTTTTTTTTTAAATTTTTGAATATTTTAAATCTAATTTAATTAATTTATATATTATTATTTACACATGACATGAAACGGCGTCGTTTTTGCGTTTTCTCCGCCACATTAGCGTGCAAAACGACGTTTTGGACCAAACTCGTCGAAAATTGCCACATCAGCCATTTGGTTGGATTTTTGGGAGTGGCACTTAAGTGTCCAATTTTACTCCGATATTGGCACAAGTGTACCATTTTAAAGTTGTCCTCCGTTCCAAGTTCTGACACTCTAGGTGTCCCAACCTCAAACAGCTAGTCAGGAAATTTGGAGAAAAGGACGAAAGTGTTGACAGCTCAATGAGTACTTCGAGTGAACAAAAACACCTCACCGTGTGGTACTGTGTAACTCATCTTGCACGATGCCTCATAGGCCTGTATTATTAGTCCACTATGCATTATTGGTGTGGGACTCGCTCTCTCTTTCTCAGAAGAAAAATCAACGAAAATTGTCAACTGTTGTTGCTATTTGAGAATAATACAAAAAATTACATTGAACTCATATCAATAAGTAACTTTTAAAAGAGCAAGAATAGAGAGACATTAATGAAATTCCAACCATATCATCATAGGCAATTTTATGATAATTATTTCACATTCTAATCTAATAATTATGGTTGGCATAAAAATTAAACAAATTCAATTTTATTTTGTGAACTGAGTTTTTTTTTTTCAATTAAATGGATGCCTAGAGGGGCTTTCTGTCAACAAATTGGCAAAAGATAATACTTGAAAAGCCAAGACTTATTTCTAACTGATGGCTAATATTAGTTAGATATAGTGATCTAGACTAGCCCAAGTCTAATGTGTTAATAAGGAGAACATTATTAAAAAAAGAAAAAGAAAAATTGCTTTTCGATATACAATCTCTACAATAGCAAATCATTGAGATCACTCATCTCTTGAAGTTTTAATGGGACATCACATATCCTCATGCAACAAGGGTTAATTAAAGTGAAGGAAAGCATGCTCATTTGGGCCTCATCAAGAGATTCGTCAATTTTAGCTTAATAAGTGGCAATTCTTTTGGATAATTGATCATTGCCTTCGGAGGGGTGAAGTGGGAATGCAATATTTCTTGACAATAAAAGGAAAGAGGCCAGACAAGTGAGGGCACCTGATCAATTCATGCACTTATGAATACTTAGATGTTTGTCCAGTGGACAAAAAATGCGGAAGTAGACAATGGTGATGGTGACTGATCGAGGACAGGAACAGTAAAATGCAGAAAACCATCTCAAATCCTGCAACTACCTCTCCCAAAACTTACCATAATTAAAGCAATCTTTCTTATATTTAGATGATTGTCCGTGAGTTGTGGAAGAGAGGACATGGGGACTTGGACATCAGTGCTAGTGGCTGATCAATGAACAGTAATATGTCGAAAAAAAAAAAATCATCCATTTCCATATACATACTATTAACATTTATTTTTCAAATATCGCAATTATCACAAATCAATTTTAAAATTTTTCAAAAACATGCAATTATTGCCAAGTAAAGTTACATGGGTTTTCATGATTTATAAACATAATTTTGTCATATTATTGATTTGAAATATTTAATGATCAAAAAGTAATTATCAATTTGAGATTTTTATGATATTAATTTTTTTAATATGACCCACACAAGGATCGGGTTTAGGACTAGTACTTAATCAGTGTTTGTCCATTAGCAGAGGAGGAAAGGATGAAAGGAAGGATTCGGGGCTAGTACATTAGCGGTGGGAAAGGAGGAAAGGATGGAGAACCCACTAATTTTTGTCCATTAGCGGTGGAGAAGGGGATGGAGACAGACTTTGGTGATGGCCAGTAAAGGAACAATAATGCAGAAATGCCATGCTCAAGGAATTGATTGGTGTTTAGTTAAGGCCTAACTAAGGATAAGGTTAATGAGCTCCATAGTAGGTGCCCACCTCCTCTTTTTTCTTCATGGTTTGTGTGTTTGCTAAAGAATAATCTTTTCTATGTCCATTGACCAATGTTTATGTTTCAAAATGTTCATTTAAGAGTCATAACTTTCAACCGATCACTTAAGCATTATAAATTTTTTAATACACAAGATTGATTTTGAAAATATTTCACACGACATTCCAACGACATTCCATCTTCACTTTGATCGATTTGTAGTTCTATTTGCCTATGCTCACATAAAGAAAAACATCTTTTTGCATTTTTCTTTCCCTCAAGAAAATTACAATTGGGACAAAATAGGTTCATACATTATGAAAAACCATACACTTCTATTTGACATTTTTTGCATATTAAAAAAATTAAAAATGAATTTTTGATGACCGCAATATTTGAAAAATAGATGTGAAAAGTAAAAGACTCTAGATAAACCCAAGCATTTGAGGGCGGGGGGGGGTGGGGGCTACAATATGTTTGAGAGAACATGAAGCAGGGTTAGTTGTGGCACGCAAGCATTTCCGATATTAATTTTTTTTCATGTAGAGAATAGCAGTATTCAAGAAAGTAAACTATTTTATAATGTTAGTAAAAACAGCAGAATTTTATTTTTCTTAGAAGGTCTAATCCAAAAATTATAATTGAGGTTACATCTAGCCTAACAATCACATTTGACAATACAATCTAACAATTAACTTGATTATAATGTTACTTCTATAATTTTAATATCATTTCATGGACCAGCACAAGGACAGGGTTTAAGAGTAGTAGTCAATTGATCATTATTTGTGGAGGATAGGACATATACTTAATTTATGTTTGTCTAATCACTATTTTCCTATTAATGGATATTTATCTAAAAAGTCATAAACCTATTGAGATTACATTTAACCTCACATTTGACATTACAATCTAACAAGTACCTTGATTATAATGTTACTTCTATAATTTTAATATGATTTCGTGGACCAACAAAAGGCCTAGGTTTAGGAGTAGTAGTTAATCGATCATTACCCTTGCGGTATAGGTGGATACTTAATTTATGTTTGTCTAATCACTATTTGTTTATTAACGAATAATTATCTAAAAAGTCTTAAACGTATTATATGACGGCCAATTTAATCTTAAATTTTTTAATTTTGCTAATTTAGTCCTAAAACTTTTGATGATTTGTCAACGTAGTCCTTCCGAATAATTTTGGTTGGAAATCATTTAGGAGTTGTGTCACTTAAGGCAATCGGCATTTACATTAGCAATTTCCAAAAAAATGATTAAAATGACTATATTGATAAATCGTCAAAAGATTTATAATTAAATTGATCAAATTGAAAATTTTAGAATTAAATTGGCTGCTATAAAGAAAGTTTATAACTTTTTGGACAATATTTCAATCTATCAAATAGTGGAGGAAAGGATGGATATTTAATCAATGTTCAGATGAAGACGCAAACATTGGTTATGGTGACCGGTGAAGGAACAATAAATGCAAAAAGTCATCCACCCGATATATATACATATAAAGATGGTGACTCAGAAATTAGCACCAGTACCAAATTGATGTTTATATTGCTCGATTGTTTATAAGTCCACATTGTCGTCCAGTTTGAAGCGACTTAAAGCGGTCATCTTTTTACTTTTATTTTTGACCAGTGACGACTTGGAGCAGTTTCTTGCCAGTTTTCAGGTTCTCACGGAATTCTCGGCAGAGGAAGAGTGGGAAAAGCCTTCAAGTCACCACTAGTCCAACTGGCACCAAGGGTCAAGTGGTACTGCATATCAGCGGGTCCATCTTCCTCGTCTTCACCTTCACTTACCATTACCATGCTTTGTCCTAGTGAAAAAATGATTCAAGAAAAGCAGCATTTTCCTCATACGATGGAGGAGGGAGAGGGGGAGAGTAGAGATATCGAAGCTGTCAATAAAAAGGAAATCAACTTTTTATCCTGCAAAAAGGACAGCTGTCAATATATAGGAAATCAATTTTTTATCTTTCAAAAGGGGCAGCTGTCAAAGAAATTCACGACATGCAAGTTTCGGCAAAGAGAGCTACTGTACAGTAATATGAAGAAGAAAGTTGTGAAGAGCTCGAAAGAGTTAGATATTACTAATTGAACTGTAGCATATAATAGAGATAGATATTGGAACAACATGAGTTCTACTCGAAAGTCAGAAATTCTGACATCAAAAGGTCATAGCCATTGTACTCGCCCCAGCTGGCGTACACTTTACTAAATTTTTAGGATTTCAATAATAATCTTCTTTTGAATTTTTAATAGCGGGGAAAAAAATTAACCTCAACCTACCTTCATTTTGAGTGTTTGACAATCAAAACTGCCCAAAATGTGTTTTTATTCTAAGTTGGTATGTATAATTAATCTTTGGACTTGAGCAAATACTTCAAAGACCTAAGAAAAAAAATAAACGGTAGACTTGCCCAAAAGAAATCCTATAATGTCATCCCCATATTTCATCTTAATTGGGAAGACAAATATATATTGAGAATTAGGGGTCCCACGTTGGAGTGGCTATCATCAAATAGGCCGATGTAGTAATTTCTCGCACCTAATGTTGGAAGAGATGGGTGATATGGCCGCTGCAAGAATGCCCTTCAAGTAAAGTCTATGGGCGTGTTTGGTAACATTTCGTTCAAAAACCTGCTTTAGAACATAAATAGAAAAAAATGTTTCTATTCCGAAGAATAATTTTTGACTAAAAGATGCGTTTGGTAAACTTGTTAGGAATAAAAAATGAATAGAAACACGTTTGATAAATTTTATTCTTTTTTTGTTTCTTTTAATTTTTTAATATTTTTATTTATTTTTCCTTTTTTCCTTTCTTTTTTTTTTTTTCTTTTTCGGCCGATTCTTGCGGCCTCCGTGACCAGCCGACGAGGCCGGCAACCTCGCCACCCACGGCGAGGCTTGACCTCGCCTTGGTTGGGCGAGCTCCGCTTTCGCCCAGATCCGGTGAGGCCGAGCCTCACCGGCCCGGCCATGCTTGGCCTCGCGGGGCCGGCGACGCTCCGACGAGGTCGCCAACCCTCGATGGCCGGTCGCCGGCCATTGCCGAGCTCGGCGATCGGCCAAAGAAGAAACGAAGAAAAAAGAAGAAGAAAAGAGAAGAGAGAGAGAAGAAGAAACAAGAAACAAAAAATCGTTTCTTCAAAATCGTTTCGGAACAAGAAACAATTTTTTTATTTCTTATTTATGTTCTTTTTTGTGTTCTGGAAACAAAAAAATCCGATTTTGAACAAAAACGCAAATAAATGCGTTTGTTCTTTTTTTTTTGTTCTCGGAAACAAAAAAATAGAATTTTTGTTCGTAAAAAAAAAAAAGGAGTGAAAACATGCGGGCCATATATTACTGACTGTGACTCAGTTGTTGTACCCAGGGTTAATGACACTGTAGCGTATAATAGAGATAGATACTGGGACATGGGTTCTCAAAAGTCAAGAGTTCTGACATCAAAGGCGATGGCTATTGTACTCGCTCCAGCTGGCATACACTTCACTAAATTTTTTGGATTTCAATAGTACTTCTTTTGAATTTTTAATAGCAGAGAAATAAAATTTAACCACAACCGACCTTCATTTTGAGTGTTTGACAATTAAAACTCCCCAAAATGTGTTTTTATTATAAGTTGATATATATATCAACATATATATATATATATTATTAATCTTGTTTTCTCTTTTTTTCGGTAATCATTATTTGATTCAGTTGATTACTGATGCAAAGAAAACACAACTGAAAAATTACATGTTTTTGCTATTAATGAGTGTTTTTACAACATATGGAATATTTCGTCAAATATGAAAATCATTTACCCTATATAAATACATTTACTGAGTACAAGTAGTTTTTATTAAAAGTAACATGCAGCCTTGTCAATATGTTAAAAAATTATCTCTACGGATTCCTTGTAATATTTTTCAATGTCAAGAGATCTAACTTTAACGTTGAATTAGTTGACAATGCTCCTCTTAAAATGAAAAATAAAAAATTGTTGAGGATGTACGGACCAATCATAAAGGAGTCTTGCTTTTTGGGATGCTACGAGAAAATTAAATTTCACATTTAATATTTCCTTAAGAGACTGAAAAGGACAAAATGCTAAAATACCTATTCTGTTATGGTTAGCTTTCCACATTTCACATTTTTAGCTTGCGGTTACTTTTACTTTGCCCTTTTTTTCCTCCATTTTCACCTACGGTATCTCTTTGTGTGGAAAGTGCACTGAATTTGATTATGTTCGGTGTGATTTTTTCCTTTTGGGAAATTATACTCTTTGGTATAAAATTATGTACTAAATTCACAAATAAAATCAATGTGAAAGTCTACCACTATATAATTTTGTAATTACACCCTCTACCCCAAGGGCTCCCTATAAGAATTAAATTTCATTCACTGTCCAAAAGAATTGTGGCCATCTTAGCTCCACATCAAATCTATTATGCACTGCTACCAAATAAATTATTAACATAATTGCACGATTAGTTTTAAACTTATTATATGAAAACCAATTGAGTCTTAAATTATTTTTAATTAAACCAATGTTGGTGCAAGCCTTTGAGGGAAAATACAATCCAGTTATTCCAACCATGTCACACTTGATTTATTTGACGTGGCAATCGAGTCGTTATCAATAATTTACATGCAATTCCAAGTTGTGACATGAACTATTCAACGAAATGATGCCGTTTTTATTGATGTTAATGATTTTTTTTCGCGCATTTCATTTTCGGCTTGAGTTAATAATCAAAATGGATTGAATATGAATCCATTGCAAACCTACAAAGATCCACGTAGAGTTTAGGTTTGACGTTTTAAACTTATTTTGATTGGGTTTTAAAATTTTAATTGACTCATATACAATCAGACACACTAAAATTGAGTTGAAAAATAGATTTATAACCCATATTGCCACTTCTACACATAACTACGCTTCATGTGAGTGTTGCCTATCCTTGTCCGTTTGTTACCTTTATTAATTACAATTTGTTATATTGATGCTAACACTATATAAAGCACTCATTCACGGGCGATGATTTAAGTCGAGTCGTTTTTGTTATTTTGACAACAGGTAATTATATGTTTTTTATTTTTTAATTTGAAGCTACACGATGTGCGTGCAATTTAAATTTTAGAAAAAAATCAAGCGAAGAGACTGTTTCCAATATCGTGACTACGTGGGCTTAGCTTTCGTCACTTTTATAATTTTCTCGCACCTAATCAATGTTTGTGCATTAGCGGTGACCGATCAACTAAAGGAATTATAAAATGAAGAAAATCACCCATTTCTGTTAGTCATCGTCCACAAGTCCCCCAGTCTATTCTTGTCTGGATCGGATGCTACCCAACTTATAAAGGAACTGACTGGTGTTTAGTCAAGGCTACCGAGCTCTTCCCTGCTTGTATTGATTACTCTTCGACATTCCCTTCCATCATCCTTCTCTGCGCTCAAATCTCTTTGCCTTCTTCGTCTCTCATCGTTCTTGCTCTGTCTCGCCCTTTCTTCTCCTCGGCACAACCTTTCTTCCTTCTCCTCTTCTTCTTCTCCTTCGTCATCTGCTTCTCTTTTTCATCGTTCTCTTTATCTGTCTCTCCGTTTTCTCGCTCTTTATTTCTCGGACAAAAAAATCAAAGAAAAATGTCGACCGATTCTGCCGTTTCAATTGCGTGGGATGTTTTGAAGTGCTTAGTTGCTCCCCTCAAGCGTGGATTCAGCTACGTCATGTCCTCCAAGAGCTACACCGACAATCTTCAGAAGGAAGTCGGGAATCTGGAGTACGAGGCTGAGAGGATCCGCCATGCCGCGGAAGGCGCCAAAAACAATCTACAAAATATCCACAGATGGGTCCCGGAGTTTCTGGCAAGTGCTGAGAAGGCCTTGATAGAGGCGAGAGACCTGTTGGGCGAATTCGAAAAGGCGAGCAAGACTTGCTGCCACGGGACTCTTCCCGACCCCAGTTGTCGCTATCAGTTCAGCAGGAAGGCCAACCACAAGACCGACGACATTAAGAAGCTCATTCTAGGAAACAGTAACAGGAAGATCTCCTTCAGCGGTCCTGCCCCTGGTAAGGTCGCTGCTCTAATTCCAGCTGGGAGAGAAGGCAAAGATGTCGTCCCGCCGACCACCACAGTGGCGTCCGCTTCTTCTGTCGACTTCGAATCCAGAGCTTTGATGATACAGAACATCATGGGCGCTCTTGTGGATGACCGCTATAGCGTGGTTGGGGTTCACGGGATGGGCGGGATCGGCAAGTCCACCCTTTTGGTGGATGCTGAGAAGAGAATAAGGGAAAAAATTCGTTCGATTGGGTTGCTAAGGCTGACGTGTCGCAAAATCCAGACGTCAAGAAGATTCAAGGAGAGATTGCGCACTGGTTGGGCCTTAGTGACATAAAGAGGGAAGACAATGTCAGTTTGCGAGGGAAGCTTCTGCGCGAGAGGTTGGAAGATTTGGAGAGGAATAAAAGCAAGGTCCTCATAATATTGGACAATCTGTGGGAGCGGCTCGACTTGAAGGACGTCGGCATTCCTTGTGGACTTGACAACAAAGTTATAGGATGTAAGCTGTTGTTGACGGCGAGAGATGAACGTGTTTTGCGAAGGGAAATGCACGGTGACATTGCCTCCCACCTTGGTGAGCTGGAAAAAGGAGAGGCAAAAAGACTGTTTGAGACGACGGTAAGAGGCAATGTTCAAGTTGAGTTAGAACCCTTGGTGGAGGAAGCACTGTCCATATGTGCAGGTTTGCCTTTTCTAATTCTCGCGATAGTGAAACTTTTTATAGATACTAGTTACTCTGAGTGTAAGGATGCTTTGAAACAAATCTGGAATGAAGAAACCGGTGAGGTGATAAATAAGACGTTGCGAGTAAGTTATGATCGTTTAAAATGTGAGGAGGCGAAGTCATTATTACGACTTTGTGTTTCTTGTGGTGTCTCTAAGCCATCTCTTGAATACTTGGCGAGGTACGGCGTGGGTTTGAGGTTATTTCGAGAAGCTAGCAACATGGAAGAAGCTAGAGATAGGTTAGGCTCACTGATCCATACTCTGAAAGCCTCCTCACTTTTGTTAGAAGATGAAGACGGTAATGGTTTCAAGATTCATGACTTGGTCTGTGGGTTTGTTACCTCGGTTGCTTCAAGGGACCACCCTCTTCTCATTTTGAAAGATAACAATAAGCTGTTAACAGAGTTGTCAAAGGATAAGCTCAAAAGTTGTGAGGCAATATGCTTTCCTTATGTTAACTTGGAGAAGCTTCTTGAAGAATTAGATTGCCCTAAAGTGCAAATCTTTATGTTGTTCACAAAAAATAATTTTCTTGAGGTCCCAGATTCATATTTCAACTCTATGAGAAATCTCATAGTCTTAAATCTTATTGGGATACGTCTCAATCGTTCGCCTTCGCCATTTCAATTCTTGGAGAACTTATACACTCTATGTCTCGATCATTCTTCATTAGAAGATGTGGCCGTTCTTGGCAAGCTAAAAGGTTTACAAGTTCTCAGCCTTATGAACTCCAAAATTCAGCGATTGTCGAAAGAAATTGGGCAATTGGTAGAGCTGAGGTTATTGGACTTGAATCATTGTTCAAATCTTCAGATAATTGAACCAGGTGTGCTTGGAAACTTAATCAAATTGGAGGAGTTGTACATGAAGGATAGCTTTAAACAATGGAATGCTGTGGGCCAAACTCCACCAACTAATGCTAATCTTATTGAATTGAATAACATGAAAAATCTCTGCACTTTGCATGTGTCCATTCTCAATCCAAGTGTGATCCCAGAGGATCTAAACACCAAGAAATTAACCAAGTTCAGAATTCAAATCGGTAAAGTATGGCATTGGCCAAGTCACCAAGGATTGAACATATTGGTGCTCAAGTTGGATCCAAAAAGTGATATTTTTCAGAAAGGATGCATACAAAATATCCTAGGCAAAACCGACAATCTTTTTTTAGATGGATTGGATGGAATTGAGCAAAGTATTTGTGCGTTATCCCAAAAAGCTTTTCCAGAATTAAAGCATCTAGACATCCAGAATAGTCCCTCTGTCCATTACATCCTCCATTCGCCATTCCATACAAATTTTAAGACGTTGGAGTCGTTAGTTCTATGGAATCTCACCAACTTGAAGAAGATATGCACCAACAATATCTCCACCAAGTCCTTCAGTGCATTAAAAGTAGTACGAGTCATGCATTGTCACAAGATGGAAGTTCTATTTCCTCTTTCATCGGTGAGGGAACTTCCACAGCTAAAAGAGATCGAAGTTGTTGATTGCAAGTTAATGCAGGGAATTGTAGAAGCTGATGAGAGTGGTAAATTTGAGTTGCATAATATGCATGTACTGAAATTGCATTCCTTGCCACATATCAAGAACTTTTTCACTACCAAGTCGGCTCCTTTGAGTAGTATGTTAGACAACTCGGTTGGCACTCAAATTGCATTCTTCAATGGACAACAGGTAACTTTCTATCAAAAGAATGTTAATTATTTATTAATTTTTTCTTCCTTCGCTAATTAGATGTAACGCACATTGTGGTGCTTATTCAGTTCGTTATTTTTAGTTTTTTTCTTCTTCCTAATTGCTTTATCTATGCATGCCTTCTTTGTAATTATATAAAGCAATCTTCCGTTTCTCTTTAGTGCGTAGAAATCCTAATAATTGTATGAAATCCATGTATATTAGTTTGTGATAGATTCTGAGTTATATTCATAGGCTTTCATAAGCAAAATCAAAGGGAATGTTGGCACTAAAATAATTCCATTAGTAAAGTAATCTTTAACTTTTTGAAATGGATTTCATTGAATTCAGTTATCAAACTTTGTTATAATCCACAAAATATATAATATAGGCAACTCTCTTAAAAACCAACATGAGGAATGAAAAGGAGGACCGGGTTTTTAAATAAAAGTGTTGGAAGATATGCATCAATCCAGAAGATTCGCTCGGATTCTCGACCGATTTTGTTTGTATAAATTAGCTAGGAATCTTAGATTGAGATTAGATCATGATTTTCAGAATATGTATTTACCTTTATTATTTCATCTCGTATTATAATTACGAAGCATTGTACATCAAGTAAATACAATTGAATAGAAAAATTCACAAAATCTCTCGTCTTCCTCAACTTCTTTCATGGTATCAGAGCTTTAGGCTTCTGATTTTTTGCTTCTTGATCCTTTCACTTCCGCTTCTGATTGCCCACCAGAGGAGTCCCGACTGCAAAAATGAAGCGCCACCTGGTAGTGGAATCATCTTCGAGGAAGAAAATAAGAGATTTTTCTTTACCTTCAATGGCGACGATCACTCCATCGCAGACAATCCATTGCAATCGAGACCCAGAACCCACCACCCGCCACCACACAACAACGGCCACTCCTGCACCCGGGCGATACGGTGGATACCCACGCAGCTCGGTTTAACAGGGCAACCCGCTTCGGGTCAACCATTCCGTGGGTACCTTACCCATGGTACCTTGGGACGAGCCCAACTACATCATCGCCTGGCCTTGTAGGGCACCAAGGAGTCCACATCCAATCCGAAGGGAGCCCACCAGCCGCAAGTGGGGCAAGCCCGAACCCCGGATTGGAGCAAACGAGCGGGTCGGGAGAACCGGGTCTAGGCACAAATTCTTATCCGGGAGTTTTCAATGCGGGGCATCAATACGGATCGGGCGAATCGGGTCCAAGGACAAATCCCTACCCGAACTTCGCGCCCGGTTTTTGCCGTTTCCCATCGGAGCAATCACCGGACGACGGAGCCCAGGAGACCCCCGTATGTATCAACGGCCGATGGCCCCAGTGCGGCTAATCAACCTGCAATTGCGGGACCGAGAGAACTATACCTGGTGGTCGAGATTTCGACGAGCGCTGGTGACAAAGGATAAGGACGGTTTCCTAGATGGAACCGTCCCGTTCCGACCGACGAGCGGCGGCGCGACACCGGAGGAAATGCAACCAGCTCGTCCGCTTATGGATCGGGAATTGCATCTCCCGGATGTCGCGGCCGGTCTACCGCCGACGGAAGATCCCAAAAAATGTGGGAAAATATCAAGCAAATGTATGGCAAACTAGATCGGGCGAGAATTTTTTCCTTGATGCAGGAACTTAGCGACTTAAAACAAGGAAATATGTCGATTTCCGCATGCTACAACAAATTATCGTCCCTCTGGAACGATCTCGAAGCTGCAGAAGAAAAACTCGAGGGTCCAAAGGAGACGCTCGCCCAGTACCGGATGATGAAAGAACGAGAAAAGGCGACCCGTTTTTTACTTATCTTGAATGACTCTTACCTGACGTTCCGATCGCAGATATTAGCCATGGAACCGGTACCGCCTCTTGGACGGATCTTCCAATTGGCCGTTCGGAAGAAAGCCGAGACTCGCTTCGTCGGAACCGGCGAAAGGAGGAGAAAGCTTCGCTCTGGCCAGCCGCGGCGAACGGCGAAATTGGGGACCCAAAACCCTAGCACACGAAAAAGGGGGCGAGCTAGGGTTACGGGCATCCGGATCTGAGGATTCTCGTCCTCTTAAAAGAGGTGGAGCGGACGGCCCAGATTTCCCCCGCGGATCGGACGGCCCAAAGGGGCCTATCTATTCGTCCGAATCCAATGGACGAGATGCAGGGGCCACGGAAAGCATCCGACGGTGGTGGCGTGTCTGTCGCATCCAACGGTGGAAATTATTTCTCCGGATCTGACGGTGGAGGAATTTTTTCGGCATCTGCAAAAAATTTTAATCAAAAAAGGGGTAAATTATATTGTGATTTTTGCAGAAGGCCACACCACACAGTAGAAAATTGCTGGAAATTGCACGGAAAACCCGGAGAAAAAGGGAAAAGAATTTCTGCTGCTTATCAAATCGGGGTTCCTAATGCCGATCGATCCATCACAAATGACCAATACCAGCAGCTCATGCGGGCAATACAGAAATTAGACATGTCAAACAAGGGAGGAAATTTTTCAGGTATTTCCGTTGCCTGATAAATATTATTTCCAGAAAATCTGGATAATCGATTCTGGGGCTAGTGACCACATTGTTTGTGACAAGGCATTATTTTCAGATATTCATGACGATTTGGAATTTCCTATTTCTGTTCAATTGCCAAATGGAAATACCACTCACGTCAAAATTACTGGCACAGTCAAACTTAGCCCACAAATCACACTTCGAAATGTTCTCTACCTTCCAGAATTTCAATTCAATCTCATTTCTGTGTCCAAAGTCTGCAGAGAAAATTCATGTCGTGTATTGTTTGGTTCTGACACCTGTCTCTTTCAGGCCCTTTCGACTGGCAAAGTGATGGGCTTGGGTAGTCCTTTTGAAGGGCTATTTCTATGGAAGAATGATCCAAGTAATTTTGATTTGTCTTTATTTCCTTCAAATAAAATGTCATTGTGTAACACGACTACCAATGATAAAGACTACCTTTTACATTCACGATTGGGTCATAGTGCTTCCATTCCCTATTCTAAGTGTCAGATATGTCCCCTTGCAAAGCAATCACGTATTCCTTTTGTTCTTAGTAAAAATCGTGCCATGCACATTTTTTCTTTAATTCACATGGATGTATGGGGTCCTTATCATACTCAACATCATGATGGGTCCAGATATTTTTTGACAATTGTGGACGATTATTCTCGTGCCACCTGGGTTTTCCTGATGCAGTCCAAAGGCCAAGTTTTCTCACACTTGAAAACTTTTATTGATCTATCCAAAAATCAATTTGGAAGATCCATTCAACGAGTGAGGACAGACAATGGCAAGGAATTCTTCAACAATGATTGCAACTTACTCTTATCATCTCATGGGATTCTCCATGAGAGTACTTGCGTCTACACTCCACAACAGAATGGAATAGTGGAACGTAAGCATCGCCATTTATTAGAAGTTGCCCGTGCCTTAAAATTTCAGGCATCCATTCCAGAAAATTATTGGGGAGAATGCATAATTACTGCAGCATATCTCATCAACCGTATGCCAACTCGGGTCCTCAACGGAAAAACTCCATTTGAGACTCTCTTCAAAAGGAAACCAGAATTGGGGCATTTAAGGATATTCGGTTGCCAATGCTTTGCTACAATTTTAGGCCCTCGAGACAAAATGGGTCCTCGAGCACGACGCTGCATATTCATGGGCTATCCGAATTTACGAAGGGGTATCGTGTCCTTGATCAATCAACGCTAGAATTCTTCATCAGCCGAGATGTCATTTTTCATGAAGACATCTTTCCCTTCAAGGAAGGAGATACTCCAAAGGAGGCTTCACCTACTTCTGGTAAGTCACCATTCTTAGAGGAATCTCCACATACTGACTACCTTGTAGCAGGAACTCAAGCACCAATTACTCCAATGGCTCCTGAGATTTCTATACCAGCAGTTGCTGAAGAGCTAAATGATGAAGTTCAAGGAAATTCTCCAGTGATGGCCGACTTTCCAAACGAAGTTGGCAATACAGAAATGTCATCACCTCCGGCTCAAATGACTCCTCCCCGACGATCCGGGTCGGTCTACACGACCGCCAACATGGACCAAAGACTATGTTTGTGCATCCTTCAACTCAGCAGGTATTCACTACCCAATATCATCTTATGTCTCGATTCATAGACTTTCACCGGAACATAGATGCTGTGTGAGTCGAATATCAGAAGATATTGAGCCATCTACTTATGAAGAAGCAGTAAAAGACCCAAGATGGCAAGAAGCCATGGGGGCTGAATTACAGGCACTGACTGCAAATGGAACTTGGGATTTGATCAATTTACCATCAAATAGGAAACCCATCGGATGCAAATGGGTTTACAAAATTAAATATCGCGCCGATGGATCGATTGAACGTTACAAAGCTCGGTTGGTAGCCAAGGGGTTCACTCAACGGGAAGGTTTTGATTACCATGAGACATTTTCCCCGGTTGCCAAAGACGTTACGGTAAGATCATTCCTATCTGTTGCAGCTATTAATGATTGGCCATTACATCAAATGGACGTGCATAATGCTTTTTTGCATGGAGACTTAGAAGAGGAAATCTACATGGATATTCCTCAAGGATTACGGAGACAGGGGGAGAATAGAGTATGTCGTCTCCGTAAATCCCTTTATGGTCTCAAGCAAGCATCCAGGCAATGGTATGCCAAATTTGCCGACGCCCTCACCTCTGCAGGCTTCAAGCAATCCAGATATGATTACGCCTTATTCACATGGAATCAAGGTACGTCATTTATTTATCTGATGATATATGTTGACGATATTCTCATTATGGGAAATGATAGAACTGCAATAGAGAGATTCAAGGAGTATCTACACTTCACTTTTCATATTAAAGACTGGGGCACCCAAATACTTCCTTGGGATAGAAATTGCTAGATCTGATCGTGGAATTTCCCTTAGTCAACGAAAATTTGTGCTTGAAATTATATCAGAGGCTGGTTTGTCGGGGTGCAAGCCATCGGTCATTCCAATTGAGCAAAACGTGAAATTGACCACCAAGGATTATGATGCTGGAACATCTGAGGATAATGATCCCATCCTCAAAGATCCTTCAGGTTATCAAAAACTAGTTGGGAAACTGATATACTTGACTATGACCAGACCCGACATATCATATGCAGTGCAGACTCTCAGCCAGTTCATGCATAGTCCAAAGTTGTCTCACTTAAATGCTGCTTTGAAGGTTGTGAAATATTTGAAGAAATGTCCAGGACTAGGGATTCTTTTATCTAGAGATTGTAACATGGAGATGTTGGCATACTGTGATGCGGATTATGCGACTTGCCCTATGAGTCGACGATCCATTACGGGTTTTTGTATTAAACTTGGAAACTCTCTTCTTTCATGGAAAACCAAAAAGCAGGCTCTTTGTATCATTGTCTTCACCGGCGAGTATCGAGCTATGGCAAAGACCACCTGTGAGATCATATGGATACGAGGTCTACTTGGGGATCTTGGGATAAAGTTAAAAGGCCCGACTAAGTTGTTCTGTGACAACGATGCTGCACTCAAACTTGCAATGAATCCTATAGTACATGAAAGAACGAAGCATATAGAAGTGGATTGCCATTTCACTCGAGACAAGATTCAAGAAGGGGTAATTGAAACTAGAGGAATTGGAAGTGAGCAGCCGGCTGATATTTTCACCAAGCCTCTATGTCAAAGGCAGCATGCATATCTACTAAGCAAGCTAGGCGTCTTGGATATCTACCAGCCACCGGCTTGAGGGGGAGTGTTGGAAGATATGCATCAATCCAGAAGATTCGCTCGGATTCTCGACCGATTTTGTTTGTATAAATTAGCTAGGAATCTTAGATTGAGATTAGATCATGATTTTCAGAATATGTATTTACCTTTATTATTTCATCTCTGTATTATAATTACAGAAGCATTGTACATCAGTAAATACAATTGAATAGAAAAATTCACAAAATCTCTCGTCTTCCTCAACTTCTTTCAAAGCAATTATTCTAATCCGATTGACACGTCTCTTTTATATTGCGTTTAAACAAGCACTTAGTCATTGCATAGGTCTCATAATTGTAAAGAGTAGAGAATTTTGTGCATTGTTCATGCACGCATGTATTTTTTATAGATATATTTGTACTTATTTTGGCATAACAAACACAAATTCACAATTGGTGTTTGATATCTTGTTAAATTGGTTATTGATTGTGTTTTACTAACATTAAAGAGAGAAGTCAGTGAACAGGGGACAAACAATTGCCTAGTTAAAAAAGCCCGCACAACTATTTTGTCCAACAAAAGTTGAGGCAACTATTTTGTTGACTCGTGTATTTTCATAATGGCGATAAGCATTGAAGGCGATGATGGGGCCGAAGACTCCTGCAATATGCCAATTTCCTCGTCAGTAGAGGGTCCTGGTCCCTAGATATATTTGTTGTGGGTCCCAAAAGGCTGTGTGTGTGAGCCTTTACGTCTTCGCTTTTTCGTAATTGCCGTAGTGTTTGGGACTTTTAACTTTCGCCATTGTTCCTCGTCCCAAACTCCCAAGAAAAAGAAATAGTACTTTTGTCTTATTGTCGTTTGGTGGTGGAAAGTGTTCTATCCTCACTTGCTTTAAGCTGGCCAGTGCAAGCCCTCACGAACCAGGCTAAGCACAAACTGAAGACTCTTTCGGGTCGACTTTGGCCTACTGTAGTCGGAATACTAACAAAGTGGCTGACTGGTTAGCAAAATCCTAGTGTTCAGGTTTTCTTCCTAGAAACTGGGCCACTAACCCCCTCTCTGCTCTTTTAGATTTACTTTGTACTGATGCACATGCTGTATTCGCTCAAACTATTAACTAGTAATGATATCCCGATTGTCAAAAAAAAAAAAAAATTTCGCCATTGTTCTCATTGGACACAAACCATGGACATTAGTTGAAGTTTTTTGGGCCAAAATTTGAGGTTGAAAGTGTTGTTGGGTTTGCTTTATTGTATAGAGAGAGAGATGACTAATGCTCCACTCGCTAGTCCATTTCTAAAGGACTTTGGATGGAATAAAACTAGCTCACTCATCAAATTAAGCTTAGCGTTGCATGTTTTTTTAGCGAAGGAAATATTGGCAATTTGGAAATGACGTTAGTATGCAGATTTTTTTACTTTGTTTTTCTGTTTTATTCTTCTTTTTTTCCTTTTGTGCAATTTAATAATCCCCCTCTCCACTTGGCACTCATCTATATTTACTCTTTGAAAGTTCATGAATTCGAGATTTAAGTTAATCACCAATTCCATGAACAAATTTCGCAGGTTGCCTTTCAGATATTGGAGACATTAGAAATCATTGGCTTGGATAGCCTCGAGTTTATATTTTTGCCATCCATGGTTAAATCTCTCACACAATTGAAAAAATTGACTATATCGGATTGTGCAAAGACGAAGGCGATCATTATGGAGGAAGAAGGGTTTGGAATGGAAACATCAGAAATTTTTGCATTCCCAATGTTAACCGATTTACGCTTAAAACGATTGAAAAGTTTGAGGTGCTTTTCTCGTGGAAAGTGTAAGATAATTTTGTTTTTATCACTGAAGATTGTCTTGCAAATATATTAATCTCTACAGCACAAATGGTGATATTCTCTTTATCCAATGAAATACCAATTACAGGTGCACGAGAAAGTCGAAGTCAAGATCGTGTGAATTTATGTGCCACTGCCCTCTTCAATCATGAGGTACGTGATTAACATTATGTCAAAATATTAAATATACTGGAGACAAGCATAACCAAGATAAAAACTAAGTTACTTATATTGTATATTTGGTTAAAATCTTTTAATAGAAAATGACTGGCGTACAAGCATAAGTGTTTAGAGACATGTATGAGTTGCAACTTCTCACTTTTAAATTCTCTAGACATGGTTTCCATAAAGATGGTTGAACATCTCTTATGGTACCTACACAAAGCATGAATGGGTAATACAACTACCGAATAGGATCTCTAAAAGCTTTCGATATTCACAAGAAACTTAAAACTCCAAACAACCTTACATGTATGGCTTAATTGAGAGGAAAGTGAACCTGTAAGGTTCAAGAGGCTGGAGACTAAGACACTCACTTGACTTCATTTGCACTTACAAGATCTCATTTTTTTTCCTAGTCGAAGGAAGCTTTACTCTTTCTTAACTACACTAGCAAAAGGAATTGAAGCCTTCTTCGTCTCCTGACTGAACAAGACCTCTCGGGTCTTGGGCTTTAGATATCACCCCTCTTAGTTTTTACATGAACCGCAAGACCATTCTTATGAAACTTTTGTTAAAGAAATAAAATAATTTTGCAAATCGGCCATTTCAGTTGAGTCATTTGAATTGTCGAGCGCATAGCGAAAGGATGTTTCCGTGGAAAATGAAATAGAACAATGTACGGGTGGGTTGACTTTGACTAAACTAAAAGCAATATAGGCCGTTCACTTAAAATGTTGTTTATGCAGCCAAAATTAGGCTGTGCAAATGGGCCCTCCCATGGGATTAATTTGTCGATCTTCTTAGATATTTTTAATCTATTATAATGAGATATTTAACATTGTTTTCTATAATTTAACTCCAGTATATGTATATGATCTATCATTCGCATATAACTATTGGACCTTCCAACATCAACAGAAAATCAATTTTAAAAGGAAAATTCAATCAATTAAGTATATATAGTGGTTTGAAGTGTGGAATGATGTGAGTAGGATATGTTCATTTGACCCAAGCGATTCCTTTTTAATCGCTTTCTCTTAGCCTAACTATGTAATTGCCTTAGAGTGACCTAATGTTGATTCGAGGCATTCGGTATTAGATAAAATCATATCTCTTACTATAGTGCACCATTTGATGGTTGATCTATCGCCTTTTAATTTCAATCTCTCCATCATTTTCTTTCTAATGGCTAATATTCTTCCTCAAGGGATCCCTCAGCTACATTCTTCTTTTACTACATCAATTCAATGACTTCTCTAATGGTGATTGCCTGTTTGACTTGCTTTCTATTTCTTTAAATAAATTCTTCCTCATTCTTAATTAATTTACAAAATGGTGCAATTTCACTGAAGAATGTCATCCATATTGTAACTTAAATGACCTTCTCTAAGTGATTTAACAACTGCTATGTATAGTAGCTATTTCACTCTTGGGCTAGCCAAAAAGCACAAAGGAGGGATTTTATTTGAGTTTGGGATCTATGAAACACTAACATCATTAGATGATTGTTATATGAGCATATCCAAATTACCATTTTGCCCATGCTTAGCACATTCTGGTTAGAATTCCTACTTAGCATTTTTCGTTTGGTCTCCAGTATATTCCAATAGCCATCATGTTCTGGAGGCATTGACATTAGCATGGAGATTTTTTTTCCTATTTTCCTATTTTCATTTTATTCTTTTTTTCTTTTGTGCAACTTAAGTTAGAATTACCGATTTCGTGAATTTGTAATTTACATCTTGGCACTCTTCTTTATTTACATCTTGGAAGTTCATGAATTCGCAGTTTAACTAAATCACCAATTCAATGACTACTACAGCTTGCATTTCCTAACTTGGAGAATTTATATATCGAGGGCATGGATAACATCGAGATGATATGGCACGATCAAATTCCTGCGGATTCTTTCTCTAAGCTAAAATTGCTTTCAGTGAAAGAATGCAAAAAGCTTGTGAACGTTGTACCTTCTTTCATTCTAGGACGGCTCTTGAGCCTGGAAACTTTGATGGCAAAAGCATGTGATTCCCTTGAAGTTGTTTTTAAGCTCCAGCCACTAAATCATCTAAAAAAAAATAATGTTGCTACAAATTTGGTGGAACTCACAGAATTGAGGATTAGTAAATGTGAAATATTGACGGAAGTCATTAGTGATGAGGGAGGAAAGGAGGGGCATTTAGTGGCTTTCAATCAATTGAAGTATATGGAGCTTGATGGGTTGACTAGATTGAGATGTTTCAGCTCAGGTGGATACACTTTGATGTTCCCTCTTTTGGAAGATATCATTGTGAATAGATGTCCCAAGATGAAATTCTTCTCCGAGGGACCAATGGAGGCACCAAAGCTGGAGAGAGTAGGAGTAGTTTTGAATGAAGGGTCTGGAGCAACAGAGTACCTATATTTTTGGAAGGGAAACCTCAACATGACCATCCAAAATATGTTTGAAGAAATGGTATGCTTCAGTTACTAAATTTCGCACAATTTGACTTTTTTTTTTTATGATGACCAATAAAGTATTTTTTTCTAACTAGAATTTTACGTTTATGATGCATTTTCGATAGGCTACGTTTGCTGGGATTGAGCATATGTGGTTGTTCGAGTTCCGGAGTTGATTGGAAAATGGCATGGCAAATTTAATCCCATCACGTCATCTTGGCAATTAAAATCATTAGTGGTGGATAAATGTCCATCATTTATTAATGCTATTCCATCTAGTTTGATGCTTGTTTTAGAGAGAATGAAAAGCTTGCAAGTGCACGATTGCGAGCATTTGGAAGAAATATTCAATCTTGAAGGGCTTGAGGCTGTGGATTGCATCTTGCCTTAGCTACAAGATTTGTGCTTGGTCAATCTACCAAAGTTGAGGCAACTATGGAACAGAGATCTCCAAGGAACAATGTTCTTCAATTCTCTTCGTAATCTTAGCCTTTATAAATGTAGCAACTTGAGACATGCTTTTGTTCCATCAATGATGGGGTGCCTTCCCAATCTATCGCACATGGAAATAAAGGAGTGTGATCAAATGGAAGGAGTGATCGTAGACAAAGATGGGCAGGGAAGCGCGGTGGAGGAGACTACATTCCCAAAACTTAGGTGGATATATCTGGAATGCTTGCCCAATTTGAGTAGTTTCCTCTTGTGGAAGAATCATATGCTAGAATGCCCTAATTTAATATCGCGAGCATTGCCCATTGCCCCAAGATCAGAAGTCTAACTTGGCAATCCTCGATGGAGATTGACAATGTCACCCCTTCACTTTTCACTCCACAAGTTAGTCTCTCAAACAAATGCATTTATGGCATTTCATTTGAATATATTCGTTCCCTTATAATTGGACAATGCATGGTATGCAGACAAAAGTGCTAGATATAATTGTTTGTAATATCAATCGTGGATGCTTTGCTCAAATTTGATTGGGACTCTGTGTTTCATACCTAAACAAAGATAACCAGAATATTTGCCTTCCCACAATAATCCATGATCACATCCATAAAGTATTAATGCAAAACAATTCAGACATTGATAACCATGTGTAGTTTTAAATCATTTAATTATACAGTTCTATGTACATAATCTATTAATATTTACTTAAAAGATTAAAAATTTTCTAATCCTCAGCAAGTATAATTATTAATTGTCCATCTCCATATATTATTAGAAGTGTTATTTTTATGAGCTCATAAAATCATATTGTGTGCAGTACCTCAAAATTTATTATAGAGGGATTTTAAAAAAGTTATGACAATAACCATAAGAAAACATTTACTTTTGTAATTTCAACTATAAAGAACAAAACAGTAAACATAGAATATCATTTAAAAATGGCAAAAAAATAAGAAGTATCGCCCACTTCATATTTCCTTGCACAAAAGCAAATTGGCATCATTCTATTAAACATGAAGAAAAGAGAAAAATAAAACTTCATAATTATAAAAGCCTAGTTCACAAATTGCTAAGCTATTACAACTCATTGTACCGTAATCATCTTCCCAATCAATGAAATTGGAGGAATTAGAGAGAATTACTCCTTTAATTGGAGTGCTCTAAACTTCAATAATGATCAATGCAGTCGACTTTTTTTTTTATCTTCATAATCACTAATGCTTGAGCTGGGTCTTGATAATAAAATAAATAAAAATAAAAAGGCCAATATGTCTGAAGTTGTTTTTCTTTGTTTGTAAATCATAATTGAATCACTTTGTACTCCAACAACCTATCAAATTACGTACCTGTATTATATAATAATTATTAACTCCTTATCATGTTAAGTGATAATTAGTGTGATATTGTGTATAATCTATGTTTGGCAAGAGAAATTGCAGATTACTTTTTTTCAAAAAATACATGGCAAAAAAAAAAAGGAAAAAAATAAAAGAGAGAAAAGGACAATTGAACAATAGATAGTAGCAATTCCATAAATGGTTGCTGGCATTGTGGGTCTTATTTCATAACTAGATGACAATATTTAGTCAATGTCCTAATTAAAATAATTTTTTTTAAAATCGAAATAAATTATCCAATCAACAACACTACCGAAAAGAAAATATTATGTGCATTAAATACACCATGTAGGATCCATATTGAATCATCTGCTAATAGACATGTGGTAAAGCCAGGCCCACCTATCAATTGAACGATCAAAATATTTGCTCCCCCTCCCTTAAATAACGCCCGTTCTGGCAAGCTCTCTTTCCTCTTTCCGGTGTGGCTTTGCTCCCTCCCTCTCTCACTCTTTCCTTCCTTGGTGGCTTTGGCCTCCGTCATTGCGGTTTTTGTTGCGATGCACTCACTAGACAAAGGGAAAAAAAGAAAAAGAAAACAAAAAAGGAAGAAATTAGACAAAGTCTATTTGATGATTTAGGGCGCGTTTGGTAACATTTTTGTTTAAAAATTGTTCTAGGAAACAGAAATAGAAAAAAGTATTTATGTTAGGGGAACAATTTTTGAACAAAAACGCGTTTGGTAAACTTGTTAGGGAATAAAAATGAACGAAACACATTTGGTAAATTTGTATAATTTTTTTTATTTCTTTTAATTTTTTAATATTTTTATTTTATTTTTTCTATTTTCTTTCTTATTTTTCTTATTTATTTTTCCATTTTTCTTTTTTTTTTTCTTTTCCTTTTTTCTTCTTTTGGCTGGTCACCGTCCTCGGCCATGGCCAGCGACCGGCCAACGAGGGCCGGCGGCCTCGCCTTGGCTTGGCGAGCTCGGCCTCACCAGATCCGGGCGAGATTGAGCTCACCCAGCCCAACGCGAGGCCGAGCCTCGCTAAGGACCGGCGACGCTTGGCCTCGCCGGTGGCCGGTGACGCTTTGGCGAGGTCGCCGGCCACGCTTTGGCGAGGTCGCCGGCCCTCGATGGTGTCGCCGACCCTCGACGGCCGATCACCGGCCATGGCTGAGGCCGGCGACCGGCCAAAAAAAAAGAAAGAAAAAAGAAGAAGAAAAGAAGAAGAAAAAAGAGAAGTGTTTCTAAATTTTGTTTCGAAACAAGAAACAACATTTTTTGTTTTTGTTTTTGTTCCAAATGTGTTTCGGAAACAAAAAAATGGTTTTGGAACAAAAATGCAAACAAACGCGTTTGTTCCTTTTTGTTCCCATAAACAAAAAAAAATAAAAAATTTGTTTAAAAACAAAAAAAAGAAATGAAAACAAATGCAACCTTAGCTTCTCCCCTTTGAGAAATGTTCGCCTCGAGTCATTTCATTTCACCTTGATCCTCCCCTTCGCGACAAGGGGAAAAAAGAAAGTCAACCAAATCTACGAGAGTCAAGTAACAATAACTCTTCTTCCTCCCCCTCCCCCTCCCCCTCATCCTCTCACCTTCTCTATTTTTGGGGGCGATTGATTGGGTGGTCTGTCCAATGGTTGAATTGGAAGCTTCGGAATCGCTTCTCTGAAGCTCGCCTCCTCTCTGTGCACGTGCTTCCATGGGTTTTGAGTGATTACGCAAACCGAAGCTTGTTGGTTATGGTGGGTCGAAGTGGATCTCTAATGCGGAAGCGATTTCGGTGTCGATTCGGTCGGGGTGTTATTCCGACAAAGAAAAATTTTAAAAATCTTCTCTTTAGCCCTCTCTTCCTCCTCTTTCGTCCACAGCCGCCCGGCCTCCGCCCCTCCTCCGCTGCCGCCAACGACGGAGTCACCAGCACCTTGATTAGGCTGATCCTTGCTATGTCTAAGTCGAGCATGGCCAACTTCCTCTGTTTTGTCCGTCTCATCGTTCTATTAATCTCGAAATTTGGCTGTCCATAGTGACGGAGTTGCAGATTTGGAAGTCGACCACTGTCACTTGCGGCCATGGATGAGCCGCTATCGCTGGAGCCATGGTTGCAGATCTGAAAGTCTCGTCGTGAGTAATGACGGCTTATGGTTTGCCATTGTCCCCTCTGGTCGTTGCTCGTAGTTGGCTCGTGGTCGGCCCCATCCATCACCGAGCCACCGCTCCATCGTCACAGCTACTCGTGGTCGTTGCACATCCAGATCTAGGCTAGACTCGTGCCTCCAGATTTGGTATTGTCCATGGACGCAAGCCTAGCTTGTCCATGACTTGCGAGGAGGCTCCTTCACAGATCTGGCGACTGCATCTTGTCCATGGCCATGAGCCTTGACAGCGAGTTTGAGATCCCGACGGCCATGGACAGCAAGGTCAAACGGCGAAAGAAAAAAATGGGGGAATAGATGTCAGGGAAGAGTGGCCATGAATGAGACGGCCGGAGCTTGAACGCGGCCATGGACGAGATGGCGTCATGAAGGGGCAGAACACAAAGACGACAGAGCGGGTTGGACGCTTGGCAATGGTCACCTTGGATGCGGTGCTGGCAACTCCGCCAGTGGTGACGGCGGAGGAGGCGGAAGGTTGGGTTCAATGTGGCTAGAGATGGAGGAGAAAGCATAGATAGAGAAGAAAAGTGAGGTGGAAAGAGATTTTTATATCTAATCATCTAACCAAAAAATTATTTAGTCAATGTCGTAGCTACATAAAAGATTTAAAATAATAGGAATCAATCATCCAGTCAACACTTCCATTCCGTATCATGAAGTTCTCCTAATGTGAACAGTGAAGGCAACAAATAACGACCTCCTCCAGCACTTCTTTTTTTGGGTCGAATCCTAAGGCACTTGAAAATGCGCGATACCGACCCAAATATGATTTTTTTGGCCTTTTCTACTACAGATTCCATGCAAGTTTCAGTTATTGCTTCTTTTTTCGGTGACAGAGGAAATGCTTGTGTTTTTCTTATTCTAATATTTTTACCTAATTCTTTCTATTATTGTCTGCAAGAAGAATGTTTAATCATGAGGAGTATCTATACATTTGTTTACTTTTTTTTTTTATCGTAAGAGTTATTACTAATTATTTATTTACTTCTAATGTCATTTGCATGTATAAGTTGTTAGGTAATAATAGGTATCCCCACATTTTGAGGATATTTCAAAACATCATTATAACACCGAAGCAAGAATACTAATAAATTTGAGAAAGCATAACAATAGTCATATGATTTTTTGGTAGTGACAAGTTGTAATAGTGTTAATTTCATTTTTGTGTCAAATATGAACTACCTGTAAAAATAAGTTGCTCCCACATTGTTAGATAATTTTAAATACTCATCGAAATCCTCAATTAAGAATATTAATAGATTAAGGGAAGTGTGGAAAGTCATTTTTTTTTTTTTTGGTTGTGAGAAGTTGTAGTTGCGTTAACTTTATTGTAACCAAATGAAAAATATCAATACTTTGCTTTTTAGTTGACAATCATATTGTGGTCATGTAACCAAATGAAAAGATCATTACTTTGCTTTTTAGTGGACAATCATATTGTGGTCATAACACGGTACAAAAAGAACTGTTGAATTTCTCCAAACAAATATATTGTGGTCATCCTCTTCTTTTTTCTATTCTTTTTATTTTTCTTTTAGCCTCCAACACCCGAACAAAACTCCAAAATCCTCAACACAATGCATCAATTAAGGATAAGAAATTGGTTACTATTTTTTGCGAGCGGTTGGACCACTGGCCCACCGCAAGATTCTACCACAAAAGTGAATAATAATATTTCAAGCAAAGTTATTAATGGTCCAATGTAGAACTATTAAGTTGGCTCAACTAGCTTTTTTTATGAGATCATAATATATTTTAATTATTCCCCCGTGCCTATTACATATTTATTTTCTTTCAATACAAAAAAATTTCTGCACATAATAAAGAAAA
Source organism: Eucalyptus coolabah (assembly GCA_014182585.1). Lineage (NCBI taxonomy): Eukaryota > Viridiplantae > Streptophyta > Magnoliopsida > Myrtales > Myrtaceae > Eucalyptus > Eucalyptus coolabah. Next base: position 14,018,261 of record CM024626.1, read on the forward strand.
AACTTGTAAACAATTGAAGTTATAATTATTTTTATCCAGTTCACCATCTAATTTGCATGACGCTTCTCATTAGTGAACTTATTAATTGAAGATTCATCAGTAATGTTCACAATTGGTATTAGAGTTGAATAAGTAGCGTGCTCATAGTAAATAGAGGAAATAATCTCTATTGTAGGAAGACACATTTGATGAGTGTCGAACTCAAGTTGCCAATCAATTGTAAGTGAAGATGCACAAATCTCACATGTGCTCCCATTCCATGGCTTATTGATCCCAACCATTGATCTATTTAAAAAAAAAAAAAAAATATTTTTGGAATTTATCACTCAATGCGTCAATGATTGATGATGATTGAGGCACCATATGGCAAAAAAATGGGGGTAGTGTATCTCCATCCTTCCCATATGTACATGGACATGCTTATATAATCATCTGCCAAGTCCATGCTATTAAGAAGCAAATAAGCATCACTGTACAAGATTTCTTACCTCCGTACAAATAAACACAATGTCCATGCTGCTGATTCGCTTTTGCTAATAACTTTTCGATTATTCTAAATCTACTAGAGATGAAAATGGGAAGTTAATTTCTTTTAATTGATAAGAAATATATGTAGAACAACTTATACCTATCAATGGAGCATCATCATATTGAACCCATCAACGTGGCATTGGAGCCATCGTAAGGAAGAGAGAAGAATGATATGTATGTATATCCCCGATTGGTTTGCAATATGAAGCACATGCATCAAAGCTTCTTTGAACCGTGCTTCGGCTACATTCGTTCCTCGAACCAAATAAATTTAAGAAATTCTTACCTTATCTAATGTTGCATTATCAAAAAAATCAGTGCAAGCAACTTTGATAATAATCAATGCGAACAAATTTGAAAGTTCAAGAATCCAAGTATTCATCATTTAACTTTGTAAAAATTAAAGGGATAAAGTGTTGCTAGTATTAACCGTCAATTGAGGCACTTAAATTTGATGCTCAATGTACTATTGATTATAAATGCATTTATAATTTCATGCTTGTTGCAATGCAATATACTTTGCCTTAGTCATTAGTCAACTTAAATGAAAGCATCAACTAGCCGCTCCTTTTTTTTTTTTTCCACTAACAACGCATTCTCATGATTTGTGAGAGTAAGGGAAGTTTAGAAATTCTTTCTTTGAGGTCATAACTCAATGTAATCATATTCATTTTGTCATTTTTCTCAATATGATAGGTACAATGTCCTAAGCTTGAGCAGATGATTCTCTCCCATATGGATAATTTAAGCAAAATATGGAGTGATGATCTTCAAGAAACTCTCACCTATGACAATTTACGGAAAGTACAGGTTCAGAATTGTACAAGCCTTGAAAATGTGTTTTCGCATTGGGTGGCTACAAGTCTAACCCAACTTAGGGAACTTCAAGTGGAGTTTTGTGGGATCGAGGAAATAGTCGCTAGTGGGAATGAGACTCCACATTCCAATACTACTCAAGATCTTTTCCCAAAACTAACCTCTCTAGTGTTACATGATATGCCACAACTCAAGAACTTCTGCACTGACTTGCCCACTTTGAATTGGCCATTCTTGAAGGAATTGCGAGTGACTCACTGTGATAAAGCAAACATGATGTCTTTTGTAGCATCTATGAGCAATTGGGCTAAAA